>CM062813.1:165715567-166915567 GCA_031772625.1 Pinus tabuliformis
TAAGAGGAAGAGTTCATTGGAAACCACGAGAAGCAAAGAGGAACACATCGGCAGAGAAGCATAAACAGAGTTATCGAAGGTCATAGGAAGATAAGGAAGATAAGCCACAAGATCAATAGCTATCGGAAAAGTGGAAGAGTGAGGAGAAGCCACAGGAAAGCCAAGCCATGAGTAAGAGTCTGTTAACGGAGGAGTTAACAAAGGAGGCATATCAGAGCTATCGCATATGCTTAAGAGTATTGTAGAGTATCAGAGGAGTTAACATATCAAAGGAGTTATCATAGCAGAGAAGAAATAATAGGAAGAAACATCAGAAGAATCAAAGAGGAACACGCAGCGAGGAAAGAGCCAAAAAGAGGAACACGATGCGATATGTATTGCGGACCCGAAACACGTTATGGCAACAGCCGTATATAATATCGCATCTGTTGCATCGCAAGTATTGAAGTTGTTGTTACACTAAAATCCCTGATTACGATTTGTAATACGGACCCGATGGTTCCATTACATACGCCTTAATATGATATCGCATCCGCTATACTGCAAGTGTGTAAAGCCCTGTCACGTTAAAGCTGCATTACGATATTGTTGTGGACCCGACTACACCATTGTAACATGATTTAATAGTAATATCAAATCCGATTGAATCGCAAAAGCTCAAAAAGGGATGACATGTTAAATTTGTCGATTGCGATATATATGCGGACCCGCTACACCATTATAATACATCCTAAAGAAATGTCGCATCCGTCGCATATCACAAGTCTTGAAGAGAGGTAACGAGGGAAAACTGTCGAATGTGATAAGGTATTGGACCCGATAGGTTTATTAACTAATACTTAAGATTGCATCGCATCCACTCCATCGGTAGTAACGGAATCACTGTGTTATGTGCGAACCTCCGAAAAACTACGATTGCGATTAAGAGTATGTTATGGGCATGACTTGTAAAAGACCTTCGGAAGCTGTGATTGTGATTAAAGGAATGCGTGGCATGTGGATCTCCAATATGGGTATAACCTCTCTTGTGATGCGATTTCATTAACAATTAATGTATATTGTATGAATATTAAAAAGGGCCTCTCTGATATAGTTTTTTAATATGCAACACTTTTTTAATTCAACCTCTCTTCTGAATTAATGCGTCCTTTGAGTATTGGTGAATTCGAAGAGATAGAGGAAGTCGAAGAGTGAGCGCAGAGGAAGCTGAAGATCAAGCAACCGAGGAAGGAAGCCAAAAGGTCGAGCGAGCGCAGAGGAAGCGGAAGATCAAGTGAGCAAAAGGGAAGCTAAATGTCAGGTGTATCAGGCATATATAAGAGAGAACAAGGAAAGTTTTACGAGGTTGGCAAACTAGAAGAAAGGAAGCAGCGGTAGGTCCAGCAGGACAAGAGGAAGTCGAAGGTCCAGTAGGACAGGAGGAAGCCGACGGATGAGCAACTTTGTTGATCGGGCTAACCTTTGAAAGACTCAGACCAGTGATGAATTAATCAAGTACATAACGCAACCTGAAGAACAATTCTATGAAGGGATAAATAAAGTTTCATTTGACATAGCTTGAAGGGAACAGTAACTAGCACCAGTATTGAAGCATATGTGAATTTGTCTCTCGGAAGTAAGAGATTGCAATAGCAAGAACAGTGCGTAGTAGTCACGCTGGAAGCATTCACCGTGACAGTGAGAACAGAGGCCTGAAATAGAGAACTGGCTTTTGTGCAAAGCTTAGTGCGGTTCATTGTAGACACACTGAAGTTGTGTGGAGACATTATTGGAGATCATGATGGCTATTTGATATCATCATGAGATAACTTTTGCAGACTCTGTGTGGACAGTATGAAGAGTTGTAAAGACTCCTTCATTTGAAGATCGGTTGCCATTGATGTTGTAGCATGGAGACTACAGTGAAGTTGTAAACTGACAGAATCCAGCAAAGAAAGTTTTTGGGAGCAGAGAATTACTATCAAACATGCCTTGACAAGATTGGGTTGGAGCCCTTGGAGTTGGTGCTCCTAAATCCAAGGTTAGTACCATGACAAAACAGGGTTGGTGCCTCAGAATTGGAAGGATTGGTGTCCTTGGAATTGGTGCTCCTAAATCCAAGGTTGGTGCCTTGACAAAACAGGGTTGGTGCCCTGGAGGTTGAAGCCTCACAAAAAGTCTAAGTTGGTGCTTGGCAACAGATTTGAACCTTATATACATTGTATATGTTTTATTGTAAAGATTATATTAATAAGAGCATTTATTCTTGTTGTTCATTTTGTGTTTTAAATATAAATGTTTTAACTGGTAAAAATAACAATTGAAAAGAAATATTGATTCACCCCCCCTCTTAGTATTTCCAACATTAGCCTGGTTCTTCTTCTACCCATCTCCTATGTTCTTTCTCTCTTTCCACTTATTAGGAACTGAAATGCATGGTTTTATGTCTAATTTCTATGGACCTAGCTAAGGCCCTGGATAAAAAATAGGAGATGATGGGCCATCTCTACTCCCTCAGGAACCTGGTGGACATGCAAAAATGGATCATTTATGGGGCATTCAACATTATCGCCTCCCTCAATGAAAAAAGGGAGGTTGGCAGCACTAGGACCCAAAATCATAGTATCACAGTAACTTCATTAAAGACCTTAACCTAGTGGATATGAAAACTACCAACGGTCTATTCACTTGGAACAACAGAAGGGGTGGAGTTGCTCAAACCTCCTCTCATTTAGATCACTTCCTAGTTGCAAAACCTCTTCTCATATAAGGTCATGAAATCTCAGTTGAAGTCCTTCCATCAGAGGGATTGGATCACTAGCCCATTTCCCTCCCCGGGAGAACTTTTTGTAAGCCACTGAAATGCCCATTATAAGTCAAGCAATTTTGACTTTCAAATGCTAACCTCATAAGAAAAATAGAGGATTGGTGGCACAACATGGCTCACTTCAAGGACTCAAAGATGCATCTCTTCCAACAAAAGTTAAAACAAATCAAGCTCCTTCTCAAAAAATGGAACCAAGAATAATTTGGCAACATATTCCATACGAAGCACACCTTGGAAAAGTAAATGTCCATCCTCCAACAGTAAATCATACTTTAGGATCACATTAAGGAGACAGAGGACAAGGAAGAAGCAATAACCATACAACTAGTGGTTCTCTACTATAAACAAGAAGAGGTATATTGGAAAAAAAAATCAAGGGTCAACTAGCTCAAGGAGGGGGAAGGAACACCTATTTCTTTCAAAAATCCACTATTCAACACCATTCCACCGACCAAAGGAAAATCTAGAGAAACAAGAGGACATCAAAATGGAGTTATTCCACCACTTTTCCAACTTCCTGCATGACCCTCAACTAGGACGTAATGAATCCATCAATCAAATAACAACCAACATCCCTAGACTCGTCACTAAGGATAAGTGACAAGGCCCTCATCTAACCCATAGAGGAAGAAGAGGTCCATGAAACTCTTCATCAGATTGCATATGTTAAGGCACCTGGACCGAATGGATTTATAATTAGTTTCTTCAGGAAATGTTGGCACTTTCTTCAAAAAGAGGTTCTAGAAATAATTAAAGATTTTAGATCAAGAAAATGCATACTTACAACCTCCAATGCCATCTTCCTGGCTCTGATTCCAAATGTAGACAATACGGCCATGTCAAGTAAATATAGACCCATAGCATTGTGTAATACCACGATTCTACAAACTTATCTCTAAATTCATTGCCAACCATCTAAAACCCATCCGCCCTTTCCTTATTTCTCTTGAACAATCTAGCTATGTGGAAGGGCGTCAGATTCTCGACGGAATTATCCTTTCTCATGAAACCATCCACTCTCTGAAAACCCTTAAAATTAATGGCATTCTTATAAAATTAGATATGTTTAAATCTTTTGACAAACTCAATTGGGAATACATTGAACGCACCCTCCTAGAATTCTACTTCAACTCTCATTAGACCCAATAGGTCATTTCTCTAGTCTCCTCATCTTTCGTCTCCACTCTAGTTAATGTTTGACTCTCAGAAACCTCAAACCTTCTTGTGGCATAAGATAAGGGAATCCCCTCTCCCCCTTTTATTTATACTTGTGGCAGAAGGCTTAGGCCAAACAATCAAAGCCTCTCTTCAGAAAGGCTCCCTAAAAGGTCTCGTTCTCCCTAAAAACTTTACTGTCTCCCACCAAAAATTTGAGGACGACACTCTCTTATTGAATCACCCCTTGGTCAAAGAAGAAATGGAAGTTAAAGATATTCTGGAGCGATTTTCAGCAGCTTTTGGCACTTCAGCCAACTTGGAGAAATCCCAAATTTTCTTTGTCAACACTCCTTGTATATCCCAAAGAAACATCAATCATTTTTTGGTTCTTTTCCACTTATCTTCCTTCCAAGTACCTTAGAGCCCCGCTCACAGACTTAGCCATAAAAAATATTCATGGGGATATCTCCATGACAAGTTCACTCATCAACCCTATTGTTGGACTTTCTGACCCCTCAACATATGCATTCATCGTGTTCTCCTCAAATCGGTTATGTAAGCCATGCCTACATACTTATTTTCCATTCTTGTTGCTCCAAAATGTGTCCTAAAATCCATCATATACCTTCAAAAATCCTTCTTATTGGGAGGAGATTATTTGAAGCACAAATGGCCCTTAGTTAAATGGGACACCTTATGCCTCCCAAAACCCAAAGGAGGGCTCGAGCTTCGAGATCAGAAGGTCACCAACAATGTCATGGGTGTCGAAATATGGTGGATATGGATGAAAAACACAATAGAACCATGGGCCAAACTCTGGAATATAAAATATGCTAAGCATAATTCCAAACAAGATCTCATTCAGCTCACCACTCAAAATTAGGGGTCTCTCATATGGAACATGGATAGTCTCAACAAAGAAATGATCTAAACGCATAGTTTCTAGGAAATACGTGATGGAATAACCACTTGCTTCTAGACTGACTCTTGGTAGCAACTACTAGGATTGAGCAACACTTTCAATACTCTCCTTAGCCAAGAGCTTACCCACAATACAAGTCTCAACCAGGTCCATCATTTCTGGGAGGACTCAACAATCTTTGAAATCCATCGATGGAAGCAATAAATTATATGCAGGGAAGAAGACAAGGAAAAATAGAAAATATATATAAGAGGCCCTCCTTAAAATATCGATCAGAAAGAAATATAGACCAGATATTCTTCCATGGGGTTATCACAACTGACGCAGCTTCAGAGTCAAGGAATCTCACCATCTCCAAATTCAAGATCAGCCAATCGAACCAAATCCCTTCTGGAAATATCTCTAGTCCATGAAATTATGGCCCAAAATCACTACCTTCATCTGGATCCTAATACGACATCACACTCTCACATGGGAAAACCTCCTCAAAAAAGGATTACATGGCCCATCCAAATGATACGTGCAATTCTCAACAAGAAATCATACACCACTTATTCAATTCCTATCCATTGGAAAACAATCTATAGAACAAATTGGCCACAGGTTTCTGGTGCCTAACCAGAGAGACGAACAACCTTATCTAGTCCATTAAAAATTGGGGCTAAAAATCCATTCCAAAGAAATCTCCTCAACAGGATTTGGAATTTAGCTCCTAGTCTCCTAATCTCGAAAATGTGGAAATAAAGGAACCAAATAATTTTCAATTACAAAAACAACTCATTGGAGGGAATTTGGCAGATCCACCACATTCACTTAGAAGAAACTCTATCTCTCTCCAATTGGGATGAGAAATACTTCCAAGCACCACTCAATGAAAGATAAATCTTGGCTCGATGGAATTTCAAACTCTTCAAAGGGAATGTGGCGTCCTCTCATACCCACACTCCAAATCCCTCATCAGAAATATTGCAACTCTGTCTATAGCATCACTACAAACTCAACTTCAATGGCACCTCCAAGGGTAATCTAGGGGAAGAAGGCATTTGAGGAGTCATCCACAATCATTCTGGAAATATCATCAAGCTTTACAAGGGATACATTAGGTAGGAAATAAATAATTCTACAGAGCTCGAAGCCTTGATCCAATGTCTCTGAACGGTCTAAATCAGTCATCACTTTCTACTCATAGTTGAAGGGGACTCAAAAATCATCATTCAAGCAAATCTCAAGATCCTCAATGGTACACCTCCCTCTAAGTGCTCCACCAGCTACAGGTTAGAGCCTAGTATACGTCAGCTAGCCTCCATCATATCTCAAAAAAATGCCATTATATTTTCCCACACTAGAAGTAAATCCAACTCTCTAGCAGATTTCCTAGCTAACAGAGGAGTGGAAGATCACACCCACTTCCAGGATTGATCTCCATTCTCCTCTAAAATCTCATAATGGAATTCCAAGTGCAGAAGCATTTCCCACCAAGCGTTGCACCCCCTAGATCTGGGTGGCAATCGAGTAGTGATGTCCTCTCTGCATCATCATGTCAACCTTCAACAAGTAGCACCCATGTGCCTTCAACAAATGTCATTCCCGATGATTCTAGATCCCCTACTATGCATCTACTTGACGATTTCTCTGTATCTCACCATTAGGGGATTTTTGAGGTCTAAAATGGACCTCCTAAGGAAATTATAAAATAATAGTGGAAATAATAAAATAAGATTAGATTACATCATCAAATTTTAGAGGAAAACAAAAAAAACAAAAAACAAAAAACTAATTTTTCAACTCGTATTTTCAACTTATCTCCTTATGGGTTTACTCAAGTTTCGAGCAGGAATACTCGTTGGATGTAGAATTTGATTCCTCATCCAAGGAGTACCCATGTTGCATACTTTCGATGGACCCTGCTACACGAAAAAAGAGAAATACATGAAAAAAATATAGAATATATAGTTAAATATAAAATAGTTAAAAAACATATTCCAAAAATAACAAATTACCAGATTCTGGGAAAAAAATATAGAATATATAGTTAAATAGTTAAAGATAATTAAATATAAAATAGTTAAATAGTTAAAAGAAATGTGTTCTAAAAAGGACAAATACCAGATTCATATAGTTAAATAGTTAAAAATAATTAAATATAAAATAGTTAAATAGTTTTAAAAATGTGTTCTAGAAAGGACAAATACCATATTAATATATATTTCTGACAAAATTGTTAAATATAAAAAATCTAGAATATATAGTTAAGTATAAAATAGTTAAAAAACATATCCAAAAAAAACAAAATACCAGATTCTGGAAAAAAAAATATAGAATATATAGTTAAATAGTTAAAGATAATTAAATATAAAGTAGTTTAATAGTTTAAAATATGTGTTCTAAAAACGACAAATACTAGATTAATATATATTTCCGACAAAATTGTGGCTTTAGCATACAATGTCATTAAAAAACACTAAAATAATAGTTAAATATAAAATATATATACACAAATAAATATAAAATATAAATATAAACCGTTAATAAAAAATGAATATATTAAGGGATTTCGAATAAAAGTAAAAGATTAGAAATAATATATTAAAAAAATTATTAAATCTCATGCTAATAAATATTGTAGAACATAGATAAAAGTAAAATAATATTAAAAAATTATCTACATGCATTTTTATTAATTTCTTGATTTTTCCTTAGGAGGACCTTTTAGGCTGAAATTTCCTCTAATATGTCTTTCTTATCAGTCTTATGAGCAACTCGCATACAATATTACAGTCATTTTTGTATTTTGGTCACAAGTTTTTTAATGTTACTCTCTCTGGCATTGTCCATGGTCTAAGAATTTTCCAACACATGCTTTCACGTAGGGACCTTTTGGTTTCCCTTAGCGGACAGTTTGTCCCATTTCTTGATTTTTCCTTAGGATGCCATTTTTAAGCTGAAATTTCTTCTAATGTGTCTTTCTTATCAGTCTTATGAGCAACTCTCAGACAAAATATCACAGTGATTTTTGTATTTTGGTCACTAGTTTTTTTATGTTATTCTCTCTCGCACTGTCCATGGACTAAGAATTTTCCAACACATGCTTTCACCTAGGACCTTCTGGTTTCCCTTGGTAAGCAATATGTCTCATATCTATTATCACGAGCATTACTATGGCTTTATAACATATGTATATCATTTTTGCTAATATAAAATCCCCTACTTACAAAAATAAAATAAAATATAAAATATAAAATATATAAAACTAAAAATATAAAAGCAAAAGAAAATTATATATATAAACAAAAAAATAAATTAAATTAACATACAAAAATTAAATTAAAATATAGAAAATTGAAAAAATAATTAAAAAAAAAAAACCAAAATAAAAAAAAATTAAATAAATTAAATTGAAAAAAAATGAATATAAACCAATTTAAAACAAAAAGCATACCAAATGGAAAATAACAAAACAAACGAGCAAAACAAAATGAATAAGAGAGTGATGTTTGGCATCATCGCTTTTCCCATGCGGTTGGCCTACAACCACAGCATATCCTAACTGTAAGTTGTGAGATGGTTTTAGGCCAGCCATGTGAGCATATGGGCAATGCCTAACATTGCCTCTTTAATGTTTATTTTTTTAAATTAAATTTTATTTAATTATTTTATTTATTTACAATTTTTTTTAATTTTAATTTTAAGTTTATTGTTTTTAATTTGTATTTTATATTTTTTTTCTAATTATTTTTATTGGTGTTTTATAAGTTTTTTTTAAGGTTTTCTTTTCGAATGGCTATTTATTTTTAATATTTTTTTGTTTTTTTAAGAAAAGATTTTTTGAATTTAAAAAAAAAAAAAATAGTTTTTAAAAAATAAAGGGTTTGCGCCCATGACGCATAGAATAGATGGTGATAAGGTGTTATAATAAGGCACTCTATGGTGAAAAGGTCATCGGTTTGAAACCCTGAGGGCAAAAATCATGTCATGCTAAAAGCTAGTGTGGCCCAAGTTGGGTGCAATCCTCGAGTGATTTTAATGTCTTAGGTGCCCCTAGGTCATGGCAATTCAAGCCAGAGGTTAGGCATGCCAGTCATCTCAAGACTCACATTACTAACAACAACAAAAAATTGAACCTCCAAAGGTTTGATTCATCTAGGCTTTTGGTAGATCTAAAGTTAACTTGGATCTATGCTAAACACTAATAAAGACCCTTGATAGATTTGAAGTTAAGATGGATCTATGCTAAACACTAATAAAAAAAAGCAATTGTAAGAAAAAAATTATTTTCACTTGTTTTATATAATATATGCATAGTTCACGTTGAAATATTTTATTTTTGATTCACATTCTTCACATCAAAATGTTAATGCATGCCCTCTTATATTAAGAAGTACAAATTATATGTGTTTGTGTAAATCTCTCTCTCTCTCTCTCTCTCTCTCTCTCTCTCTCTCTCTCTCTCTATATATATATATATATATATATATATATTGTTTTCATTATTAACATTTTTAAAAAGTTATATATCTCACCCTAATGGGGGCAAATGAACGAATAAATTGTGGGGTTGGGGTGCACCAGCCATCCCACTAACTCCCAAGGCTCATAAAGAGGGGGGGCGGCATGACAAACCCTCCTGATGCACCATATGTGTGCCATTATTCATTATATTGTGGTTGGTGTAGAGCGATGTTTCGTGATCCTTCCTTGTAGTTGATTGTCGATGCAAGTGGTTTGGTGTTTCAAGGGTTGGCAGGGTAGGCTTCAATGTGGCCCCGTACACCTGGTTCTCAATTGCTATGAAGGCAAGCTCTTGTCTTAATGGCATTTCCTTAGGTGACTCCATTGTCGACAAACACATTATAGTGCAATTTAGGACCCTGGAGTTGGTAAAATATGAAATTTTGACAACAGTTAGGAATTGAAGGGGCATGGTAGGCGGTTTATGTCTTCGTAGTAGACCTGCAGTTGAGCCCCCCTGTATAAATTCCTTGTAGATTCAAACTGCAAATCGTAATATTCTAAAACAAAAGACTTGAATCTACTATACTCATCAACGGAAACAATTAAACAATCACGAAGCATACAAGAGAAAGAATTCAATCAACACATTACACAATGGTTTCTTAGGGAAAGCCATAGCTAAAAACCCCTACTATCTGTATATTGCATTAGTCAGACAATATGAGAAGATTACAATGTTTTTCTCAAGCCTAAACAACATTTGCACTATATCTATCTGTCTCACTACTTCCCAGACAAGCCTTGGTCAATACTTGGCCAATTTCCTAGCCTTCCAAGCTAGTACTTCCTTGCGGTGTTCAATGAGGAATTAGGCCCATATTTAATAGGAATTTTCCTCCATTGGATTGTGCAGTTCCTTTAGGATCTTCCTCTAATTGCATGCATCATCTATACAATTTTGATAATTATACAATTGATAGTACATTGTCCCTGAACTCCAATTCTCAGATCTGACATGCATGAGTTATTTATGAGTGAATCTTCAATTTACCGGTTGATGACTGAAGGAAATGCCACACTTCACTTCAGGAAACACCCCACTTCTAGACGTCCCACTACTTCCTCCATTAGTTAGAACGAGTTTAACTCAGTTCGACTGAATTAATTAATTACAACTCAAAATAAAATCAACGAGGGATCCTATAATGTGGGAGACACTCTACATGACTCTAGTTAGACCCTCAACTCAAATTAACTAAGCCAACTAAGTCAAATTAACATAGTTAACTAATATAAGTTGTCATGAGATGTGGAATTACAATTTTACTCCCAATTTAATTCAAGGACAAATTAAATAAGGGTCTTTCTTGATGTTATTTTTAACATTTCTTGTTGTTATTTTCAACACTCCCTCTCAATAAGAAAGGGATTCACATATATACCAATCCATTACCTTTGGAATGTTTTGCATGCGACTCTTGTCACTGTTGTTGTTGCTACTGCAACATCTGCAACCAAAAAGTATCCAAAATAAATAAATTGGAAGCAACTATGTCTACAACTATCTATTGTGAAAACTTTGTTGTTGTTGACTCTGCTACTGAGCATCCTGCTCTGCTGTCAGCACTTCTTTGCACTCCTCAGTATCTGACTAACATTCATCCTGTTGTTATTGAATACTATGGGCGCCCCTAGCAAGTTAATGATCCACAAGACAAACACACCTCAAAGGACCTTGCCCAAATTTCTGCAACTCTTGGGACTATTGCTTCACATTGCCCCACCTTACACCAGGAGGTATAACTACATGCAAAGTGAACTTTGATCTACTCATATTGTTTCTTCTACTTCTCTATTGTTGCTTCTATGTTGTTGCTGCAACTACTACAATAATGAGTCTAATCTCCCCATATCCTAAAGTACTAGCTTCGATAGGGTTGCTCCCTCTTAACCTATACTCCCTCTGAGTCTCGATCTCCCTGTGGAAAATGTCTCTGCTCCACAATCTACCAATATCAATGATCACAACTCCTTTTTGTGTCACTAAACATTGGCTCATGGATTTTCCCACTAGAAACCTTCTTAATCCATTAAGAAGTCTGCACATAAGGTTTTCTGGATCTGCCCTGAACAAGAGATCCATCAATCTGCAAATTCTATTCACCTGCAAGGACAACTTCAAATTCTTCTCTTCTATCGTGATTTCATCTCTGATACCATGTAGAAATTTCTACAAATCTAGCTCTGATACCATGTAGAAATGTCTACAAATGTGATCATTGATATTGTTAGATTAAGGACCAGCGAGATTTCCCACAGGGAGATCGAGACTCAAAGGAAGTCTAGTTTCAAAGGGAGCATCCTTATGGAAGCTAGTACTTCAAGATATGGGGAGATTAGACTCATTATTTAATAGGAATTTTCCTCCATTGGATTGCGCAGTTCCTTTAGGCTATTCCTCTGACTACTTGGACCATCTGTACAATTTGGATAACTATACAACTAATAGTACAATGTCCCTGAACTCCAATCTCAACTGGGTCTTTCTCATATCTAACATGCATGATTTATTTATGAGTGAATCTTCAGTTTATTGGTTGATCACTATAGGCAACGCCACATTACACTTCAAGCAGGACCACACTACACTTCAGGAAACACCACACTACTAGACCTCACACTATTTCCTCCATTAGTTGGAACTAGTTTAACTGACTTTAACTCATTTAGACTGAATTAATTAATTACAACTCAAAATAAACTCAACTAGGTATCCTATAATGTAGTAGACACTCTACATGACTTAAGTTAGACCCCCAACTCAAATTAATTGAGCCAACTAAGTCAAATTAACTTAGTTAACTAATAAAAGTTGTCAAGAGATGTGGAATTACAATTTTATTCCCAATTTAATTCAACGACAAATTAAGGGATCTTTCTTGATGTTATTTTTAACATTTCTTGTTGCTATTTTCAACACCCCCTCCTTTCACTCAGTCATTTTATGAGGTAACTCAAAGTCTTTGGCTAGCCTAGTTTTCAATTCCTATTGTAGAGTTATGTTGGCATGATTTGGATCTTGGTTCCCCTCTCGCTCTATTTTGTGTACTAGATTTTATGGTTTACTTGGTCTATTATACTTGGATTTGTATACTCTTTATCAGTTTTATCCACGTCTATTTGGACAAAAAGATAAGGCACAAGTTGTTGGCTTTCTAATTAACCTATATCGCCTTTAGTGGCCTAGCAACAACTTAGTTGGAGTGACATTGTTTGTACTGCATCAGCCTTACCTTGGGACCACAATAAGTTTTAATCCAAACGTTATATGGGTGTCCATTGTTTCCTACAAAGGTTTTCTTTTCTGGTGGCATGGGAGGCTCTTCCCCTAAGGCCTTATCTGTGCACTCCCCAAGCTTTGGTCTACCTGTTCCCTGGATAGCTACACCATGCCTTGTTAGTGTGGTCGAGCCTGTTGGGGGATTGGTGAGAGGGGACAATCAAGTTGACCTCGCTCGGAGGCTTTGTCCCAGGAAGAGGCAGCGACCTTTCACCCAACTAGTTTAGGAGAACACTCACGACTTGTAGAACACTTGCTGCAAACACATACAAATCAAAACACTTTTGGAGCAACTCCTCAAAGATAGGCATGATGAATGAAATGCAATTATTTGTTTCATGAATGACCTTCAAAGGAATCAATGGAATATGCAGGACAAATCGGTCCGTCTTCAACGGAACCAATTTCACATGCAAGAAATCCTGGAACATCTAGATGCTCAATTGGACCATATGGAAAAGCATGTACATTGTGAATTCCAACCTCTACCCCCCTGGCTCATGACCAGAGAATTTTGCTTCGGTAACTTTATTAGAATCCTAATGGCTCTTTGTTGTGTCTTGATCTTGGTTTTTCGGTGTGTTCCCCTTCAGTTGTGGACTGCAAACTTCTTTTGGCATGGTTTAATCATTTTTCGAAACTACCTACTCGACAACAAATATGGTAAGAGTGAGGTTCGTAGAATTTTGGAAAACAATGGGCAGCGATGTAATATTTTTGCATAAAGGAAAAAAATTTAGTTACAAAAAAAAAATGTTACATATATCTCTTTCTAATTAGACAAACTTAAGTGTTGATTTTTGGGTTTTTTGTAGTCATGATATTTGGTCTTTAATGCCATGGTTGAATAAGCTTTGATTTTTGGGTTTTTTGTAGTCATGATATTCGGTCTTTAATGTCATGGTTGAAAAATGTTTGAATCTTAACCTAAAAAAAGGTGATGTTGCATACCACCTTTGTATTTAACATATTTTTTTTTATGTTTTTTGTAGTAATGATATTTGGTCTTTAAGGCCATGTTTAAAAAATATTTGAATTTTAACCCTAAAAAAAGAGGTGATATTGCATTGCCACTTTTGCATTTCAACACATCTTTTCATTTCTTTTGTAAACATGACATTTGTTTTTTAATGCTATGGTTGAAAATTTGTTCGAATTTTAAATCTGAAATGAAAAATGAGTGACATTGCATTACCACTTTTCAAAATTAACATGAAAATCATGATTTGATGCAACCTCCAAAAAAATGAAACTAGGTGAAGTTCTCATTGTTGATGATATGGAACTATATGAACTTCTAAGTGCTAAGAAAAATTGTCAAACTGCAAAAGAATCTTATCATCCTAATTTGATCATTTGTAGAACATTGTGTTTATACAATCGCCAAATAAATTGTTATTGAGACTTAATGACATCGACACAAATATTTTTTGGAAGATAAGTCAATTGTTTCCTTAATTAGTTATGTTGATACACCCACTGGTTAAGTATCTACTCTCATGATTGGGATGTCGATAATGTGTCTTTGTAGTATGACTTTCCCTTATTGTACTTCTAGTGTTTCCTTGATCTACTTTTGGTATGATATATTATTTATGCATTCTTTGTAATATGACTTTCCCTTATTGTACTTCTAGTGTTTTCTTGATCTACTTTTGGTATGATATATTCTTTATGCATTCTTTATGCATTGGTTTTGTTCTATTCATCGTTGGATTCTTATTGATAAGAATATTTGAAATTTCTGTCATTTGTACTCTACAATGTATTTACTTCAACTAAATTATCATTTTCTTGAATTATTATGTTGATTAGATCTGTAAAAAAAAATTCCATTTCTCCACAAGTTGTAATTTTACACCACAATGCTTCCTTTTGGATAAGTTATTTGAACTTGTTTTCCAATGACTCTTTTATCATTCTTAAACTACTTAATTTGCATAAATAAGTTTTTATTGTGATTCTTTAAACATTAAAATATATATATATATATATATATATATATATATTTATATATTCCAATTTATCAATATTTTTTATATCTTTATTACGTAGTTTAATTTATATAAATATATATTTTATATATATATATTATTTAATATATTAAAAAAATATATATATATATATATATATATATTCCAATTTATCAATATTTTTTATATCTTCCATTACTTCTTTGTAAAACATATTTTTGATATCTTTATAATAAAAATAATCATAATAATCGAATTTTAAAGTCACAACCAAACCAAACACTAAACTACTAATAAATAAATAAATAAACTTAAAGTTTTGTGCAATAACTTTACTACTAAAATTTACCACTTCTGTATAAATTTTGGCAAATGACACATCTGAAAACTGAACTCCCTGCGTGGAGGAAAACTGTTAACATCATCTGTACAGGGTTGTAGACAACATTTTTGCTATTATCTGGTGGAGGCGAACAGCATCATCATGCATATGCCTTGGCATCTACAGAATGTAATTTCTTTTATCTAATAAAAGTTACGACTTTTTCTACGAAAAAAAACAAAAAAACACTAAAATTTACCATAAAATTTTACTATTTTATTTTCTAATTTTTTAATATGTGAATTCTATTGTTTTTTCGATTGTAATTTTCAAGTATTATTGGTTTGTGAGAGTCCCGTAGGAATCATGTTTGTTGTTCAAAAGTCAAATTGTTTATTCTTTGATGGTTAAACTACATCTTCGTTCTCGACAATTCTTTGTGTAAACTAATTGTCAAGAAGTTTACTTCATTCAAGTTTGGACATAATCAAATATAATTGTTCACATATTTTTATAGATCTTTTCATCACGTGTATTCGTGTGCTACTTTGATATTCAATTACAGTAAAATTCGACCACACCTTGTGTAATGACATTTTGATTCTTAAGTGATTTTCTATATTTATTATACTTTGTAAAAAAAATGTATTGCCAAAAAATTAGAATCTGTGTGAAATTCATAGAGCCCATGACTTCTTGTTCGAAAATTATTTAATACACTAATACAGAGGTATCACTAAAAATAATACACTTCAATAACTCCCTTCACCAACTTCCCTTTAAATGAACTTTTTTTTCTCTGGCTTCCTCCTCTTATAATTTAATAATTTCACATAATATTAATATAAATATAAATAAATATATATATATATATGTCTCAGTAAAACCTTTTTTATACTTTATTATCCTTGTTCTAGGTAGAGAATATCGCATTTGATATTTTTCTGATTTTGAATTAGTTTTACATTTGATTAAAAATTATATTATATTATGTAAAGTTAATGTTAGCCAGAAAATTTCAATTATTTTGTAATATATATAATATAATATTATATATATATATATAATTAATGAAATGAAATGATATTTTAATATCCACAAGCCTAAAAATACTCTATGGGACTATCAGTTTCTGCTTTTCATTTTTTCCAATTCAATCATTTTCTTATTCAAAATGATGATGAGTTGGTCCAACCTTCCAACATTCCCCTCACTGAAAAGACAATGCCCAAAAACCAATGTTAACATATTCCCATAACTTTCTCTAATGTCTTTGAATGCATCACATTCCAAAATGAAATGTTTTTCCTATTCCACTGCCCCAGATGTGCAAAATGTACACACCCATTCTTCTCAAGCTTCTTTAGGCATTTTCCACAGTCATGTTTCACACCGAAGTTGATGCGAATTGGTTCTTAATTAAGCAATAAGAACCTTTGCCCTCCAGAGAATGCTAGCTCCAATGTACTCTTTTTGTTGGAGATCACACATAGGGTTGAATGAATGAATGAATGAAATGGTTTTAATGATGTCCACAAGACCTCGCGGTCTAAGGGACCATTGACTATGGCTTAAACCATATTCAGATATTTTTCTAGGTTGATTCTGTTGTTATGGATCTTGAGTGAGAAATTGGATGTTTTGTGAAGTCTTGTCTCCTCAAAGAACTCACTAAGACTGATCACCTTTAGGTTGCTAACAAACTGATGACAGACAACTTCATACATTGCACACTCTTTGATAAAATGTCATTTTGTTTCTACCACCCCTTTGTCGCAAAAAATGCAAGTTTGTTCTTCCCATTCTTCTTTAGGGACCGCCCATCTACTAGTTTCACATCTTAAATGATGTGAGCTAGTCCTCAGTCGAGCAAATAAAATTTTAGTTGTTCTCTTGATTGAGGAACTCAAATACTCTTTATCACCATGCTTCCATGTTGGGTTAAATTCTTTGACATAATATGCTTTCTTTTTGCCTACCTGCTTTGTCCATATGGCAATCCTAAATTTTTCTAACACCCACCTTTTTATCTCCTCCTTAGAGTGAGGGAAATCATGGAGATTTATGTCCCATTTTCCTAACCACTTTCTGTTTTGTTTCATCCATGTCTTTTTCTGACGGTTTAACTCTTCTTCAACAACCAATTTGGGCCATCGATGCTTATCCATATTTTCAACCTTCTTTAGGTAACTTAGCAAATGAGTGATCATTGATGCCTCAATTGGAAACATACCAGCCATAGCTAAAGGATATCATATGGGACCGTTGATTTAACTTTTACGCTACTGGTGATCATGTGCTTCTAAATTCTTTCTATTTGTTGACATTTGTGGCTTGACATGTTGCTCCCCCATATTTCACACCCATAGAGGATAACTAGCACCACTAATATACCAAAGAGGGTTTTCTTAGTCTTCCAATCCCATAATTCTGCCTGTCTACACCTGTTCTAAATGAGGTAAGAAGCTTTCCACCCTCCTTGGATTCTCTTTGATCTACATGTCTCCCAGCTAAGCCTATAGTGAAAGTCAGTTCCTAAATACTTGTACTCATCTACCACCTCCAAGGGGTTTCTCTCAAAGAGAAAAGCACCATGATGTTTCTTTATTTTCAAAGAATCATGATGTTGGAATTTACTTACATTCCCACCTCTTGACAAAAGAGTTCCAAAGATTTCAAGTGCTCTCTTAAACCTTGTGTCGATTTAGCAATAAGAATAAGGTCATCTGCATATAAAAGTAGTGTCACCACATATCTTGCGAGTTGTATGTCTTCTCCATTGGTATTGTTTATCCACTCTTCAATCTTATCAATATATAAACCAAATAATGTGGGAGAAAGAGGACATCCATGTTTGACTCCTATGTCACCATCCAAGCATTCATACATGCCTTCCTTTGTTCTGATTTTGCCTCTAACCCTCTCATAAACCTTATGAACAACTACCCTATATTCCTTTGGGGGATGTACTTCTTCCATTCAGTGCCATAGTTTATCTCTTGGGACGATATTGAAGGCTTTTTTGAAGTCAACAAAGCAACAAAATTGTTCCCCACCTTGCTTGTCCCAAACTTTTTCAATGAAGTGTCTTAGAGTGATGGAATGATCAATGGTAGAATGTTTAGGCATGAAGCCAGCGTATTCCTTTTCTCTTTTTGCCTCTTTTTATGCCCATTCGCTGATTCTGCGCTCTAGCATGCTCCCAAATAGTTTCCCAAGAAGGGAATTGACCATAATAGTACGGTAGTTAGAAGGGTTATTGATATCTCCAGTTTGGTGAAGAGGTATAACAACACTGATTGTCCACTCAATCAGAAAGCTATCTTGATTGACTCTATTAAATGTCTCCTTGATGTGTGGGGCTAGAAGCTTCATTCCCCATTTAAAAAAAAAACCGGCAAAATGTCAATGTCATGCGCCTTGCCATTTGCCAGTTTCTTTATACCTTGTTCAATATCAGCAACTGAAAATAGCTCTATTGAGCAGACAATTATGGGAGGCTTACGTTTCTCATTTGTCCGCTCACAAAGAAGTTTTGCATAGTCTAACGACTGAGCCTTTATGATAGTGTTTTCTATTTGCTTTTTCTTTTGTTGTAGTTCCTTCCAAAAACCTTTGGGATTATGTTTTCCCAAATAAATAAATTCCTTCCTTCTTGAAATCACATGATTTTGTTTCTTTGATTTTATCAATTGTTTATATATAATCTTGTTTTCTTTGCTTGACTTTTCTTTGACAAATATTTTTGCATCCTTGCATTCTTTATCATACCAAGGATTAGTTGGGAAGGTATTTGTGATCCTCTTCATAGGCCTAGATCTCTTACTACTGCAAACATATATTTTATCTCTTCTGCTATTCTTGTAACCCCTATTGTTGTTTTTGGCTAGCTAGACGTGTTCTTTAAGAGCAACTCTAAAGAGCTCCTGATTTTCTCGGTTTAATATAATTCTCCTATGCTCTGAAACTTTCTTATGTGAATGATGGGGGTGTTCCCCCTTTCGATCTTATGTATTTATACCAAGCTTAATAAGAAGAGGCAAATGGTCAGAGTCTAGCTCTATAGGGCAACACTCAATATTAAAGTTCAACAACTTGGAAATAGACCTTTGAGAGCATATAACATAGTCTACTGTGTTTTGCCCGTTGTATGTTTTACAAGTAATACTATTGGACTTCGGCCAATTTTTCATGCCATTACATATAACCATGTCATTTAGGCTACAAAGGCCTAATAGTTCTGCTCCAAAGTGCGAAACCTTCCCTTTCCCATCTTGTGATATCCTCCTCCAATGGTGCTCTTCATTCTCTCTAAGCCATAATGGATTGTTATCCTCTCCCATATCGCTACCCGACTGAATAGATTGATTATTTGTTTTTCTCGCATTAAAATCACCAATTAGGAATATTTCTCCCTTAGTACAAAAGCTTGAAATATCTTTTTTTAATGTTGCATATGGATCTTCACTATCTAGGTTCCTTTTTTGGTAGAATTTTGAGCTTTTTGGGGCAAAACAGCAAGCAACTAGACATATTGTTGCGTCCATATCTATTATTTTCAGCCATATAAATTTCTTATTTGGGTCTTCTTTCTCCAGTTTTATAATCTTGGTCCATATTTATTTTATTAGGATTGTTATTCCTCCATGCCCTTTACTTGATTTTGTTTCTTCATTCCAAATAGAGATTTTATTATATTCTTCGAAGTCTAGAATTCTACATCCATTGTGGTCGTGTGTTTCGAATAGACAAATAATTTCTTTACCCTCAGCTATGGGCCCCAACCCCGATCCCCTTCTCCATGGATAACCTCTACAATTCTATCTTACCATGTTTAGGTACTCCCATGGGGCCCTGAATCCCTATTTCCCATGTGTTACTCTATCAGTGACTTGCGCTTTCCCATTTTTCAACCATGCCCACTTTCCTGTCTCTCTTACTAACTTTACTTTCTCCCATTCTTTCCTCCTTTCTTCTTGTTGAACGAGTGTTAAGTCTTCATCTAAGTAGATACGAGTGCCTTTAAGCAACCCTCTATTCTTTAAGATCCTCGCCTTGTCCTCCATGCACCTCAAAGTAACTCTCACCTAGCTGTCCCTTCCTACTCCCATAATCTTTCCTATCATGTTTGCATGTTGAATCCCAACTGTCCAATGCAGCTTCTCCTTAAGAAAATCCCTTTCTAGAATATTTGTTCTCTCGTTTTCCCTGAAGTCTTTCAAACCTTCGATGATGATATTTGTCGTTTTTCCTTATTTGTCCCTTTCCTCTCTCATTTGTCTCTTGATTTGTTTTTATATAATTTCCTTTTGTTCACTTGTCGGTTCTTTCACCACCTAGGCCCGGGATTTAGCCTCTTTTATTTGCTCCTTTAGCTTGTTTTCTCTTATTTCCATGTCTACTGATTGGAACTTTTCCATCTGACTTGTGCTAGCCGCTCCCATTGGCTCTAATCGATTTTTTCCTATTGATTTTGTCTATTCCATTTCTTCCTTTAAGTTGATTAGCTCTTGTTGCCCTTTCTCCATTTTGTTTTGTAGGCTTCTTACATGTTCTTTTAACAACTTGTTCTCTCTTTCAATCCTCCCCCTAGCTTTTGTGATTTCTTTTATCTGGTTGTCTTCTTGTTGTACCTTTGTCTCTAAAATTTCAATCTTCTTTTTCACAGTCATGAGCTCATTTACATATAGTTCTGGAGACCATACTAAAGGTGAGGTTGTGGGACTGTATAAGTCTTTGTTGCTTTGATGTCCATCCTTACTCTTCCCTTTGTTTAATGCAGAGGTTTCAATTCTGATTTGTCTTGTCTTGGGTGTTTCCTAGGAGGGGAGTGCCTCCTTCTTTTTGCCTTTTCTACCTCCCTAGTCAATTTGTTTCACTATTGGAGGGCCCCTTATAGTTGTTGCCCCAGTGTTGTTTTTTTTACCTTTGGTAAGATCATGTTGAGTCTTTTTTCCTGCAATTGTTTCCTTTTTCTAGCTTGTCGGCACTTTAATATCCCCATATATTGCTTCTCATTTACAAAGATACACTTATCGATTGGGTTGTTTGTGTTAACCTGCTGAAACTCTAGTAAAAGGGGTCTCAATTTCAAGCCATTATATGTCTCTATAAGCATTTTCACCGCGTCACACCAGTTTGATGACCATATTACTAATCCAAGATTGTGTGGGGATATGTTTTCCACTAAAATTTGATTTTTACTAACAGCAGAGCTAGAAAATTCTATTTTAAAACTGCCTTGGCCCACTTCAGGCATGGACATGGCTCTAAATGAAATTTTGATGTTGTTTGGTAGCTCTAAATTATTTCTTCAACCTCAACAAGCAGTAAAAAAATAAAATTTATATTTCAAAAGAGACCGGGGAAAATGGGCAGACCTACTCCCACAATACTATGCTGCAAACCCTGTTACCTATGGTTGTAGATCCCTGCTTCTCATGTTTTCAGTATCCGCTCTGTTTACCTGTGTATCGATGTTGAAACCTATATCTCTACTCTGTCTACCTATTCCTTCGCTGCTCGAACCCATTGATCGCTACTCGGACATGTTTCGTAGATCTGTTCCGCTGCTCATACTCGTTGCAGGTTTTGTTCGTGTCGCTGCTCATACCTCAGACCCATCAATGCTCAAATCTCCTTCCGTGGATCGCCATTGCTCAACCCTCCTGACGACTGTCGCTGTGGACCCGCAGTTGAGAACCGTCCCTGTATTTGAAATGGGTTGAATTCCTCAATGTAGTACTTCTCCTTTCTACCCATACATGTTTACAAAACTTCACCACAACAAAATTATTTAGCTCCTAGCTATTTATGGATTTGATTGGCTTTGGTCTTATTTATCTTATTGCATAATGATTATTAATTTGTATCCACAAACACTTTTGCCAGCATGCACTCCATCCAACCTCACGCACGATAGAGTATGCATTGGATTCACCCAACATTTGAAATCCACCGCACAAATGAACCCTAAGTCTTTGTCCGGTGATAAAATCAACCTTAATAAATAATAATCCTCCTCAATCCCATTTTTGCAGCATGGTTGTATTGATCTTGGTATAGTCCATGATAATTATAAGATATCAGGGATCATCGCCCATTAAACTGTTCAAATCTCGCACTAATTAACCACCCCATGAAAATAATTAATTATTCAAATCTTGCATTAATTATCTTTAGGAATCATATTTTATATGCATAATATTTTGTATCCATAATCAAAGCCACTAAATCCTTCTACGAATTAATCGTCAAGCCAAAACTAAGTCACTATGTGTTTTAAAAAATAATTTACTATGATACTCCAACATTATACTTGTTAGTTGTATTATCAAATTGGATTTTAGCCTTTAAAAAATAATTTATTGAAATAGAATTTTAATTATTAATTTTATAATTTTATTTTATTTTTAAACTAAATTTTAAATAAAATTAGTCTAAAATATTTAAAATACTTTTCGTGGTTTTTTAATAAATTATTTTATTTAAATTTAAACTTTGATATCTTAATTTAACATGAATACATAACCTTTATATATACTTTTCGTGGTTTTTTAATAAATTATTTTATTTAAATTTAAACTTTGATATCTTAATTTAACATGAATACATAACCTTTATATATATTCATTTTTCATTGAATGATGAGTAAAGAAAAGTAGGAAAATATTAAAAAAAATAAGAAAGAGACCAATTAACTGGATTTTTTTTTTTTCCTTTAAAAAAAAAAATTACATATTTCCATCAAGTAAAAGGGAAGTTATATTCTTAGAGCACTGTCTTCAGCATTCCCCATGTAACAATGTAAAATTTTGAAATGTGAACTGATTTTAAAAAGTGGTAATTCTGCATTATGCATTTTTTTTAAAGGCCTAGTTTTTTACTTTAAATTTTCTAATGCATGAAATGTAAATAATTATTTTCTAAATTTAACAATTTTTTACACTTTGAAAAAAAATTTGACTTAAAAAAAAAATAATAATAAAAATTAAAAAAAAAAAAATATATATATATATATATATATAATATAAATAAACAAAAAAAATGTTTAAAAAAAAAATTATCTCGTAAACCAAAAAAATTGGAAAAAAATATAACATTAAATAAGTAATAATAGAAATTTTTTAAAAAACATTAACAAGAAATAAAAAATAAAAACAAATTAGATTAAAAAATAATAATAATAAAATAAAAACAAAAAACAATTAAAATTTAAAATATATATATATTTTGGATTTTTTTTTAAAACCATTTAAAATTTTAAAATAAACATATATTTTCGATTTTTAAAAAATAAAAAACATTTAAAACTTTAAAAAACATATATTTACAATTAAAACTTTTAAAAACATATATGCACGCAGCTTCCCTGCCGAAGGCCGCGCCCCCATGGCAGTCAGGTGGAGGCTATCCGATTCTCGAAATCGGATAACCACCGCCCAGCTGCCCATGGGGGTGGCTATCCGATTACGAAAATCGAATAGCCACCCCCACAAGTGGTCGGGGTGGATAGCCACCACCCGACCACGCCCCCACTCACGGCCGGGTTGTCGCTGACAAAATTGTTTTTTTAATAAAAATTAAATTTTGTTAAATATGTTAATTGTATTTTTTTAATTAAATTTTAAATGTTTTTTTTTAATTTTTTAATTTTTTTAAAGCGAAATTTTAAATCAATGTCAAGGCGAAATTTTAAAGTTTAAATTCTTTAATGTAAAATTTGAATTTTTTTTTTAAATCAAAAATATATATTTTTGGTTTTTTAGGGTTTTTTTCCAAATGTTTTTAATCTTAATTTAGTTTTTTTAATTTTTTTTTTCTTAATTTTCTATTTTTTTATTTTTTATTGAAGTTTTCAATTTTCGTTAATGCTTTTTAAAATTTTCTTATTTTACAGTTTCTCTTTTTTTTAATTCCAATTTTTTTATGGTTTACCAATTAAAAAAAAATAATAATAATAATAATAATAAAATAAAAAATAAAATTGTTAAATATGGTTTTCTTATTATTTATTTCTTTATATTTTTTTAATTGGTTAATTCTCATCTTTTATAGTTTAATTTTTTTTTAACATTTTTATGATTATTTTTTTTATTTTATGTTTTGTTTTTTAATATATATTTTTATTTAAGTTTTGCTATTTTTTTTTCATTGTTTTTATTTTTAATTTTATGTTTTCATTATTCTTTTGAAATTTTAATGTTTTTATAAAATCTTTTACACCATTATTCCGAAATGTTGAAAATTTACCAAAAAAAAAATGTGATTCCAACATTAACACTTTTCGTTTTGAGGGTGTTTTTTGTACAAAAAATTGGTTTTCACTGCTATTTTTAAAACATGTTGAAAATTTACCTTACAAAAAAAAAATTGTTATTGCAACATCAAGGGAATTTTTTGCACAATTCACAAAAAAAATTGTTTTCACTGCCATTTTTAAAACATGTTGAAAATTTACCCTAGAGAAACAAAACAAAACAAATGTTATTCCGCCATCAACACTTTTCGTTTTTAGCATTGTTTTTCATGTTTATTGGGGTTTTTGGCTAGAATTCTCGTTTTGAGTTTATAGTTCCCATTTCAAAGTTTACATTGTTATGTCAAATCTATCAGTGCATCCCACTATACAAGGCATTAGATCCAAACCATATAGCTTGTGTATGATAGTTCTAACTGAGACAAAAATCTAACCTAGTGTTACATATAATGTATCTATCATTCCAGAAGTATCAAAATAAACATACTACCACTGCAGTGGTACCACATAATGACTGATTTGTAGTGGTACCACATAATGACTAATTTGCCTATGTCATGTTGAAATGCCCTGATCTGTGTAGGGAATCATTATAATAGGTTGTGTAATAAATCTCCCCAGGGGGTTTGTTTATGCCCTCCTTCGATAATGTGTTGGAAATTGAATTTTTCTCCCTATATATATGTGAGAATATTAATTCCCTGAAGCTTCCCAATATTCCCTTGATTATCTTCATCCAGTTAATGAGTCTATATGGCTCGAATGTACACTACAACTGTACCCAATCCAAAATTGTTTTGGAGACACCCTGAACCCGCATAGGCTCAATGTGAAGCCACTTTGCACAAAATAGAACCCCCCATAAAGCATTGTTTCTGCACGAGTATTTGTGTATAGTTTCGCTGCAAGTATGTGGCGAAACTATCCCAAATTTGCATGTGGCGAAAATGTCTATTACTTCTTGCTCTTGATCTGATAATCACCCTATGGGTGGCCTCAGCTAAAAATTTATTAAACAAAAGGTATTACAGACTCATGTGTTGGTGTGTGTTCTGTGTTATTGAAACAACGGATCGATCAGATTGCCAATACACAGACATTTTGAATGGAAAGACAGCAGAGAAATACAGTAAGCAACACAAAGACATAAACAGTTTTTAATAAGGAGTTCACCCTATTCTCCAGGGTTACGTCTCCGGTCCAGCTTCAGTGGTGGCCTTGTTTTATTATGTCTTTGAGCAGAGATATTACAATACAAGGACTCAATATGAGTTCTCCTAGAGCAGAGTTTGCTTAGTAGGGTGGTTCTTGGATTCCCCAAGCCACTCGGAGTACACAGAGTCTTGTTCTTCCTACCAGCCCGGTGACCCTGGGTCTACAGGGGAAAGAGCCAACTGTGATGCTCAATCCGAACCGATTCCTCTATGGGAAGGCTTGATACTTCAAGCTCTTTGGTGCCGGATGCTGCCTATGGTCAGCTCGGCCCTCTGTCTCCTCTGCTTGGATTTACTGCTCTCTGTGCTCAGTCCTCCTCTCAGGGTTCACTGTTCACTGTCTCTCTTGGTCGCTTGGACTCTTCGATCTGAATCTCTCTTCTGATCTCTATTCACTGTCTCTGTTCATGGCTTTAGCCATTCGACCTCCATGCTTGTTCGTTTCCTCTCCCGCCTGCATCGATTCGCCTGTCGCCTGTGTGCTTGGAATTCCCTGTTCGGCGTCAGCATGAACGCTCGAGAAGTAGCCACGTGTCCTCATCGGAACTGCGCCAGCCCGCTCGTCGATTCGTTGCTTTCTCCACCGTGGCGGTCAACAGATTCCAAATCCCCTTAAATCGCGGCTTAATTCCCTGTCAATTCCGCTCTGTCTATCGGACACAGTCTTAGCCATCCGATCTGGGCTCCTCCAGATCCAACGTCATTCACACACCGAGTGCAGTTGACTTGCTCGACCGATAACGCGCGATCGCGGCGGTTTTTCTCTCTCCTTCGCTGCCACGCATCGTTGAGGGTGCTCGCTCCATTTCTTTCCAAAACCTCTTACCGTTCAAGGGCACCCCGGGTAAAACCGTCGGTTTCCAGGTAGTGGGTCCCACCTTCGTACGATGGCGTTTTTTTCACTTTTCCACCCACGGTCCTTGGGCTCCCAACGTGACCGAGTGCTTAAGCCCTACCATTTCAGCCCTGTTTGCCCAGCGCTAACGCGCATCGAAAATCAGCTCCTTTTCCCGATTCGGGGCTCCCAAGGGCTATTTTGACCTCCTGCGTAGTCTCCATGGGCCTTGGTCAGCGCGCTTTGACCGAGGTCCTCGTCATTTTGCGCCGGCTGCCATGGCCACTGGTTCAGGGTGTTTTCGATTGCTGTTTTGGATTCTTCAAGAGTTTGTTCGACTTGATTTAGTCACGGTTCTATGACAGTCATTTATGGATCTGATTCGGATCACGGCCTCCCAACTGAAAAACTTTTGGACCACCAAAAGTTGGTTTTCTTCAAGCATCAACTAATTGAGGAAACTGTTGTTTCACTTGTCCAATCTCAATCCACTTCGCACTGCTCGTCTTCGAACCTTTAAGCCCAATTCTGAGGTATTCCACCTGTCCACTACGCGTCGTCCTTACCTTCTGGTCCAGCACTGTATCTTCCTGCAACTCATTAAGATATTCAGGTAGTAGGTCATCAACAGAAGGCAATTGACTCTGCTCTTCAGGGTCCTCAATCATTGAAGGTTCAAACAATCTCAAGCAATCTGCGCTCACGACTGAATCGATGTGCATGTAAGCTGGTAGATCAAGGCGAAAAGCATTCTCACCAATCTTCTCAAGTATCCTGAAGGGTCCATATCTGATAGGTTTTAGCTTCTTACCTTCACCTTGCATCATGTCTTTGCTGATATACAGCCAAACTTGGTCTCCAACTTGAAAACTATGCTCCATCCGATGCTTATCATGCCTAGCCTTGTACTTGGCCTGGCTCTTTTCCCGCTGTTCTTGTACTGCCTGGTGGATCTCCTTGATCTGTTCAATGAACCTAGTTGCTTTGTCCACATCATTGTGTCCATCAACCATGGTATCTTTACCAAAGACAAAATCCAAGGGAGACCTTGGTATGAAACCAAAGCAGGTCTCAAAAAGATATCTCTAGGTAGAAAAGTGTTTGGCTCTGTTGTAAGCATGCTGCACATAGCACAAATGCTCATCCCAAAGCTTAGGGTGTTTGCTGCAATATCCTCTCAGTAACTGGATCACTGCCCTGTTAACTACTTTTGTCTGGCCATTTATTTGTGGATGAAAAGCTGTGCTTTTCTTTAATTTGGTGTCCTTTAGTTCCCACAGATTGGACCAAAACTTCCCCACAAATCGAGTGTCTCGATCAGATATAATAGAAGTGGGTAAACCAAAATGAACCCATACATGTTCAAAGAATAATTTTGCAGTTTGTTCAGTTGTAATCTGTTTACTACAGGGTATCAAAATACACATTTTGTTGAACCTATCCACAACAACATATAGATAATCATGACATTTCCTAGATTTGGGCAGTCCTCCAACAAAATCCATGGAAATGCTCTCCCAAGGGTGAGAAGGAACTGGCAATGGAGTGTACAAGCCTAGTTTTCTGTTGTTGGGCATGCTTTTAGCACACATAGCACACCCCTTTACATATCTAGAAACTGTCTCACTCATTTTTGGCCAATAACAGAATCTTTGCAGCTGTGCAACTGTTTTACTTACCCCAAAGTGACCTGATACCAGAGAAGTGTGTTTTCCTAATTATCTTTTCTCTCTCAGTTTGTGGAATGCAGAGTTTCCCACAATGATATAAGAGTCGTTCATTCACATGATAGTCCAATTCTTCTACTCTTTTGCCTTGACTCAAAGTTGCATATACATCTTTAAAGTCCATATCCTAAGCATATTGTTCTATGTAGCTTTCATGTAGCACAGAATTATGCTTAAGTATGGTAGATGCATTTATAATGGGTCTAGATAACATGTCTGCAACCTCGTTATGTATGCCCTTTTTATATCTAATGACTAAATGACACTGTTGTAGAAAACCCATCCATCTATAATGTCTTGACTGTTGCAACTTAGTTTGGGAGTGTAGATATTGAAGTGGTTGATGATCAGTATGTATCACTGTTTCTTTGCCCATTAAGTAATTTTTCCACTTTTTCACACTCTGAACTAATGCATACAATTATTTATCATAGGTAGGATAGTTAACTACTGCAGGATTAAAAGTCTCAGAATGATAACATATGGGTTTACCGTGCTGTGTCAACACTGCTCCCATGGCATAGTCACTAGCATCAGTTTGGATCTCAAATGGTCTTTGTAGATCTGGCAGTGCTAGTACAGGTGTTGTACTAATTTTTTCTTTCAAGGTGTCGAAGGCTTTCTGTTGTTTGCCTCCCCACTGAAACACCTTGTTCAATCTTATCAAAGCATGTAAGGGAGCTGCAATTGAGGAGAAATTTGAAATGAACTTCGTCCAATACTGTGCTGCTCCTAAAAAGCTTCTCACTTCTGTAGCAGACTTGGGTTTAGGCCAGTTTACAATGACTGCCACTTTAGAGGGATCTATTTTCAATTCACCTCCCCCTACTATATGACCCAAATAATTTAGAGAGGTTTTGCCAAATTCACATTTGGAGAGTTTAACATAAAGTTTTTCTGTTTTCAAAAAATCTAATGTCTGCTTAACATGCTTTAAATGTTCTTACCACGTTTTACTAAAAATCAGAATGTCATCCAGATACACAATAACAAAATCATCAAGAAAAGGTCTGAGTGCATCATTCATTAATCTCATGAAAGTAGTAGAGGCATTGGTCAAGCCAAAAGGCATAACCAACCATTCATACAATTCCTGCTTTGTTTTGAAAGCAGTCTTCCATGCATCTTGCTTTGCAACTCTGACCTTATGGTATCCATTGTGCAAATCCAGCTTGGTGAAATAAATAGCTTCCTTCAATTGATCTAAAAGATCATCTATGCGAGGAAGGGGATAACGATTTTTTATCGTTATTTTATTCAGTGCTCAGTAATCAATGCACATTCTCCACGAGCCATCTTTCTTTCTCACCAAAACGATTGGTGACCCACATGGTGATGTGCTAGGCCTAATGAACCCTTTCTCGAGCAACTCCTGCACCTGCTTCTTGATTTCACCATTCTCTAAAGCAGATAACCTTTTATACCTGTGGCTGCAATGATTGTTTCATCTCCTAAGTCTGACCCCAAATCTTTCTTAATAGCTGCAACAACTTTCTTCTTCTTGCCCTCGAACTTCTTAGGCCTCAGCTCTGGATGCAGAATCCAACAGTGCTCATCATCATGCCCCTCCTTTTACAGTGGGTGCATGAGGCTTTGCCTTTTTGTGCAGTGTTAGCCTTCCTTGCTTTCCATTTCTACTTTCTTTTCTCCTTGCTCTTGCTTACAGTGGGTTGGGATGGTCCCCCAACTTCTGGATTTCCATTCTTTCCTCTAGCTTCTAGATGAGTAGCTTGTACAAATACCTCATCTATACTAGTGGGATTAAACATGAGGATAGTGTGCCTCATATAGCTGTGTAGAACCCCAATGTACTTCAAAAGAGTTTCTGGTGAGTCTAATGAAATACCTAACATCAATGCTCTCTTTCGGAACTCTTGAGTATACCCTTGTACACTTTGCCTTTTCAACTGCCGAAGAGTTTGCCAACTCATCATGGCTTGTTGCATGTAGGCCAATGGATAGAACTGCTTTTTGATGGCAGAAACAAAGTCACTCCAGACAAAGATGGTCTTACCATGCTTCTTCACATCAGCGTGGGTTCTGCCTTCCCACCAAACCAAGGCAGTGCCCCCTAGGTGAAGGCTTGCTAGCTGAATCTTGCTCTTGTCTAAGTCTATATTTTGTACTCTGCAATACACATCAATTTGTCTTATCCAGTTGTCCAACTTTTCAGTGTTCAACTCTCCATCATATATAGGCAAATCAAATTTAACATCTAACTTAATCAAAGATGCCTTCTTATTATGCACAGGGCTACTAGGAGGTGTAGGGAAGCTTTCTTCTTTCCCCTTTCCTTTGGAGTGGTCATGGGCATGAGATTCAGAGCCTGATGAATCTTCACCCTTATGCTTTCTAAAGTCCCTATACATTTCTTCCACCATGGACATTATAGCTAGGAAACTTTCTAGGAATTGAGAGTCTGGCCCTACAGAACCTTCTTCTGACATTGTCTTTCGAGAATAGACTCTTCCAATTTTAGGATTAGTTTCCACCAATTCTCCTTCTCCTAATATGAGCTTTGATATAGTGATCATTCACAGCTAAACCAACACAAGCTTGTCTAACCTTACAGCCTAGAGCTCTGATACCACTTGATCTGATAATCACCCTATGAGTGACCTCAGTTAAAGATTTATTAAACGAAAGGTATTACAGACTCATGTGCTGGTGTGTGTTCTGTGTTATTGAAACAACGAATCGATCAAATTGCCAATACACAGACATTTTGAATGGAAATACAGCAGAGAAATAAAGTAAGCAACACAAAGACACAAACAGTTTTTAATAAGGAGTTCACCCTATTCTCCAGGGCTACGTCTCCGGTCCAGCTTTAGTGGTGGCCTTGTTTTATTATGTCTTTGAGCAGAGATATTACAATACAAGGACTCAATATGAGTTCTCTTGGAGCACAGTTTGCTTGGCAGGGTGGTTCTTGGATTCCCCAAGCCACTCGGAGTACACAGACTCTTGTTCTTCCTACCAGCCCTGTGACCTTGGGTCTACAATGGAAAGAGCCAACTATGATGCTCAATCCGGACAGATTCCTCTATGGGAAGGCCTGATACTTCAAGATATTTGGTGCTCGATGCTACCTATGGTCAGCTCGACCCTCTGTCTCCTCTGCTTGGCTTTACTGCTCTCTGTGCTCAGTCCTCCTCTCAGGGTTCACTATTCACTGTCTCTCTTGGTCGCTTGGACTCTTCGATCTGAATCTCTCTTCTGATCTCTGTTCACTGTCTCTGTTCGTGGCTTTAGCCATTCGACCTCCATGCTTGTTTGTTTCCTCTCCCACCTACGTCGATTCTCCTGTCGCCTGTGTGCTTGGAATTCCCTGTTCGACGTCAGCATGAACGCTCGAGAAGTAGCCATGTGTCCTCATCAGAACTGCGCCAGCCCGCTCGTCGATTCGTTGCTTTCTCCACCGTGGCGATCAACGGATTCCAAATCCCCTTGAATCGCGGCTTAATTCCCTGTCAATTCAGCTTTGTCTATCGGACGCAATCTCAGCCGTCCGATCTGGGCTCCTCCAGCTCCAACGTCATTCGCACGCCGAGCGCGGTTGACTTGCTCGACCGATAATGCGCGATCGCGACAGTTTTTCTCTCTCCTCCGCTGCCACGCGTCGATCACTAAGGGTGCTCGCTCCGTTTCTTTCCAAAACCTCTTACCATTCAAGGGCACCCCGGGTAAAATTGCCGGTTTCCAGGTCGTGGGTCCCACCTTCGTACGATGGCGCTTTCTTGCTTTTTCGCTTTTCCGCCCACGATCCTCGGGCTCCCAACGTGACCGAGTGCTTAAGCCCTACTATTTCAACCCTGTTTGCTCAGCGCTAACGCGCATCGAAAATCAGCTTCTTTTCCCGATCTGGGGCTCCCAGGGGCTATTTTGACCTCCTGCGCAGTCTCCATGGGCCTCGGTCATCGCGCTTTGACCGAGGTCCTCCTCGTTTCGCGCCAGCTGCCATGGCCACTGGTTCAGGGTGTTTTCAATTGCTGTTTTGGATTCTTCAAGGGTTTGTTCGACTTGATTTAGTCACGGTTCTATGACAGTCGTTTATGGATCCAATTCGAATCAGCTCTCCACAATAAGCCCAATCTCACTCAAATATGCAGCGATCTATATGCACGTCCTATAGATGTCCATGGGTGATGCCTCAAAAATACAGGCATTCTTTCTACACCAAATACCCCATAAAATATAGCAAGGGAGTGTGTGCCATACCTTGTAATTTGTGAACTAGTCCAGGAGGCAATCACCCATAGAGCAACAATTCCAACTAGATGTTAACTTTAATATGTCCAGAACACCATTCTAGATGGAAATGGTGAATGGGCATGTTAAAAATATATGTTCCACATCCTCATTAGCCAACGCACACATCACGTATCTACCTAAGCCATTGAAACCCCTCCTGTAGAGATGATCCCATGTTAGGATTATGTTTCTCCACGTTAACCAACGAAAACATTTCAGTTTGATTGGAAACTTCAATTTCCATATATGTAGCATCTACCCCAACACCCCATTGTCTAGATACACGAGTTACATAATTATAAGCCTCCTTAACTGAAATCTAACCATATTTTTTATTTCCATTCCATTGGAAAGTGTCTACCATATCATTCAAGGAAATCCCAACCATAGAAAGATTTTGAATGTATTTATACCAAGACTATGCCAATTCACCAATTAAACCAAGATCCCTGGAACATACTCGGATGGGGCATAATATAATGGGGTCTTTTTCCTTTTGGATTTGATCTAAGTAATAGATGTTGTGGTTGTGTATATATCGAATGAGATTAATAGGCAATGAATGATCTCCCATAAATCCTATGATTGGATCCTGGCCTATCTCCACCCTAGCTCTTGTACCCACCTCCCATCCAAAATTCCCAAACAACTAGTTTTTCACTGATAACATGTTTTACCAAATGTAAGATGTTGAGTGTGGAGACACAACCCCCTCTATAATCCACGACCTGAGTGTTTGATATTTTAGATACTTCTCAATTATAATCTTATGCCAAATACCTCTTTTGTTTATAGCTCACCATTGACTCTTCATTAATAGTGCCCTACCGAATTGTTGAATGTTTAGTAGACCCCAGCCCCTAGCATCATGTTTCCTTGTTAATACCTCCAATCAAACTAAGTGGATCCAGTGAGGCCCTCCCAAACGAAATTTTGTATGAATGTATTAATCCTCTTAATAATATTCTTTGGAAGTAAATATAGATGCATCTAGTAAACATTGATGCTTTGAAGAAATGACTGGGCGAAAATCATCCTACCCCCATGGTGAGCCATCTATGTGACCATTGGACGTATTCTTCTCGAATTTTTCCACCAACCAGCTCTAGTCCCAATTGTAATATTTGTTTGGTTTCAACAAGAACACCAAGTATTTGAAGCCATTGTCCATATGAAGATATTTTATCCAAAATAGGTTTGCAATCTCCACTACATTAGGCACTTTAGGGATGCAACAATCGGCGGGGTCTTTGATTTATTTAAATAAAGGCCCGATGTGTCCACGAAAGAGTAAATGATCTTATGTCAATGTCCACTGGGCAACAAAGATCATATCCATAAGGACATCATCTACAAAAATCAAATGTGGAACAGCGAGTGTGATTTTATAACCTGAAAATAAACAATTTGACTATGCCACAAAAATAACCATCCATCCATAACCATCAAAAATAATGGTGGGGATAGTGAACATCCTTGCAAAAGACTGGGTTATGCAATGAAGAAATTCAAAGGAACTCCATTTATGAGGACTACATAATTTGTTGAGAAACCAAGTGCTAGAAGATAATGGTAGATTTCTCTTAACTTGAGAATTACTTGTGAATGTGTGTTGGCTTCTTATTACTTATATTATCTTCTTCATCAAGTAATTATACAAATTTACAAAACATGAAGATCACAAAGAAACAAAGAATACCAAAAATTAGGCTCCAAGCCGGGGCAAAACCCCACAAAGGGGGAAACCCAAAAAAAAATCATTCTTTTATAGAATCAGATCAAAAGGAGATATCCAAGGCCCAAGACCAAGACCAACACTGCCACAAGGATCCCAAGTCATCCCTCCTCCAAGTCACCTCCAATAAGCCAAAGTCAACAAAATTTAACATTGGTCAAATTCTCTGAAATTTGGTCAAAATCACAAAAATTTTGGATCTATAGTGGAGGCCAAATTTCGGCCCTATAACAGCCTCAGAAAAATAATTTGCAGAAATCTCGCACGTGTGAACAAAATTAGGGCAGAAAACTTGATTTTATCTCTTTTGATTTCCTTCCCTCTCCTTTGACTTTTGTTCTCTTTCTTCTTGATTAGGCACATAAATTGAAGTATGATGTGATGAAGAGTGTATGAGCTTCCAAAAGGTCTAGTTGACTTGTATATATAATTGTCCAGGGGGGTCGAATAGTTGTGACAGGGCCGACTTGCCCAAGGAGGGCCGACTTGATCTTGTGTTGACGCTTTGACTCAAAAATATATTTCTTTTCTTTTCTTTACACGAAGCCTCATACATTTCTTTTAACTCATAATAAAATATTTTTGACTCTTTTTAACTCTATAAGCATGAAGAACATGCTTTGACCAAAAATAAAATAATATTAATATTAGATATAATAAATATGTCAAAGAGAAAAATTACATTTTATTACATTATGAAGACGGACACTAGTTACACTTTTCAACATAATTTACAGAGGTATTACATGCCTTGATCCAGTCTACATTCCCCACAAAGAGTCCAACCTTGTGTAGAACTATATGCACGTATACCCAATCCACAAAATCCTAAGACTCCATTAAATCTAATTTCATTAATAATGTTGATTGAATGAAGGCACTCTTGTGTGATAGCCACAACATCCTAAATTCGTCAGTGCTCCAAGAACCCAAATTGTTCAAACGAAATAAATTTGGAAAGGATAGATTTTATATGAGTTGCAATGATCTTTGATATCATCTTGTAAATTGAATTGCATAGAGAAATGGGCATGTAGTCCGCAAATGATTCAGCCTTTGTAGCCTTCGGCATTGATGCGATGAATGTGGAATTTATAGCGCCCAAGGTCTTGCATAGTGTCCTAGACTCCTCCACCATCTGCAGCGAATCTGACCCCCTAATATCCATGAAATGCAGAAACAATTCAACCGACCACCTGTCTAGACCGAGGCATTTATCCCTTGAAAATGACTCAAGTACGATGTGCATTTGCATTTCCTCGTAGGTGATCGACCTACAAATATTAAGATGGTCATCCTCAAAAGACAAATTAACCCGCTTATATTTAGTAATACTTTCAACTAAAGTTAATAAAATGAATAAAGTAAACTTTCATTATAAACAAACAAAGCCCATACTAGGATTGTATTTCGTGTGTGAGCACGGAATTGTATTAATGTCACCTTTAAAGATTAGATGTTGTACTTAAATGTATGACATTCCATTTTAAAACAAACTATTAAATGTTCATTAAATAATTATTAATTCATTGTATCAATAATCATTTAATGGACAACAACATTGAATAAAAATTTTAATGTTAATTTAGCTATATTTAAACTAAGCAACGGGGACTAGCTACTTATGTAGCACTTGTTTATATCTTGAATACCAAATGGAATATTAACCCTTTTTCAAAAATTTAAAGATATCGTTATAAGATATTAAGAAGTGACCGTAAGGATGGGTCAGGGAATGAGTTAATCTGAAGCATACACTGGACACAATTTTAATTATGTAATTGTATCACTGACAATATGGCGTGCGGTAATTCAATGTTCGGGTTTTAAGTGATGGTATGTCCCTTTAATTGCTTTGTTGCACGCAGATAGATGACATACGAATGAGATAAAAAATAAATAAAAGGCAATGGTTATAGCGTGACTAGCAACGACAAATATTACACTGATGGTAAACTATACGATGGATGTGTGCACAATAGTTGGTGGCTAGTATACAGATGACAATAGCTTTTCTTATTCTTCTTTTCCTTTTTTTTCCTAAGGAAATCGCAATTTTATTCGAAAAACAAAATTACATTTTGTAGATGCTCAAAAGCATTCAATGATATCATATTGATGGATGATGCATAGAAATAAAAATAGCAAAAAATATAAGCACACATAGATTGTCGGGGCTAATTGTAATTATAATCACCTAGTTTCCCCTTTTTGCCCTTCTTTTTCTCCACTTTTCGCCAGAAACAATGATTGGGATATGTTATTACGATAGCCATTTGATTGCCATCTACCTACATGGGAATTTCCTTATCAGAATCTGAGCTCTTAGATACAAGGGGTCTCTTTATGCCTCCCATTGCAAGTTTTGTGGTTTTCTACATTTGTTGCTCAACTATTATGATCTTTGTTGATTCTAGGCCCTTTTGATCAATTTCCACGGTTCCTAAGTGCTCCCCTCTTTCTCCATTATTTTGGTTGCCAGGATGAGTTTGTGCTTCTTTGTTTTGAGTTTGTTCCTCAAGTTCTTCTCCTTGATAACTTGTTTTGAGTTTGTTCCTCAAGTTCTTCTCCTTCCTCTTCATAAGTTATCAAGGAACTGCCATCCTCTTAGCTTTGAAGCTTGCGTCTTTTTCTTTTTTGGGCCCTTTTTGGTTTGTGGACATGTATTCTACAAGTGTCATGTTTGAAAACAATATCAACATCTAAATTTTGTATTCTCATTATCTAATACCTGTCTGTGTCCACTGAAAAATTTCATGTTCTAAGAAAAGACGATCTGGAAGACCCTTGCTAAGATCGATCTCTACGCATATCCTGGCAAAAGTACCTTTTGTTGTTATGTCTAAATCCATCTTTCATAATTTTCCCAAGGTATTTCTAATGTCCTCCATAACCTCGTGGGCCAAAAGGAAAGAGGGAGATTTGGCAACCTTACCCAAATTGGCATTGTTGTTACTACCACACTGCTAGCATCAAACTCGGAGAACCGATAACAAAGAGCCCAAATTTGCCCCAAAGCCATGGCTCTTCATTGAGAACTTTGTCAACATCTTGTTGGGAGAAAAAATTGAATGTCAAAAAATCCTTTAGAGCATTAGATATCACAATTTGTAATTCATAGGAAGCGTACCCACTGATATAAATCCTTTGTTTTCAGTTAGAAACCATTCAAACAACAGATCAAAGCCATAGTTTGAAGTTCATCAAAATATTTTTTTACCTTGGAGGCTTTTACATCTAAAGTTGGTGCCTTGTCCATTTGCTCAACGATGTAAGTACGTAGTAGATTTTGGATCAGGTCAGTTGAATCCGCGGGCTTTCCCTTCAATGCATCCTTGAATGAAAAAAAACCTAGTAGGGTTTCTAGTGTTTGAAGCATTATGGTTGCTCATTCTTGGACTTCCTCGCTGCAACCTCAGGTTTATGATAATGGTGGAGTTACGTTTGATGTCATAGACTTGCAACCATATTTCATCTTGTAAAGTTTTCCTTCAAAAGTCAAGCTCTAGAGATCTGGTATACCTAGGGTATTTTGCATTTTCTTTTTCAGATCTCTTACTAAATCTAATACCCGAACCTCAAAGAGATGTAATTTTCCACTTAAGGTTTTTGTAAAAGTTTGGAAGGGCTCCTTCAGATCTCGACTTGTTTCCTGAGAAACAAGCCTATGATCGTAAGGATGCAGGAACCCAATCTGAAACCGATGTCGAAACTGAGGCAAATGCCTTCATTTATGCCCATGATATAACTGCGAACTATCGCAACCCACACCCCATGTGCACAGATTGTAAAAAAATAAAACCCAACCTTCAAGATCCACAGAGCCCCCACGTTTGGATCCTCATAACCGGACAAGAAAGAAAACGGATTTGTCCGACATAGATTCCCCACGTTCACTAGCTCCACGATCTGACCTATGCCCACACCCGCAAAAAGACACAAAACTAGCTAGAGATTCGGGATTGCAGAGCCTTGCTCTGTCGTAAAGGAAGTAATTGTACCGCCCAATAACCAACTACCCACATAAATGCCATATACTGCAAGAAAATCACAACGGAATGACAGATTTGGGATCACAATGATGAGATCCAGCGTGGGACTGTAACCATCGGAGGAAGGGTTCGTATATGCCAAGGCTCTACTGGCTGCGCAGATCGTTGGTTCCAGATAGCCTGGATCCAGCCCCTTCAGAACTATTTCAAAAGATCCTTGACCCTCTTCTCTCACCAACGAAATGTGAGGTCCTCGAATTGCAAATCTCCGCGAAAACCAGAGACGAACAAGACCTATGCGGCAGCACGGAATGCAGTACAGGAAAGCCTTGTGCTCCTATCAACCATTGTACTCCTCTTCCCGGTAGTTATTAATTCAATCGTAGATAGAATTAAGGGCCTTGAATGTGTATGGATTAATGAAATCAAACATAATTGATAAGTATATGGCAATCTAATTATTGTTAAAAAAAAGTATGCATACAATTTGATGGATTTAATCATCTCATTGTTTCTTTTTGTAAGTAATTGTTTGATTGGTTAACCAAGCTTGATAGTACGAACTTGGCAACGAACAGATATTTTTTTCTATAATTAGATTCTAAATAGTGGTTAATGACCGGGAAATCAAAGAAACTCTGAAAAATGGGGTTGGTCAAAAGCCAAATCAAGGAAAGTCTAAATAAAGTGTGACCAATGGTTAGCATAAAAAAAACAAAACTTTAATACCAAATGTGACAAACCAATCCAATCCAATACAAATCAGGATTATCCAAAATATTCTGAAAAATATAAAGAAATCTATGTGGAGGATATATCAAACAATATGAAATGAATGAGAGAGAAAATGTAATAGGATGAATGATTCCAAATCAAGGCCCCATATAAATACCTAATTGAGAGCGCCTTTTCACTACGAACATATCTTTTCGATAAGAAATGTTTTTTCGTTATTTAATTTTATTTTATTTTTATTTATTTTTATATATTTATGTTTGTTGCATAAAATATCTAAACTAAAATTCAAAAGAAAATAAAAGGAAATTGTCTCTGCTTGGCTGAGAGCTCGTCTTCCACAGATGCAAGGAAATAGCTTAACGGCTCAAGATCCAGAGGCATCTGGCAAGAGCGGAAGCCTCCCCCTTACGGACCACCAGTAGGTAACTCTAGGTGGTGTGGTTTTCTTTCAATAACAATGATGAGTCAGCCTGCATTCGCAGATAGCAACCAGTGACGGGTATCCTAATTGCTAGTTTGACAAATGAGTTATGATAGATTTTCCCACTGCATAAAAAAATGCAATCCTTTCCACTAAGATATATTTTCTAGCAATATATATTCCTTTTATGCGCAAAAATCTTAGGTGAAGCCCACAATAGGGAGAGAGAAATAGCATCATCTACAATAGTTTAATTGACAGAACCAAGAAGAAATATAAAGCATCTCTAGAATTAAGAAAATGATCAGACCATCTTATAGATTATTGTTCCTACATTGGCAACCAAAACTCACCAACACTAATTTCCTCTTTAGAATGAAGTAATGTATTTAACACTCCCATCTTTATTCATTGAATTCCACATTAAGCAGTAAGCACTGATTATATGCTACATGCATCTATATAGGTCTTGTATTCCAAAATGGAAACAACGACAAAGGAAATTTAGTTGACTGTATTGCAACCTAAAATTAACAATTATACAACTATATACTATATATATGTTGAAATATGGCAACAAAAATATTCCAATTTAATGTCCTTGAATTAAATTGTGAATTAAAATCGAATTTAGTCTTAACAGCGACTTGGAAATAATTAATTTATTTATTTTAAATTAATTAGTTGGAGAAATTCAAGTTAGAAGTCTTTTTGAAGTCATGCAAGAGTTATCCCTTAAATTAAGGAGATAAGATTGAATTATATTTGAGTTGTAATTAGTTAACTCAGTTTACTAAGTTAAGTCCAGTTAAATTAGTTCCAAACTGTTTGAGGAACTAATACTGAGTTAACAGTCAGTTGGTGCATTAATGCACTCAACTAGTGCTACTCCAGTTAACCGAAGATTCCCTCATCAGAAACTCATGCATGTCTATTCTGAGAAATACCCAATTGAAATAAATGTTCAAGGACAATGTACTATCAGTTGCATGTGTTTTTCTCATGGAGAAAACTCATGCATGCAGTCAAGAATTTATCCTTGAGAATTGCGCAGTTTTGAAGGAAGATCATCCACTTGGTAACAGGCTAATCATCCACAAGGAACAGTGCAAGGAAATAGGAGCTTGGAGGGCAGAGAGGAAGGCTGGAGAGAAGCCAAGATTGCGTATGAGCATCTGTGAGGATTGTACTGAGAGTTGGCTCGTTGTGAGAGCTAAAGCTTTGTATAATTCCTATGTATTTCCACCATGTATGATAATACAATAGTGTGGGGTTTTTAGCTGAGGCTTTCCCCAAAGTATTTTCATGTGTATTGTGCCATTGATTGATCTGAAATCACCCTATGAATGACCTCAGTTAATTAATTAATGTAGGTATTACAGACTCATGTGCTGGTGTGTGCCTATGTTATTTTAAGCAACGGATCGATAAGATTGCGAAATACATAGGCAATTGGAAAAGAGTAAGAGAACCACAGCAAGCAAATGCAAAACACAACAATTTAATAAGGAATTCACCCAATCCTCTAGGGCTACGTCTCCTAGTCCAGCTTTCAGTGGTGGCCTTTCCTTATTGTGTCTTTAAGCATAGATTTTACAATGAGGAGCTCAATTTGAGTCTCCTGTAACAAATGATGCTTAATAGGGTGGTACTTGGATTCCCCAAGCCACTAAAGTACACAAACTCCCCCCTTACCAAGTCTCGACCTCAACTGGTCTTAATGGGATGAGTCCAATTTGGTACTCAGTTCCCGACAGAGATCCTCACAGGGATTGCTTGAACCTCTCAAGCCTTCTCGGTTCTGTCTGCTCGATGCTACCTTAGCTCTGGAGGTCAGCTCTGCTCTTTGTTCTCTGCTTCTTGCTTCACTCTCTGTTTTGTTTCCTTTGTCTCCCCGTCTCTTTTCTGCTCGTTGTCTGTCCGTGGCTTAAAGCCAATCTTTCCCTTGATTGTTCGCCTCCTCTTCCGTCTCTTTAGATCGCCTGCCTCTGTCCACTGGAATTCCCTACTTCTGCGTCATCACCACTATGTAACGTTTCACAGGGAAGTGGCCACTCATCCTCTCACGAACTGAGCGCCAGCGCTTCCTCGAACGATTCGTTATTTTGGTTAATTTGTGAAATGATTCATCCGCCAGCTCAGCGGTCAAATCGGACTTCAAACCTTTATATGCCTCAGCCTATTCTCCCGTCAAATCCGGTCTCCCGTCGGGTGCAATCTCCGTCGTTAGATCTAGGGCCTCTAGATCCTATGGTCGTTGTTTTTATCGCACGGTTGACTTGCTCGGTCGTTAGCCCGCGATAAGAGCGGTTTTCTCTCTCATCTATTGGGCACGCGTCATTTAACGTATGGCATCGCTGGGTCCTCTGATAAACCTGCTTATCGCCCGAAACGCCTCCAATATTTCGCCGGTTTTGGAGCGCGGGACCCGCCTTTCAGTTTTAGCGCTTTTCCGAAGGTTTTATCTGCGTTTCACATGACCGGGTGCCAGGGCTTTTCCTTCTCGAGGGGTTTTGCCCAGCGATGTGCGATTAGTGCTAATCGCGCATCAGAAACAGCCTATGTTTCCTAATTTGGATTTCCCAATTGCTAGTTTGCGCCACTGCACAGTCTCCATGGACCTCAGTCAGCGCACTTTGACCGAGGTCCTCATTCCGTGCTGGCTACAAACTGCGACTGTCCAGAGGTCCTTCCTGATAGCTCATTGTTTACAAGGTTTTTGAAGTCTGTCATGATTTGAAACAGTCATAGAAAGATAATCTTCAAGGATCCAATTCGGATCACGGCCTTCCCACTGAAAAAGCTTTTGGACCACCAAAATTTGGTTTTCAAGCATTGACTAAGTGAGGATACAAATGTCTCACCCGTCCAATCTCTATCCATTTTTCACTGCTTGGCTTTGAACCCCTGAGCCCAATTCTGAGGTACTCAACATCTCCCCTGTGCGTCATTCTCACCTTCCGGTCCAGAACTGTGTCTTCTTGTAATTCATTAATATATTCAGGTAGCAGGTCATCAATAGAAGGCAATTGACTCTCTTCTTCAGGATCTTCAATTAACGAAGGTTCAAATAGTCTCAAGTTGTCTGCATTTACGACTGAGTAGATGTGCATGTAAGCTGGTAGATCAAGGCGAAAAGCATTCTCACCAATTTTCTCAAGTATCTTGAAAGGTCCATACCTGATAGGCTTTAGCTTTTTACCTTCACCTTGCATTTTGTCCCTGCTGATATACAGCCAGACTTGATCACCAACTTGGAAACTATGCTCCATCTGATGCTTGCCATGCCTGGCCTCGTATTTGGCTTGGCTCTTTTCCAATGGTTCCTGTACTACCTGGTGAATCTCTTGGATTTGTTCAATGAACCTAGTTGCCCTGTCCACATCGTTGTGTCCCTCAACTATTGTGTCCTTACCAAAGACAAAATCCAAGGGTGACCTAGGTGTAAAACCAAAACAGGTCTTAAAAGGAGATCTCTATGTAGAAGAATGTTTGGCTCGGTTGTAAGCATGCTGCACATAACACAAATGTTCATCCCAAAGCTTAGGATGTTTGTTGCAATATCCCCTGAGTAACTGGATCACTATCCTGTTGACTACTTCTGTCTGGCCATCGATTTGTGGATGAAAAGTTGTGTTTTTCTTCAGTTTGGTGTCCATCAGTTCCCACAAACTTGACCAAAACTTTCCCACAAATCGGATGTCTCGATCAGATATAATGGAAGTGGGTAATCCAAAATGAACCCATACATGTTGAAAGAACAGTTTTGCAGTTTGTTTAGCTGTAATCTGTTTATTACAAGGTATCAAAATACACATTTTGCTGAACATATCCACAACAACATATAGATAATCATGACCTTTCCTATATTTAGGCAGTCCTCCCACAAAGTCCATGGAAACACTTTCTCAAGGATGAGAAGGCACTGGTAATGGAGTGTACAAGCCTAGTTTTCTATTGTTGGGCTTGCTTTTAGCACACATAGTACACCCTCTTACATATTTAGAAACAGTCTCGTTCATTTTTTGCCAATAACAAAATCTTTGCAGTTGTGCAACTGTTTTATTTACCCTAAAGTGACCTGATATTAGAGAACTGTGTGCTTCTCAAATTATCTTTATTCTTTCAGTTTGTGGAATGCATAGCTTCCCACAATGATATAGGAGTCGGTCCTTTACATGATAGTCTAATTCTTCTACTCGTTTGCCTTGACTTAAAGCTGCATATACATCTTTAAAGTCTATATCTTGAACATATTGTTCAATGTAGCTCTCATGTAACACAGAATTATGCTTAAGTATAGTAGATGCATTTATAATAGGCCTAGATAACATATCTGCAACTTTATTATGTTTGTCCTTTTTGTATCTGATGATTAAATGAAACTGTTGTAAAAAACCCATCCATCTATACTGTCTTGATTGCTGCAACTTAGTTTGGGAGTGTAGATATTGAAGTGGTTGATGATCAGTATGTATTACTATATCTTTGCCCATTAAGTAATGTGTCCACTTTTTCACACTCTGTACTAATGCATACAATTCTTTATCATATGTGCGATAGTTAACTACTACAGAATTAAATATCTCATAATGATAACATATGGGTTTACCGTGTTGGGTCAACACAGCTCCCATGGCATAGTCACTGGCATCCATTTGTATCTCAAATGGTCTTTGAAGATCAGGCAGTGCTAGTAATGGTGTTGTACTAATCTTTTCTTTCAAGGTGTCGAAGGCTTTCTATTGTTTGCCTCTCCACTCAAACACCTTGTTCAATCCTGTTAAAGCATGTAAGGGCGCTGCAATTAAGGAAAAGTTAGAAATGAACTTTCTCCGATATTGCGCTGCTCCTAAGAAGCTCCTAACTTCTGTAGCAGATTTGGGTTTAGGCCAATTTACAATGACAGCCACCTTAGAGGGATCTATCTTCAATTCACCACCCCCTACTATATGTTTCAAATAATTCAAAGATGTTTTGCCAAATTCACATTTTGAGAGCTTAACATGAAGTTTTTCTCTTTTCAAAACATCTAGTGTCTGCTTAACATGCTTTAAGTGTTCTTCCCATGTTTTGTTAAAGATCAGAATGTCATCTAGATACACAATAACAAAATCATCAAGAAAAGGTCTGAGTACATCATTCATTATTCTCATGAAAGTAGCAGGAGCATTAGTTAAGCCAAAAGGCATAACTAGCCACTCATACAATCTCTGCTTTGTTTTGAAAGAAGTCTTCCATGCATCTTGTTCTGCAACTCTGACCTGATGATATCCACTATGCAAGTCTAACTTGGAAAAATCAACAACTTCTTTCAATTGATCTAATAGATCACCTATGCGAGGAAGGGGATAACAATTTTTTATTGTTATCTTATTCAGTGCTCGGTAATCAATGCACATTCTCCACAAACCATCTTTCTTTCTCACCAAAACGATTGGAGATCCACATGGTGATGTGCTAGGTCTGATGAACCCCTTCTCGAGCAACTCCTGCACCTGCTTCTTGATTTATGCATTCTCTAAAGCAGACAACCTGTACATTCCAATGTTAGGCAATAGAGCATCTTGTTGCAAATTAATTTCATGCACTATTTCCTTTCTGGGTGGCAGACCTTTAGGTTCTTGAAACAAAATATCATACTCTGAAACAACTTTTTCTAAATCAGCTTGTTGTTTAGCATCACAGCCCTCAAATACATTGGTTTTATCAGGTTTCTTTTCCTTTACAACCATCAGTGAAAATTGTTTGCATAAATTTATCATTTGTTTCATCTGCCCTGAGTTTATGAGTATAATTATTCTTGAGCTTATGAGCTCTTACAAAGCATTCAATTCCATCTTTAACGAGTAAATACTTGTTCTCAGCTCTATAGAAAATAACTTTTATGTCATACAAGTAAGGACTTCCTAAAACAATTCCACATATATCCAAAGGAATTATGTCTAACTCAACCTCATCTACAAATGCTGACCCAAAAAAAAACTTAAGTTTGCATTGTCTAGTCACTTGTAGTTGTGCTTTATCACTTAACCATTCTAATGGGTATGGTTTCTTGTGAGGTGTAGTCTGCAATCCCAATTTCTTTACAATTGCTTCAGAAATTAAATTTACTTATGAGCCACTATCAAACAAAGTATCAATCTTTTGATGTTTGGAAATAACTCGGATATGGAAAAGCTCATGTCTTTTTCTCTCATTTTCTTCATCAATAGTAGATTCTGCAGAATTACTAGTAGATGCTTCAGAATTCTTACCTTTTATACCTGTGGCTGCAATGGTTGTTTCATCTCCTGAGTCTGACCCCAAATCTTTTTGAATAGTTGCAGCAGTCTTCTTCTTCTTGCCCTCGAACTTCTTAGGTCTTAGCTCCGGATGCAAAATCCAACAATGCTCATCATCATGCCCATCCTTCTTATAGTGAGTGCATGAAGACTTGCTTTTTTGTGCAGTGTTGGCCTTCCTTGCTTTCCATTTCTGTTTTCTTTTCTCCTTATTCTTGCTTTCAATGGGTTGGGATGATCCCCCAACTTCTAGGTTTCTATTCTTTCCTCTAGCTTCTAGATGTGTAGCTTGAACAGATACCTCATCTATACTAGTGGGATTAAACATGAGGATAGTGTGCCTCATGTAGCTGTGTAGACCACTGATGTACTTCAACAGAGTCTCAGGTGAGTCTAATGAGATTCCTAGAATCAATGCTCTCTTTCTAAATTCTTGGGTGTACCCTTGTACACTTTGCCCTTTCAACTGTCGAAGAGTTTGCCAGCTCATCATGGTTTGCTGCATGTAGGCCAGTGGATAGAACTGTTTTTTGATTGCAGAAACAAATTCACTCCAGACAGAAAGAGTCTTACCATGTCTCTTCATGTCAGCTTGGGTCTTGCCTTCCCACCAAACCAAGGCAGTGCCTCCAAGGCGTAGGCTTGCCAGCTAAATCTTGCTCTTGTTTGAATCAATACTCTGCACTCTACAATAAACATCAATTTGTCTAATCCAATTATCCAGCTTTTCTGCATTCAACTCTCCATCATATATAGGTAAATCAAATTTAACATCTAGTTTAACCAAGGATGTCTTCTTTTTATGTTCATAGCTATTAGGAGGTGTGAGAAAGCTTTCTTCTTTCCCTTTGCCTTTTGAGTGGTCATGGAGGAGAGACTCTTCTTCTCCTTTATCTCGTTTGGAGCCTGGTGAGTCTTCATCCTTGTGTTTTCTAAAGTCCTTATACATTTCCTCTACCATGGACCTTATGGCCAGGAAACTATCTATGAATTGAGGGTCTGACCCCACAGAACCTTCCTCTGACATTATCTTCTGAGGATAGAATCTCCCAATTTCAAGACTAGTTTCGACCAACTCTCATTTTCCTAATTTGAGCTTTGATCTAGTTAGCATTCAACAGCTGAATCCAGCACAAGCTTGTCTAACCTTAACAGCCTAAAGCTCTGATACCACTTGATCTAAAATCACCCTATGAATGACCTCAATTAATTCCTTAATGTAGCTATTACAGAATCGTGCTGGTGTATGCCTATGTTATTTTAAGCAACAGATCAATAAGATTGCAAAATACCCAGGCAATTGGAAAACAGTAAGAGAAACACAGCAAGCAAATGTAAAACACAACAATTTAATAAGGAATTCACCCAATCCTCCTAGGCTACATCTCCTGGTCCAGCTTTCAGTGGTAGCCTTTCCTTATTGTGTCTTTAAGCAGAGTTTTTACAATGAGGAGCTCAATTTGAGTCTCCTGTAACAGATGATGCTTAATAGGGTGGTACTTGGATTCCCCAAGCCACTAGAGTACACAGACTCCCCCTTTACCAAGTCTCAACCTCAACTGCTCTTAATGGGATGAGTCCAATTTGGTACTCAGTTCCCGACAGATATCCTCACAAGGATTTCTTGAACCTCTCAAGCCTTCTCGGTTCTATCTGCTCGATGTTGCCTTAGCTCTGCAGGTCATCTCGGCTCTCTGTTCTTTGCTTCTTGCTTCACTCTCTGTTATGTTTCCTCTGTCTCCCCGTCTCTTTTCTGCGCTTTGTCTGTCTGTGGCTTAAAGCCAATCTGTCCCTTGACTGTTTGCCTCCTCTTCCGTCTCTTTGGATCGCATGCCTCTGTCCGCTGGAATTCCCTACTTCTACGTCATTGCCACTGTGTAACATTTCACAGGGAGGTGGCCACTTGTCCTCTCACAAACTGAGTGCCAGCTCTTCCTCGAACAATTCGTTATATCGATTACTTTGTGAAATGATTCATCCACCAGCTCAGCGGTCAAATCGGACTTCAAACCTTTATATGCCTCAGCCTATTCTCCCGTCAAATCCGATCTCCCATCGGGTGCAATCTTCGTCATTAGATCTGGGGCCTCCAGATCCTACGGTCATTGCTTTTATCGCGTTGTTGACTTGCACGATTGTTAGCACGTGATGAGAGCGGTTTTCTCTCTCATCCATCAAACACGCATCATTCAACGTATGGCATCGCTGGGTCCTCTGACAAACCCGCTTACCGCCCGAAACGCCTCCGATATTCCATCGGTTTTGGAGCGCAGGACCTGCATGTCGGTTTTAGCGCTTTTCCCATGGTTTTATCTGTTTTTCACACGACCAAGCGCCGAGGCTTTTACTTCTCGAGGGGTTTTGCCCAACGAAAGCCCGATTCAGAAACAGCCTCCGTTTCTTGATCTGGATTTCCCAATTGCTAGTTTGCACCACTGCACGGTCTCCATGGGCCTCGGTCAGCGCGCTTTGACCGAGGTCCTCGTTGTTCCATGTTGGCTACATACTGCCACTATCCAGAGGTCCTTCCTGATAGCACATTGTTTACAAGGTTTTTGAAGTCTGTCATGATTTGAAACAGTGATAGAACTCAGATAATCGTCAAGGATCCAATTTGGATCATTAATTCTTCTTCTTCTGGTTATATTGTTCAACTCGATGTTTAATCTTCCGCAAATTGATAGTAGAAGTAGGTTATAGTATTTCGCTTTGATTTATATTGCATTAACGGGTTAACCTACACAGATTTTCTACATGGTATTAGAGTTGTGAACAGTGTACTGAGAAGAGAATTCGAAGTTTGAAGTTCGGGGTTGCAGATGCAAATCAAATTCATATCATACTTCAAGGTTGGCCAATGGCGTTCTATGGCTTGAGACTCAAGTATGCCTTGGAAGGTAGCTCGAATTACATAGCATGGAAAGATAGAATGGAGGTTGTATTAGAAGACAATGGCTTGAAGGAATTCATTGATCAATAAATCCCAAAGCCAGTTTCAACTACTGCACAAGAGTTCGTTGAGTGGAAGAAGTGTGTGGCGAAGGCAAGACGAATCATCCTTGACAGAGTTCGAGACCATATTGTCTCGAGTCTCCATGGGAAGGATAATCCATTTTCAATGTGAAATACATTGAAGGACTTCTACCAGAACAGTAGCAACCAAAGGAAATAGGCGCTAAAGGATAAGTTTCGAAGAATCAAGATGGAAAAGGGCGATACTATTTCCACATATCTGAACAAGCTCACCACCTGCATAGATGAGCTTGGCAGTGTGAGAATAACTACTGTCGATGATGATATGGTGAGCCTCGCTCTCCTTGGCCTTCCAAAGAGTTGGAATAGTTACCAGGACTCTATGAATGGAAAGGAGAAACTGCCAGATTGGGAACGACTGTGGTCGGATCTTATGCAGGAGGAGATCAAGAGGAGCACACGAGATGGTTCTTCATCCAAGAATGATGATGAAGAAAATATGGCCTTAGCAAGTAAGGCAAGGAAAGGGTAGGGAAAGGCTTCCCATTTCAAAACGAATTCTTCTCATGGAGGGAAGAAAGGTGACATGTCTAAAATAAGATGCTTTAATTGTCACAAGATGGGACATTAAGCGACTAATTGCCCATCGAAGAAGTCCAAGAAGGGATCCTCGAAAGGATCAGAAGGTGAAGCATTAGCCTCTTAGTTCGAAATGGACTTTACCCTCATCGCATGCATGGTGTCATCGATGACGGGTTGTGTCTGGTATCTTGACAGTGGAGCCTCATTCCACATGACCGGTGATAAAAATTTATTCAATGCCTTGGAGGGGAAAGACCTCAAGATGCGCATAGACATGGGTGACGACGGAAGGTATAGTGTTTCAGGAGTAGGCACGGTTGCTTTTCAGAGGGAGCATGGATCTCCTCTTACCTTGACAAATGTGATGTATGTCCCTGGACAGAAGAAGAACTTGGTATCGGTTGTGATGTTAGAGGACAAAGGCTACGATGTTGTCTTCAGTAAAGGAAAGGCATTGACACAACCATGGGTCAGACCAAGAGGATAGGGATTCGGGTGATGAATCTCTATAAACTAGAGATAGATGATTGTGCAGCATTGAGTACGGAAGCAGAATTGGTGCAAAGCCAAGACATTAGCGAATTGTGGCACAGGCGGTTGGGCCATTTGCATCATGGGGCTTTGAAGATAATGCAGCAGATATCTACAAGACTTCCCAAAGGTAAACTTGAGCAAGTTGACACAAGCAAAGGTTGTACCTTGGGAAAGTACACCAAGTCTTCCTTTCATGATCGAGACAGTTGAGGAGAGGCTATCTTAGAGCGAGTTCATACTGATTTGTGTGGACCATTCTAAACAGCATCCACAGCGAAGCAAAGGTATTATGTGATTTTCATTGATGACTATTCTCGTAAATGCTGGATTTATTTCATGCAGAAGAAGGACCAAACTTTCACAAAGTTTTGTGAGTTCAAAACTTTGGTCGAGAAAGAGTCGGGAAAGAAGATCAAGTCCTTGAAAAGCAACAACGGTGGAGAATATGTCTCTCAAGAGTTTAAGGACTTCTATGCAGTAGAAAGAATTAAATGAGAGTTCACGGCACCTCATAACCCTCAGTATGGGGTGCCCGAGAGGAAGAACAAAACTATTGTAGGGGCAGCACGGGCAATGCTGCATGACCAAGGCATACCACTTCATTTGTGGGCTGAGGCATGCAACACAGCAATCTATTTGCAAAATAGAAGCCCGCATCGCATACTTGGGATGAAGACACTAGAGGAAGCTTTCTCCGGTAAAAGACCAGATGTGGGTCACTTCAGGATCTTTGGCTCATCGGTATATTTCCATGTGACGAAGGATGCACGGAAGAAGCTTGAGTCGACAGCAGAGTTGGGGATATTTGTGGGGTACACTAATACACCTCACAACTATCGGGTGTACTTGCCTACTAGTCGGAGGACAGTGGTTTGCAGAGATCTCAAGTTTGATGAGCAGAAGGCCTTGCGAGTTTCCCTTGAGAGGGAGCTCCAACTACCAGCTGTGGAGGAACTGTTGGTTCCTAAGGAGGACGAGTCTCAGACTGATGTGGAGTAGCCGCATGCAGAGGTTCCAAGAGTGGAGACATCCACTCAAGAAAAGTCTTCCAGAGATGGACAGAAGCGCACAAGAGAAGCTGACAGATTATTGGAGAATGCGAGAGAGAATGTGGGAGCACCATCTTCTCAGCACAGACAGAGGAGGTCACCTGAGAGGTACACTGGATACATGGCCCTTGCTGGGGAATGTGTTGAGACCGAGCCATCTTCCTTTGAGGAAGCAGTGCAGCAACCGATTTGGGTTGATGCTATGGTGGAGTATGACTCCATAGTTCATAACAGTGTTTGGGACATGGTTCCGAGACCGGAGAACAAGTCAGTTGTGAGTTCCCGTTGGCTTTACAAGGTAAAGCAAGCTGCTGATGGTAGTGTGGAGAAGCATACGGCAAGATTTGTTCCCTGTGGCTTTTCACAGGTCGAGGGGATTGACTACAATGAAACTTTTGCTCCTGTCGCAAGGTACTCATCTATCAGATCTATGTTGCACTATTAGCACAGATGGGTTGGAAGATCCATCAAATGGATGTGAAGACTACATTCCTCAATGGCCAAATTGAGGAAGAGGTGTATATAGAGCAGCCGGAAGGTTTTGAGACCTTCGATCATGAGTCACATGTGTGCCGACTCAAAAGAGCGTTGTACGGGCTGAAGCAAGCACCTCGTGCTTGGTACACCATGATAGACAACTACTTCACCGGGTTGGGCTTCACAAAGATTGAAGCGGATGCGAACCTCTACCACATCGTGGTGAAAGGTAAGTTGTTGATCATTGTACTTTATGTTGATGATCTCATATTGACTGGTGATGATCAGTTGATCGTGTCTTGCAAGGAGGACCTTGCAAGAGAATTCGAGATGGAAGACATGGGTCTCATGCATTACTTCCTTGGCATGGAAGTGTGGCAGAAGGATGGGGCGCTGTTTGTGTCTCAAGGCAAGTATGCCAACGAGATACTCAGGAGATTCCACATGGAGAAGTGCAAGCCCATGCTACTCCTCTAGCAGGTAACTGGAGGAAGGAGGTTGCTACTTCAAGAGAAGCAGTAGAGGCTACTGTGTACGGGCAGCTAGTGGGTTCACTGATGTACTTAGTGAACACACGACTAGATTTGTGTTATGCGGTGAACCAGCTGAGTCAAGCGATGGTTCAACCTACCAAGATGTTTTGGAAGGCGGAAAAGCATGTATTGAGATACCTTAGAGGCACATCTCAGTATAGATTATGGTACAGACGGACAGAAGCAGTGAAGCTACAGGGCTTCATTGATGCAGATTGAGCAGGGAGTCCATCAGATCGGAAGAGCACATCAGGAGGGATTTTCAACCTTGGGACAGCGGAAAGTTCTTATTATAGTAGAAAATAGAGGTCGGTTTCACTCAGCTCGACAGAGACAGAATACATGGCTGCAAGTCAGGCAGCATGTGAGGCCATCTAGATGCGGAAAATCCTAGTTGGTTTGTTTGATTAGAGGATGGATCCAACTGTGATCTATTGTGATAATCAGAGTTGTATCAAACTCTCTAAGAATCCAGTATTTCATGATAACTCCAAGCACATCTACATCCGGTATCATCATCTCAGAGACTGTGTAGCAAGGAGGATCATGTTGCTGCAGTATATTTCGACATAAGAGCAAGATGCTGACATTTTGACAAAGGCATTGCCAAAGTGTAAATTCGAGTTCCATAAAAACAGGATCGGGGTGGTAGATAATCCCTTTCTTGTTGAGAGGGAGTGTTGAAATATGGCAACAAGAATATTTCAATTTAATTTGTCCTTGAATTAAATTATGAATTAAAATTGAATTTAGTCTTAACAACTACTTGGAAATAATTAATTTATTTATTTTAAATTAATTAGTTGGAGAAATTCAAGTTAGAAGTCTTTCTGAAGTCATGCAAGAGTTATCCCTTAAATTAAGGAGATAAGATTGAGTTATCATTGAGTTGTAATTAGTTAACTCAGTTTACTGAGTTAAGTCCAGTTAAATTAGTTCCAAACTGTTTGAGGAACTAATAGTGAGTTAACAGTGAGTTGATGCATTAATGCACTCAACTAGTGCTACTCTAGTGAATTGAAGATTCCCTCATCAAAAACTCATGCATGTCTATTCTGAGAAAGAGCCAGTTGAGATAAATGTTCAAAGACAATGTACTATCAATTGCATGTGTTTTTCTCATGGAGAAAACTCATGCATGCAGTCAAGGATTTATCCTTGAGGATTGCGCAGTTTTGAAGGAAGATCATCCACTTGGTAATAGGCTAATCATCCACAAGGAACAGCGCAAGGAAATAGGAGCTTGGAGGGCAGAGAGGAAGGTTGGAGAGAAGCCAAGATTGCCTGTGAGCATCTGTGAGGATTGTACTAAGAGCTGGCTCGCTGTGAGAGCTAAGGCTTTGTATAATTCCTACGTATTTCCACCATGTATGATAATACAATAGTGTGGGGTTTTTAGTTGAGGCTTTCCCCAAAGTATTTTCATGTGTATTGTGCCATTGGTTCTTCTTCTTCTGGTTGTATTGTTCAGCTCGATCTTTAAGCTTCCGCAAATTGATAGTAGAAGTAGGTTATAGTATTCTGCTCTGATTTATATTGCATTATCGGGTTAACCTACACAGATTTTCTACGATACAGTAGTATATTGGAGTCCAGAAATCCTCAAAATTGTTTTGGAAAATTCTGATGATTTCTTAAACTATCGGCAGTTACACACTAGATCATATATACAATCATACCTTGAAAATTTAGACATCCTCAAAATTATTCAGGGGATTTCTGATCGCAAATCAATCCCCTCCTGTCACTCTTAAAATAACTATCATACTTAAAACACTCTCAAGTGAACTTCAACGATCACTTAATTCTTCAATACACTTTGTTAAAACAAGGTAATTCAGAGAAATAGCAACTCTAGAATCATAACAAAATTGTGCACAAGTTCTGAAAGATGCAACCTGTCTTCTCCATGGACAGGGGATAAGGTTGATCAGTTAAGAAGCTACTTATTATTCTGTTCTATAAGACCATGTTAAGTTCGTTTGGAAAGCTTTCTGAACTTATCAACAATCTTTTGAAGAGCTACTTTGGCCTCATCCAATGTCTCCACCTCATGGCCACTTTCAAATGATATACGTTGGACATTGAACTGTGTAAATAGAAAGAAGGATTTTGAATCAGAAATGCTTCAGAAATACACTGGAAAGAATCACATACAAAAATGAATTTCAATAATAGGCATATCAAATAGATGAAAACCACCTGTGCACCCTGGCGGACACGAATGTCTGTGCCCTTGCTATCAATTGAAATGAGAGCAGCATCATCCACCTCTATTTCTGTCGATAATAGTTCTCTGAGTGGCTTGGAAAACATTGCATTCAATTCCTATGGTAGAAAACAAAATCAGCGCAGTATTACTACTTTCTGCTCTTAAACGCAATGAAAGAAAATTGAACATGCAACTTACGTATGAAGCCAAATCAGGAATAAATAACAAACTTCCAAGCTCATAGTGCTACGGAATTATAGATAATAATCATTCTCAGACTAGCAAAACAAGAATTGCAGATAAAATGATCAGAAAAACAAACACCAGGACAAACTAAATTAACTAATCACCAGCAAAGACGCTTATAAGAATTTTAGTGCAGGTTTCCTCACACAAACTCATGAATAGAACATTGAAATATCCTTGAGTTCATCTTTTGACAATTTCCATGAGTATTGAACAAACCTTCAAATTTTGCTCTGCACCGTTTTCTGCAATCTTGTCAGGTTGTACATTCTCATATTCGTGGACATCGACCCATGCCACTGTCCCAAATCCTCCAATAAAATAGACATCACTGCCGTTCAAATCATATAAACACATAAAATTCAAACTAATCAGGAGAGAAATTGATTGCAAGGGAGGAAAACTTATAGATTATGTCAGTAGCAAACTAGTCTCATTAGGTGCATCATATAGAAGTACAAATTTTTAAAAATACTTATTACCATAAATGGTTGCACTAAAAATGAAATTTAATTTCCAAAACTGCTACATAAAACATACATATCATGTGCTTCTAAAAAAATCTTATTATCTTCCCTGCTGCCGAAAAGAGTATTCTGGACCTATTTTTTTGACTGATGTTCATTATCTGTAGTCAAAATAAATGTGACTTTTCTTCCAAGGGAAACCTCATAGGGAACTCCGAGGCACTTTCCTGCATTCTACGGACGGTACCCAGAGTAAACCCATTGGCACTGATTGCAGCACCTGGCCCAATAGGGGCATTGAATGAGGTGCACAACAGAGGCAGACAGCCTAGGGGATCAAACCCAAGACACCTTGCATGAAGTTCAAAGTACTCAACCACACAAGCTAGCGTACTGGGCTAAAATAAATGTGTTTTAAACTTTTAACTTCTCATTTTTATGCATGTTTGGTCTTTCAATGTTCTTACTTGAACCTCAGTGCTTAATTGCCTTGACATATCAACTACACATAAAATATTGCCTAAATATGATGCAAAGAACCCTGTTTGTCAAACAGCACTCTATTTCAACTTTACGTCACATGCTAACAAAGAAGATAAACAAATCATTGACCAATCAAAGTTTACAAAAGAAAAAAGAACAAGATGGCATGTTTAGAAGTTTATCCAAAAGCTAGTTCTTCTAGATATCGATGTAGATAGGAAATAACAGAAGAGATACAAGTAACAGATTGAAGTTTGAACAAACTATTGCTATTAGATGACCTTTAATTTTCTTAAAAATTGAGTAATGCATGAGGAGATCTCAATTGCCTCATCATTTATCCCAATTTGACATATGATTTCACCTCCTTTACCAAGCACTGTGAAGCCAGTGGTGGAATAGTCTATGCAACTGAGAAACTCTGTAATTGATAAATGGATGTTATTTTATTGAAGACTGGAGTAAAACTTTTAACTGCAGGTTGAATGCAAACAGATTCAGTTGTTTACAATTGAGGTTGAAGCAGCAGCAGTATATTGGATCAACAGAAAAGTGAATTTTAATTTTGGCAACAGGGCTTCATGAGTGGATTGCCTACATTTTTAGTGCATGGAAACCCTCTTGCAACTAACGTTCAAGTGGGCAATGTATGTAACTCAAATTATTTTAATCTTTGTACTTGTAAACGTAACATGGTGCAGAGGGGAAACACCCTCCTACAAATCAAAGCTTTACAGAGTGGGACACTTTGCAACCTCTACAGAAAAATGCATTCAACAGCATATGCAATAACTGCACAATGTGCAGCCTTTATTAAACAAAGGAGTAAAACTTCTGGACTTCTATTAAATAGTACATGCACAAAAATGGCTGCAGCCTTTGCAACTACTCAGCCATGAAGCCTCTACACCTACAGCCTACACTCAATAAACAGATTTTCACTGTATGGCATTTACAACAATGGCCTCTGCCTCTAGTATATTACAATAGTCTCTTCTGGAGGCCCAAAAGCGTCTTCTACTGAGCACTAAGCTTTTTTACTGTGTTCCACAAGGTTTCCAGGACAGGGGAGCACGTAGATGCACAAGGAGGACATGTAGGAGAACCCCCAAATTTAAAGGCACAAGGAGGACATGTGGGACTCGGGAGTACCCCCAAATTTCAATGCACATGGAGGACATGTAGGAGCACCCCAAAATTTAAGAAAATTCAGGGGGGATGGGGGGACATCAGGGTCCCTAGCAAGGGGCCCTCATCTCTAAAACTATAAAATATAAGAATAATAATATGATAAAATCCCAACAATAACAACCCATCCCATGCAAATTCATCGTTGCGCAATACACTGTACAGTGGAAATGCTACAATCCTCCCAATCCTGAAATCCTGAAAACTGTTAAGTTTGTTGAATTATGAATGGGATATGAAATTCCACTTTCTCCATATGAAATCTGATAAGGTTGGAACCACTCAAACATCCTGAAACAATTACTGGTAATGTTAAAAAGTTTAAGTAAAAAGATAGAAATGTAAGATAAGGTAAGATAAAGGAGAATGTCTTTAAGAATTTAATACTTGCATTAATTACCAAGGTCATAGACTCCTCAAAGCTCTATCCCCTGTTTTTGTTCTATCTTCATGGATGTTTGGAAAAAAAATAGGGAGGGGGGAACGGGGAGAGGAGGGGTACCCAGGCATCCCTTTTTGGGAGGGGGGCACCCAGATGTTCCCCATTTGGTGTCTCCCACATTGGGGAAACGTTTCCCCATGTGTTATCCCAAGTTTCCCCAAAGGGTGATGTGTGGAAACATTTCCCAGGCACCCCCCATCCTCAGAGCATGGAAAACATGGGGGCCACCACTCCCACTCAGGGAACATGGCTTTTTTATAAGGCTGAAAATCAGATTATTGAAACTGAAAAGACAAAAGACCTCCATGGAGTAACTGATTCACCAATAGCCAAACCTCTTCAAATTCCAATTCATTAGGACACGAACTCTAAGATGGTGTGGATGCTTGTTTATTGATGTGTTTGGTCAAGTGGTGTCATAATGCTTGATAAATACAGTCCTAAATGGAATTCATTTGCGTCAGTGCTAAAGGAAATTCATTTATGCTTTCTTAAAAAGTCATTGTTCATGATCAAGCATCCACCTTTTGGATGGATGACTTGAGAAGCTATTCATCATTTAAGAGAATAAATCATATTCAATAACGGCCTCCAATAATCAGATATATGAGCCCTACTATAAAAACCAATGCATCATGGACTGGAAATGGAAATATTCTAGGTTGATATGGGATCCACAAAATCCCACAAAGCTCTCGCATCATACTCCCCAGCTTGAAAAAATTTTAACATCTCGCTCATGAAGTTGTTGATAAATCAACAGTTCCTGGATATATGATCTTTTTCTCTCTTCTTTCTCCTCTCACACACTCTTCTCCCCTCCTCCCTTCTCTTTCATCTTCTCCACCTTGCAGTCTTATTTTATGGTGGTGTTCTTTATTAGCAAAATAGAAGATTCAGAGCAGAAATTGTTGATTTTCATGATATTCTAATCTGATAATTACTTTTCAATGATTTCTTAACCAATTCATTACATCATTAAGTAATTACCAATGTTGCACGAATTGTACTCTTATAAGACTTGTCACGGCATTGACTCGTCGACTCGCATAAGACTCGGGAACGACCCTTATAAGACTCTTATAAGACTCGTCAAAATACAAAAAAAAAACTTAAAATATGGTAAATTTTAAGCACAAAAAAAGAAACTAATGACAATTCCAATCCTTATAAGTTATAAAAACCACAATATATGCAAATAATTCATAACATCATCTCATATCTATAAAAGTACAACATAACATATTCGATTTTTGTAAGCAAAACATTTAGATACTGAATAAGAAAAGGACTTAGGATTCCATAATTAAAATAAAAAATATCAGCAAGTTCAACATTCAAATACATGTCATAAATGATAAATGATTGTCTCATAACAATCTTGAGTCTCATCACTCATGGACGACCACGCCTAAAATAAGCCCTCGTGGAGCTAGTGGTAACATCGGAAGGCTGAAGCAATTGTGAGGCAAGTGTATTTGGAGTCTCCATTTGAGATGGCAAATTAGAGAGATCCTCAGTCTCTTCATCAAGCCAACTCAAATCAGGAGCCTCCTCCTCCACAACCCAATCAGACTTTAAATCAATAGTATCCAATAAAATTGGATCTGTATCCTTTGGTTGCACTTGTTTTGTGAGCATTCGAAGGTTGTAGTAGATGAAAACCAACTTCTCCAACCTCTCATGCTCCAACTTGTTTCTTTTTTTGTTGTCGATGTGCTCAAACACTAACCAATTGCGCTCACAGGAAGAAGCACTGCAAGGTTGAGTCAGAACTCTGATGACGAATTCTTGTAATTGTGGTGCCTCAGTGCCACAATCTATCCACCAATGAGCTGTAAAAAAATAACAACAAAGATTATTAGTTTGCAATGCCAAACATATAAAAGAGAACTAGCAAAATTACAAGTAAAGTTCTAACAATTTGCACTTACAAGGCATTTTCTTGTCCTTGAGACGTTGGCTTGAGCTGAATCCAAACATGCCAGATGCTTCCCTGTACATATCTCGTTGTATGTTGATTTGTCCTGAATATCTTGATCCAAGAACATCTTCTCAATGTATATCATGACACCTCTCATCACCTCGAGATCTCTTTGAATGCTAGACCCCTCATTATAGAATAAGCTTGGATTGAGATATGCTCCTGCTGCATGCAATGGTGAATGTAGTTCCCTGTCCCACCTGGAATCAATAATTTGCCATATAGGGAGATATTTAGATTCATTTCCCTTATAGAAAGTCTTGATGGCCTTTTTGGCCCTGTCCATGCCTTCATAAATATATCCCATTGCAGGTTTCTCTCCATCCATCAATCTCAAGACTTTCACAAGGGGCTCAGTGAAGCTGACAATCTCAGTCACTTTGTCCCACAAACTATCAACAAAGACAGATGTTTTCACAGACATTGCTTCTAGTTTTGTGCTATCTTTCCAGAATACCCATTGTTGGCTACAAAACATTCTTCTCAAATCTTGATACTCATACAAAAGGCTTTGGAGGGAAAGAAAGTTTGTAGCAAACCGTGTGACAGTTGGGCAACTAAGCTCACCCTGTGTGAATTCCCTCATAAGGTTCAACACCCAAGCATGATTATAAATATACTTGGTAATATGCTTGCATTCTTGCACAACATCTTGCACCCACTCCAACTTCCCAATGTCCTCTAGCATCAAGTCTATGCAATGGGCAGCGCATGGAGTCCAAAAAATGGTGGGATATTTGGCACAAAGCAACCTTCCAGCTGCCACATAATTTACTGCATTGTTTGTGATTACTTGGATAACATTTGCAACCCTAACTTCCTCCACCACATCAGCCAACAATGAAAAAGCCAAATGTGCATCTTTTACATTTGTAGATGCATCAATGGATTTTACGAACATAGTTCCTTTAGGGAAAGCTACAAAAAAAATTATTATTGTTCTACCCCTCTGATCTGTCCACCAATCAAACATAAGTGTACAACCTGTAAATTTCCATAAGCTTTTAATGCTCTCTCCAATTGTTCCTTGACACACTCAAGCTGCTCATCTAGCTCTTTCCCCCTAAGTGCATTATAAGATGGGGCTTTGTATCCAGGGGCAGCACAAGCAATGGCATCCACCATGGGCTAATAAAAATAAGACTTTGCATAGTTGAATGAAACACTGTTACGGTACCAAAACCTCCTCATTGCCATATCTGCCCCCTTCCTCTTTTTTTCATTGAAACTGTCCAAGGTTGGTTGAGATCCTGGAGTTGTACGAGGACTGAAGAAAGAAGAGGTTATACTCCTGTTTGCCACAGCACTTGAAGAGGACTTACCAATATTTAGACTTTGAAACTGTGTTTCACTCTGAGATGAAGATCTACCTATCCCAACAATCTCATCCTTCCTTCTTGCCCTCTTGGAACTTGCTTCTTTAATGGATTCCAAAGTAGCTACCGTTTCAGTAGTGACTTCATCAGGGTAACTTTGACAACATCCCACACCATTCCCAGGAATTCTAGCTAGGTGGCATTTCAGCATGTTTATGCCTGCATGCATTGTGGCATTGCAATAATTGCACTTGATATTGTGGTCATTACCGACAATGATTCATTGACCATGTGCCCATGCCGAATCACGAGACTATCTGAAACCCTTTGGTGGCATGGTGACAAAATCTGGAAGAAAAACAAAACAAAAAAATTTGGTTTTTAAATTTTTTGTTTTGGTTTTGAATTTTTTTTTAATTTGCAAATTTTTTTGGTTGTGGTTGAGTTTCTCAACCATATAGGGTCGTTGTGTGGCTGAGAAACTCAGCCACAAGTAACCCCAAACATAGACAAAAAATAAAATTAAAATTAAAAATTAAAAATTAAAAAAAAAAGATCGCAAACATAAAAAAATAAATTAAAAAAAACAAACAAAAATGAATACATGGAAAACATTCAAACTAGGTTCATGAAGCCTACCTGAAGCTTAGTCTGATCCAATGAAGCCTCCTTTAGCCTCCTCCAACAGCTCCTTCACGCTCCTTTAGCTTCACTCTCAACACTCACACAAATTAGCCAAACACTCAAATGACAAGTGAATGAGAAATGGAAGGGAGAGAGGTGCTTATAAAGCATTTTTTCCCTCCAATTTCCCTTTTCCTCCACCTCATTTCCAAAAAAGAAAAGAAAAAAATAAACCAAATTTTGGACAGTTTGTGGGTTTTCATGCCTGACGGGTCCTAAACAGGTCTAATAAGGGTCTCATGGGGCTACCCGCGAGGTTGATTCGGGTAGTTGAGTCTTATAGAAAACCCATCGGGTCCGGGTCTAGACCGCGGGTTCTATGCGGATGACCAAGCCCAAGCATAGACCCGCCCTTAACCACGGGTTTCAAACGAGTGGTGCTTGACTGGTAATTACACATAGAAAAATCTCAACAGAAATTCAATAATGACAATAGGATCAGAAAGAGACAGCCAAACACAAGAGACAAAATTTTACCCTGGGAAAACCCTAACTAGGGAAAAACCCAGCAACCTTTTCTTAGGAGAAATTTTTCAATTCAACAAAAGTACAATCTGATATTTATAAGATACCCTGGAAATTCCTAGGGCTAGAACAGTGTATTTTCCATGAATAGCGAACTCTCAAGATCTCAACTCAACCTTTATATCAATCGGTTTCATCCTTCTAGTAGACTTGAGGCCTTTAGGCCTGCTTCTAGGGCTTCAGCCCTCTTTCACAATATAGAACAGATCCAAAACTTTAATAAGATAGAACCTCGGTCTCCTTAAAGCAGCAGACAGTAGAAACTTCTCCTTCCTCGCACTTGTGAACAGATGATAGATGATGACCCGAATTGGTGCCAAATGGAGGAGGTCGAGTGTCCTATTTATAGAGATCTAAGGTGCCCCAAGTGGTGTCTACTAGCTGGGCCAACTTGACTTTTGGGGGCAATTTCAAAATTCAAAATTTAAATTTTCCCTCTTTTATTTTGAGCTAACTTGAATCCAAATTAAAAAATTTCATTCTTTTATTTTTGTGGTCTAATATAATTGAAAAATATTGACCGCAACTATCAAAATTCAACACTCCCTCTTAGTAGGGAGGTATTCTCTTTGACTTCTTTAGATGTCCTCTTTGTTGAAAAATTTCTCCATCCCAAGAAAAAGTTTTTAAGAGCTTAGCTATGTTTATGAGTCCACCCACCTCATGTTATATTCCAAAACCATGTGGAAAGCATCATGCATCAACATCACATAAAAGAACTAGTTACCCACTAGCCAAATACCCTTTGGAAATATGGTCAAGTAACCCTTGATTGGGGGAGCACTCCAGGCCTTGATGCTATCTAGGCCAATCTACCTAGTCACATTACATGTCTCATAGTCAATACCCTTGACCTAGGGAGAATTTTTGCCCCTTGATGCTACAACATCAACACTCCCTCTAACCAAGGGAAGCATTCTCAACCACTCCAGGCTTGCCCCTAAAGTATACAAGCTTCATCCTAGGATAGGATTTGTGAAAATGTTAGCAAACTACTCATCTGTAGAAATGTATTGGAGCCTCACTGCTCCCTTTTGTACCATGTCTCAAATGTAGTGGTACTTGATCTCGACTCTCAATGTGCTTTGACCTGTCATCATGATCATCTCTTGCACCTGATCAAATAATCCTGTGAGTAGTTTTTGAAGCCATGCTGCTCCACAACTCTCTAGACTAGTTGCAATATACTTCATTTTTGCAGTGTTGAGTGCGATGAATGTCTGCTTCCTGTAGAACCCAAACTAAAGCAACATCCTAATTTGCTCTTCCTGTCTTCAGCTCAATCGTAATTTATATATCCCAGTCACTGAACTTCACCATTTGAGACATATATCAAACTATACCATGCTAGTACCTCAACACATGTTGTACCACAACTACTTTCTAGTCACCCTGACTAGGTGCTCCCTCTAACACTGAGCCAGATCCTGTTGTGGCAATCCTAGTTGCTCCCTTTGCCACTCAGCTTCTTCAAATTGGTCACCATGGGAGTAGCCATGGATTGATTGCCCATCATCCCAAATCTTTGAAGGATCTCAATGGTATACTTCCTTGGTCAAAGGAAGTAATGCATCAAATCTAGATCCTTCATCTCGAACTCAGAGATCAACTTCCTCTAACAGTGAAGCAAGGCTTGACTTCTCCCTCTATCACGAAAGCAAATGCTCCTTCCATTGTTGCTCCCTCTATCACAGGACTCCTTGTGTTCCCATCATAAATAAGTCATATAATAACAAGATCAACCAAGACTCATCAGCTATTTATCAATCTGAGAATACCATGCCCGAGGTTTGTACAAAGCTTTCTTCAGTTTGCAGACATGAGATCCCCTCCCATGTACCTCAAATCCTCGAGGTAGTTCTACGTACACTTCTTATTCCTCAATTACTCCATTGAGGAAAACAGTCTTTACATCCTCCAATCCACAACAAAAGCAATAGAAATAATAATTTTAACAGAAGTGTACCTGGCAAAAGTCTCTTCATAGTCCTCTCCCTCTTTCTAGGAGAATCCTCTTGCCACAAATCTCGCTTTTTACTTCTCTATGTTAACATAGGCCGTAAGCATGATCTTGTAGATCCACTTAGAAATCACCCCTGACTTCCCTTCAGGTCTCACCACAATTTCCTCCATCATGGCATCCTTGAAACTTGTTGCCTTGCTTGCTCCCTCTGAACTAGGAGCTCTTCCAGTCATCTGGCACAGTTCTAGATGTCAGTACAATTTCTCCCTTTTGAACACAAATTACTCTACCCGAGTTTTATGCTCAGTCCTGGGAGAATCCTCTTGCCACAAACTCTGCTTCATTCTTCCCAATGCTTCCATCTGCTACCAAAGCCTTGTCAGCATTCACGATGTACCTACAAACCTCATTAGGAGGCCATGGAAGAAACGATTATAACCAAGCTAAAGATACAAAGACAAGAGGCCGCCCAGAAAAGTAAAGTAATAATAATAATCAAGCAGGAAATATATAAAGTACTTATCTTTTGATTTGAGGATTGTAGGGAATTGTCAACTCCCTCTTGATCCTCGCCTTTTGCAAACTCATCATGCTAGAAATGCTTGTCTTCATCATCATCTACTAATGCATGTAGCTTTCCTTTCCTTGCATGCATGAATTGCATGAACTAGGATTTCTTCATTCAACGAATTCATTGATTTTAGGTCTAGCTCTAGGGTTTTATCCCCAAACCCTAGCGATTTCTAAATCATAACCTTCAAACCTTTTCTAGGGTTTACAAACCCTCCATCTTTTAGATTTTATCGATGCCCTTGCAATTCCATTAAACTTGTCATGTGCAATGTATCCTGCTATGGAATCAAACATTGTCCCTTAATCCATCATAAGATGCCATCACACCATTTCTAAGCTTTGAAGAATATTTATCACTTGAGAATCTAAAAACCTTCAATAATTGAAACAACGTAATCTAGCTCAACTCCTAGGTGAGTATGTGAAGATTTCAAAAGCACCAAGTGCAATAACTACATCCATAAATCTTATGCTAGGAAGGATAGCCAAGAGCCAAATGGCACAACGTGACATTCCCCATTCGAGCCTTCAACCGTCGGCATACATGTCCATTATCAACTCAAACGATGTGTCTAATACAAAACTTCACTTGATCTCCGTTAATTTAGCCAGACTCGAATCATAATGTTCTCGATATAATTGTCTTTGTCTTATCCACATCAATTGCAGAACAGTGAAGCGTCATTGCAATTGTTCACAACGCTCATTGCCCTTCTCAAATGCAAGACCGAACTCTTTTTCAACCCAACGGTTCTTCGAATGGTTATACCATAATGGCATGATCTACAGGTTCTCACATCGTCCATACAATTTTCCCTCTTCTATGTTATACTCAAGAAAATTCTCGACCCGAACAACTATCTCATGGAAGTGTGCAACCCTTCAATTTATGCAATGTACCCATCAATCGTATTACCCACATCCTTATTCTGGATCTGCAATGTAGCCCTACTATGTAGTTTCTCCAACATTGCAATGTCCATGGTAGCATATGTATGTTGTGTCACAATGACAATACTCGAATATTGCAATGAAATGGACAATGAACTCGTTCAACCCTGTTATCAATTACGAGCTCGTATTCCTTTCCCATCACGTGACTTTATACAAATTTATCCACCAATCACGGGTTATATAAGTGTTGACTTCAAAGAGAATGAATTCAGTCCATGTTTGAGCTTATTGTGTCAGTTGATGTTGTCAATGCTCCCACCATAGATTCTTATTCACAGCTATTTGTAGTCATATAGCATTTTACTACTACCATAATCGGCCTTTGTTATATATCAATGACATAAACTATATTTCCACCATAGTAGCTTATGTTTATCCCAGTACTGCCAGATTTGAAATCAAAATCAATCTTCTCACTAAATCCGATCATCCCACAGAGCTCAGAATGCATTATTGTTTACGAGTATCAATCAACAAGTCAAGTTATGGTGAGGGTTTGATTACTACAGTGCATCATAATTCAAAAGCATTGGTCATGATGCGGGGATACAAGACAAACTACCAAGCTTGTCAAAGATCTCAACGATGTTATATATATGACTAGGCTTCATGTAGCAAGCACAACCCCTTGCCTCAGAACACAAACCCCGAAATAGAAGAGAACTTGTATGTTACAATTCCTTTCATGAGTTTGTTTGTATACTTGACTTTAGTGGTTTCTCTTTCAACCTGGCTGCTCTGATACCATGTTGATTTTCATGATCTTCTAATCTAATAGTTACTTTCCAATGATTTCTTAACCAATTCATTGCATCAATAAGTAATTATACAAAGAAAAATCTCAACAGAAATTCAATAATGACAGTAGGATCATAAAGAGACTGCCAAACACAATGTGAAAAATCGATAAAAATATCATTTATTGCAATCAACCGGTAATTATCCAACATATTTAATTCTGAGTAAAATTAATATACTGCAAATATTGAATACAAGAACGGTTGAAATATTCATAAAAATAAACTGTGGAAACTCTGATAGAAAACCAATCACAAAATGGACACAATATTTTCGAACAAAACGTCAGTAAAAAAACCCCAAAGGGAAAACCAGTTCTTCACATCTGAAATTTTTATTAATCTTCAACAAATTTTGCAATTGATGAATTTTACAATAGTACTTGCCAAACCCCGGCAAATCTTCGGCAAAATATTCCTTCACCTCCACAAATCGATCTAACCGTCGTTAGAAGGATCACAGCCTCCCTCTACAACCTAACACATCCTCACACTTGCAAATGCCAAATACGGCTTGTATGGCCTGACATGTGTGGCTCCTTTGGCTCTCCCATGTTCACGGCCTAGACGGAATTAGCCTCTCGGCGCTACTGACAACTTGTACAGCCCTCCTGGCTATTTGTACAACCTCCTCCTAGTAATCTCAGCCTCCAAAAGGAATCTCAACCTCCCTCGGAGAAAACTTAGCCCCCTGGAACCCTCACGACCTCGACAGCTCAGCCTCCCTGTCTGCAAAAAAGCGTTGGGAGAATTCCTCCTCCAGATCTCGAAAACTAGAAGAATACAGATTAAAGAAAACTACAAAAATATTCATTGCTTCAACTGCTACTGAAACCCTCACTGGAGTCAAACCCCACATTATCACTGTGCCCTCTTCACTACAATCAATGATCTCAAAGACTGCCCATTGATCTCCTTTATAATCTCTCGTTGAGAAATCAACATCCAAGATCAAGATCTGAAATGATCTAATCGATGGCTAAGATCACTTAGAAACTTTACTAGAAGTCTCTAGAGGAAAATCAACCATGTCTCAATTATTACTAACTAATTAATCTATTTCCCTAATAAGTTAAAACTTAAGAAAATAATTAAAACTGATTATTTAATTTAATTAAGACATTTACATTCAAAAGAATAACTTGAGCTCGGAGATATTTTCCGCTCTTGTGTTCCTAGCCTCATTGACATCACCTGAGGCTAGAACACATGTCTGAGCTACATCAACCAACACTCCCTCTTAGCGAGAAAGGCGTTATACGTTGTACACCATCGTGCCCTGTGCTCACATCTAGAACACCTATTACCTTGAGTACCCCATTTCCCATTCCACTCTACCACAACTCTCCTAGACTGTGGTTGTAAGCGATGAGTGCAAACTCATCCTCCACCAGACTAGAAAGCTCATCTGCAAATATTGTTGTATGCTTCTTGCCCTTCTTGTCATCTTTCTTCTTGTGCGGGCAATTGCTACGGTAATGGCCAAACTCATGAGAGCCATAGCACTTGATCTTCAACATGTCCTTCTTTTCCTCCTTGGAGTTGGACCCTTTACTAGATCCCTTCTTCGCTTTTCCCTTGCTCACAAGAGCAACATTCTCGTTGTCATCTCCCTTTTGCTCGAAATTGTTGCTAGTACCACTATTACTTTTCAAAAGGTTCAGTCGAAGATCCTCTTGTGTGAAGTCATTCCACAAGTAGTCCTAACTAGGAAAATCAAATCTTCAACTAACCACTTGCATGAAAACATCCCACTACTTCTGAAACCCATTCAAGGTTGTTCTCACAAGCTCTTCATCATCGACCTTCTCTCCAATGGCTGCTAGCTCATCTCTGACTATTCTAATGCGAGTGAGATAAATGACCATGTTTTCTCCCTTATTTTGTCTAGTACTTCTGAACTTCTCTCTTAGGATCATTTTCGATTCATATTTTTATCCTGGAAATGTTTCTTGATGGCATCCCGCATCTTCTTGGTTGTATCTTCTTCCGCCAAACATGGAACTATTTGGTCCTTGACCCCACCTAGGATAGTACGCCTAGCCTTGGCATCATCTTTCTAATACTCATGCAACATTATAGGATCTGTTGGTACAGCAATGTGTCGTAGCAAACTCCTTCAGCCCATGCTCTTATAAAATAAGAAGGCATTGTATTCTCTAGACACCAAAGTTAGATGCAACATCCAACCTATCTTGATCCTTCAATCCTGCTGAAGCGATTACTCAAGCCCTCGAGAGAAAATAAAAATAAATAACTCTTCTACCAACTTACAAAAGTACCTAGAAAACCTCACGGTCTTCCTCTGCAAGTGATCTTGGCTACTATTAGGCAACTTGCACTTCCTCTATGAAGTCGCACTTCCCACTGGAACTGCGCACTGGCCCTCCTAGAAACTCGCACTTCCTCCAAGAAATCACTCTGACGAATTTCTCTGCCTCTAGCAACTAGAGAAACTGACTCATATTGCCTCCAGAAAATCGATCTAGCAACTGGCAAACGAAACTGTCTCTAGCAACAGGCATTAGTAAACTGGCAATTCGCATTAGTTAATTCGGCCTCCTCCTTGCAAAAAATAACACTAGTAAAATTCCACCAAGTAATTCTGGGAATCGATCTGGGAATTAAACTTTCTCTTCCAAACCCCTGCGCTAATCTACTCTAGTAAACCTCTATGCTTCAAATCTGCTTTCATACCATGTGAAAAAACGATAAAAATATCGCTTATTACAATCAACCGGTAATTATCCAATGTATTTAATTTTGAGCAAAATTAATATACTGAAAATACTGAATAAAAACACGATTGCAATATTCATAAAAATAAACTGCGGAAACTCTAATAGAAAATCAATCACAAAATGGTCACTATTTTTGGACAAAACGTCCCTAGGAAAACCAGTTCTACAGATCCGAGAGTTTTATTAATCTTCAACAAATTCTGCAATGGATGAATATTAGAATATTGCTTGCCAAACCCTAGCAAAGCTTCGGCAAAACATTTCTTCATCTCCTTCCTAGAAGGAGACTAGTAACCTCAGAGTGATATAGAGGTTGAGTAACATTTCTTCATCTCCTTCCTAGAAGGAGACTAGTAACCTCAGAGTGATATAGAGGTTACTAGTCTCCTTCTAGGTTACTAGTCTCCTTCTAGAAACTTCTCCTTCCTCGCACATGTGAACAGATGATAGATGATGATCCGAATTGGTGCCAAATGGAGGAGGTTGAGTGTCCTTTTTATAGTTATCTAAGGTGCCCCAAGTGGTGTGTCTCTTAGTTGGGTCAACTTGACTTTTGGAGGAAATTTAAAAATTCAAAGTTTAAACTTTCCCTCTTTTATTTTGAGACGACTTGAATCCACATTAGAATTTTTCATTCTTATTTTCATGGGCTAATATAATTGAAGAATATCGAGCGCAACTACCAAAATTCAACAAAAAAAATAAAATATAACAAGATTTAGAGCTGAAATGACAAATTATAGCATAAATAGGCAATTGTAGAGAACCAAAATACCACAAATAGCAATATTGTTATTGAGAAAAAAATGTTCAATTGCCTCTTCAAGGGGAAACCTCCATATAAGCAAAAGTGCAATCACAACATGCTTCACAAGACATCTTATTACATTGCTACTACTTCTTTATATAGTTTCTATCTAACCTCCTAGGAACTTTCTAGTAGGCAGAATCTTCTAGTAATTCTTCTTACAATTATTGCTTTCACACTATATCTACTACATGGTTCTTATTTAATAAAGATGGCCTCAATACATTGCGCCTTCTCTAGTTAAGGGAGCTAGTGTGGGACCCTAACATGCCCTCCCCCTTATAAAGCAACATTGACCTCAAGATTGGAGATGAGGAAATCACTGAAGGATCTCTGCTAGTTTCCATGTGCCATCTTTGGGTTGTGTAACCTTCCACCATATCAAGACTCCCTAAATAGTGTGTTGGTGGAGAATGCTCTCTTTTGTCAAGGATGGCCTTGGGATGCAACTAAATGAAAACTTCCTCTTCTAGTTCAAGAAGGTTAGTTTGAATACGACAATTAGATTAGACTACTTTCTTTAAGAAGGAGACATGAAAGATTGGATGAATTTTATAGTGGTTATCTAATTTGTAAGGCATTGGCCCCATATGTTTGATGACCTTATAGGCGCCAAAAAACTTGGGAGAAAAATTCTCGTCGTGGTTGCCTTCGAGTGGGTTCTACTTAGCAGGTTGTATATGGAGGAATACATGATCCCTTCTTCAAAATCATGTTTGGAAAGATGCTAACCAACTTGTTACTTCATCTTGTTCCAAGCCGTTACTAGATTATCCTTGAGAGTGCAGAGAATGTTGGCTTGAGAGGTGAGGGTTTTGTCCACTTCCTACACCTTAGAGACTCTTAGTAAGTAGGACAGTGTTGATGGGCGCTTTTGGACATAAGTAGCCTCAAAACGAGTTAATCGAGTGGCACCATGATAAGTTGTATTATACCACCATTTTGTTAGAGAAAACCAGTAGACCCATTTGGATTGCCACTCTAATGTAAAGCATTGCAAATACTCTTCCAAGCATTTGTTGATTGTTTCAGTCCAACCATCAGTTTAGGGTTGATATAATGTGCTAAGATTTAATTGAGTGTCCTCAAGTGATCCAAATTAGAACACTATATTTTTCATCCATCTAGATGTTCTCAAAGTGGAAAAATTGGAGGAATAAATTTACAAGAAAAAGTTATCGGTAGAACCCAGTTTGGACAATCGGGGTCTGAAACCTTTCGGGGCCATTTTAATGTCTTAAATGACATTTGTTCGAGATAAAAATTTCCTATTTAAGTGTCGAACCCCATAATGCTATTCTACATTTAAAAATCTTTCCAATGGTGCAAGAAACACATCAATCAAATTTTTCATGCAAAAATTATGCCTCCCGAAAGTTGACCTATCATGATTCATCACCATAATTCAAGAGGAAGCCATGTCATACTCATTACTCATGGAAAAGGGGCTAGCCACATGAAGACTATGAAGAAGACTCTAGAACGAACAAAGTTGTAATTCTAGTTGAGAGTTGAAGGAGTCAAAATTAACCCCTAGTTGGCTATTGAGCTATGTTATAGTTAGGCCACTAGGAGGAAACAGGTTTCCATTCATTTCAATGGTATCTTGTTCTACAATAGGAAGAAAAAAACTTGGGGGTGGGAGTGAGAAAGCATAACAGGAGGGGTTTTAGTGTCTGTAGTAGCCTAACAGGCCATAGGTCTCAAGTAACTCCACAAAGAGTAACTACTCCTTTGTACTTGCATTAATTCTTTTTTAAAGCAACAAATAGTGGAGCAGCCTCACCCTCAAGATGGGTTATCTGTTATAAGGGTGTCCCAGAGCATATCTTGTATTCATTGTGGTTGGTGTGTGTTTGTATTTTATTGTTCTCTATTTTCCACATTTTATCTATTACATGCATAAGCAAAAAACAATAATTATTAAATCTGAAATATAAGGAAATTAACACTCATAGTATAGATTTTCGTCCATTTTTATCAAATCTATTGTGACAAACTGTCCACTAGAATATATACGGCACTTTATTGATCATTGAGTCGAAACAACTCTTGTAAATTGGTAGAGAAGATGGGGTCATGATCCATTGCAATAGACTACAACATACAATGGAGTTGAAAGATATTATCCATGAATACTTGAGTGAAGGGCTTAAAGGGGGATATTGTAGAGCACAATATGAGCACATTTAGAAAGCCAATCAACCACAACCATTATTACAGATTTTATTTCCATATATGGGTAACCCCACAATGAAGTCCATAGAAATGTCAATTCATATAGCTAGTAGAATGGGTAAAGTTTGTAGTTCGCTTGGAGGTTTCACTATCTCTACCTTGTGTCATTGGCAAATGTCACATTCTTCCACATAGGTGCAGATGGCCTCCTTCTTGCTTTCCCCAAAAAATGAACGTTTTATCCTTTCATATGTTTTATGAAACCTTGAATGACTTGTTGTGGGAGAGGAATGTAGTTCAAATAACACTCATGATTTAAATGTTGACTAATTGGTCAAATAAGGACACCCTTTATAGTGTCATACTTCATTTTTACAAGAGTAGCCTTGATATGAATAGACTTATAGCCACTATGCCAAAACATCCTATGCTTAATATAGGGCGTCAGACTAAAGAAGAAATTAAAGAAGCATTACAACTCAGAAATTGGAGTATTGCTAAGAGAGCTAAAGATAATACAATTACTCCAAGGCATATGGCTAATCTCCTGATAGCAGGATTTACTAGCCTTGCATGGGAATGGTGGCATTGGCTACCACAGACAACTAAAGATGAATTTTAAAATTCTCCCACTGCAGACAGTGACTTGATTGAGGATTTAGGGGTACAGTTTTATCATTATGGTGCTAAAAAAGCTGGATCAGATGCAGAGCATCTTCAATCTCTCTTTATGTCTCAGAGATTAGGAGATTTGTCTCTTAAGCATAAATATTTCTGTTATATGCAAAAACTGCTCATAGGAGTTGGCTAACCCACTAATTCTACTTTTATTAAGTATTATATTCATAGTTTTCCAGGTGCCCTTCCAGATGCAGTTGAGCAATATTTCAAAGATAAGGATATCAAACTGCAAGGCATGACTCTTGCCATGGAAGATTATCATATAGATATGGTTATTCAAGAACACTGTCTTGAAAAGAGGGTATCAAAAGATTTCAAAAAAAAATCATAACATGTTCCCTCTATGTAAAAATGTAGGGAAAATGCCAGAGTGGGGTTACGGTGCTTTTCATATAGGACACTAGTGCATTAATTTTGCATCTTACTACTGTAAAAGTTGTAGACACAAGAAGAAAAAATATAAGAAGTATTCTTTTAATTCCTGTTGGGCTCCTGATCTTTCTGCTTCTTATTATAAAACCTCTAAAGCCCATTCTTATAAACATTCTATTCCTAAGAAACCTTATCTCAAAAGAAGTTCTACCCAAAGAAAATATGCTCTCTGTTACAATTACCACATACTGGGACATTGGTCAAATAAGTATCCCAAAAATCTAGAAAACCCAATCTTTCTGCTCTTTTCACCAAAGACCTTAATCCATAATGGAGGGACCTTTGTTTTTTATTCTACTTCTACACCTCCACAGATTGATGACATCCTCCTTCTTCCTACCGTGATGTAGATAATGATTGTTCTTCTTATTCAGATACTGGACATCTTGCTGATCAATTTTGTCTTCTAGATCCACAAACTTGGGGAGAGGATAAGACCTTGCCAATTCCATCTGAAAATTCTCAATATCCAAGTTTTGAATAATATTGCCGAACTCTTCAAATTCCCCAACCACAATATGATATTTTTATGTTTTCTCCTTCCAAGCAAAAGAGTCCTGAAGAAAGTAGAAGAAATCCGACAAAAGTTAGATAATCTTCCTGTTTAGCAAGTTCAAGAAAGAATTGTGTTAAGAGTTGAAAGAGATTTGCTCTTACAGCAAGTTGTCAAGCCTGTTGTTAGACAGCCTGGGAATTCTAACAGTTCTCCTTACAAGGCAAATATAAACATTATGATCGGCAACAGTTTTGAAGAGATAAATAATCTCTTTTATTAGTTCGGATTGAAGACCAAAAGAAAATAGCTAAAGCAACTATAGAAAAGGTTAAAGAGCTTAAGAGTTTATTAGAATCTATTAGATTAGAAGAAACTGTCTCCTTAGACGAAGAAATGACCAGGCCTATGATGAGATAGAATTTGATCCAGCTTATAAATCATTATATAGGAGGAAGAACAAAGGAATTGAAATTAAAGAAGAAGAACACAGGGTTGATGAAGAAAAGATAATGAGTCAAGAACAAGAACATCCTTCATTATTCTCTGTAGGAGTTAAGTTCTTTATAAAAGTCTGGATTTATCCAGATAATAGAAAGCCACATCAGATAGATTGTCTGGTAGATACAGGTGCACAATTCAATCTGACGAGAAAACAACTCATCATTGCATATTTGTGGAAAGAAACTAAATTCAGAGGGACAACTATAAGACTGAGGTAACATTTTTTGGTGAAACAGTTCTCTTACTAATAGGGATTGAAGGTAAAATATTAGAAGCAATATTTTATGTTGTACAGGAAATTCCTCATCACTGCATTCTAGGATCTGATTTTATCAAAATGGTTAGTCCTATTACTTTTGACGTAAAAAGGCATGAGTTGTTATTTCATGTAGAAAATCGGCAAATCCAGACACTAATGTACAGAGATGGTGTTTGTAAGAGTAGAATTGTTGAAGAAAAAGCCAAGCAAAATAAGTCCTTGTATTCCTTGACTCTAGCAGTAGACTTAAACAAAATTAAACGCAGCATCTGCTATGTGGAATGGCATTTAGAAAATGTTCTTAGAGAAATCTCCAAAAGGATAAGAGAAGATTGTACTTCAGAGTCTCCTAATTCTTTTCGGCATAGAGAGCAATATTTTGTAAATCTTCCCTGTGATCCCTTGGCAAAGTTTATTCTTCAACAGGCTTTTGTAACCTTGATGAGCCCATCAGATATAAAAATATGCCAAGATGAGATAAAAGATTTGTTGTCAAAACGTCTCATCAAGCCATCCAAAAGTGCTTGCACATACAGAGGATTTTATGTTAGCAAGCACTCGAAGCAAAAAAGGGGGAAACCAAGGTTAGTGGTAAACTATAAACCACTAAATAAAGTTCTCCAACCAATTAGGTACCCATTACCTAATAAAGCCTCCCTGCTACAAAAAATTAAGGGAAAGGTAATTTTGGTAAGTTCGATTTGAAGTTTGGATTTTATCAAATCAACATTGTCCCAGAAGACCGACATAAAATAGCCTTTGTTGTCCCTCATGAACAATACCAGTGGACAATAATGCCATTCGGGTTAAAAAATGCCCCAGGAGAATTTCAAAAGAGAATGGAGGACATATTCAGAGATTATCCTTGGATAATAGTATATATTGATGATATCCTAATTTGTTCTAAAAATCTCCAAGAACATTTTAAGCACTTGCAGAAGTTTTGTGATCTAGTATATCAACATGGCGTAGTACTTTCTGTAACAAATATGGAAATAGGGAAAACAGAAATTGAATTATCCAAACCAAATATTAGACGAAACACGGTTACAGAGGCTCTTGAGAAGTCTAAATTGTATAAGACCATTCTCTAAAAGGCAGGCCTCTAATATACATATTTTACAACAAAGACTCTAGAAAAATCCTCCTACCTAGACAGGAGAAATGACAACAACCATCAAGAACATTAAGCAAAAAGTTCAGTCTCTGCCTCCTCCTTCTCTACCTACTGAGAAGGGTAGGTACATAACAGAAACTGATACCTCACAAAATGCATGGGGAGGAGTACTAATAGATGAGCTTGATAACAAAAAAGAAATTTGTGGCTACACTTCTGGGACTTTCAAAGGAGCAGAATTGAATTATCTTTCAAGTCACAAAGAGGTTTTGTTTGTCAAGAAGACCATCCAGCATTTCAAACTATATCTGAAGCCTGTTAAATTCACTATCAAAACAGAATTAAATATTTTTGCAGGCATGCTAAGGAACAACAGCTTATTGACAGATAGCCATACTCATGTACAAAAATGGGTTGTTTGGTTGCAGAATTTTGATTTTGATATTGTGCATAAACCAGGATATTTGAATTGTATAGCAAACATGTTATCTAGAGAAGCCCATAATAGGATTGACATCTCCTTGTCATGATATCTAGTGCAGAAATGAAGAAGGCAAAAGAAGAAGACTCAAACATAGAAAGTAGTTTGTTTTCTGTGCTCCTGACTCTGCAGCACAAGAATACATGGATATTAAGCTTGTCCAAGAGATTCTTTCTACTCCTTTAAAAATAAATATTCTAGAAAAAAGGGAGCGGACAGCATTTTGGAAGTTGAATAATGCCTATAGTCGTATAGTCAGAGAAAAGCTTGGTGTATGGAATGATGTGGAAGATAACCAGTGCTACTGTGATTTAGGATTCAACACAATAAATTGGATTACATACTCTCTGATCTTACAAATAGTAAGAGAAGAAGAAAAGGTTATAATTTGTGCAGATCCTAACAATATGGTGAGACATCCATTGACTGGTTGGACTGAAGTTTTCCTTGATAGATTTTGTCCAAGAAAGGATTGGGTGCAGAGACACAGTGATTTCATTCTACATTTGCAAGTTGATATGAGGATAGCTGTCCAAAAGTAACAACGGTTCAAATTCATCCTTAAACACCTTGGCGGGAAAATCACATCATTAGAAACTTTAAAATATATACAGCACAAGAATCAAATCCTAAAGGAAAAGTGGTGGGAACCGTGACTGAGGTAGAAGAATTAAATCTTCAAGTTGAATCCCTCTTCCAAGGAGAATTTGCATGTGATCCCTGTCCTTTCATGAAAGGATCTGATGTTGAGCATTGTTTTTCAAAAAATCTCTATCTGATCCAACACACTAAGATGGAGCCTGTGAATGAAGATATTCCAAGACCAAGTACTTGGATCAGCAATGCAGAAGACTATTCTTCTGACTCCGACAGACCTGAACAGTGTTCCTGTGGAGAATCCATGTGTGTTTGCTTTACTGATGACTAGTAATTATGTTCCTTGTCGTACTAGCCGATTCATGTGGAGCCATTCTGTTCTTGTGGACTTTTAGTTAAAGTGCCCACTGTGTTTTATTGTAGGTTTTGTGGGATTCTTAAAAATCTCCACTGTGTAAGATTTTCCTGGACGAATCTCTGAAACTCCAAGCACTTCTCTGATTTCTGGTGCGGTTTGACCCACATTTCAGAGAATCTACGAAAAAGTATGATTTGTGATGTTTGTTTTTAGGCTGATTCCTGTGTAATTTGTCAAGGTGTCATAATCCGAGGAGATGCCTTATGCTTCTTCGAAGACCTATAAATAAAGAAGGGAAAGTTCATTCTCCTCATTCGGAGTCAATGAGTCTAAAGTTTGTGTATGCTCTGCAACTGCACCTTGAGCAATCTGCTTGCTTCAAAAGCAAAACTCTGAATAGTCTGGTCTGGGCCATCTTAGGTACAGTTTGACAAGCCTGCGCAGGTGCATGAGAGTGCATCTTCAGAACCTTCACAATTAAACACTGGCATTACAAACTCTCGAGGTCAAGTACCACTACATTTGTGACGTAATGCAAAAGGAAGCAATGAGGCTCCAATATGTTCCTATTGATGAGCAGACAGTTGATATTCTTACAAAGCCTCTATCCCGAACGAAGTTTGTGTACTTCAAGGACAAGTTTGGACTGGTGAAGAACCCCTTTAATAGTGAGAGGGAGAGTTGATATGATATCAACAAGGGCATGGCTCAGACTGTTAGTAACAACAAGAGCATTGCCCGGACTATTGATGAGTGGACAACAGGGGCATTGCCCGAACTGTTAGTGAGATAGCATGAGGGACAAACATCCTTGTTAGTGAGATAGCATGAGGGACAGACATCCTTGAGAGGAATGGTCCCTAAGGCCCGATCACTCAAAAGAGTGGGTGCCTTCTGTGTTTTGGCCTGGTGACTCGAAAGAGTGGGTGCCCTTTCTGTGTTTTGGCCTGGCCACTCTATAAGAGTGGGTTCCTTTCAGCATCAGGCTCGGCTACTTGCTGAGAGAACCTATATAGCCTCAATGGCCTGGAGTGAGGCTTGTGGAATTGGGATGTAGATGTCCTTTAGGGTTTGACCATGGTGATGGCAAACCCTGTGGAGTGAGAATGTGGATGTCCTTTAGGGTTTGGCCAACCTTGTGAAGTTGGGACATGGATGTTCCCTAAGGTTTGACCGTGGTGATGGAAAACTTGTACTAGTCTGTATACCATGAGGTTGAGATGTCGACCGGATCATGGTGACTAGTCAATATTGATGTTGTACCATAAGCTACGTATGCTAGCCTAGATGATGGTACTTAGTGGATATTGATGATGTACCATAGGTTAGATGTGCTAACCTGGATAATGTTACTAGGTGGATGCAATGATTGTTATAGGTTAGAGTGTTGACCTAAATGATATTGATGTTAATGATGTTGTGAAACATTATTCTTAGAGAAAATATGTCAACAAAGAACATATGGATAGTCATTGTGAATACCTCCCTGGCTAAGAGGGAGTGTTGAATTTTGTAGCTATGGTCAATCTTCATAATAAAATATATAAATCATATTTGTGATGAAAGAAAAAAAAATTGAAGCATGTTCGTGAGAAGATTTGAGTTCTGTAATGGTTCTATCTCTGTTCTGAGATGATCTGAGTTTCGTGAGAGGATCTGAATTCTGTGATGGTCATGTCTCTAATGATGATATGAGCCTATTCTCTGATGATGATCTGAGTTTTTCTATGGTGAACAGACCAAATTTTTCTGTGATGGATGAGACCGAGCCTTTCTGAAGAAGGACCTGTGATCTAGCTCTAGCCCCTAATGAAGTCTAATGAAGCTGCTCAAGATGAATGTTGGTGGACAAGTAAATAGGTTAGAATTAACATCCTGTTGGTAGTCTTGTAAAGACATCTTGTTGAGTGGTGGACCCTAGAATATCTATCAAAGGTGATTATCATCTTATCAAGACTCCTCCCATCGGTGAAAGTCTATAAATAGCAGGGAACCTTGGTTGTGGTGACAGTGGGCCATTGTCCCATTGTTATCACTTATTCTAGCTCTTTGTCTTGCAGGGTTTCCCTCTCTAAGGCCTGCTAGATTTTGTGGTAACAGGTCCCATCGGTGAATTTTTGCGTGATTCCATTGTAACGAAGAGTCGGTGCTCAAGCCTTCTCCATGAACAACATCAAATGCATAGCCCAACCTTGACCATCTTGACCTTGCAACGAAAGTCAGGGCTCAACCCTCGTCTAGCAAACCCGCCCCGACATCGGCTTTATTCTAAAGTCCTCAAACTTAGAATTTCCTCAGGCTACACAGACTAGAATTCTTCACATATCGACTTGCACATACAGGACATTACCTTGTCCTCTGAGAGCTCATGGATCGTGATTCAAGCTCAACCAGACCCATCTGGCTTGCCTTAGACATACAGAATATCAATCTCTCGCACTTAACCATCAGTCCCAAACCATTGCAATGAAAGTCGAGACTCAGCTTGCTCCAGGTGTCCCAAGCCATGGAATCCCCTCCTTCCATCTAATGGTTATAACACAACTAGCCCATTGATGATCCAGGTTAAAACGAAGGACACTCAACCTGCAATATGTGTGTGTGTGTGTGTGTGTGTGTGTGTGTGTGTGGTGTCGAGACTCGAGACACACTTGACTTCCGACCATACGGACTATCTTCCTGAGCTTATAAATAAACATTGGCCTAGCCTTCAAATCATTTTTTATGCAGGCATTTAAACTACTTAACAGAGATTTTCCTATCTCCTTCATACTTAGATCATTTAGACAATTTGCAAGCTCAATTTAACATGGGAATAAACCATTACTCAAAAAATATTCAGGAAAAGCAGCATCGTCCTTTTATCAAGAAATCTCATGCCTTAATGCTAATATAAACAATTTAACAGCTCTATAGCCAATATGTAAGATTAATACACGAAAGCATAACCAAGTTTTAACATAACATACATGCAAGAATTAGCCATTCCTCATCAGTTGTACAGAATTCAGTGTCACGCATTTGCACAAGAATCAACATTCCCACTCTTACAGGAGATAAACATTCTATGCATTCAAATGGCATTTAGGCATCTTGACAAACATTCATATAACATTCATTGGCACATAAGGCATAAGAAACACTTATCTTATAATGATGTATCTAGGCCCTGGCAATTGAGATTGGGAATCTAACTTTCCACCAAACCATAGATTGGTTTGCATTGCATTCTTTCTTGCCGCCAATCACCCCCGAGCCAGATTCTAGAGCTTGAGGAGGAGAGCTTAATGAAGTAAAAACATGTTTCCAACTGAAACATGGCCTTTAAAGGCTACATCACCTTCACCCGCCAGTTGATCAGAAGTCAAATACAATGATCAGGAAACCACTTCCCTCGGGCCTTCTCAATAGCTTTGAGCTATTATACCTTTGAGCTTTTATTTCAGTTAATATCAATTCATAGGTTACTTGCAGCACACAGAATCAGAGCTCAAAACCAAAAGAAGAGTTCCTTTATGTTGAAATTATGATGTTCTATGTTGTTACAATCACTTAAACCCAGAACTTCTTTATACTGCAAAATAAGTTAAGTAATTGTAGATAAAACATAAACATATAAACCATATGCACAATGGAAGACAGCGAAAAACTCAATGAGACCCAGAGAAGTTAGGTCATGACCAAGGGAAAACCCAACCAGGTTCTTCTATTAGAAATCAATTGTTCAACAGAGATACAAAGTACAATGAGAGAATGAAAAATTTCACCCAAATCTGAAGATCTTTGATAGCAATAGCTGATGCAAACACTAAATCACTTTGGCTCTCTAAGATCTGCTCTTGCTCTTCAAGACTCTCTCTCTCTCTCTCAATCTTCCTCTAGACTCTCCAACTCTCTCTTTCTCAAGTTCATATTCTCCTTTTACAAGCACAGGTAAGTGTATCAAGTGAGGATGAGAGGCACAAATATATATGAAGAGCAAGGAGGTCGAATTCATGAGGGAGTAACTCCTATGCCTTGAGGAGGGTTACATATAACAAAATAGGAGAGTAACTTATGCCATAAAGGAGAGGAGTGTAACTTATGCATTTAGGAGAGAAGTGTAAATTATGCCCTTTAGGAGTGTAACTTATGCCACAAACGAGAGGAGTGTAACTCATGCATTTAGAAGAAAAGTGTAACTTATGCATTAAAGAGTTGTAAGAGGAATCCTTTATGACAAGTCATTAAAGTGTGTAAGAGAGTGTAAGAGGTGCGTAAGAGCATTAAAGAGAGAGAGGAATGAATCCATTAAGAGAGAGAGTAACATATGCATTAATTGAGGGGAGTTACATATGACATGATTGAGAGACTTGAATTTCTTTTTAATAATAATATAATAATATCATAAAGAGGATAATAGTAATAATAATAATAATATTGATGATTAAGTTAAAAATTAAACAATTGAGATTGATTAAGGACAAGTTAAGTGATTTTCCATCATATATATATGATTATGAATTGATGGAAGGTGATTTACTATTTTTGGAAAGTCATGGTTGCAAAGATAGACATGACTTTCTATTTTTAGAAAGTCACTTTAGAAAGGTCAGAAATGAAATTTTATTCAAGGAAATTCATCCCATAGCTGCCAATTTTCAACACTCCCTCTCAGCTAGGGAGGAATTTCTTTCTGATACAAGGGTCTCTGCAATCTATGCTTTGGAACAATGATGCTACAATCTAATGAAGAAGAATCATCATATGAGAGATACATCCATCACCCTATACACACTTGGGGGGATCCACTTGTCAACACATGACAAGGATCTCGCTCATCCGAGGCTCATCACAACTTGGGGGGTCCACTTGTCAACACATGACAAGGATCTCGCACATCCAAGGCTCATCACTGCTTGGGGGGATCCACTTGTCAACACATGACAAGGATCTCACACATCCAAGGCTCATCACTACTTGGGGGGATCCACTTGTCAACACATGACAAGGATCTCGCACATCCAAGGCTTATCATCCATGACCACCCTCTCTAGGAAGGGTCACATATGTCAGTCCAAGTTACTCTCTGAAAACCAAGAACTTTCCTTTCGGCAAAGGCTTGGTAAGAATGTCGGCGATCTGGTCATCAATCACTATATGATGAAGTCTTATTGCTCCTCTTTGCACCATATCCCAGATATAGTGATATTTGATCTCAATGTGTTTGGCCTTGTCGTTGAACATGGGATTTTCAGCAAGTCGAATCCCACTCTTATTGTCAGTAAATCACTGTAGTATCTAATGCTTTCTCAATCAACTCTCCAAAGAGATTCCTTAGCCATATTGCCTCACAGCTATCCATGATAGCAACAATGTATTATGCTTCAGTCGTGCTAAGGGCAACGTACTTTTACTTTCTTCTCATCCAAGAAATCATGGCAGATCCTAAGCTGAGGCAACATCCTGATGTGTTATTTCTACCAATACAGTTACCAACCCAATCAACATCAGAGTATCCATGTCTCCTTACATCTTTGGCGATATATCTCAATCCAAGATTGATGGTTCCATGTAGGTACTTCAACACATGCTTTGCAGCAACCCAATGTGCATGACCAAGCTTAATCATGTATTAACTCAAAGTATTGACTGCAAAGCATATATCTAGTCTAGTGTTCACTAAGAACATCAGTGCCCCAATCAGTTGACGGTACTCAAAAGGATTAGCCAAATCACGTCCTGCAACTTTACCACAAAGCTTCTTGAAATTCATTTCCATTGGAGTAATCATGGACTTACACTTAGTCATGCCAAACCTTCCTAGTAGTTTGACAACATATTTTCCTTGAGAAAGGAATATCTCACCATATTTTTGCCATACCTCAAGGCTCGAAAAGTAGTGCTTTTGAATTCATTTCGAATTCAAAAGCAAACTCCCTCTTACACTGAAGAATAATAGGTTCACTAACGGTCAGAAATAAATCATCAACATACAATACCAAAATCAAAGACATACCTTAGATTATCTTAAAGTAAAGATTTGGATCTGCATTACTTCTAGTAAAACCAAGCTTCATCAAGAAGCTATCTATGAGAGCATACCAAGCTCATGAAGCTTGCTTCAAACCATAGAGGGCTTTCTTCAACCTACACACATGAGATTTTGGATCATGTACTTCAAAGCCTTGTGGTTGCTCCACAAATACTTCTTAAGGAAGCCATGCAAAAAAGCCATCCATTTGCTGAAGAGACCATCCTTGGCTAGCAATTAGAGCTACAATAGATCGGATGGTGGTGTAACAAGCAACAGGTGCAAAATTTTCGTCATAGTCTATTCCCTCTTTCTGAGAGAGAACCTCTAGCCACAAATGCAGTTTTATATTTTTCAATACTGCCACCAACACCATGTTTAATTTTATACAACCATTAAGAAGATAAAACAGATTTACCTTGGGGTCTTGGAACCACTTCCCATAGATCATTATGAATGATGGATTCATATTCTTCAGCCATTGCATCTTTCCACACTTGGGCCCTTACAGCTTCTTCAAAAGTGCATGGTTTAGCTTGAATAATGTTGCTCATAGCTACAACATATCCTTGGAATCGGCAAGGTTTTTTTCTTTCTCTGAAAGTTCCTCTGCATGAAGCATGTTTATCAGCATCTTGAAGAGTGTCACGAAGACATAAAGGTTTCCTTTTAGAAGGAGGATCACATGGAGGAGGATCCAAAGGATCCATGGGCTCCATCCGTTCATCAGCAAGATCAATTTTAGCTTTAGGATCTTCTTGTATCTCAAATACATCATCTTGACTATCAACATTAGCAGGAGGATGAGGAGTGTCTCTTGCTTTTCCAAGTGTTGCATCTTCAATAGATGTTACATCCCTGCTAAATTCTATATTTCTTTGACCAAGTACGTATATTTTGTAAGCTTTAGAATCCTCACAATAACCAACAAACGTACCTTTCTTACTTGAAGCTTCCAAATTTTTCCTTTTCTCTTTTGGGACATGGAAGTAGACAAGACAGCCAAAGATCCTCAGGTGCCCAACTTTGGGCTTCTCGCCAATGAAGACTTCTTCAAGAATCTTTTTGTTTAGGGCACGGTGAGGAGATCTATTTTGGGCATACACAGTTGTGTTCGCAGTTTCTCCCCGTAGAAACTTTGGCAATTTCTGATCATGCAACATAGCTTTGACCGCTTCCATGATAGTTCTATTCTTACTCTCGGCCATACCATTTTGTTCTGGGTTATATGGTATAGTGGTCTCTTTTCTGATTCCAGCTTCTTTGCAGAAGTTAATGAAATCACTAGAAGTGAACTCTTCTCCATCGTCAGATCTAAAAACTTTGATCTGCTTTCCAGTTTGTTTTTCTACTAGAGCTTTGTAATCTTTGAATATGTTAAAAGCTTGACTTTTATTTTTCAGAAAATAAATCCATGTTTTGCGAGAAAATCATCCACAAAGATAATATAATACAAGTAACCACCGAGAGAATTTATAGGCATTGGTCCACATAAATCAGAATGTACAAGATACAATACCTGATTGGTTCTACTTTTGCTTGAAGGGAATGGTCCCTTTTCTTGCTTTCCACTTGTGCATCCTTGGCAAATGCCATCATGATCAGATCTGATTTCCGGCATTCTGGAAACCATCTTTCTCACATGAGGTAATGCTTTGTAGCGTAAGTGAGCGAACCCTTGGTCCCAAAGTTCACTTTGATAATTGATGTCATGGATTAGTGCATAAATAGGTCTTCCACTGATTTTGTATAGACCTTCACATCTAGATCCCAGAGTGAGGGCATCTTTCATGTTGGCTCTCAATGGCCAAATGAGAACTTTAACATTTATGAAAGCAACTTTCTTTTCTTTATCTTCTAAAGCTGATGTGGACACAAGATTCTTCTTTAAACCAAGTACATATAAAACTTCTTGAAAAGTCAAAGTTTTACCTTGATCCAGATGGAAAGAAACGGAACCAGATCCCTTTATGGGATATGTAGAGTTATCTCCAAGAATGATCTTCAAATCTGTCTCCCTCTCAACCAGATTAGAGAGTAATTCTTTGTAACCAATAAAGTGCCTTGAAGCACCACTATCAACCAACCAGCTATCACAAGAATTTGCAAGAGATGAACTAAAAAGAGCAGAAACAAGAAAGTACTTTGATTGAGTCTCAGCTGCATTATTATCATACGTTTGGTTCCTTGATGAACGATAGTTTCCTCCGCGAGCAAAAGGAGATTTTTTTCTTCTTTTGTAATCTCATTTGTCAGAACGATTGTTGAAGTTGGATTTTGATGCTCTTTTGTTTTCTAAACAGTCACGAGCATAGTGGCCATGTTTGCGACAATTGTAGCATTGGACTTTTGATAAGTCTTTGGTCCATTGAGAGGACTTGTTGGGAGCAGACTTTCTCGAATAATGCATTCATCTTATTTCTTTCTTCTTTCTTCCTTGTACAGCAAGGCAGTAGGTTCTTTGTAACAACTAAATTTATATAAAAATAAACACAAATAATGTAAAAGACAACAAATAAGAATAATGGTTAATTAGTTAGCAATTAATGAAAAGGTATGTCCCTAAGGTCATAACCATTGGTGAAAGGGCACTTACGTTGCTATATATATAGGACCTTCATTCTCATTTGTATCATCCTACATCAATTCTTTATATAATATACAATTTACACTTAGAATCCTACAATGGTTGTATTTGTCTACAAAGTATTTTAATATTTCCACTACATATACGACTAGTGGTCGTTACATTGGTATTGGAGCCACGTCTGATCTGACCCTTGGCCATCAATTCTTCGTCAACCTTGTTGTCGGGAATTTGGAAGCGTTTCACTACAAGAAGTTTCTGGAGGTTCTCCATTTTGTCGTCAGGCCTTTGGACATTAAAAAAAAAATATTAAAAAAAAAATTATATATATAAAACAAATTCAAAAGAAAAATTGAAAAAAAAACTATATATAGTAAAATAAAATAAAAACAAGACAAAGGTTTATATAAATTAAATTAAATTAACAAAAAAACAAAATTATATATATATATATTAAAAAAAATTATAGTAAAAATAAAAATAAACAAATTAAAAATTGTTTGGAGGACCACACAAATGACGAAACCACCTGACCCCGCCTACATCCAGCCACCGAAATTACTTGATGCGGACAGAACCACGTCCACGAGCCGCTATTGCCGCATTCAGGAAACAAAATCAGGTCCCGACCAGTGCCAACAACTCCCTCTCGTCCATCGACCCTGCCACGAAATCTACCTTCGCCACAAAATCTGCCCCCGCCAACCAACGCTTTGTCCTGCCATCCGACGTCATTGTCGTTCCTATCCGTGCTCCCCGCCGCTGTCTCGTCCACCAAAACTCATCGACACACTGCTACCCGAACCACATCCCCGTGTTACCCGGCTCCCGACTACCCACACCTGGCACCCCGCAGACGTCTTCCATTCCAACCGGGACTGTTGCTACTGCGCAGCAACCAATCCTGTGTTTTCCCTTGGTGTATATCATACCCCCATGCCCCCACTGCCTTCAACCGTCATGTTTCGATCGAACAGCTGCCAGTTGACCCAACGATACGATCTGTTTAATCATCAAGTCAACATGCATACACGCATTTTATTTTTCAAATCATAAGTTACCTTATTTTATATATATATTTAATTTATATTAATAAAATTGTATAGTAATTACAACTATAGCGTGATTTTAAATTAATTAAATATAACTTATTATAATTACAAAAAAAAAAGTTCATATTAAGAGAGACAAAAAAAAGGTGATTGCATAATACCGTAAGTCATCTCGACAAAACAAAATGGGATCAATCATTGAAAAAACAATGATGGAGCTCAATTCTAAAATGATGAAGGAAGAAAGGTTTTCCTATAATGGTCTTTCAGTTACAAATCACGGAGTAATAACATTAAAAGGAAGTACCTGAGGGAGAGAAGTTAATGTCGACATCAACCCAAGCAACGATAAAAATTATATCAACATCAACTTGGCAAATCAGTTATTAATTCCAAAGCTAAGCATCGGTGTAAAGAAAAATATTTTTGATCAAAAAGAGTATAAAATTAGTGATCTACAAGTGACAATAGGTCAGTATGAGTACATATCTCAATTTCATGTTGTAAGGACGGATAAAAACACTGACATCATACTTGGTCAACCATGGTTTAAGAATTTGGATACATTCATGTTAAACATAGAGAAACAAGTTTTGACATTTCCTTATAAGGGGAAGATGGGGAAGATGGTCATGTTTCGAGACATAACAAGTAAATCAAAATCAATAAAATCTTCATTAGAAGACCTTAAACATATCTCAGACTTGATGTTTCAAGATAACAAAAAACTATATCAAAGAAGCAAAAAGAGCTTGAAGAAGTCATCTACAGTAAAGACAAAGAAATTTCACGCCTCAGAGATCACCAAGAAAAACTACTCGAACAAGTCAAGAAAGCCAAAGCACCAAAGAAGGAACTCAAGGAGCATTTATTAGAACAAGAAGAAGAAAATGTATGTTTAAAAAGCCTTAACCAAACATTAGTAGAACAAATCAAGTGTTTAAAAGACGAGAAGCGTGAAGGCCAAAATAAAGTTGACTCAGAGAATGAGGAATGCTTACTTCTCAAAAATCATAATCAAAATCTCCTCAAACAAATTAAAAAACTTAAGGACGAAAAGAAATCATTGGCGAATACATTCAAAGAACTTGTCACAAACGAAGCATCAAAATCTCCAGATGTAGCAGTCCAAACTGAAGAAACAAACATCAATACCACTAATCTCGCAGTTCAAGCAAATCCAAACCCTATTGATGTGAAAACGTACTCAGAGGTAGTCGTTCAGACAGAGGACACCCCAAATAAGGATTCAGTGGTTAAGTCAACAACAACAATGCCAGATGGAAATCAAGAAATTGCCATAAAAACGTTTAAGGAAGTTCAAACAAGAAAAATTCCTTATCTACATCTGAATCACAAGAGTAGATGCCTTAATAAATCTACAAATATATATCACACAGAACATAAACAAACTTATGTTCCGAAGAATACTAAAATAAGCTCAATCTAGTCATACGATAACTATTCACCACACATCTCCAAGGATCAGAAGATTTCCCAGAAGATTAATCTAGGATGGTCTGATCCGTTTTCAGTACAACAATTTTGTCCATCGCTCAAAACATCATATCATCTTGTGTCAACAAAGATGAAAGCTCAGAAATAAGAAGATATTTCGATCAACAGAGGAGAAACAATCCTTCATCAATAAGCTTTGAGGACAAAGCTTTTTGAAGGGGAAGGCAATGTAACAAACTAAATTTATATAAAAATATACACAAATAATGTAAAAGACAACAAATAAGACTAATGATTAATTAGTTAGAAATTAATTAGTGAAAGGGTACCTACCTGGCTATATACATATATAAGACCCTCATTCTCATTTGTATCATCCTACATCAATTCTTTATATAATATACAATTTACACTTACTATCCTACAATGGATGTATTTGTCTACGAAGTATTTTAATATTTCCCCTATGTATACGACTAGTGGTCGTTACATTCTTCCTCCTCATGCTTGGGAATTCTCCTTCTAGAAATCATTCTGGCTTCTTCTTGACTGCACTTTCCCAGGAGCTCATCAAATGTAGGAAACTTGTCATTATTACTGATGGTAGTAATAAAAGTTTCCCAAGAAGAAGGAAGACCTCCAAGCATAATCAATACCAGTTCTTTATCGAAAACAACTTCACCAGAAGTTGACAATTGATCTTTGATTTTTGATATCCTCATGAAGTATGCTTGAATGGTTTCTCCTCTATTCATCTTAACATCTTTGAGTTGATTCTTCAGAGCAAGAATTTGACTCAAGTTGTTCACTTGATACATTCCAATCAGTTTGTCATTCATTTCTTTGGCTTTCTTCAAATTGGAGACATAAGTAATGACATGGTCTCCAAGAGAGTTGTTAAATTTGGACAACTAGGTCCAAACTCCATGTTCTGATGCTCAGATTAAGAGGCTAATATTTTTGTTGGATTCCTCTTTCTGAGAGGTGTAAAATCCATATAAAAATAGTCTTAATCCGATGAGCAGAACTTATATTGTGAATTTATTATTCTTAATAAATTATATGTGCAAGGTCAGCCAGTTTTGTAATGTAGGCTCACATGCCCAACAGATGTGTCACACACCCTCATTGATGGATATATATACAGGAAAAGTTGGAGAGAATTTTATCACAACTCAACTCACATCTTCCTTTCTTATCTTGGAGAGTACGCTACCTGGAGGACGAATTTCAGCCACACGTGGGAAGGACGAAGAGGACAGACCGTACGGATTTTCTGCTGCTAGGGTTTCTGCTGCTAGGGTTTCGCAGAAAGTTTGACCAACGTTGACTTTGGTCAACGCTTGGTCCAATCAAGCTGAAAATTGGTGGAAAGTTCGATTTTTGAAGGCTGTACTATCTGGCACAAAAATCGAGGTCAAAGGGTTGACCGTTTTGCTGCTGCGTTGACTTTTAGCTTGCTGCCCCTGCGTTGACTTTTCAGGACAGCGTTGACTTTTTGTAGAATTGACTTGGGTTGACTCATCTACTAGTTGGAGGGATCTTGTGACACATCTGGGCTGGCTGACCAAAGGAGACTTTGCTGGTTGAAGCATCCTGTTGACCGCCGAAACGAACACACACATTTTTCTTGTTTCTGATTTGTCTTCTGTAAGATCTGCTTATATGTTCTATCTGCATTTTGCTTAACTACTTGTATGATTGCTGTGAGAAAAGTGAAATTGCTCTTAGCATAGAACATCTACAAAACTTTACATGGTATCGGAGCTGAGGTGAAGACAAACTCTATCTATAGCAATCATCATCGAAATAATCATGCCCTAATCGAAGTCAATGGATGCCTTTGTGTCGCTGTACATAGAGGATTATATACGCTATCAATGATATACGTTGTAACGGAAAGATATACAGCGTAGCTGTAGAGGATATGTTTAGGCAGTAAAGGAAGCCGCAGTCATAAGGACATGAGGCTGCAGTCATGAAGAGTCAAGTCGTAGTGATGAAGAGGTATCTGCAGGCTTAAGGCTCTGGCCAAAGTGCGAAGAGGAGTATTTCTGTGTCTTTTGTTTATGATCTGATTGGCCAAGTAAGGAAGGAGGCTAGCTGAGCTTGTAAAGAGGAGTTCTGAGCATAAATGCAAGGGTTATTCTCTATGCACAGGCCGTTGAGTGATTTTGAGTTTTACAATGGGACAAAAGTCTGTTTTGAGAGGGCCGAGAGGCCCAGCAAGGAGCAGGAAGAAGGCCGCAGTACCCTTGACCATCAACGTAGGAATTAAAGAGGTTTGAAGGCTGTATAGTGGGCTGTCGTAGAAGCCACAGAAAGCCCTAACCAGGGCCGAAATTTCAGGGTCCTGTGCACTGGTCAAAATGTAGTTGTGGACAAAAATATGACGTCTATCACAGGTATGTGCTTGTCTTTTATAATGATAAATTTGCCAAATACTATGGTCCAGATTAGACAGTTTGCAATTCTGGTATAATGGGCTGTAAGAAGATGCTTGGTAAAGCTCCAAGTATAGTCCCTTGAGAAGGACAACAAGGGCTGTTAGAAGGTAGATGATTTGGAGTCACAAAAATGGATATATGGAAGAGCTTAAGGGTAGTCAAGTGGGCTTATTATCAGACCCCATCTTCTGTACGTATGACAGTGAAATATGACAATATGACAGAGTTTTTGACAGTGATCTTCTGCACTCATTGTAGTGTCACTTACTCTTATAACAGTTATGCATAGCAGTGATATTGTTCTCTTGACAAATGGAGATGATATATGGAAGAGATATTTGTTCCTATGACAATAATGTTTGGGCAGTGACTTTAGTGATATTTGGACAATGTTTCTTGATGTATGGAAGTGATTCTTGTATGACAGTGATTTATATGGCTGTGATGTGACAATGATATATAGGACAGCATGATGATGATGCATAGGCAGCATTATAAGATCATGAACATGAAGGGCTGCCTGATTTTGGAAATAATCATGAAGGTGTATGTAAGGGCTGAAGGAAAACATACAAGGGGACCTTTCCCCTCAAGTGTCACAAAGACATCTGAGATATTGCAACTGGTCCATTCTGATCTTTCTGGTATGTTGCCTGTAACATCCCTGGGGGGATGTTCTTACTATATGACATTTACTGATGACTTCTCTCGCAAAACCTGGATATACTTCTTGAAAAAGAAGGATGAGGCTTCCATGTGGTTCCGTACCTTCAAAGCCTTGGTGGAAAATATGACCGGAAAGAAGATCAAGATTTTGAGGACTGACAATGGCACTGAACATGAGTCAAATGAGTTCAAAGACTTCTGCAGAGAAGCTGGCATTAAGAGGGAGACTACCACTGCACTCTCTCCACGTGTTTGGGTTTTTTGGACAGAGAGATCTAGAGGAGAATCCGCAGTTCTAAAGAGCCCTCATACGCTGTCCCAAGAGGCCCTTACACGCTAAGAATAGGAGCCCTAAATCTGCAGTATATTGGGCCCTAAATCTCTGTTTTATTGGGTGCAGGTAAGGGCATTTCCAGTGAAGGAAGAGGGGACGTTTAGGTCACTCCTATGACTGTTTTGGAGTGAAAATTAACCAGCAGAAAGGCCTCAATAAAGGAGACAAAATTCTGGGTTGATTTGAATATTATGTGCGGGCTGGAAACTCTGTTTCAGCAGGCCATGGGTACAGGAAGCCACCTGTGGTAGGCCGCAGGCCCTTACCCCACTGAAAAGGCATTGCGTGGGACTGTTTTGGGGCTAGATTGAGCCCTAATCAACAACGTGGATGCAGAGGACTTATACAAGGGTAGCACGTAGTTTTTGAAGGCTGTTTGGTGACTTGGTTAAGGGCTGTTGCAGCATATGGATGCCCTAACCAGTCACAATTAGGAGCAGCAGCGAAAACAGATTGGAACAACAATTTATGCCTTGTGTTGGGTCAAGGAATTTGATCAGTTTTGGATCAGATGGTTGGGCAACCTGTGGGAGCAAATTTGGAGGCTTGATTGGGTGATCGTAAGCCTCAATTAGTGCAGATCTGACTGTGTTGTAGTGTTGCAAAGTGATGATGCAAAGGCAGCATGGGTAGCATGCAGCGTGATGATGCATAGACAGCAAAGAAGATGTGAATCTCCACTAGGAGTATATTACAATGAAAAGACCAGATCTGTCATTCTTGTTGATTTGGGGTAATGTGATGTTGTATAATGAGAGCAACATTACAGTCATTGAGGTGCAGATCCATGATGATTGAGAATTGACTATGACGATATATTTGCACCTGTGGCTCGATATACCACCATCCGATCCATCATAACCCTTGCTGCTACGCAAGGATGGAGTCTTCATCAGATGGATGTCAAGACCGCTTTTCTGCATGGTGCAATAAAGGAAGAGGTGTATGTAGAACAACCTCTGGAATTTGAAGTTCAAGATCGAGACACTTATGTCTGCAGGTTGAAGAAAGCCCTCTATGGGTTAAAGCAAGCACCCAGAGCTTGGTATGAGAGGATGGATAGTTACTTGATGAAGTTGGGCTTCACTCGAAGCAATGCTGATCCAAACCTTTACTTTAAGGTTGTGGAAGGAAAGCCTCTCATTCTAGTGCTGTATGTGGACGACCTCTTCCTGACAGGTGGTGACCCTCTCATTCATCAATGTAAGAGGGAGCTTGCTGCTGAGTTCGAGATGAAAGACCTAGGACTGATTCACTATTTCCTAGGCCTAGAGGTCTGGCAGAGACCTGGAGAGATTTTCCTTTCTCAAGGAAAGTATATTGTGAAGCTTCTGGAAAGATTTGGGATGGTGGACTGTAAGTCCGTGTCGACACCAATGGAACTCAACTTTAAGAAGTTGAGTGGCAGCGCTGCAGGGCCTATCTTGGCCAATCCTACTGAGTATCGTCAACTCATAGGAGCTTTGATGTTCTTAGTGAACACCCGTCCGGACATATGTTTTGCAGTGAATACTTTGAGCCAACAGATGGTTGAGCCTCATCATTTTCACTGGGTTGGTGCCAAGAATCTTTTGAGATATCTTCAGGGCACGATAAACCATGGGCTGAGATACACTGTCGGGAGTGTGATACTCCGGGATATACTGATGCTGATTGGGCTGGCAGTGTGGTGGATCGTAAGAGCACATCTGGATGCTGTTTCAATCTTGGTTCTGCTTCGATCTCATGGATGAGCAGGAAGCAGAAGTCGGTGGCTTTGAGCACCGCGGAGGCCGAATACATTGCTGCTAGTATGGCCTGTTGTGAAGCAGTTTGGTTGAGGAAGCTCTTTAGTGAGCTGTTCCAACATGTGCTAGATACCACTGTAATACTCTGTGATAATCAGAGTGGGATTCGTATGACTGAGAATCCTGTGTTCCACGACCGATCCAAGCATGTTGATATCAGGTACCACTTTATCCGGGATATGGTACAGCGAGGCGCCGTAAGGCTCGATCATATAGGAACTGATGAGCAGGTCGCGGATATTCTCACTAAGCCCCTGGGGAAGGTCAAGTTCCTAACCTTCCGTGAGAGTCTTGGTGTCGTCGAAAGACCCTATGATGTGGGTCCTGTTGGACGATGAGCTCTGGGAGCTCTGGGGGGCTTTGGGGATAGCTTCTCGAAGCTATAAGCACTCATAATGCTTCTGCCCCACCCTTGTGATTATTGAGCTGGTTCGCCACTCATTTAATCTGTGCCCCGTATGCATCCTACCCATTGAGTTCAGGGCTCATGGGAAGTACCTCTCATTTGGCCAATGAGGTGTGGAAAAGCTAGAGACTATTAGCAAACACTGATGGACGCATCAGAGATTGCCGTACTCTCTATCTAGGATGGCATGGTCCAACCTCTTGATCTGGGATCAAGATTTGTGAGGTCTGGGACCTCTGGACTGATTATGTCAGTCGGGGAATGATGTCTTTGTGACTGACCCACTTCTGTTCTGAAATAAAGAAGCCAACAAAGCAAGTTTCGGCGGGATGACTCACGATGTTGATTGCACTAATAAATGGAGTTCTCCCTAGTTGAGAGGGAGTGTTAAATTTGGACAACTAGGTCCAAACTCCATGTTCTGATGCTCAGATTAAGAGGCTAATATTTTTGTTGGATTCCTCTTTCTGAGAGGTGTAAAATCCATATAAAAATAGTCTTAATCCGATGAGCAGAACTTATATTGTGAATTTATTATTCTTAATAAATTATATGTGCAAGGTCAGCCAGTTTTGTAATGTAGGCTCACATGCCCAACAGATGTGTCACACACCCTCATTGATGGATATATATACAGGAAAAGTTGGAGAGAATTTTATCACAACTCAACTCACATCTTCCTCTCTTATCTTGGAGAGTACGCTACCTGGAGGACGAATTTCAGCCACACGTGGGAAGGACGAAGAGGACAGACCGTACGGATTTTCTGCTGCTAGGGTTTCTGCTGCTAGGGTTTCGCAGAAAGTTTGACCAGCGTTGACTTTGGTCAACGCTTGGTCCAATCAAGCTGAAAATTGGTGGAAAGTTCGATTTTTTAAGGCCGTACTATCTGGCACAAAAATCGAGGTCAAAGGGTTGACCGTTTTGCTGCTGCGTTGACTTTTAGCTTGTTGCCCCTGCGTTGACTTTTCAGGACAGCGTTGACTTTTTGTAGAATTGACTTGGGTTGACTCATCTACTAGTTGGAGGGATCTTGTGACACATCTGGGCTGGCTGACCAAAGGAGACTTTGCTGGTTGAAGCATCCTGTTGACCGCCGAAACGAACACACACATTTTTCTTGTTTCTGATTTGTCTTCTGTAAGATCTGCTTATATGTTCTATCTGCATTTTGCTTAACTACTTGTATGATTGCTGTGAGAAAAGTGAAATTGCTCTTAGCATAGAACATCTACAAAACTTTACAAGAGTCAAGGATAATCTTTTTAGCCTTGACTTCTCCTTTCTTGTATTTCGCCTTGATAGCAGCATTAAAGTTTTCAGTTGGTTCTGCTACCTCTCCTTCAACATACTCTAGAACATCATGTTCCCCAAGAGTAATATCTAATCTGACCTTCCAAGGGAAGAATTTTGAAGCATCAACCAGCTTCTCTTCATTCTTAAAGTAGGAGGAAGACATCTTGATTTGCTCAAATTTTTCAGTAGCAGATAGAAAGGCACAACAAGAGATATTTTAGTTGTAAATGAGATATTTCAATAGCAAAAGGGAAAAGAAATTTCAGCAAAAAATGAACATGTAGAAGGAACAACAAGAGATATTTCAACAAAAAGAGCTGCAAATGGAGTGGACAGCAAGCTATATTTCAGCAGAAAGAGAGTTGCAAATGGAGTGGACAACAAGTTATATTTCAGCAGAAAGAGAGTTGCAAATGGAGCAGACAACAAGCTATATTTCAATAGAAAGACAGCTACAAATGGAGCGGACAGCAAGAGATATTTCAGCAGAAAGAGGGTTGGAAATGGAGCTAACAACAAGAGATATTCCAGCAAAAAGAAACTTGGAAATGGAGTTGACAGCAAGAGATATTTCAGTAGAAAAAGAGCTGGAAATGGAGCTTGTCTTCACCAAATCTCTGATACCATGTTGAAATTCTAATGTTCTATGTTGTTACAATCACTTAAATCCAGAACTTCTTTATGCTGCAAAATAAGTTAAATAATTGTAGATAGAACATAAACATATAAACCATATGCATAATGGAAGACAGCCAAGAACTCAATGAGACACAAGGAAGTTAGGTCAATTACCAGGGAAAACCCAACCAGATTCTTCTTCTATTAGAAATCAATTGTTCAATAAAGATACAAAGTACAATGTGAGAATGAAGAAATTCACCCAAATTTGAAGAAGATCTTTGATAGCAGTAGATGATGCAAACACTGAATCACTTTGGCTCTCTAAGATCTGCTCTTGCTCTTCAAGACTCTCTCTCTCTCTCTCAATCTTCCTCTAGACTCTCCAACTCTCTCTTTCTCAAGTTCGAATTCTCCTTTTACAAGCACAAGTGTATCAAGTGAGAATGAAGCACAAATATATAGGAAGAGGAAGGAGGTCGAATTCATGAGGTTGTAACTCCTATGCCTTGAGGAGGAGTTACATATGTCAAAATAGGAGTGTAACTTATGCCATAAAGAAGAGGAATGTAACTTATGCATTTAGGAGAAAAGTGTAACGTATGCATTAAAGAGGTGTAAGAGGAATCTTTTTATGACGAGTCATTAAAGTGTGTAAGAAAGAGGTGTGTAAGAGCATTAAAGAGAGAGAGGAATGAATCCATTAAAAGAGAGAGTAACATATGCATTAATTGAGGGGAGTTACATATGCCATGATTGAGTCTCATGATCGAGAGACTTGAATTTCTTTTTAATAATAATATAATAATATCATAAAGAGGATAATAGTAATAAGAATAACAATATTGATCATTAAGTTAAAAATTAAACAATTGAGATTGATTAGGGACAAGTTAAGTGATTTTCCATCATATATATATGATTACGAATTGATGGAAGGTGATTTACTATTTTTGGAAAGTCATGGTTGCAAAGATAGACATGAATTTCTATTTTTAGGAAGGTCAGAAATGAAATTTTATTCAAGGAAATTCCTCCCATAGCTGCCAAGTTTCAACACCTTAAAGCATGGGAAGGTTCATCAACAAACAAACTACCATGGAAGTATGGAGATCACCCTTCCAGGTAGTTCTTTAGAGAGTGCAAGCCCCAGTGTTCCCAGCCCAAGGCCACATCTGGTGTTTCATCATCCTCACAAGTACCTAGGTGTCTCTACCTCCTGACCAGTAGGTTCATCAGTTTGTAAACTTCCCAATGGGTTCATCAGTCCTTGAGCAAGCCACTCTCAGTGGTTTCCTCAGCCTCAAGGCAAGCCATTGCTCTGTAAACTTGTTATCTCAACCAACAAGCCACTCACAGTGGTTTCATCTATTGCACTACTACCAAGCGAACTCTCTCTCTCTCGGAATGAATCTCTCCTCTAATGTCGAAAGAATCATGTTCTTTCCATCATCCATCCCTTCAATAATTCTCTTCTCGCGGTTTCTATTTTCGATGCTCGCCTCCTCCATGTGCACAGACTCGTGGATTTTTCTCCCTTTCGATGCTTTCCTCTTCCATATGCGCAGAGTCATGGCTTTTTCTTCTTTTCGATGCTTGCCTCTTTCATATGTGTATAGCCCCTTTTCTTCTTTAATTCCTCCCATTAAATGTTGTAGTCGTCGCCTCTAGGTTGCATGGGCATACCCTCTTCATCGCCCCTATTAGTCTGCCAACGCAACCATACTTTCATTTAATTTTTTATTCTTTTCTTTGTAGACTTTTTTCTAGAGAGTAGTATGGTTCCCAACCATTCCTTTTTTAAGTTGAATTTATTGTGTAGCTAGTTCATTAAAGCACGCAATTGGTCCACCATACCGACATTAATAGCAACCAAGCCTCCTCAAGTAGATCTCCTTCCCCAACCTCTAGAATCTGTGTCCCCATTTCTTAAACATGTTATTTTTTGACAAAATTAGAGAAACATTTACAATAAGAAGGAATTAGCTAGGGTTGTAACTTGTCACAAGGATCTTGAGTGTTCTCCTTTGCTTTGATCTAGCCCAAAATTAGGAAGGGCCAAGATATCCTCTGAATGCACTTGACCTCGAGAAGGCAATTCATCCATATTCTTGTCAATAACTTGATGTTGGAACATATTAGAGAAAACCGCCTATTAATTTTAGGATAACAGTGGTATGTTCTATGCTTAGAGCAATTTTACTTCAATTTTCTTTATTAGCCCAATATGATATCTAGTATAGCAATCACATCAACATGATAGTAAAATGCAGATAGAACATAAACAATAACAGTAGAAGACAAGCCAACACAAGAGGACACAAGATATGGCACCAGCCAGGGACAAACCCCAATGTGGGGAAACCCTTGATCAATTCTTCTTATAATTCTTCAAAAGTTCAACAAAAAGAGAGTACAATTTACAATATTCACTTGCCCAAACTGATCAGTCAAAACAGCAGAAACAAAAAGCCCTAACCAAAAAGTCAACGTTGGTCAACAGGGCTGAAATTGACCTCCAAAACAGCTCGGTCAACCTTGGTCAACTCAGCCTCCAACAGCAAGATAATGCAGCCCAAAATAGTTTGAAAATAACCAGTCAAATTTGGTCAACAAAAGTCAACACAACAACCTAAATTAGGGCAGTCAACGCAGGGGTCAAACTGCCTCTATTTTTGTGCCCAAAATAGTGGCCTTCCCAAATAGAAGTCTCCCTCACAAAACCGAAGTCAAACAGGGTCAACATTGGTCAAAGTCAGCCTCCTGAAATTCAGCCTCCTAAAATTTCGATCAAATCTGGTCAACGCAGCAACTAGAAAAGACAATCTTCCTTTCACATGTGTGGAGAGAGAGAGGCCCAGAAATCCGTACCCAATCAAGATGAGAGAGAGAAAGATGAATGAGATCAGATGCCAAAATGAGGAGGAGGCACCTTGTATTTATATGCAACGTTGAAAGCTAGAGGAGGCTAATTTGATGGTTAGCTGACCTTGACAATTTGTCCATAATCAAAATAATTTCATAATTTCATTTGTACATGTCAGAATGGGATGATCTTTAGATCAATCCTACACCTCTCGGAAAGAGGAATCCAAGAAAAATATTAGCTGCCTCATAAGGGTTGTCACTAAGTGATGTTTGGCCCTAGTTTCCAAATTTAACACTCCCTCTAAAGTCTAAACTAGGGAGAACATCACCTGCCAAACTATCTGACACTCTATACCATCCATGCCACTGCACTACTCTGCTCTGCTCTGCTAAACCATGAAGAAAGAAGAAATGATCGAGAATGTATCATACCATTCTCCATTGACCCGAAGTCAATGTCCAACAATAGAGAGTGTGTCATACCACTCTTAACTAACCCGTAGTCAGTTTCCATTGATCCCAAATCAATATCAACATCCTAGCATGTGGAGTACGGTAGTACACGATGCGTCCATTGGTAGTACTATGGTCCCTATCCTCATTTCCCTACTCATTGGCCACATGAGAGGTACTTCCCATGAGTCCTAGACGGCATGGGTAGGATGTGTCGGTAGGAGAAGGTGAACCATTCATCCTGCTCATATGCCATAGGGGAGGGTGAACCACTCAGCCTATGCATATGCCACCATGGGGTATCACAGGGGAAGACGAACCATTCACCTTGTACATAGCGCACCAATAGGGGAGGGTGAGTCACCCTATGGTCGCTCATCGCTCCAAGAAGTACCCCAAGCCCCTCGGAGCTCCCAAAGCTCACTATCCATCCCATACATGACCCTCATAAGAGGGTCTCTCCACGACTCCAAGTCGTTCATGGAAGGTTAAGAATTTTACCTTCCCGAGGGGCTTCGTATGAATATCAGCAACTTGCTTATCAGTCCCAATATGATAGAGCCTTATTGCCCCCCGTTGTACCATATCCTAGATAAAGTCGTACCTGATATCAATATGCTTGGAGCGATCATGAAACATGGGATTCTCATAAAGACGAATCCCACTATGGTTGTCACAGAAGATCAAGGTGGTATCCAACACATGTCCAAACAACTCACTAAAGAGCTTCCTCAACCAAACAGCTTCATAGGAGGCCAAACTAGAAGCAATGTATTCAGCCTCAACAGTGCTTAAAGCAACCGACTTCTGCTTCCTGCTCATCCATGATATTGAAGCAGAACTTAGAGAGAAGCAACATCCTCATGTGCTTTTGCGATCCACCACACTGCCAGCCCAGTCTGCATCAAAGTAACCATGGAGCCTCACATTCCCAGCAGCATATCTCAATCCATAAGTGATTATGCCCTGGAGATATCTCAAGAGATTCTTGGCAGTAATCCAATGTATATGATGAGGCTCGACAATAAACTGAATCAATGTGTTCACTGCAAAACATATGTCCGGACGGGAGTTCACCAAGAACATCAGGGCCCCTATGAGTTGACAAAACTCAAAAGGATTTCCCAAATCAGGCCCAACAACACTTCCGCATAATTTCTTGAAGTTACATTCCATCGGAGTAGTCACAGACTTGCAATCCACCATCCCAAATCTTTCAAGTAGCTTCACAACATATTTTCCTTCAAAAAAGAAAATCTCCCCTGGACTTTGCCAGACCTCCAACCCTAGGAAGTAATGCATCAGTGCTAGGTCCTTCATATCAAATTTGGAAGCCAACTCTCTCTTACATTGATGAATAAGAGGGTCTGCACCTGCCAAGAAGAGATTGTCCACATAGAGTACCAAGATGAGAGGTCTATCATTCTCAACCTTATAGTAAAGGTTCGGATCAACTTCACTTCTTGTGAATCCCAGCTTCATCAGATAGCTATCGATCCTCTCATGCCAAGCCCGGGGTGTTTGCTTCAACCCATAGAGGCCTTTCTTCAACCTGCATACATGTGTCTGACAATCTTGAACTTCAAACCCCTCAGGTTGTTCCACATAGACTTCCTCCTTGAGTGAACCATGCAAGAAGGCAGTCTTGACATCCATCTGGTGTAGATTCCATCCTTGTGAGGCAACAAGGGCTATAATCGAACGGATGGTGATGTAGCGAGCAACGGGTGCAAATATCTCATCATAATCTACACTTTCCTTTTGAGAGAAGCCTAGAGCAACAAATTTGGCCTTGAACCTCTGAGCACTTCCATCAACACCATGCTTGATCTTGTAGAGCCATTTAGAGGTGACAACAAATTGTCCTGGAGTCTAGGGACCACATCCTAGACATCATTCTTCATAATTGACTCATACTCTTCATTCATAGCAACCTTCCATAATTGTTGCTTCACAACTTCTTCGAATGAGCAAGGTTCAGACTGAATAATGGTGCTCATAGCAATTAAGTACCCTTGGTACCTATTAGGCTTCTTGCTTTCACGATATGTCCCCCTCAGTGCAACATGTCTCTCACCATCTTCGAGAGTTTCCCTTAACCATGAGGGTCTCCTTTTGGAGGAGGAGGACTCATGAGGAGGAGGGTCAATGGGATCCACTGGTTATTTAACATCGGGCATCGGCTCATCCTGCGAATCTCCCTAATTTCCTGCATCTTCTTCTTTGTCCTTCCTTGTAATAGGAAGGTTGCTAATCTTCATTAAGGCAGCGTCTCATCGAAGGTGACATCATGACTCAACTCTACTTCTGTTTGACCAGGCACATAGATTCTATATGCCTTAGAAGTTTCACTGTAGCCCACAAAAGTTCCTTTCTTCCCAGATGCCTCCAATTTACTTCTCTTTTCTTTTGGCACGTGAAAGTATACGGAACTACCAAAAATTCTAAAATGAGAAACATCAGGTTTCTTACCGGTGAAAACTTCTTCAGGAGTTTTGGAGTCCAATGCTTGATGAGGGCATCAATTTTGAACGTACACAGCAACGTTGGCAGCTTCTCCCCATAGGAACTTTGGAATTCCTTGATCATGAAGCATGGCACAAGTGGCTTCTATAATGGAACGATTCTTCCTTTCAACAACACCATTTTGCTCAGGAGTATATGCAGTAGTAGTCTCCCTCTTAATGCCAGCTTCCCTGCAATAGTCATTGAATTCATTTGACTCATACTCGGTTCCATTATCGGCCCTCGATATCTTGATCTTCTTCTCTGTTTGATTTTCCACCAAGGCTTTGAACGCACGGAACCATGAGAATATTTCGTCCTTCTTCTTCAAGAGACATATCCAAGTTTTGCAAGAGAAGTCATCCACAAAGACAACATAATATAAATATCCTCCTAATGATGTCACAGGAAACATACCAGATAGATCATAATGAACCAATTGCAAAATGTCTGTGGTCTTGCTATCACTTGAGGGGAATGGTCCCCTTGTATGTTTTCCCTGGCACATCCCTAACATACACCTTCATGCTCTACTTTGAATTTTGGCATACCTGTAACCATCTTCCTTGCATCGAGTAGAGCCTTCTAGTGAAGATGAACAAACCTCTGGTGCCATAGTTCAGATTGAAGAGATGTGTCGCAAGACATGGATCCTAGTGGACTTCCTCCAACTTGATATAAATTGTCAACCCTGAATCCAAGAGTAAACACTTATTTGAAATTTCTTTTCCACGCACGTACCTTTCCATCAATGAATGCCACCTTGAATCCTTTGTTTTCCATCGCCGAGATAGACACTAGATTCTTCTTTAGATCAGGTACATATAGTACTTCTTGGAGATGAACGAGGTTACCTTGATTCAATTGAAGGGTAACATTCCCAACTCCCTTCACAGGATAGTTGGCATTGGCTCCAAGGATAATTTCCAAATTTGTATCCTTCACTATCAGATTTGAAAGAGCTTCCTTGTAACCGGTGAAGTGCCTTGAGGCAACACTATCAATCAACCAATTTCCCAAAGTATCCAGAAGAGAGGTAGTAGAGAGGGCAGAAATAAGATAAAATTCCTTTTGCTTAGAATTTACAACATTAGACTCATCACACCTGGAGTTTCTTGTTCTTTTAGAAGCTCGATCATTTCCAAGTTGAGTAGCGGAAGCATTCCTTTTCCCTTTGTTGTTGAACCTGCCATTCCTTTGATTGTTGTTGTTGCCCCTGGAATGATGGTGATCATCATCATGAGATGTGTCCCTTCTATTTGGACATTCCCTGGCATAGTGAACAAACTTGTTGCAAACGAAGCATCTTCCCTTCCTTCCATTTTTGAATCTCGGTCTTCCTTGACTTTGCTTCTTTGAACGTGCATTGTTCTTCCTCTTGGCCGGAGCGAAGAATGCAGTAGGATTATTCCTATTCGAAGGCATCTCCAATTCTATCATCCTTGTTTCTTCTTGAGAACATCTAGTCAGCAATTCTTCAAAACCTGGAATTATGTCGTTATTGAGAATAGTAGTGTTGAACACATGCCATTCGGGAGGAAGAGCTTCAAAGGCAATGAGAGTGAGCTCCCTGTCAGCAATAGCTTCACCAATCAGAGTAATTCTCATGAAGTAGGATTGAATATCCTCATTGTTTCCCTTCTTTATATCCTTTAGCTTGTTCTTGAGTTAAAGAATTTGATTTGCATTGCTAGATTTGAACATGCCAACCAACCTATCATATATCTCCTATGACGTATTCAAATCGGAATAGAATCCCCGATGATCTTCTTGGCTTTGACTTCACTCTTCTTGTACGTCGTCTTAACAGCAGCCAGTGCATTTGAAGGAGTTTCTAGAATATTTTCCTGCACAGAATCCATGACATCTTGCTCTTCTAAAGTCAAATCAAGAGACGTCTTCCATGCATGATAATCAAACTTATCATGAAGCTTATCATCAGACTTGAAGTAGGATGTGGAGGACATTGAGAATTGTTTCTGATCAATGATTTCTCCGCTTAGTGAATGCTCTTCACTCTTGCCTGGGCTTTGTCTTCACCTCAGCTCTAATACCATGTTAATTTTAGGATAACAGTGATATGTTCTACGCTTAGAGCAATTTTACTTCAATTTTCTTTATTAGCCCAATATTATATCCAGTATAGAAATCACATCAACATGATAGTAAAATGCAGATAGAACATAAACAATAACAGTAGAAGACAAGCCAACACAAGAGGACACAAGATATGGCACCAGTCAGGGAAAAACCCCAATGTGAGGAAACCCTTGATCAATTCTTCTTATAATTCTTCAAAAGTTCAGCAGAGAAAGAGAGTAAAATTTACAATATTCACTTGCCCAAATTGATCAGTCAAAACAGCAAAAACGGAAATCCCTAACCAGAAAGTCAATGCTAGTCAACAGGGCTGAAATTGACCTCCAAAACACCTCGGTGAACCTTGGTTAACTCAGCCTCCAATAGCAAGATAATGCAGCCCAAAACAGTTTGAAAATAACCAATCAAATTTGGTCAACAAAAGTTAACGCAACAACCTGAATTAGGGCAGTCAACGTCGGTCAACACAGGGGTCAAACTGCCTCAGTTTTTGTGCCCAGAACAGCAGTCTGCCCAAACAGAAGTCTCCCTCACAAAACTGAAGTCAAACAGGGTCAACGTTGATCAAAGTCAACCTCCTGAAATTTCAGTCAAATCTGGTCAACACAACATCTAGAAAAGGCAGTGTTCCTTTGGCACGTGTGGAGAGAGAGAGGCCCAGAAATCTGTACCCAATCAAGATGAGAGAGAGAAAGATGAATGAAATGAGATGCCAAAATGAGGAGGCACCTTGTATTTATATGCAACGTTGAAGGCTGGAGGAGGCTAATTTGATGGCTAGCTAACCTTGACAATTTGTCCATAATCAAAATAAATTCATAACTTCATTTGTACATGTTAGAATGGGATGATCTTTAGATTAATCCTACACCTCTTGGAAAGAGGAATCCAAGAAAAATATCAGCTGCCTCATAAGAGTTGTCCAAAGTGATGTTTGGCCCTGGTTGCCAAATTTAACACCGCCTGAAGGGAAGGAGTTGTAGCACTCTTGATAATCATAGGATATTATTGAATATGACAACAAAAGATTTGAACATAGAAGATGTTATGATTTTATGATGTTTGCCTTCAAGGTTTAAACCTTGAAATACACTGCTCAATAGAGTCAAAGTCAACAATCATTAGTTAACCTGATTGGTCTTCACAATTCCAAAGAGGCTCTTGAAAGTGTCCCAAATATCTTTCACATCTTCATTCCCTTAATATCATGAATCAAATCTAGCTCGACATATAGAGTAATTATCCCAAGAGCTTCATCCTTCTTCAAACATATGAAGTCACAATTGTCATCATCAATAATAGGGAAGTGTTTTGTCAAATACATGCATAAAATTTTGCTTGAAATAAGGATAGTGATGATCCGCTCAAGTACGATAATAGGCCCCATTCAATCAGGGAAACGTACACTCTCAATCAGCTTAGGCTTAACAACAACAAGAAGAAACCTCCATACGAGAGAATGAAGTCTTTAGTGTTTCAACTTTATACAACCAAAGGGTGAAAACCTATGAAAGGAGTTGTTGGCCTTGAAAAAGGGTGAAAAGACCTCATTAATGCCCAAGAAGAACCCTCAAGGTGTTGGCCATAAAGAGGGTTTCAAATTCTAGCAACCTTAGGAAAAAGCCAAAAGGAAGATGATCCAAGAAAACCCTAGTTCCGCAATCACAAGATAACCTGAGAAATGCCACTAGCCAATTGTTTTCAAATCAGCTATAGAACTAAGAGAGTAAGGTACACACCAAATTTGACCCCATGTCGCTGTTGACCACTACGTGTCAACGACCCATAGCAGTACACCCCTTTTTTCGCAAAAGGGATAGCGCTTGATCAACGTGTCTGTGTCGTTCGACTATCATCATCAGCCTGATCATGTTATATTGTAAACCCTTTATGCATGTGTAAATTGTAAATAATCTCAGCAGATCCGTGTCGTGTATGTAATTGCCTAGGTAAACCTAGTTTTTTGATGACGATCTACATTCCAGAAGGTTTTTTGTCTCACCGATCAATGGTCGGCAGAGTTTTCCTTCAGCCTTACCCCAAAGCCGGAATGGATTTTGTCACCAGAATGTTAGGGGAGTCCTAGTGTGCTAGATCGAGTCTATGTAAAAATGATTTGGGAATAATCCTAACTATTTGGTTAAGTTATTTTATTACAAATTGCTTGATCTGCTAGATTATATTTGTTTCGCAGAACTGGGTAGTCTGAGGGTCTTTTGCAAATGGGTTTTTCCCCTTGAGATGTAAAAATGTAAAAAAAATCATGATGTAAAGTATCTTCAGGGTTGGAAAAATAATTTATACCCTCATAGGTCCTAGGTCCTAGGTAAATTTAAATTTTCTAGTGGTAAAATTCGTGCATCCTTTAAAAAATTAAATCTTAACAGGTCCAGAGACTAAGGTTAATTGATTATTTTGCTAAATTTATGCCTTGGGTCCCTGGGGTTAAGTCAAAGTCAAAATTTTGGGGAAATTAATGCAAAATTTTAATTTTTGAATTTATTAAAATGCATTGAAAAATTCGAAATTTCCTCAATATTTAAAATTTTGATGGATGAGATTAATAAAAATTTTGATCCTCATCAACGGTCGATATCACTTTGACAAGGATCACTCGAACTAGCTGTTGGAAGATTTATCTTTAAATAGGAGGTCATTTGTCAGTTGAGGATATCTTACTAAGCAAAAAGCTCTCTTGTATTCTTTTTATGAGCAATAAAGAAAGACTTTGGGGTTAATTTCTGTTGGTGTTACTCTTCATGAAAATGCTGTAAGATGTATTATTTTCATGCATATATTTCTTTTGGGCCATTGATATAGCTTTCTGAAGAGTGATTTGAGTACAGGTATCTTGCTCAGTCGCTGGGGTTTGAATGATAATTTAAGTTTTGAATATAATAGCAGGTATCTGTATTAAATTTGAATTTTATTATCGTTTTCTCGCTCTATGTTGACGGTTGAATCGAGTTTTGCAGGAAAATCCTTGATTATTAGATCATTAGGCGTTCGAGGAAGTTCTCGGCTGAACTAGCCAACTCCCGATCCGCGCTTTCTGAAGAGCCCAGCTTAAATTTGATCCCAGGCTTATCAGAAGATATTTTTATGAGTGATGCATGAAGGGTTTCAAGCTTAGTTCCTCTAAAATCCAAAAAAAAAAAATTTTTCTGTGCTAAATCATTAAATCTGGCTGTTGAGAGCCACAAATCATCAAATCTGGGAGCGGAGTCAGACTCACACTCCCTAGATCTGATAGATCTGCCATTTTTGTACATAGATCTGTAATTAATTTTGGTTTTCTGACTTTGGCTTCAGGGTTTTTTGGGTCATTATGTATATCATTTGGGTGTTTTCTGTTGTATTGCAATTGCATATCTGAAGCTGAAAGTTGTGCAGAGTCCAGATCTAGGCCCTGGAAGGTAAGATCTGGATCTCTGGAGGTCCATCAACATCATTTCTACAAGGAATTAATTTAGTTTTCGGATCTAGAATTTAAGCGAAGGTTTCAAGGTCAAATCTGAAGCAAGCTGATTCAAAATTTTAGATTTCTAGAAAATTTGTAAAGGAGTTCTGGTAAATTTTAAGGTTTTTTTCAGCCACCTGTTTGCTGATTGGTTTCTAGGTGGGGTTTGTTGTGCATTTTCGTTTTTTTAGAGCCCTTGCTGCCATCTATCAAATTTGCGGCTCCCATCACCAAACCCTCGCTGTCTCAGTAATTATCAACATTCTCCCGCTCCCTGAGCCTACATATCTCACAATCCTTTTGTCATTGCTACAGCTCACCATATGCTACCCATCGCTCAACCTTCACGTTGCTCTTCTCTTCATTTCCTCATCCCGCTCATCCCTATATGTTGTTCCCCTCACACTCATCAACCCGCAGTCCCTCCATTCTGCTGCCTGCATATCCACATCCCTCACGCAGCTCCCAAATGCTGCATAAAGACCTGCGTTGCTCTCTCCTTAACCTTCACACCATCTGCCGCTGCTCCCTCTTCCAAACCCTCAACCTGTTGATATCTACATGTCCTTTTCCGTCGCACTCCTAGCTCCACGTGTCTTGTCCTGCTCACCCTTCGCTATAGCTCCATCCACCAGCATGCTGCCATACAAAACTCGCGTCCATCCCTCAGCCATCTCCACGCTACTTTCACGCAGCTCCTCGACTACTGCCAAGCATCCACCTGCAAGGGAATCGCAGCCTTCCCTACCTTTTGAAATCCTCCATACGCCTCCCCTCTCTGCGTATCCATTACTCACACTATTGATGGCTTGTGTTTTCCTTCCTCTCTGTCCAAATCCGTAAATCCTCAAACGCTGCCACTACCCACACTTCCGTCGCCTATCAAACCTGCGCAGCAAGCAAACATTCCTCTCGCCCAGATCTGCAGCCCTCTGCTCATAACCCTTGCTGCCATCGAGCTTCCTTCCGTCAATTTTTCTTCAACCCGCAAACTTGCACACAACAGCAAACTTGTTTTTTTTTTATTTTAGCTTATGGTGTTTGGTTTACGTTTAGTTCTCCCTTTTTATTTATTTCCAATTTCATTTAGTTTAGGGTTTAGGTAGATTTTGATTTTTAGTTAGGTTTTATACATATTTTCTTTAATTTATGAATTTAGTTTTGTTAAGTAAATCATTTACAATCTATAAAAAATTAAAAATTAAAAATTGAAAAAAAAAAAAAAAAAAAAACATTTAAAAATCTTTAAAAAATTCTAAAAATTTCAAATTTTGTGATTAAGGATTTAAATTAAGGGGTTTTTCACTTAAACGTTTAAAAATTTTAATGTGGCCCATGGCCCATTAAAATTTCGATTTTTGACCCATTGATTAATTTTAAATTCCTTGGTGTCGCTGATGTTAAACGCTAAATCTTAAATTCTCATATAGTCTGGCGCGATAAATCATATTGATTGTTCTAGATCTTGTCATTAACAGTAATCATTTTTAAATCTGAAATATTTTGCGTGATACAGTGTTGGGCATTTATTATCGTCACTTTTTGTCACATATTGAAAATCGTTCTGGGTAACTTGTTTTATTGATGGTTAATTCAAATATCAAAGGCACTGGTCTAAAATTATTTCTATCTTGTGGTCGTGTCTTGTTTACTTTGGCGTTTAATCTATCAATCTGATTTAATCATTTAAATTCATCAAGTTATCCATCATTAAAATCTCCTAGAGTCTGTTTTTCACAGGCTATCCTCATCTATTCACCTCGGGACTACCTTCCTTGACTTACCTAGGAGAGAGTCTAAACGGAGTGAGTAAGGATCAAGAGTGACAGCGCTTACTCTGAGCATTGTCGTGGTGCCTAAACACTTTGTGCGACAACAGTCGCAAGGACTCAAATGGATCCAAGACAAACCCAAATTCTGCAAAACTCTATCACAAGTGTGTTAGAGAAAAATAACCCTAGTGCATTAGAAAGTGTTAGAATGAGAGAAAAATAAGCCAAGCACAAGTGTGCTGAAAAGAAAAGTAGCCAATCACAAGAAATGTGCCAAAGTAGAAATGTCGTTGGGTATAAACACTTCATCAAAAATGATCATGAAGATCACAAGATGATTTTATAAATCAAAGTTATAGTGGATTTATACACAACTCAAGTAGGATGATATCCCCGAGAGCAATTAATGAATCGATGTGTACAAGTTTGACTAGGTGAACCTCAACCACTACTTTGTATTACATTAAATGATCAAAGGATGGCCTTAGCCATGATTACAAACACATTAATCTGTAAAATATATAAATACACCTATAATTATTATAATCATGATCAAACAACATTAAATAACTTATGGTCACATATCTAAAAGGCATCACTATTCAAGCAGGTGATCATTCAATGTATATTTATACACAGCATCACATGCTATTGTAAACTAATCATCAATCATTTTATATATTTAATACATTATATTTATCCTCTTTGGATTTCTCATTGTCACCCTATTTATTTTGGATATTCAATAATATGAACCAGATTGACTCATTACATTAATTCTACAAGCATGCTACAATAGCCTAGCACAAGTCTGCTGAAAAGAGAAACCAATCACAAGAAATGCAATATAAGTAGAAATGTCATCAGGCTTAAAAACTTTAGCGAAAGAGATCAAGAAGAACGCAAGCTGATATTACACAAATGAGATTTGTCGTGTGATTATACACAACTGGTGTAAGGCCCTACCCCCAAGAGGGGTTAATAATCCTACCTGTACAAGTTTGACTAAGATAGCCTTATCCACTCTCTACTATTACAATAAATGATCAAAGGATGGGCTTAGCCATGATTACAAATACATTAATGATATACAGTGTGTTGTGGCCATATATGAAGATTATTTTTGAGAATGGCGTAGTCTTCATGTTCGCTCATGGCCAACATTAATTGGTGTGTACCACCATAATTCAGGGCTATGGCTAAGGCCAACCTAGAAATCCTTATGTGGGCCCATAACCCCTCTTGCATAGGGTGCTCCACTTCTTGAGTGTGTATAAATACATATCCAAGTATCATTTTGTAAACACCAACTTAAGAGCTACTTTGATCTAATGTCAAGTGTTAGACAAATGGACATTTATATAAGATGGTGCTTCTCTCTATATTATTGTTGTTTTCATTGAATGGATTTGTCGGCAAAGTTGTAAAGTAATTATGTGTTTATCCATGTAAAACTCCAACATCGAATTAGAGCAATGTTTTGTAAGGAATAAAACTAAGTCCCTGTGGTTTTGTGATGAGGTCATTGTCTTATGCACATATCGCACAAGAAAATGGTATTTATGATAATGTAGGGTCTTCTTTGCATGTCTCAGTCATGGGCTATCCTCTCTTATTAAAAGGCTATGGTTGCAATCAATATCAGTTTGCAGCATGCTTATTTGGAGTTGGATGCTACAGGGATTCATGATCTTAGGAGAAAGTTGTTAATTGAAATTAGAGGTGGAAGGGTTCTGCTAAATTTAGAAGTGCACTATATTTGGTAGAAGAACCTGTATGTGAAGCTAAGTCATAGTCTTACTTTCTCTTAATGTTGACTTAGGAAAATTCTCTAATTTTCCTATAGTCAAAAATAGTAAATCGAACTCAGCATGCATGGAGATTTTATCTCAGTTCAACTTCAGTTCAGTGAGGCAGTTTGACTCAAGTTCAAAAGGTCAGTTCGCTTGAGTTCAAGATGTCATTTAGACTTGAGTTCAACGAGGTAGTTCGACTTGGGTTCAAGGAGCCAGTTCGCTTGAGTTCAAGAGCAGTTCAATCCTATATAGAGAAGATCACAGACTTGGTGAATCATATGATTATGCACTAGTGAGAATTTGTGTTTTGAGCTCAAGAAAATAGTTCTAGATTAGTGCATGAGGTCAGGGAGAGCACATCACTTAAGGAGGCAGTTCAACCTGTACAGTCGTTACAGTTGTGCAAGAGAGAGACTGAATTGGTCTAGGGTGTGCGGAATATTGCGTTGAGGAATAGAGAGTTGGAAGGGAATTTTTTTCCCAAGTGATTGTAATTAATTACTGAGATTTTTCTGCGCAGATCAATAAAAACACAAATTAGCAAGTTTTCCCCATTTGGGGTTTCATGGATATTTTTGATGTTTTGTTAATTGTATGTATTTATGAATTTATTTTCCGCTACAAATTCATTATAATACACAGTATATTTGATCAGTGAATTTCACAGTTCAGTTTCTAGTTCTTGCATCTCAAAATACTGTCCAAATTAGTTGTTGGGTATTAGAAAACTAACATGGTATCAGAGCTACAGATTGATTGAAGACCAGAAAGCAGTATGTTTTTTGCTCAAAAGTAAGTGACAGTTACAGTGCAGGGTGCACAGCTTCCACAAGGGCACAGTCTTTTCCCATGAAATCAAGTGCGCAGGTGTTTTCTCTAGCAGGCTTGCGCAAGGGCGTTTCTGAGAAGTTCGAGTTAGAGTATGGCGTACCTGGGTCTGAGATTTTAGGACCACCTTGATGGGGCCTCGAATTTCTACTCTTGGAAGGAGAGGATTGGTATAGTTACTAGTCTTGGAGCAGGGAGTTTGGGAATTTGTGGAGAGTCCACAAGCTGCACCAAAAGATCCTTAGCAGCTGACACGGGCCAGCAAGAAGGACGCAAAGGCCTGAAGAATAATCCTTGAAGGAGTCAAGGATCACATCATACCTCACCCTTCCGGAAAGAAGACAGCTTAGGCCATGTGGATAGTTATCTTAGGGTTGTCTCAGGGCATGAGTTAGGCCAAGAAGTTGGTACTTCGGGATAAGCTAAGAAATATCAAGATCACTAAGTCAAAGTCCGTGATTTCTTACTTCACCAGATTCACCCAAGTGAAGGACGAGTTAGTCGGGATTGGGGAGGCAGTCTCAGACAAAGACCTTGTCAGTTTTTCATATGGGAAAACTTCATTGATCCAGTGAGTGGCAGAGAAAAGCTTCCAAATTGGGAGCGGCTATGGAGTGATTGCATGCAAGAGGAGATATGGAAGCAAGCAAAATTTGGGTCTCATATGAAGACTGAGGAAGAAGAAAACTTTTCCCTAGTTGGCAATGGGGGCAAGGCCAAGGGCAAGAAAAAGCCAGGAGGGGTCGAGTCTAGTTCAAGAGGCGAGAAGAAGAAAGATCTCAGTAAAGTGATGTGCTTCTCTTGTCATCAGTTTGGGCATATTATTCGACCAAGTGTCCATACAGGAAGGAGTCCAAGAAGGATCACATGACAGCATCAGCAAAGGTGGAAGAGTTCACTTCTCAATTTGAGAAGGAGTTTTCACTCATAGCTTTCATGGAAAGCTCAATGGCCAGCAACATATGGTATATTGATAGTGGAGGATCCTTCCATATGATTGGGAACAAAGGTTACTTCAGCCAGTCAATAGAGAAGGATATGCAGTTTCATAGAGAGATGGGAGATGATGGCAAGTACTTAGCGCAGGGGATAGGTACAGTCAAGTTTGAGAGGGAGATTGGAAAACCTCTCTACCTTAGAGATGTCATCTATGTCCCACAGTTGAAGAAAAACTTCGCTTTAGTCTCAACATTAGAGAGAAAAGGGTATGAGCTTATCTTTAGCAAATGGAAGGCCTTCATCAAGCATCTCAACTCTGGAGCACTTAAACAAAATGGAGTTAGGGTGAAGAACCTCTACAAGCTATAGTTTGGGACAAAAGCAGCCTTGAGCAGCAGAGAGATCAGTGCGCATAGATGTGACCTTGGGGGGGCTTTGGCATAGTCGTATGGGTCGCTTACACCATGGCACATTGAAGATTTTGAGGCAAACTGCCACAAGGCTACCATAGTATAGTGTAGATTATCATGACGTGTGCAAGGGTTGCACACTTAGCAAGTGTGCCAAGACATCCTTTTCCAACAGAGACAACAGGGCCAAGAGCATCTTGGAGTTGGTACACTCAGATGTATGCATATCATTTTCCTCTCCATCCCTGATGGGATATAGATATTATGTCACCTTTATTTATGACCACTTAAGAAAGACATGGATCTTCTTCATGAAGAAGAAAGATCAAGTCTTCTCGAAGTTCGTGGAGTTCAAAGCCTTGGTGAAGAACCAGGCTAGTAGGAGACTCAAGGCACTGAGGTCCAGCAATGGTGGCGAGTACATCTCCAATGCTTTCAGAGACTTGTGTGCCAAGGAGGCATCAGGAGAGAGCTCACCACACCTCATAACCCTTAGCAGAATGGGGTGGTTGAGCGCAAGAACCAGAGCATTGTTGGAGCGGTCAGGGCTATGTTGCATGACCAGGGGCTACCCATGTTTCTTTGGGCAGAGGCATGCAACACTATAGTCTTTTTGCAGAACAGGAGTCCACACAAGGTGCTAGGCAAAGTCACACCAGAGGAGGCTTTCACAGGCAAGAAGCCTGACGTGTCTCACTTCCAGATTTTTGGCAATCTTGTTTACTGCCATGTGTCTTCAAATAGCCGGAAGAAGCTAGAGCCCACAGCAGAGAAGGGCATTTTCGTGGGCTACAGCGAGACATCTAAGGCATATAGAGTGTATATTCCAACACTCAAGAAGACAATGAGCATGCATGATGTGATGATCAGACATGGTGTGAAGTTCGAAGAAGGAAGGGGAGCGTGAGCAAGGTACAACATGGGAGGAGGGGCAGCAAGCTCCCAAGCAGGAAGCTTAGTCAGCTTTTCAAACTTCACCACAGCCAGTTGTTGGACAAGTCGAGTAGCATGCAGATGGAAAGAAAGCGTAGGTACAAGAGAGAGCAGAGCGAGTAGACCCCACTCAACCAATGACTCCCATTATAGGGAGAGTTCGAGACAGGTGGGAAGGAAAATTGATTAGGGAGGCTCAGAAAAGAATTGGACCTCCTAGTACCACATTCAGACAAAGTACACAGCCATAGAGATATACGGGATATATGGCACTTATGACTAAGTTGATACACTCTTGTTACAAGGAGGCAGATGCTCAGCAGGTTTAGCGTGATGTTATGGTGGAAGAGGTTTAGCATGATGCTATGGTGGAAGAGTACTCTTCCATCATGCAGAACGATCTCTGGGAGATAGTGCCAAGACCGAATGGCAAATTAGTTGTTGGATCACGTTGGGTGTATGAGATCAAGCATGCAACTGATGGGAGTGTGGAGAAGTGTAAGGCTAAATTTGAGGCCAAAGGGTTCTCTCAAGAAGAAGGAATTGACTATGATGAGACGTTCGCACCAGTGGCCCAATATTCGTCCATTAGGACTATTTTGGCGATTGCAATGCAGATGGGGTGGAGGATCCACCAGATGGACGTGAAGGCTACCTTCCTTAACGGAGTTGTTGAGGAAGAGATAGATGTTAAGCAACTTGAGGGGTTTGAGACTTTCAACAGAGACACGCATGCTTGCAAGCTGAGGAGAGCTCTTTATGGGCCAAGCAGTCATCGATGGCATGGTATGCCCGAATAGACAGCTAACTGCTCGAATTGGGTTACACCAAGAGTGAAGTAGACCCTGACCTGTACAATATTGTGGTTGAGGGCCAACCTCTCATTCTTGTGTTGTACGTTGATGATTTGACACTGATAGGGGACGAGGAGCTCATCCGTGACTGTAAGAGAGATCTTGCAGAGGAGTTTGAGATGAAGGATATAGGGCTAACGCACTATTTCTTTGGGTTGGAGGTATGGCAAGGTGATGGATTGGGATAGGGAAGATACACGCAAGATATTCTCAAGAGGTTTCACATGCAAGATTGCAGACCCATGACCATAACTCTAGTCACAATCTGGAGGAAGGCAGATGCTACCAGAGGTGAGCGAGTGAATGTCGCTCTATACAGGTAACTCATAGGGTCGTTGATGTATCTTGTGAACACACAACCAGACATTTGCTTTGCTGCTAACTAGTTGATTTAGTTCAAAGTTGCATCAAGCTCTTTGAAAATCCAGTGTTTCATGACCGCTCCAAACACATCAAGATCAAGTACCACCATATCAAAGATTATGTTTTGAGGGATAAAGTCAGACTTCAATACGCATCTACAGAGGAACAGACAGTAGATATCTTCACCAAGGTTTTGGCAAAGGGCAGTTTTGTCTACTTTAGAGATCCAATGGGTGCAATACGGAACATCTTCCTCTCTAAGGAGGAGTATTAATTGAAGTTACAGATGGATGGGTTCTACTAAATTTAGAAGTGCATTATCTTTGGTAGAAGAACCCGCATGTGAAGCTAAGGCGCGGTCTTACTTTCTCTTAGTGTTGACTTAGGAAAATTCTCTAATTTTCCTATAGTCAAAAATAGTATATTAAACTGAGCATGCATGGAGATTTTATCTCAGTTCAGCGAGGCAATTTGACTCGGGTTCAAAAGGTCAATTCGCTTGAGTTCAAGATGTCATTTAGACTTGAGTTCGGTGAGGCAATTCAACTTGGGTTCAAGGAGCCAGTTTGCTTGAGTTGAAGAGAAATTTGATCCTATATAGAGAAGAGCACAGACTTGGTGAATCATATGATTATGGACTAGTGAGAATTTGTGTTTTGATCTCAGGAAAATAGTTCCAAATCAGCGTGTGAGGCTGGGGAGAGTGCATCCCTTAAAGAGGCCAAGATAGCTTGCGCAATGAGGCAGTTCAACCTATACAATTGGTACATCTGCGCAAGAGAGAGGCCAAATTGATCTAGGGTAAGCAAGACATTGTGTTGAGGAACAAAGAGTTACGTGGCATTGGAATTTGGGACTCTCTTTCTAATCACATATATTGTGGAAAGGAGCTAGCTCAAGGAGCTTGACAACAACCACCTAAAGACCTTATATATTATTCTCATGGATGATCTTTACAAAGTGTTGGAAAAGTAACTAGGTTTGGTCTTCATAATTGTCTTTGTACTCATGTCATTATGTATATCTTATGTAACAAGCAAAAGAAGAAAGAAAAATTATTATTTTCAAGCATGGGTTTCATGCTTCTTTTGATTGGTCAACTAGGTTAAGCATGTTCTTCATGCTTCTAGGGTTTGTCATGTCATAAGAATAATTGTCATGAGTCAAGAGAGTCAATATTAATTGTATAAGACCCATTTGGGCAAGTTGTAACATGTAAAAGAATTTATTTTTGAGTCTAGAAAGTCAAAAAGACCTCCAAGACCAAGTTGGTCGTAACTGTGAAAAGTCGGCCAAAGAGAAGGGTTTTATTCGACCTCATGAGAAGGCTATATAAAGGAAGAGAGCTTGATTCATTTGCACGTACTTCTATTGTTCGATCTCAAGCAAGAAAAGAAAGACAAGAAGAGCGAAAGACTAGAAGACAAGAAGGAAGACCAAGCGAAGGAAGGAGATCTGATTTCTACCTATTTTTATCCACATGTGCGAAGATTCTAGGGTTTTTGCAGTTGTTGCAGGTGTGAAAATTGCAGGCTGAAGTTGCAAATCTGAAGTGAGAGCCGAAATCTTGTTTAGAGCAAACTTTGGAGTTGACTTTCGTTGACTTTAGAAGACCTTGTCTTGTCTCGAAGGAAATCATTTGGAGGGCTAAATTGGTGCTTGGAAGAGGTTTGTCTTTGGTCTTTGGGTCTTGGAGGTCTCAATTTGATCTAATTCTATAAGAAGAGGATTGTTTGGGTTTTCCTCGGTTATGGGGTTTTCCCTGGCATGTAACTTATATCTTGTGTTCTTTGTGTTTTGTGATCATCATGTTTTGATAATTGCTTGATGAAGAAGTTGTTGGAAAATGGATAGTGACAGCTATTAATCTTATATTCTTTAACCTTGATATTTGCTTGTGAACCTTATTTATTTTCTTTATGTTTTTTAGTTAGATCTTTTTCATCAAACAATATCAAGAACAGTAATAACAACAATAGAGGACACAGATATTAGGCTGCTAGGCTCTCAGCTAGGGAAAAACCCCTCCAAGGGGAAAACTTGGAAACTCTTCTCTTCTTAGAATCTGCTTCAAATGAGATACAAAGACTAAAACCCTAGATCAAGTCCTTTTCCTAGTACCAAGTCAACCCTTCCTCAAGTCCTTCCTTGATTTTGCACCAACCAGCTCCAATATTGCAACTTCGACCTGCCGGCTTCAATACTGCAACTCCAACCCTGCAATTTCGGTCTTGCAACTTTTCTGGAAACCCTAATCCAGCCTCCTCGTGAGATCTTCCTAGAGCAAGACAGCTCTCCCAAGGTCAACGAGGTCAATATAGGGTTTTCTTCCCACCAGCTACAAGATTCTGCACTTCATCCTACTGCAACTCGAACTTGCAATTTCGGCCTCCTTCTGCGACACCAGAAACCCTAGATCTTTGCACGTGTGAGAGAGATGGAGCCCAGAAACAAGATATTTCGTCCTTCTTCCTACCCCGAGACCTTTGATCTTCTTCTTCCTACTTCCTAGCTTCAAATCGAACTCTTTCTTGATAGATCGAACTTGTGAAGTGAGTGTGTCCAAATGAGGTCGAACTACTTCCTTTATATAGCCTTCTCAAGGGGTCGAATTCCCTCCTTTAGGACGACTTGATGTTCCCAGGGCCGACTTGTACTCTTGGAGCTTCCAAGTATTTCTAGACTCAAAAATAATTCTTTTTTACAAATATATTTTGTTTGGAAGGGTCTTATAAAAATGATGTTGACTCAATTGACTCGTGACAATAAATCCTAAGACCTAACAAACCCTAGAAGCACGAAGAACATGCTTTTACCTAGAAGACCATCGATAATGTGCATGAAACCCATGCTTTGATAATAATAACTTGTTCTTTTCTTTTCTTGTTTGTTACATAGGATACATATTGAAATGAGTTCAATAATTATGAAGACCAAAACTAGTTACATTTCTCAACACTCTCTCTTAACTAGGGAGGTATTCATAATTGTACAACCAGTACAACATCATATCTCAAACCGAAGAGTTCTCACAAGAAGAGTTAGATTGATAAGCCATATTGTAAGCATCATCATCATCACTAGCATTGTCTTTAAGGCCTAACTAGACAAACTCTTCTTTAATCAAGAGCATTATTCTAGGAAGCTTTACATGTGATACCGCACTACCTCTACAAGGTACATACCCCATCCGGATTTCTACAAGGTATGTCCCTTTAGGCCTATTCTTATCTTGGATCTCCAATCCTGAGTCCTCAAAGAATATTGGTCCTCTTCCACCACTCTTCTCTTGGATACTTGCTCCATCCTCAAAGAGTATCAGTTCTTTTCCTTTCTTGGATGTTATATCCTCAAGGAAATCACAAATGCTTATCCAATCCTCTGTCATTCTCTCTTCATTACCTGAAGAAGAGAATGCATATGTGATGTCTAACATCACTCCCTTTCAATCAAAGAGAACATCCCTACCCTCCTTTAATCTGGAGAATAGAACCTTGCTCCTATACAAGGAGACTCCTTTACTCCCTCTCAAAATCATAGGAGATCTAGACTTCCTTTCTATTTGGGATGTCACCATCACAAGCCTTACATCTTATCTTCATAAGAGTATCAGCTACTTGTTCTTCATAGCTGCCCTGGCTCCCTCTTTCCTCTGCATCATTGAGCTTTCTTTATTTCAAGGTATCATGGAGCCACCTTTTCTCTTCAATCTTGTGACAGGTTCCAGGTCACTTTTCTTGGCCATCACTTTCATCTTCAACATCATAGATGAAGGCATTGTATTGAGCCTTTCCAAACTTCTGATCATAGCTTCCTCTTGAAAGTGATCTTCCTTTGACCTTCAAGTTATCTTCTCGCACTGCTACCTTTTAATCCCAAGATGTCCACAGTTGCCAAGTACCAAATATTGAGCTTTCCTCAACATTCTTTATACATTTCCATCCATACAATTGAACTTGCCTCAGTTGTCATCATGTATTCTTGCAACATTCTTCCAGGTAGCAAAATAATATGTTAACCAGATAACCAAATCATAAACAAATTAGATTTACCTCACCATGATGACCTTCTCATCAACATCCTCATCGATCATCTCAACTTGAAACTTCTTTCATGCATTAGAGTGCCCAAGGATCAAACTTGATTACCAAGTTAGAACTTATCTTCCGGAGATTATATTGGATGTTAATCAATGTTGTATATTCTAGAGAAAGTCTTAATTCTATGTACATCCTAGTGTAAGTCAAATTCTTCTTTTTCAAGCATACTTCATGACCAACTTTCTTTTCACGAGATTCTATACATATGAATCTTATCCAAAGTTTATATCCAGCATGCATTCCCATGCTTTCACCTAATCATCTAGCTATTTGTCCTAAAGTGAGCATATAACTTGACCCATTGAATTCTTCCATCCCTTTACCAGTATTGATTCCACATTACATGGAATGTCTACTAATCTTGTCATGATGCTTTTCCCAAGGACCTTCCAAAATGATGGTCCTTCCTAAATCAGTATGATTCTATTAGGCAAGACGACAACTTCTAACATAATGTTAGATAATACTTGGATGAACATTATGCAAAAATGGTCTATCTATCCATCTATCTAGATGATCTCTACAAAGCAACTTAATCATGTAAATTCTAGACATGCTACTATCATATGCTTCTCTCTATGATGTTATACATAATCATACTATCTTAAAACAAAGATTAATCCCTATAAAGAACCTGACAGTCAGTGAAGCTTCTTCAGTCGTAAATATCCTTCACTTCTTCCTTCTTCAGCTTCTTCTTAGGTTCTCCAACTGCCTCGGCTACTTGAGCTTCACTCCTTTCCTTTCTCTTGTTGTTTTGTAGGCTTGAACAGTCCCTCTTAAAGTGTCCAAACTCATTGCACTTAAAGCATTGAACCTTGGACATATCTTTCTTCTTGGACTTTCCAAACTTTCCCTTCTTCAACTTCTTGACTCGGGCTAGAAAGGCTTGAGACAGCTCATCTAATCCAATGTCATCTTTGACCTTGATCCTTGATCCTTGATTCCTCCAATATGCATTGAGCCCACAACTCGTCAAAGGGAGTTGAATCTTTCTTGGAGTAGATGTTTGTTGCAAAGTTGCTCCATTCTGGTAGCAATGCATTTAGTACACAATTGGTTACTTCAAAATTAGTAATTGGTTCCCCAAGTCCTTGCAGATGGTCTCTTAGTTGAGAGACTCTCATGAGAAAGGATGCCACATCCTCATCCTTTGATTTGCTCATTCTATACAACTTCTTCCTCAACGATATCTTTTATCCTTTTGTACTTACAGAGTACAAAATCACTAGCTTGTCATAATAGCCTTATTAGTCTTCAGATTTGCAACGAATGGAACAAGAGAATCTTTAATGGATTCCACTATGATCCTTTGTGCCCTTACTTCCCCTTTCTTGTAATTTTCTAGCTCTTCAGTCTTATCTTTCCCAGGTTCAGTAATTTCCCTAGTAGCATATTACATTACTTCTTGTTCTATCATTATCAAGTCAATTCTTTTCTTCCATCCTAGATAGTTTGATACCTCAACAAGCTTATTGCTCTCCTTGCAAAAAGAACCCATATGACCTGTAGATTCAGACATGATGTAATAATGTAATATTTATTTGATGACCATGATTCTCCTTGATGATGTCTTCAACTTTCTTGATGCCTTCAAGATCCTTGAAGAGACCTCAACAATGTCTTTGAAAGATGTTTCCTGGGATCCTTCCAACAACAACTCTCAAGATCCTGGATGCCTTCTTCAAAAATGTCTTCCAAATAGATATTCTTTCAAGAGAGATCAACACCCTTCTTGAACTTTTCCTTTGATGTAGTCTTGATCTTCTTCAGTAGAAACCCTCCTACTAGGTCTTCTAACAATGAGTCCTCAATCCTTCTTGAAGTCTTCTTCTTTAGTCTTTTCTTGAGAGTTTCCTTTTCCCTTCCCCTTGACAAGAAATCCCTTCTAGTGTCCTTCCAACTACCTTGTTCACCTTAGCTCTGAAACCATGTTGGAAAATGGATAGCAAAAGCTATTAATCTTATTTTCCTTAACCTTGATATTTGCTTGTGAATCTTATTTATCTTCTTTATGTTCTTTAGTTAGATCTTTTCATCAAACAATATCAAGAACAGTAATAACAACAATAGAGGACACAAATATTACGCTCTCATCCAATGGAAAACACCTCCAACAAGAAAACCCGAAAACTCTTCTCTTCTTAGAATCTGCTTCAAATGAGATATAAAGACCCAAAACCTAGACCAAGTCCTTTTCCTAGTACCAAGTCAGCCCTTCCTCAAGTCCTTCCTTGATTCTGCACCAACTAGCTTCAATATTGCAACTTCGACCCTGTGATTTCAATCTTGCAGCTTTTCTGGAAACCCTAATCCAGCATCCTCCTAAGACCTTCCCAGAGCAAGACATCTCTCCCAAGGTCAACAAGATCAATATAGGGTTTTCTTCCTTCTAGCTACAAGATTCTGCACTTCATCCTACTGCAATTTCGGCCTGCTTCTGCAACACCAGAAACCATAGATCTATGCACATGTGAGAGAGATAGAGCCCAGAAACAAGATATTTTGTCCTCCTTCCTTCTCCTAGACCTTCGCTCTTCTTCTTATTGCTTCGCAGCTTCAGATCGAACTCTTTCTTGATAGATCGAACTTGTGAAGTGAGTGTGTCCTTTATATAGCCTTCTCAACGAGTCGAATTCCCTCCTTTAGGCCGACTTGAACTCTTGGAGCTTCCAAGACTTTCTAGACTCAAAAATAATTCCTTTTTCAAATATATTTTTCTTGGAAGGGCATTATAAACACGATGTTGACTCCTTTTACTCATGACAATAAATCCTAAGACTTAACAAACCCTAGAAGCACAAAGAACATGTTTTTACCTAGAAGACCATCAATAATAAGCATGAAACCCATGCTTTGATAATAATAACTTTTTTCTTTTCTTTTCTTTTCTTGTTTGTCACATAGGATACATATTGAAATGAATACAACAATTATGAAGACCGAAACTAGTTACATTTCTCGACAAAAGTAAAACAAAATAATAAAATGCCAACTAATATCACAAGTAATTATCAAGTAAGGAGAATCATCATTAAACTACAACTAGCTTGATTTTCCAACATGGTATCAGAGCTAAGGTCGGTAAAAAGAGGCTTGAAGATCACTATTGTTGGCATAGTTGATACCTCTACAACAAGTTCCTTCATCAAAGACTATGATAAGGCAGTTATGTTTAAATATATTCTTGAAGATCAAAAGTTCTGGTGATACAAGCATTCTGAGAAAGATCAAAATCCTGAAGCGTGAAGGACAGTTAGAAGATATGTAAGGTATGGGATGTCACTAAAGTCATATGCAAACTATGTCACAAGGTTCACCAAATTTGAACCTTGAGGTTCGAAATTCGGCAAACCCAACAAAAAAAAAATCAAATTCATTCAGGTTCGGCGAACGTAATATTCAAACCTCAAGTGAAGCTCATGTGAAGCTCTCCTACCTTAATACAAAGTTCTATAATCCATGTACATTGGCAATGCAAGTTGTCGACTGCAAGGCGAAATACATCTTTCGTAATGACAAGAAGGCATGACTATATGATCCAAGTTCCCGTTCATCTGAGTTAAGACTCTGAGATATGACATAAAGCCATATCCTCTTAGACAATTATATATTTGAAAAAATGACAGCAATCTGAAGTCATACAAGCTATGAAGTTGTTTTATGATTCAAAGAGGGCATAAGTTGATAGTAGTACGAGTTTCTCTACAATGATATGTGTTGCCTCTACCAAAGACAATGCATGACTATGACACGAGTCACTCTGATAATGTTTGTCATCTTTTCCAAAAAAATTGACAGCAATTCAAGTTCTTTTTAAGATGTAGTCCATGTAAAGACTGATTTTGAAAGTCAAGATGGGTTGTTAAGGAAGCCGTGATTTGATCCATCCGAAGTGCAACAACATCAAAGATATTTCTCTGAATTGGCCACATATTTGAAGGACTCTAACTAAGGAAAGAAGGAGCATTGTTTTGTGTCTTCTTAAGACTGATTTTAGGGTTGAGTTTGAAAACGAGCAGATCAAAGATTTGGAGAAGAAACATTGGCAATGTTATCTAACGCTTAAGGTATTTTCTTCCTCTGTTTTGAGCCACAGACCCTTGAGTAGATTGCAGGTGAACGGCTTACCTTTTGGGAGGGCCGAGAGGCCTGAGAAGAGGCCTAATCTAGGTTGCAAACACAGCCAAGGACAGCACAGTTGATTGGAGGAGAACGAAGGTCTTAAGGGAGGTTTTGGAGCATATTGCAGGGCTATTGTTGTACCCAACCAGAACTCAGATTTGCACAGAAACCGAGGACAAGAGGAGCAGCAGTAGTTACAGGAACAAGGTATGTTTACCCTTTTTGAATTGATGTTTTGTTAGTGAATGGTTTGTCCTAGTCTAGGACAGTTTGTATTGGACATCTTGAGGCTGTTAGAGGGGAGCAAGTAGGCGTTCAAAAGAGCCCTAATTGCAAATCTGTGGACGACTATAGGTCTGCTAGGAGAGGCTGGGATTTGAGCTTCAGGGACTAATCTTTGATGGACATTTGGCCAAGGTCTAGAACACTGAAAAGAAGATTCTCACAGTCTAGAAGGGACAAAACTTCCATGTAATTGCAGCTTGAAAGAAGGGCCTGTTTTGGAGGACAAGTTATCTAGTAGGCTTTCCAAAACTAGGTCACATCTCTCTGTGGCAACTACGCAGGAAGAAGGACCTTTGGTGAGGATTTTTTGTTTTGCTTTGCAAGTACAAAAAGCCCTAGACAGGGCTGAATGATGTAGGCTCAAATCGGTAATTGTTTAGAGGCAGACTTAAAGAAGCTCTTTGTACAGTGAATAAAAGAGTTGATTCACTATTGCATGGGCAGATTTATGAGACCCTAAGGATAGTGAAGCAGTAGACATTCACTATCAAATGGGTTGTGCTTAGAAGACCTTATGTTAGAAGCTTAGTCACTATTGAAAGGCAGTTTGATTGGTGCCCTGCCGACTGTCAATTTGAAGAAACAATAGGACAGTTAGAGGGCTAAGGACAGTAGTGATCTAAGAGGCAGCTAGAGGACTGACAAGAAAGTTATTTGAAGACCTTGGGAGTTGGCATTTGGAAAGATGAGAATAGCAGCTAGAGGGCAGAATTATTTGTGACTATGGAGTTGTGTTGACTGATAGAGACCGATTGGAAAGGTCAACCAAGTTGTTTTCAAATCAATGGATTCGCTAACCTTGTGATAATCAGTTTATTGAAGAAATTGTGACAAACTGTCTTCAAGGCAGAAAGCAGTGCAGGAAGTAGTGGTGGACACAGTTGAGGATGCAGTATGTGAAGACCTCAAGTACAAAATCATAGACTGTTAGGAGGCAGATTTGGAGCCCTAGTTCAAGAAGTTGCAAGATGAGAAAACTCAGTGATAAGGGGGTTGGTTGAGGAAGCTGATGTAAGGGAAGTATGAGTACTTCTGACACAAGCTGAGGCTTGTTGATGAATTCTCCCTATTTGAGTGAATTCTCCTTGTGTCAAGTACGAGGCCAGGACTAACCACCGTAAGTCTAGTGCATGCATCACGGATAGGGAGAATGATGGATTGAATTAGCATGGTTCTCCTTGTGTCAGGTACTATGACAGATTAAGACTGATATCCTAAGTCAAGTACATGGACATGGATAAAGAGAATGGTGGATTGGATAAGCATCTTGCACGGACATTCTTGAGTCATGTACTATGATATATTAGGATGGAGATCCTAAGTCAAGTATATGGACTTGGATAAAGAATTGTCTAGTGGACAAACATTTCCATGAGGGAAACGGTCCAATGGAAGACATACTCCGAGTATCCTAGGTGGAGTATGTACCTTGGAGTGGTGTCCCATGGAATGCCTCCCAACATTGTGCTCTGATCCTGTGAGAGATAGAGTGTACCTGTCAAGGCCTTGGTAATATGACAATGCTGACTATGTTGATACTTTGATGCTTATCAATCTAGATCCCTTCTCATGAGAATATTTCAACTTGACATAAAGACCAGTCGAGCCATTATGAATACCTCCCTAGCTAAGAGGTAGTGTTGGGAAAGTAACTAGGTTTGGTCTTCATAATTGTCTTTGCACTCATGTCATTATGCATATCTTATGTAACAAGCAAAAGAAGAAAGAAAAACTATTATTTTCAAGCATGGGTTTCATGCTTCTTTTGATTGGTCAGCTAGGTTAAGCAAGTTCTTCATGCTTCTAGGGTTTGTCATGTCATAAAAATAATTGCCATGAGTCAAGAGAGTCAATATTAATTGTATAAGACCCAGTTGGGCAAGTTGTAACATGTAAAAGAACTTATTTTTGAGTCTACAAAGTCAAAAAGACCTCCAAGACCAAGTCAAGCCTAACTATGAAAAGTCGGCCTAAGAGAAACGTTATTTGACCTCTTGAGAAGGCTATTTGATCACTTGATTCAGCAGAGCCACAGGTACTTTTGGCAAGAACCTAGCAAGGATTGAAAGGGAAGCAGATGAGCCAGGTAAACAAACAATTTCAATTTTCAAATTCTTATTTTGTTATATTGTTTATAATTTGAAAGTTGGATATAATTTGTTGAGCTAACTCATTACACAACTATGTTTTTTGCAGCACAATGATGGGAGGCATTTGGTAGCCATTGTCCTCAATTGCAGAAGTTTGCAATCCGTATTTTGCGTCAAACTTGCAATGCTACCGGGTGTGAGCGCAATTGGTTTGTCTTTGAGAGGATTCACACAAAGAAGAGAAACCATTTGGAACAAAAATAGTTAAATGATCTAGTTTATGTCCAATACAACCTTCGGCTAAGACACAATCAACTGCTAAACAAAAGACTTGATACAGATCCCATTGTGTTGGAAGATACTGATCCAACATCAGAGTGGGTAGTGGGGAGTCATCCAGCAGAATTTGATTTTGATGAGGATATTGGTCTTGATTTGGATTTACAAACGAAGGCATTAGTTGAACATAATGTTCAGTTGAATGCAGATCCACTTCTACCAAGCCCAACTCCAAGTCCTCCAGTTGCAAGCACTTCCTCTACTCAGCCACGGTGGAAACACATATCTCATCTATCTCAGCGTGCAGCTGTTGCGCCTACTAGAGCTACTACTTCTACAATTGTTGTTGGAGATGGTATTGAGGAGGAGGGGGAGCCATGGGTTTCCATGTCTGACTCTGATTCAGAGTCTAAGCCAAATGATGTTGGCTTCTCTAGCAGTAGCCAATAGTACTGGTGACTAGTGATGTTTTACAATTTACTTTTGTTGTAGATGCCATTTAGAGCCTCCTTGGTTATGTGTTTTCGTTTTGATCTCTATATCATGTATGTATTAGACAGTGCACTAGGTGCCATTTTGATATAATGGGTATATTCATGAGCCTACTTTGATCATATGTTGTCTTATATCTATATTCTAATACTTTGTGTTGGGAAACATGAATGAAAATCTTTAAAATTATGTTTTTTCATTAAAAAAAAAACAAACAAACAAACAAAATTTAATGTATTTTTTACAATGACCAAGTCATTGAAATCAAACCGGCCAAGTCGATACTGTTGATTTCTGGTAGCATCAGATGTGCTCTAGCCTAAAGATTTTGAAGGGAGGCTAGGACACATGCATTCCACAATACCCAGAAATCGTTTTGGGAAATTCACCCGGAAGAAGTTTAATTAAAATTATTAATTAATTTTAATGGATGCCTAAGTCTAAACTTAGGAAATTAAAATAATTAAAGTGTATTAATTAATATGGGTGTGAATCTTCTAGAAGAAGACGAGGATCAAGCCAAGATGATCTAAGCCATTGATTAGAATCTAATTTGGGTCATTGCTTGACCAACGAGAAGATTATAAGAAGAGGCTTGATGGGCATTTGGAAATACACATCGAGTGAGATCAAGAGATCGATTTCTCAACAGATCAACGCAACAGCTGCAGGAGAAGTCATTGAGGAGATTTCTTGCAATGAGGGGCAGGGATAGTTTTCTGGTTGGAGAGTTTCCTAATCCGAGGATACATTTCAGAGGAGGCAGAGAGAGATCCAGAAGAGGCAGCGTAGAGCCACGCTGGGCAACATAAAGCCATGTTGAGGCAGCGCAGGGGCCTTGAGGAGATTCGCAAATTTACTGAGCAAGTCAAATCTAGTGCCAGGAACCGGGGTGTGAGATCGGAGGGCCAGAGGATAGATCATCCAGAGAGTAGATCGATCATCCAGAGGGAATGACGCGGTCCCTATCAGTTGTGATGGAGAGCAGCGCAGTGACTGCGCAGAGGCAACTTGGAGCTCGCCATTCAGTGGTTGGATCAGTGTCGGATCTCTAGTAATAGTGTGAGGTATTTCTCACTAATTCTCTGCCAATCAGATTCTCTATATCGGATAGCCAATAAGGCGTCCAAAGATTGTAATCAAAAACTACTGCATAATAATTAAAACCCTCAGCTGCTACACCGTTTTTCCCATATTGGGTTTTTCCGGGGACATTGTCCAAAAACAACGATGTCAATTGTGTATGTGCTATTTCCTTCTTGCTGAATACTTGTTTCCACAGTATTTTAAGTTGTGAAGGCTGCAATAGATTTTATTTCGATGTTTAATGTGTAACACTATAAATAACTTGATTCAAAAATTAACAAAGTAGGATAAATCTAATCAGTTGCTGCAGTAGGGAATCGCGTAACCGATTTATCACATGGTATCAGAGGACAAGTGAAGCAGGAGAGCAGAGTCGGAAGAGCCTAGCATTGAGCTGAAGAGGGAGATCGAAGAGCCGCATAGGCGGCAGATCGAATCCCCAAAAGGATTCCGCAGTCCAATGCCAAGAGGGCAAGATTCTCAAAGGAAAATCTCTCTCTGAGTGAGTCGACAGAGAGAAAGATTTTCCAGATCGAGATTTGTCAGTGGCAGAGGGAGCAGCGCAACAACAACTTCAGCGAAGAGCAATCTTCAGGTGGGACGCAGTTTTTCTGCAACAGTTGTTGGGGCAGAAAAGTGTCAGAAAAATAAGAAGGCACACTAAGGGAATTTCTTCCTCAGAGGACTTCTAGCCAAGAAGTCTGAATTTTCCAAGCAGAGTCGCAGTAGTTGTGTGCAGGATTTCTCACTCCAAAAGGGAGTGTGAATAGTTGGGCATCAATTGCGCAGAAGAAAAGAGGGAGCAATTCGAATTTTTCAGGAGAAATGGCAGCAGCAGGATTGAGAGATCAATATCGGTTGGACAGAGCCTCCAACTATGTGATCTGGAAGGCTAGGATCTCCTAGATGAGCATGATCTCAAGATGTATGTCAATAGTGTGGAAGTTGTGCCCGCCGATGCAAATCCACTCAAGAAGTATAAGGCTGATATGGAAAAGACTAAAAGGATCATTCTCGATGGAGTTCGAGATCATGTAGTATCCCATAGCCGACAAGGACATTTCCCGACAGATGTGGGAAGCCTTAGCCATGCCATGCGAAGGCTCTTCTGAGCAGCGGAAGATTTACTTGGAGGAGAAGTTGAGATGCATGAGGATGCAGAAAGGGGAACAAATAGACCCCTTCCTTAAGAGGCTTCAGGAAGTCCGAGATCAACTGGCTTCAATAGGGTCAGGGCCCCAACCTACAGAGTTTGTTCAATTAGCGTTGAATAGTGTTTTTGAAGATTGGCAAGTGTTTGTCTAGAGCATCCTGGGCAAAGAACACATGCCAAATCAAGAACGTGTATGGGCTGATCTGCAGCAGGAGGAGATGAGGCATGACCAGGTGAAGGCCACAATCAGTGGAAGTAGCACCAATGGGACGAAGACCATGAAGGAAGAGGAGGACGTGGCCATTGCATCAAAGGGGCAGCAGGAGCAGCGCAGGAGCAAGAAGGACATTTCGAAGATCAAGTGCTTCGAGCATTGTGATATGGGCCACTACAGCACTCAGTGTCCTCTCAGAAAGAGGGACAAGGAGGAGAAGCGAGATCAGCAAGCTGCATCCGTTGATATTGACAGGCTTTCCTCTAGGCTAGAGGAAGAGTTTGCCATGATTGTCGAGATGCCTCCAGGGGTGAGGTGGGGCGATCTAGAGTTGTGGCCTCAGAGAGCTACAAGATGAGCAAGATCCTTGAGGAGTCTGCCTCTTGGTTCAAGACCTTGCTACGGGAGCCCATATTCAGCGGTAGCAGGATGGACCAGTGTCAGGTGGTGCAGTCAGGTGCCAGAGTGACAGATGCAATGGCTAGTAGTAGTCAGATACTGAGTAGTGCATAGCTAGTGTTGGCAACAGTGTAGTTAGCACAGCACAGAATCAGCAGCAGCGCAGAAGCTTCAATGACAGCGTAGAGTCTAACAACAGTCAGAACTCGGACGATAGATGCATCATACTGAACACAGTTAGTTCAGTATTTTGGATGTTTTTCTGTTGTAGATGTTGCAGTGGCAACAACAACAGAGTCGCAATGCAGATGCAGTAGTTGATAGCAATTCAGCAAAGTCAGCAGCAACGCGGATGTAGCGCAAATCAGAGTTACGCAGTAGTTGGTGGGCAGTAGAGCCAGACATCAGCAACGCAGCAGGAGGTGTTGCAGAGTCAAAGTGATGCTTCAGTTGGTTGCAGCACTAGAGCGCATTCCTTGCTAAGAGAGAGTGTTGATTTCTGGTAGCATCAGATGTGCTCTAGCCTAAAGATTTTGCAGGGAGGCTAGGACACATGCATTCCACAATACCCAGAAATCGTTTTGGGAAATTCCACCCAGAAGAGGTTTAATTAAAATTATTAATTATTTTTAATGGATGCCTAAGTTTAAACTTAGGAAATTAAAATAATTAAAGTGTATTAATTAAACTGGGTGTGAATCTTTTAGAAGAAGACGAGGATCAAGCCAAGATGATTTGAGCCATTGTTTAGAATCTAATATGCGTTGTTGATTGATCAACGAGAAGATTATAAGAAGAGGCTTGATGGGCATTTGGAAATACACATCGAGTGAGATCAAGAGATCGATTTCTCAAGAGAGTAGTGCAGCAGTTGCAGGAGAAGTCATTGAGGAGATTTCTTACAGTGAGGTGCAGGGATACTTTTCCGGTTGGAGAGTTTCCTCATTCAGGGATACATTTCAGAGGAGGCAGAGAGAGATCCAGAAGAGGCAGCGTAGAGCCACGCTGGGCAGCATAAAGCCATGTTGAGGCAATGTAGAGGCCTTGAGGAGATTCGCAAATTTGCTGAGCAGATCAGATCCAGTGCCAGGAATCGAGGTGTGAGACCGGAGGGCCAAAGGATAGAGAATCCAGCCAGCAAATCCATCAACCAGAGGGAGTGACGCAGTCCCTATGAGTTGTGACGCAAAGCAGTCCAATGACTGCACAGAGGCAGCTTGGGGCTAGCCATTCAGTGGTTGGATCAGTGTCAAATCTCCAGTGATAGTGTGAGGTATTTCTCACTAAGTCTTTGCCAGTCAGATTCTTTGTATCGAATAGCCAGTAAGGCATCCAAAGATTGTATTCAAAAACTACTGGTTTTCCCACATTGGGTTTTTCTGAGGACATTGTCCAAAAACAACAGCGTCAATTGTGTGTGTGTTATTTCCTTCTTGCTCAGTACTTCTTTCCACAGTATTTTATGTTATGAAGGTTGCAATTTATTTCGATGTTTATTGTGTAACACTATAAATAACTTAATTCAGAAATTAACAAGTAGGATAAATCTAATCAGTTGTTGCAGTAGGGATTGGGTAATCGATTTTTCACAGATACTGAGTCGGAGTCAGAGTTGGAGTTGACCCTCGGTTGGTCCCGAACCCAAGTCAGAGTTTTAAAACATTGGATACAACACTTTATTGCTAGATGCAATGCATTATGAAGCTTCAACCCTTAATTTGCACGTGAACCAGGATCTTGCACCATCCATTAATGATATGCCAAAGCTTGAAACTATCATTTCTAATGATTCTACTATTATTGAGAATGAATCACATCCTACACTCTTAACGAGCAAGAATTGTACCCTGCAACCTCTGTTAAGCAAGAACAAAATTCTTTGACATCAACATGTCCACTGTGTCAGCTCCCTAACTATCCTAATTATAGGGATTCATTTGTGTATTGAAATTCCTCTTAGCATAGTGGAAATGCTCTGATCATTAGAAAAGAAGTGTAGAAGGAAAATTCTTGGAGCATTTCCAACTACTAGGATTTCTTATAGCTGAATTGAAGATTGCCCATGGCAACATTGAGCAGTGGCTTGAGGACTTCATATCAATGTAGTTCGTTGATTGTGCAATCAGACATTCCTCATCACACGCATTGATTAATCGATCATAATAACAATGTTTGGCTCCTATTCAACTTTCAAGTGGGTTGTATCTTGTGATGTATGCCTTCTCTACAAAGAAATTGTTCAAATTAAGGATGGATATAAGTGTATCGTTGACTTCTCAATATATGGTTGACTGTCAGCTATGATCAACTGTTAATTGAGTTGGGAAACCCTAAACCCACTTATTTATGTATTTTCGTTAAGGCCAACCTATATTACAATTGGCTATCTATAAACCTACACTTCTTCATATTTTGGCTACAACCAATCTCATATAGAGTTGGGTATCTACAAACCAACTCTTTGTTGTATTCAAGTTGTGTACTCATGAACCCACTCTTATATTGGCAATCACTAACCTTGTATTTAGGGTATCTCTAAACTTGCTCATATTTGTATCCATCACTTCTTCATGACCTCCTATTCAGATTAAGAGGGATGTTGGGAATGGTGTAATCTTCACATTTAGTCACGAACAACATTAATTGATGTGTGTATTGTAATTCTATGCTATGGCTAATAAGGCCGACATAGAAAGCCTTATGTTGGCCTATAACCACTATTGGGGAGGGCACCCTACTTCTCGAGTGTGTATAAGACTATAAGTACACAAGTATTGTTTTCTTAACATCTTAAGAGCTATTTTGCTCCAATATAAAGTGTTAAGCTTAGAATTAGTAATACAATATGGTGCTTCTCTCTATTTCTCTTGTTGTTTTCATTGAATGGGTTCATCAACTAAGTTAAGAAGTGCTTATGTGCTTATCCATATAAAATGTCAACAATCACAACCATAATTCCAAAAGAAGCCCCAGCTAAAGAGATCGCTAGGTAGAGTTGTCAAGGGAGAGAGGCAGCTCCAACGTTGGGCCAGGATAGGCGTTGTACAAACATGAAGAGTGTCTTGTAGAAAAGATAAGAGTATAGCACACACAGGACTGAATGTGAATTGCAGCAGGTGAAGTAGAACAAATAAGAACGCTAGTTTACAAAATTGACATCCACACTAGTAAAGAATCTTACCCAGATAGCAAAAGCGATTCTTAGAGGGAAAGTCCAAAACCATTTCCACGTGATAGTAGATTATCGATCTTTGCCCAAACTATGTACCAAGTTGGGATTGGTTCTTGTATTTTATATTTTAGTTCAAGTTTCTATGGCTGTTCTTCTTTAATTCAGTACTTTAAGTGATCTCATGATAGTTTATATGGTTACTGTTGTTCTCTTAGTATAACTTGCTTTCTTATACCACCACAATAAAGAAAAAGAATACGAGTACAAGTGCTAAAAATAAAACATTTTGATTTCACTCAATCAATATTTCTCAATAACTGTTCTCTTAGTAGTCAAGTTGCTATTTTATCCTTCCACAATAAAAAGAAATAAGTAAGAGTGCAAGGTGTAAAAACAAAATATTTCAATTTGACTCAATCAAGATTTCTCTTAAGACTATAAGACTATAAGTACACAAGTATTGTTTTCTTAACATCTTAAGAGCTATTTTGCTCCAATATAAAGTGTTAAGCTTAGAATTAGTAATACAATATGGTGCTTCTCTCCATTTCTCTTGTTGTTTTCATTGAATGGGTTCATCAACTAAGTTAAGAAGTGCTTATGTGCTTATCCATATAAAATGTCAACAATCACAACCATAATTCCAAAAGAAGCCCCAGCTAAAGAGATCGCTAGGTAGAGTTGTCAAGGGAGAGAGGCAGCTCCAACGTTGGGCCAGGATAGGCATTGTACAAACATGAAGAGTGTCTTGTAGAAAAGATAAGAGTATAGCACACACAGGACTGAATGTGAATTGCAGCAGGTGAAGTAGAACAAATAAGAACGCTAGTTTACAAAATTGACATCCACACTAGTAAAGAATCTTACCCAGATAGCAAAAGCGATTCTTAGAGGGAAAGTCCAAAACCATTTCCACGTGATAGTAGATTATCGATCTTTGCCCAAACTATGTACCAAGTTGGGATTGGTTCTTGTATTTTATATTTTAGTTCAAGTTTCTATGGCTGTTCTTCTTTAATTCAGTACTTTAAGTGATCTCATGATAGTTTATATGGTTACTGTTGTTCTCTTAGTATAACTTGCTTTCTTATACCACCACAATAAAGAAAAAGAATATGAGTACAAGTGCTAAAAATAAAACATTTTGATTTCACTCAATCAATATTTCTCAATAACTGTTCTCTTAGTAGTCAAGTTGCTATTTTATCCTTCCACAATAAAAAGAAATAAGTAAGAGTGCAAGGTGTAAAAACAAAATATTTCAATTTGACTCAATCAAGATTTCTCTTAATATCAGATCATATCCAAGAAGTAAAGCAATAATCAAAATAAACAGAGCAGCTTTCAAGTGATCATCAAACGACTTGTTCTATGAAGAAAAGTTAAACTAAGTACAATAAATGCAGCACAGGCACACACCTGATCAGCTCCATTCTATAGTAATAAAAGTTTCCCCATTGTTGTGATGCCCCTTGTTGGTGCTTTGCAGTATAATATGCATGGGCCCACTCCTAAAAGGGTGAAGCATTGATATAAATTAAACAGCATGAAGCTGACATATTGAATAGTTGTGATTTCATTATCAAGAAGTTTCCAGTGCTTGACGACATTATTAACAATAACTCGTAAGGTAAGACCCATTTAGAAAAAACACTCCAGGACATTACAAAGAAAGAGTTATTCTCTTAAACATTCAATAGAGAGCAGAACTTATCAAAGAAAAAACAGGTTCTCAAATCATACAGAGCAATCAATAAGCAGCAAATTTCAATGTCACACAAATCAAAACATGGCTTCAAATAGGTAACTTCATATTGGATAATAATCATATACAATGAAGGCAAATGTCATATTTTAAACACGTCCCCTATAAGAAATATAATATAATAGTTTGTTGCTATCATTTTTTGCTGCAGAGCTACCTCATCTGTTGCAAAGTTTTTACCAGCATTCCGAATGTTCTTGAGTTGGTAGATGAGGTCTATTTTCAACATTTGGATGCTGAATGAGGTCTATTTTATGTTGCTTTCAACTTATAAAGAATCTAGGTTGCACCGAGTTTTGGGAATGAGGTTAAATAGGGAAAGTTTTAAAGATGGTTGGAAGATACCCCTAAATTTCCGGGAGAGGGCGAGACGGGCAGAAAAAAAAAATTGATTTTTTTTCAAAATATTCAGAAAGAATAATAACTAAGACACAGAGACCCTAGAGTACAGGACTATAATACAACTCAATAATGGTATCAATTCTTAAATAATACATTCAATAGACCTTGTCTGAGAGGATATCAAGATTCAAAGCCTTGAAAAAAAATAGATATACGGTACAAAGACCTCCTAAACATCAACGTGAAAACTATTGTTGTGATTATCCCTCATTATAAAAACATAATACATAATCATCTAGCATGAAATGCATGAATAAAATTTGTCATGATCTGGATGTCAAACGTGTGAATGAATATTTTTTTGCAGCACTGGAGCTAAATGGGCACCAGCTTGGACAAGAGGTGCCTAGACATCCCAAAACAATCTAGGGACACCAAAATCCTTGCTATCCAAGGAACATTTCCTGTACAGCACTATTTTTTAGAAGAAATGTCCAAAGGACATGGGGAACGTCCTCCGAGTCGTGGAGGTGATCCTTACCGTAATGAACATAATTGTTCATTGTGGGAGCATCCATAAAGAGGGTCACGACACCATGGAATCTAAATAGATAAAATTTATTTATTGATGTATGAATGATATGATATGATTACGAAGGATGCATGGCCATATATATGCAATTTGAAAGGTCACACAAATAGTCATTTCCTTTGTTGATAATATGACTAATTATATTTATTATTAACATATAAGTTAGCCAACTTATACCATTCACTAAGCATCCATATAGAGGGGTGCTGCCATCAAAATGGCTTGCTTTTCTTCAAAGTGTCTTCAACGAGTAACTTTCTCTGGACTAAGGAAACAGGACAAAATATCTTCGAAGCTTCAAACAGTATTGTCGCATTGTAAAGGGATCAATACATCCTAGATTGATTTTTTTTGGAAATGTTTCTTGACAAGACATTTGATTCCGACTATAAATATTTCAGTTTCTTTGGGAAAAAGTTGTATTGGAGATTTGATGCAATGCAACAGATTTTGTGATTAAGACAACGATAACGTCCCTTTTGTAAATTTCTTCTTCATGATGTCAATTTTATGAGACTCTTGATTCAATTTAAATTGAGTATTAACTCTTTGCCAGATACTTGTGTTGTTTTGTAGGATGATAATATTTCATCAGTAGCAACAGCTCGGATTTTGCTTCAATTGAGTCTCTAAAAGTCCCGTTATCATTAGTTTGCACTTTGACTTCTAAAAACACTCCGAGTACATAGATTGGCAAGACAGTGCTCAAGGAAGATCAACTGATCTTCCTCGAATTGAAGAATCACAAAAGGATATCATTTTTGGTGACTGGGATATCAAAATGAAACGAGCAGAAATGGCTATTATCAGAGCTAGAAATCTTGCCTCAAATTTCACCGAATACATTACAAATACCTTATTGCAGGCCAATCTAATACAGGAATGCCCGAAGGACACCTTGCCAGATGTCAAAACTTTAAAACAATCTTGGCAGGAAACATCTAAGAAGAAGGTTGAAGATATTCAGAGTTTATCACAAGCAAACCTTGAAAGTTATTGGCATTTCCTAGTGAAACCACATAGTCAGTGGCTCGTGCTGAGGTGTCTCTCGAATGCAACAGTGCAACTTCTTCCAGCGCTTAGTGATGCAGTGTTTACGGGACAAATGCGCATGCAACCAGTACATCCCCCCCAGCTGAAGCCGCTCACGGACATATATGATCTCAGAGAGCAGATGAAGAATCAATCTAGAGCACAGTCATGAGTTCTTGTTACAACAGATCACTGATTTAGTTGTCCTTTATCTTAGCTTAGTTTGTTGAAGCTTTTCTGAAGACTTTTATTTTAAGTTTACTATTTTTTTAATATTAATAGGTTATTTAAACCCCTTTCATGCATTTAGAAAGGGGTCCAGAATTTTGAGAAGACAACTTTGAACTTGCACTATTGTTTGATCCAAAGTTATCTAATTGAGAAGCTAAGCCTAAAAGCTATATTTTCATAAGCAGAGCGCTAATGCATCGGGTACTATTATCTTTATGTTATCACTATGTGTTATTGAATTAGATAGTGAATTTCTTATACGTTATTTTGTTATATAAATGCTTTGAAAACAATCAGTCATTATCACTATTGATGTGCAGAATTGAATGATTTGTGATTATGTATGAGATAACGAGATCTTTTATGTGATTGAGTTTTAACCAACTAAATTAATTAACTATTTAATTAATTTAGTTTATCATATATGCTTTCTTTTCATAAAAGTATTGAATGATCTATATTGTTATATACTTTGTGAAATCTTTCTTTGAGTCACATATAAAGATGTGCTATCCCAGGAAATAGGTAGAATAAGTTTATTTAGTAATTTTATCATTAGCTATAAAATCATTTCATTAGTTTCATTCTGTTATTATAATAAATCTCTTTAAAACGGGAAACTGGTCCCTTTATACCTAGTCGAACCCACCAATTTCAACGGAAACGGAGTTGCTTTAAGCTCCTAACTAGGTGGTATTCCCCAATGTTGAGGCAGTCAAGTTCCAGCCTTCAACATTTTTGGCACTAGAAGGAGGGCCCCCGACTATGAATGGAAATAAGGTCTAATCCCAAATCAAAAGGTCATCTGAAGAGTCATTCGCCCTCAAAATCTCCCCCAACTTCCAGATCTCACTCGAAATCTCCTACCCCTAGACCGGAAGTTGTAACAAAATCTCCTAGTACACGCCCTAAGACAACCGATCAACCTCCTTTACAGGAGTTACCTGAAGTTCAGACTTTAATTGAGAAATTAGAAGGAATCTCTATTTCCCAAGAAAAGCCTCAACATTATGAGTTATCTAAAGGTAGCGTATCATCATCTTTTCCCACTTCTCGTATTTTGACTCATTCTCAAAGTGAGAAACTCAGGGTTACTCCATTTGAGTTTCCCTTACCTTCCCACTGAAGAAAGACCCAAAAGTCTGAAGCTCAATCATCAACTAGTGATATTTTGTCTTCATCTCCACCAAAAACACCTTTATTTCATTCTGCCTCATTAACTTCTTCTCATCTGACCAATCCATTCATCCCTATTGCCCATTCCCAATCAACAAGTGCTAGTTTAGGTAGTACTAGCGCAGGGGCTACTTCTTCCACACAGTTAGCCTCTTCTACTACTACAACTTCTTCTATTCAAATTCCCACAATGGCTAATAGACCTTGGACAAATCCAGGTGTTGTTAACATGCCAACACCCCTTCATCCTTTGCCTAAATATCCAGAAAGATGGTTACCTAAGTTCAATCCTGATGAAGGGATTCAAGCTGAAGAAAATTTGCATAATTATATGCTGGCCATTAATCTCAAAGAGGTTTCAAAAGAAGATTGTGTATGTAGACTTTTTCCATATACATTTGTAGGATCAGCAGGATCCCCTTATTTTTCCTTACCATCAAGTTCAATTAATAATTGGAATGCGTTTCAAAAGTTTGATCCCGATAAGAGGATCAAAACTGCAAAATCCTTGGGGAGCCTGGAGCGAGAGCCTGGAGCAGCCTGTGCGAGAGGAACCAAATAGCGGGAGCCTGGTGCAGCCTCCGAGGCCGGTAGGAGGAAGCTCGGGGAGCGCGTAAAGAGACACAGCCATCCACGAGTCTGCGCGAAGCTCTAGAGTCATGGCCCCAGGAGGGGGCCGCGAAAAGGAAACTCCCTTGCCACCTGAGCTAGCTGCATTCCAGAATCTGGTTGCAGCATGCAATAAACAGCCAGCAACCGAAAACCAGCAAAAGTTTGTAAAAAAATGGAATCCATCCCCACAGTTGCTCTACCGACTGAAGAACCCTGCAAAGCGGCATTAAACCTAGTAGAACAAGGGCTTATTGGCCAGTTCATAAGCTTATGGCCCTCACCTAAAGCGGTAGAAGCCTAGGTGCAAAGGAATTGCATTCACTGGTCAAAGAAGGAATAAAAAGCCATTTCATCAGCAAAGGCTTCTTTGTATTCATATTTGAAGCAGTAGAAGATAGGAACCTCATATTCAGAAATGGCCCATATTTCATGGGGCCTCAGGGTCTCTATCTGAATCAATGGACTCCAGACTTCGACCCGACTCAGGATGTGCCCTCGGCCGTTCCGGTCTGGGTGCGATTGCCCCACCTACCTCTACACTGTTGGAACCCTAAATCCTTAGAAACCATAGGCAACAAGCTAGGCAAATACATCGACCGAGTAGAAAGAAGAGACCAGTACTCCTGTGCGAGAATTTGTGTAGAAGTAGACCTGGAGGAAGGTCTCCCTGAAGCCATTAAACTCACGGTGGTTGACTGGACACACATACAAGTCCTAGACTACGAGCAACTCCCATTTAAATGCCGGCACTGCCATGGCTATGGGCATTTTGCCAAGCATTGCAAAAAGAAATCAGAGGATGGAGTTGAGAAGGAGAAAGGAGATCAATGGACTCAGGTTCAGAAATCAGGGCCAACTAAGCAGAGCAACAGGAATAAAGGGAAAGTCATATCCACTGGGAGGGTTGCTCCTCCCGAAACCCAAGTAGAAGGAAGCTCAGTCCCTCCAATAGCAAACATATCAACAAACCCCTTTGATATACTCAGCACACTAGAAGAACTCCAAGACCCAGCAGATTAAGAGGATGAACAGTAGGCAAATAACATGAAAGAAAACAAAAGGCAAGAGGAATCAGTCCAAATCGCATCCCTAAAAGGTGCCTCTAACTCCCCAACCTATGCAAATATGACAAGAAAGAAGACCCCTGAGATATCGGGATCCTTGGAAGATGAAACATCTGAGAGGCCCATGAAAAGAGTGGGGAGGAAATCTCACAGAGAGGCTAGAGAAGAAGAAGTAAAGAGACAAAAAATGCAAGGCAGCCAAGCCACTACAGAGAAATACTAGAACCAGGCCTCCCAAGGGAGGTGCTGCCCCAACCCCTACCAGTAAATAATGCGATTAGTCTCTTGGAATTGCAGAGGACTGGGGAACCCATCAAAAGCTGAAGCAATCAAGAGCCTATTAAAATCAAAACTTCTCGAGATCCTCATGCTCCAAGAGACTAAAATAGAAGGCGAAGCCCTTCTGGAACTCAACAAAGCAAAATGGAAAACAAAAGCTGGAAAAGCGGTAAGTGCTAGAGGTACATGCGGCAAGTTAGCCACTCTCTAGGAGTCTGACAAATTCCTACTTGAGAGCTCCTTTCAGACGCAGCACTGGATTTACACCAAACTTCGACACCTATCAAGTAAGATAAACATTGCACTCTTTAATCTCTATGTACCTATCCTCTATGCAGAAAAGGAACAATGTTGGCAAACTCTGACTGATTTTTTGGAAGCATACTCCCTCAATAATATAATTATTGCCGGAGACTTCAATCTAATCCTAGACCCAAAGGAAAAAAGAGGAGGAACCAACAACAGGGATCGCTTCCTTCCCTTAGTGGAAAACCTGATTCAACAATGAGATTTAATGGATTTCAAGACAAAAAAAGGACTATACACATGGACTAATAATAGAATAGGGGAGGAGCATATCTCAGCCAAGCTGGATAGATTCCTTCTACAGAGTTCCTTCCTCTCCGAGAAGATGATCATCTCCACAAAAATTCAGCCAAAGTAGAACTCAAACCATAAACCCCAATGTTGCACGAAGTGGAAGCGTTTTTTGGAAGCAGGGACGCCGAAGCATCATTTTCCAAAAATCTAGGAAGCAAAGCGTCCGCGGAAGCGTCTGCTATATATATATATATATATATATATATATATATATATATATATATATTTATATTTATATTTTTTTGCATTTATACTCAAAACAAACATCCCAAATACCAAATTAATTGTAGAAGACATGAAAACATGCATATTTTTGCATAAATCAAGATAGATATAACATCCATTGTACATTAATGATCTAGAATCTAGATTCTTCTCCTCTTGTCTAGCCTTTGCCTCTACCTCGATTGTCTAGGGATATTAGTCAACATTGCCCAATTTTGATCAAACTACCTAATTCAAGACTTAAAATATGGTAGAAAAAGCTTAACATGTTTGATCGATGATTTTGACTTGATTGAAAGGTAATTTTTTGCTAAGGGCGTGCCGCGTGACAAAGGAGTTCAACAATTAACACCACCAACACTAGGGTACCTATAGGGCTTGGTGCTCTTGATTAAATGCTAATCGCATACCTTCATACTTGATATAATCTAATGAAATGCCACAATCCCATTGATCCTGAATTCCTGAAAACCGTTAAGTCTGCTGAATTTTGAATAGGATATGAAATTCTATTTTCTCCATATGAAGTCCAATGAGGCTAGAACCACTCTCAAACATCCTGAGTCATTTCATGGTAATGTTAAAAATTTAAGTAAAATGATGAAAAAGAAAAATAAAGGAGAATGTCACTTTTACTTTAAGAATTTAACATTACCATGAGGGAGCATCTGCTATATTTATATTTTTTTTGCCTTCATTCATCACCCTAACCCAAGGTGGACCCACCCCCAACAAGCAAACTCACCTAAAATTAAAAAAAAAAAAAAAAAAATTGATAAAAAAAACGATTTTCTAAACACTTTTCCGGAAGCTTTTCTGGAAGCGTACGGAAGCGTACACTTCCTCCTCCGAAGCGCCATGCTTCCGACGCCCGAAGCGCAGTACGAAGCGCGCTTCGGCGCTTCGGAAGCGGTGCTTCCATACAGCGCTTCCAAATTTCCAGTAAGCGGCTAAAAAAGCCGAAGCGCCGCTTCTGGCCAAGCTTCCTAGGCGCTTCCGTACGAGACACGCTTCGGAGCTTGGAACCAGGGGGGCGCTTCGTGCAACACTGATAAACCCATCCTCCTTCTGCTGGAAGAAGAAGAAAACCTAGGACCAATCCCCTTTCGGTTCTGCCCTCTATGGGCAAACAGGGAAGGGTTTTTGGATACAGTGAATAAGGCATGGTCCATCCATGTTCTTGGATCACCTAGCTATGTTTGGGAGCAAAAGATAAAAGCCACCAAAACAGCCCTGAAGCAATGGATAAAAAAGCCCACAGTCTCTCCCACTACCCAACGAAAACAGAGCACAAAGCAGCTGCTGGATCTCCAAATGGGCTTGGAGACTCAAGACATAACCAGAGCAGAAATTCATAGTGAGCAAGAACACCAAATCAGCACCCTCCGAACATTTAGAGAAGAGGAAGAATATTTGAGGCTCAAGTCACGCAATCTCTGGCTTGCATCTGGAGACAAAAATACAGCCTTCTTCCACAAGCAAATTCGAACCTGCCTCTCCAGAAACCACATTGCCGAGATCACCTCGCCAAAAGGGACTATTCTTAAAGGCACAACTCTGATAAAAGAGGCGGCAACCTCTCATTTTAAGCAGTTGTTCAAAGAAGAAGGCACGGAGGATGATGAGGAAGCTCACGACTTCCTCAAGCATGTTCCAAGGATGGTTAACGAGGAGGACAATGCAACTCTCCTAAAGCCATTCACTGAAGAAGAAATTAGCAATGTCATATGGAAGATGGAACTAGACAAAGCCCTAGGACTTGATGGATTCTCAATACACTTCTATAGACTCTGCTGGGACATCATCAAGGCTGATTTGTACCGAATGATCAAAGGATTCCTACGAAAAGCCAAAGTGGGAGGAAGCACAAACTCCACCTTCCTAGCCCTAATTCCCAAAGAAGCCAACCCGAAGACATTCGACAGATTCAGACCAATCTCGCTTTGCAATGCGTCCTACAAAATACTCACCAAGTTACTTGCTAATAGAATAAAGCCTCTGCTGGACAAACTCATCTCTCCCAATCAAGGAGGGTTTGTCAAAGGTAGGCATATCCTAGACAATGTGATACTAGTGCAGGAAATCATCCATTCTAGCCATCAACGCAAAGAGCAAGGTATGCTCATCAAACTGGACATGGCGAACGCCTTCGATAGAGTAAGACACTCATTCCTCCTCCAAGTTCTTTCTGCATTTGGTTTCAGCTCTGAATTTGTAAAAATGATTAAAGCATGCATTGGAGAACCTTGGATAGCCCCTCTAGTAAATGGTAGGCCGGCAAACTACTTCAAAGCTTCAAGGGGAATCAGGCAAGGCTGCCCTCTGTCCCCCTTCCTGTATATTTTGATGGCAGACTCTCTAAGCCGAAAGCTCACAGATGAGAAGCTCAACGGGACTCTTCCTGGCATTAGGGTGATACCTGGAACAAACCCAATCAATCATGCCTTGTTCGCCGATGACTCTATCCTTATGGGAGGAGCCTCCATTAAAATAGCAAGAGCCTTCAGTGGAGTAATCCAAAGCTTCTGCAGAGTCTCCAGAGCTATGGTCAACAAGAGAAAAAGTGCAGTGTACGGCTGGGCGGTATCCATACTCAGGATTGCCCAAGCCCTGGGCTTCATCGGATATGCCTCTTAGGAAAAATTCAAGTATCTTGGCCTGCCTTTAACCTTGGTTTCCACTAAGGCCCCTCATTGGATGGAAATTATCAGCAAAATTAAGGCTAAAATGACTGCTTGGGGTGGCCAGTGGCTTACCTCAGTCGGGAAGCTCACTTTGATCAAGTCAGTTCTCTCATCCCTTCCTATCTACCAAGATTCTTTCCTTTTGGCTCCAAAAATGATCACCAAACAGTTAGCAAAGTTGATTCGAAATTTTCTATGGCAAGGAGGAAAGGGGAACCAAAAAAAATTCCATATAGTAAGCTGGGGCATAGTGAAAAGGCCAATATCTGAAGGTGGACTGTTGAGATTGCAACAAGATGATGGAGCTTAGTGAAAAGAGTCGCCTTCACTAAGTGGGCCCGCAGGCTATTTTTGGCGCAAGTCTATTTTTAGACTATGTCTATTTTTAGACATATGGATCATGTCTATGGATTGCAGGTTGCTGTTTATGGATGATTGATCAAGTTGGGAAAAAATAGATGGACTTCTATTTTTGATGAAAGTGTGAGTGATCACAGTGTGAGTGATCAAAGTCTATTTTTAGACTGGCTGTCAAAAATAGAAAAGTCAAATATTATTATCTCACAATAATATTTGGACTATAAACTTAATCTTATTCTCTTGGAACACTTCAGTTTGAGCTACAGAGGTGGCACATGCAGCTGTCAGAAGGAAATACGCTTTTCTTATGAGTCAGTTGAGTTGTTGCATGCATGACTTCAGTTAGAACTCAATCAGTTGAGTTTGGTGGAGTTGATGGAGTTGTGTTCAGTTTAGCTTTGTTAAACTGGTTGTATTTAGTCTAACTGGAAATAGACTAGAGATGAGTTGGGTGAATTAGTTATTAATTAATTCACAAGTTATTAACTCATAATACAACTAATGAATACATCAGTTAACTCAGTTGCATGTCAGTGCATGTTCAGTTCAACAGAGACAGGTGGTAGAGAATCAGATTGCTATCAGTTGTGACTATAGTTGTGCACCAGATCTTGCACAATCAAGGGATTGAGTATGCCAATGAGTTTTCTCACGTATTTGCCCACATTATAGCTTGTGCTCACGTCCAACAAAGAGTGAGTGACTATTTTGCAGGTGAAAAACGAGTTTGGTGAGCCATTCTCATCAGTTCTTGAGCAGGTATTGAGCAGTGGAGGCAGGCAAGCAGTGGAAGAGATTTGGAGATCAGATCTGAGCTGTATTGTGTGTAATAGAGGTGGAGATACTTGTGAGAAGTATTATGTTGTGTAATGTTACATGACTCAATCATTAATATACAGATAGTTGGGGTTTTTAGCGAGATGCTTTCCCCGGGATACATACTGTGTTAATGTGTGAATGCTCTTGATGTTTTATTGTTATTGATGCTGCTATATTGATGATCAACGTAGAGGAGCTTATGTATTGTGTATGTATTCCGCAATAGTACATGATCAGGATAATCTCTGTTGAATATGTGTTAAATTATTCAAAATTTCTACATGGTATCAGAGCTGTTGATCATCAGATCTACTATTCAGGAAGTGTTTACATTCTATTTCTCTAGGCAGAGTCTGTAATCGGGCCAGGTAGCCTCCGGATTCATCCTTCCTTTGGAAGGTGAAATATCCGGTAAAAGCCCATACAGTCAATCTCTGTACGAGAAATATTTTGTTCTCACGAATTCTAGATCGGAAGCAGTTGAGTTGGTTGCTAGTGGAATTCGAATTTGCAGCAGTGTTTTCTTGGTGACAACGCAGCAATGTCTTTCAACGGATTGCGATTGGAGTATGCTCTTGAGGGCAGCTCAAACTATATTGCATGGAAAGACAGGATGGAGGCAGTATTAGAGATGATAACGGGCTGAAGGAGTTCATAGATACGGATATCCCAAAGCCTACTGATGCTGTTGAGGCGGAAGTTTGGCAAAAGAAGACCGCAAAATGTCGAAGGATTCTGTTGGAGGGCGTGAAGGATCACATTGTGTCCAGCCTCCATGGAAAGGCTACTCCATATTTGATGTGGAAATCATTAACAGAATTATTCCAAAGCAAGAGCGATCAGAGGAAGCTGGCGCTCAAAGATAAACTCAGAAACATCAAATGCGAGAAGGGTGACAGTATTCCCAAGTATCTCACGAAGTTCACTCAGTGTCGAGATGAGCTGGGAAGTGTGGGGGTTACTGTCGATGATGAGGACTTGGTGAGCTTGGCTCTCCTTGGTCTTCCGAAGAGTTGGCATTCCTATCAGGACTCTGTCAATGGTCGGGAGAAGTTGCCAGGATGGGAAAGACTATGGTCAGATCTTGTGCAGGAGGAGATCAGGCGGAGTACCAGGGACGGATCTTCGTCAAAGGGAGCTGATGAAGAGACTTGTGCTTTGGCTGCCAAAGCAAAGAAAGGGAAGAGCAAGAAAGCTTCTCAGTCTGGTGCGAAAGGCAAGAAGCAGGATATGTCTAAGGTGAAGTGTTTTCACTGTCACCAACGCGGACACTATGCCACAAATTGTCCGCAGAAGAAGAAGAACAAGCAAGTTGTTGGATCTGTAGGGGGAGAGGCCTTAGCTTCTCAGTTTGAGCTTGATTTTTCATTGATCGCATGCTTGGTTTCAAGTGTGATGGGATCAGTGTGGTTCTTGGACAGTGGTGCGTCTTTTCACATGACAGGAGATAGAAATTTGTTCTCTGATCTGGAGGACAAAGATCTTGGAGTGCACATCGAGATGGGCAATGATGGTAGATACAGTGCGACCGGTATCGGTACCATTTCCTTTGAGAGGGAGTCTGGTAAACCCTTTTTATTGAAGGAAGTCATGCATGTTCCAGGATTGAAGAAGAATCTCATCTCAGTGGCGATGTTAGAAGACAAGGGGTATGATGTTGTTTTCAGCGAGGGAAAGGCCTTCCTGCGCAGCAAGACAGCTGGTGAGACCCGGAAGATGGGGGTTCGAGTGAGGAACCTTTATCAGTTGCATGTAGATGGATGCGCAGCAATGGCAGGCAAGGCAGAAGGATTGGTGAGCCGGGATGATGGCGAGTTGTGGCACAGGAGATTGGGTCACCTTCACCATGGAGCCTTGAAGATACTACAGCAGATCACTACAGGGCTTCCTAAAGGCACACTTGCACAGTCAGATCAGTGCAAGGGGTGTACTTTGGGGAAGTTTGTGAAAGCCACCTTTCACGAGAAGGATAGTCGCGCCACGACGATCCTTGAGAGAATTCACACAGACGTGTGTGGACCTTTCTCAGTTGCCTCGACAGGAAAACACAGGTATTATGTGATTTTTGTTGATGATTTCTCTCGTAAGTGCTGGATCTTCTTCATGCAGAAGAAAAGTGAGACATATTCAAAGTTCTGTGAATTCAAAGCACTGGTCGAGAAGGAGTCGGGGAAGAAGGTGAAGGCTCTTAGGAGCGATAATGGTGGTGAATACATCTCGGACGAGTTCAAGGATTTCTGCAAGACAGAAGGGATTCGTAGAGAGCTCATAGCTCCCCATAACCCACAGCAGAACGGGGTAGCTGAGCGGAAGAACAGAACGATTGTGGGTGCTGCACGGGCAATGTTGCATGATCAGGGCCTACCCCTTCACTTGTGGGCGGAAGCATGCAATACAGCAGTTTATGTGCAGAACCGTTGTCCTCATAGGATACTTGGCATGAGTACACCTGAGGAGACTTATTCTGGTAAGAAGCCTGATCTTTCTCATTTGAGGATTTTTGGTGCTAATGTTTACATGCATGTGACGAAGGATGCCAGGAAGAAGTTGGAGCCGACCGCAGAGGTTGGGATATTTGTGGGGTACACTGATACGCCCCACAACTATCGTGTGTATTTGCCAGACAGTGGTAAAACTGTTGTGCGACAGGATATAAAATTTCAGGAGGAGAAAGCCATGAAGTGTTCGCTTGAGAGGGAGCTACACTTGCATGCAGATGAGGAGCTATTAGTTCCTAAGGATGAGCTTCAGGACGTGGATCAGCCACAGGACGAGGTTCATGGAGTGCAAGAGACCACTCATGCAGCGCCAACCATCAGAGGGTGAAAGCGCTTGACAAAAGCTGAGCGACTGGCTCAAGATGCAGAGAAAGTTGTAGGACCACCTACATCCCAACGCAGGCAGAGACAGTCACCTGATCGGTACACTGGATACATGGCTCTTATGAGCAAGTGTGTTGTGACTGAGCCATCCTCTTTCGAGGAAGCTGTGGAGGATCCCGCATGGGTAGACGCCATGGTGGAAGAGTATGATTCTATTGTCAGAAACAGTGCATGGGAGATTGTTCCTAGACCGGAAGGGAAATCAGTGGTGGGTTCGAGATGGATCTACAAAGTTAAGCAGGCAGCTGACGGGAGTGTGGAGAAGTACAAGGCAAGATTCGTTGCCCGAGGCTTTTCACAGATTGAGGGGATCGATTATGAGGAGACCTTTGCACCTGTCGCAAGGTATTCTTCCATACGGACGATTCTTGCTCTCTCAGCGCAGATGGGATGGCACATTCATCAGATGGATGTGAAGACTGTGTTCCTCAACGAAGTCATTGAGGAGGAGGTGTACATTGAGCAACCCGAAGGCTTTGAAGTCTTCAGCAGCGAGTCGCATGTGTGCAGGCTCAAGAGAGCGTTGTATGGGTTGAAGCAAGCACCACGTGCTTGGTACACACGGATAGACAGCTATTTCACAGGACTTGGATTCTCCAAGAGCGAGGCGGATCCGAACCTATACCAGATTGTGGTGGAGGGTAAGTTGCTTATCATTGTACTGTATGTTGATGATTTGATTCTAACGGGTGATGAGCTGTTGATACTGTCATGCAAGAAGGATCTTGCTACAGAGTTTGAGATGAAGGATTTGGGCCTCCTTCACTATTTCCTGGGATTGGAAATATGGCAGCGCAGTGGTGGACTGTTTGTTTCTCAGGGCAAGTATGCTCGGGAGATACTGGAGAAGTTCAACATGCATGGCTGCAAGCCTGTTGATACTCCTCTTCCTGGAGGTTGGAGGAAGGAGGATGCCACTTCGGGAGAAGAAGTGGATGCCACTGTTTATCGACAGTTGGTAGGGTCGCTGATGTATTTGGTCAATACACGACCTGATATATGCTATGCAGTTAACCAGCTTTCACAAGCTATGGTTAAGCCTACCAAGCTCTTCTGGAAGGCGGGCAAGCATGTATTGCGCTACTTGAGAGGCACATCGGGATATGGTTTGTGGTATAGACAGGAGGATGAGGTGAAGCTATGTGGCTTCACGGATGCAGATTGGGCAGGGAGCCCAACAGACAGAAAGAGCACATCAGGAGGGGTCTTCAGTATTGGATCGACAGCAGTTTCTTGGTACAGCAGGAAACAGAGATCCGTGGCACTCAGTTCAGCGGAGGCCGAGTATATGGCAGCAAGTTTGGCTGCATGCGAGGCTATATGGATGAGGAAGATCGTAGTTGGTTTGTTCGGTTCTCATTTGGATCCTACTGTGATTTACTGTGATAACCAGAGTTGCATTAAACTCTCGGCTAATCCTGTATTTCATGATAGATCTAAACATATTGACATCAGGTACCATCATATCAGAGATTGTGTGCAGCGGAGGATCATGTTACTTTCGTACATTCCAACGGAGGATCAGGATGCTGATATTCTGACGAAGGCTCTCACCAGGAGCAAATTCGAGTACCACCGAGGCAGGATAGGGGTTGCTGATAATCCATATCTTGTCGAGAGGGAGTGTTGAGATTGCAACAAGATGATGGAGCTTAGTGAAAAGAGTCGCCTTCACTAAGTGGGCCCGCAGGCTATTTTTGGCGCAAGTCTATTTTTAGACTATGTCTATTTTTAGACATATGGATCATGTCTATGGATTGCAGGTTGTTGTTTATGGATGATTGATCAAGTTGGGAAAAAATAGATGGACTTCTATTTTTGATGAAAGTGTGAGTGATCACAGTGTGAGTGATCAAAGTCTATTTTTAGACTGGCTGTCAAAAATAGAAAAGTCAAATATTATTATCTCAAAATAATATTTGGACTATAAACTTAATCTTATTCTCTTGGAGCACTTCAGTTTGAGCTACAGAGGTGGCACATGCAACTGTCAGAAGGAAATACGCTTTTCTTATGAGTCAGTTGAGTTGTTGCATGCATGACTTCAGTTAGAACTCAATCAGTTGAGTTTGGTGGAGTTGATTGTGGAGTTGATGGAGTTGTGTTCAGTTTAGCTTTGTTAAACTGGTTGTATTTAGTCTAACTGGCAAATAGACTAGAGATGAGTTGGGTGAATTAGTTATTAATTAATTCACAAGTTATTAACTCATAATACAACTAATGAATACATCAGTTAACTCAGTTGCATGTTCAATTCAACAGGGACAGGTGGTAGAGAATCAGATTGCTATCAGTTGTGACTATAGTTGTGCACCAGATCTTGCACAATCAAGGGATTGAGTATACCAATGAGTTTTCTCACGTATTTGCCCACATTATAGCTTGTGCTCACGTCCAACAAAGAGTGAGTGACTATTTTGCAGGTGAAAAACGAGTTTGGTGAGCCATTCTCATCAGTTCTTGAGCAGGTATTGAGCAGTGGAGGCAAGCAAGCAGTGGAAGAGATTTGGAGATCAGATCTGAGCTGTATTGTGTGTAACAGAGGTGGAGATACTTGTGAGAAGTATTATGCTGTGTAATGTTACATGACTCAATCATTAATATACAAATAGTTGGGGTTTTTAACGAGATGCTTTCCCCGGGATACATACTGTGTTAATGTGTGAATGCTCTTGATGTTTTATTGTTATTGATGCTGCTATATTGATGATCAACGTAGAGGAGCTTATGTATTGTGTATGTATTCCGCAATAGTACATGATCAGGATAATCTCTGTTGAATATGTGTTAAATTATTCAAAATTTCTACATGGACTTCAGGTAAAAGATCCTGTGTTGGCCAATCTGGCGATGGGAGGGAAGATCCTCTGGAAAATCTTCTCAAACCAAAGAAACCCTGTAAGTCAAGTTCTAATTAAAAAATATCTGCACAGACTCTCAATAAAGAATATGGAAGAAGGAGCTTCCCACAAAGGAACCACGTTGTGGAAGTTGTGCAGCCAAGGTTGGAAATTCTTCAAAGAACAGCTCTACAGAATTCCAGGAAATGGGAAAAGAATTAGATTGTGGGATGACAAGATCATGGGACTCCATCCCCTAAATCTTGCTCCGGAAATAGCAGATTTGCGTAACTGGCTCATCCAAAAAGGTATCCACAAACTTGTTGACATATGCACATGGGATTCAGCAGGGAACTGGAGTAACTAGGCCCTCCATCGCCCCCCTGATTGGATGCTCCCTCAACTCCATCAATTATTAGCTAAACTCACTGGTCTGGCTCCTGTGCATCTCCATTCGAGGGATAGGTGAGGCTGGGGGAAATCCAGATCTTACTCAGCTCAGCTGGGTTTTACAACCCTACAAGAACAACAACAACAGATCCATACTACAAAGCTTTGGCAGCATGTTTGGGACCCATTTGGTCTCCCAAAAATCAACTTCTACTGGATTTTCATGCATAGAAGGACCCTCATTAGGGACAACTTAGAGAAAAGAGGAATCATGGGTCCACACAGATGCCCTCTCTGCTGCAAGGATCAGGAAACTATCGATCACCTATTCATAGATTGCCCCTTTTCTCAAGAGATCTGGTTGCAAGAAATTATGGGGCTCAACGCCCAAATCCCTCAGCATTCTTCAGTTGTTAGTCTTTTCGCAACCTGGAAAGATCGCTATCCTCACTCTTTGAATAGCAACTCAACATGGACTAAAATTTGGAATGCAATACCAAAATATATATGTTGGGAAATCTGGTTGGCTACACAGTGGCTGCCAAGGCCAAAGCTTTGTTGCTGAAACTTTGGAAAACAGACCTCATAAACCAGACAACTCTGTTAAAATTGGCAACTAGGGCCAAACTCCATGTGGATCACCTTATTTATGGCTTCTGATATTTTTCCTAGATTCCTCTCATCGAGAGGTGTAGGATTGATCCAAAGATCATCCGATTCCGATAAGTATTTATGGAGATATGAATTTATTTTGATTATGGACAAATTGTCAAGGTCGGCCAGCAAACTTACGTAAGCTCAGAAGCCCAACAGTCATGTCTATTCAACCTCAACGTTTGCATATAAATACAAGGAGCATTCTCCTCATTTGGACAATTCAATTCACTCATCTTCTCTCTCTCTCTCTCCTACGCATAAAAGGAACCTCTCTCTCTCACACGTGTGGTTGAAAGGAAGACGTCCTAGGGCAAGGAAGACACAGAAAGGAGGACGCTAGGGCAGCAGGTCATCCCTTTGACCTGCGTTGACCAAGTGTTGACCTTCCATAAGTGCGGATTGGGTGTGGTTGCCTCTCCTAGGCAGGCCGCAATTTTTGGCATGAAAATCGAGGTCATTTGACCTTTGGTTTGACCGATGTTGACTGCCCTAGTTTAGGGCTGCAAGTTGACTTCAAAAATCTGCAAATTGACTGAACTTTTGAGACTGTTCAAGGGTTGTTTCTTCAGGCTGTTCGAGGACAAGTTGACTAGAAATTGACCAAGTATTTTAGAGGTCAATTTCAACTAGTTTGACCAAGTTTGACTTTGCTGATCTAGGGTTTGCTGCCGCTGATATAAAATTACAGAATTTAGAATTTTTACTATTTCTCTACTGAACTATTGAAGATAAAAGAAGATTTGATCAAAGGGTTTCCCCGCATTGGGGTTTGTCCCTGGCTACCACATCTTGTGTCTCTTGTCTTGGCTTGTTTTTTGTTGATCATTTAATGTTCTATCTGCACTTAATGTATATGTGATTTGTGGCTAATAAGAAGAAAAATAAGTAAACTGCTCTAAGCATAGAACATACCATAATTTAACATGGTATCAAAGCTGAAGTGAAGACAAAGCCCAAGCAAGAGCAAGAGCAAGAGCAATCACCGAAGAGAAGGTTGGCAAGGCTATCTTAAAAAGAAATCATGGGGTCCTCAACACACTTCCCTGCTGAAGACAAACTCCGTGAGAAGTCTGACTATCATGGATGGAAGATGTCTCTGTTAGGATATTCCGACACATAGGATATAGTTAAGTTCAACTTGGTCTAGTGTAGAGTTAGGTAAAGTGTGTTTCTTTACCGTTGTACATTTTGTAACTTACAATCCGACGGTCACGATATGTAGTGATCCGACGGTTCACTCTCTCCTCGGTATTACCGACACTTGATCCGTGGCTTGACACCCGATTGGTCCATGAGTTCTATTTAAAGCGCATGGAGGGTCATTGTTCGGGTAATCCGTGCATGAGAGAAGCTTATGTAAATTTTCATTCTTTGATTAATAAATTGCCTGTAGTAGCCACGTTGGCGCAGGCCGTGGATTGTTTCCCTCTTTGAGGGTTTTAACCACGTCAAAAATACTGGTGTATTGATCTGTGATCTGGTTGTGAGCGGTGTCCTTTTGGTGTTCTTTCTGAGGAACTTACCCTGTAAATTCCTACATGGTATCAGAGCTATTTGAGGGCCGCGTCCGTTGGTGATCCAAATCTGAAGCCGGTAGAACTGCATGCGGCTGTCGTTTCCTAGATCTGCTGTTTCTGACTGCTTTCGGGCCGAGAGGACTGCTCTGTTGCGTTCGGAGCATCTGTTCCAGTGAGGAACCCCTTTCGTTTCATGCGAAAAGGTTTCCGGTAGCCCTAGCTGCGTCATTTTTCAGATCGGGAGGTATACAGTGTTTTTGCAGTTTACTGTTATTTTCTCTCTGCTTATTTCGGTTTCGGTTTATTTAGCCCTTTTTTTTAACCGAATCTAGACCTTTCATCTCTGCGTATGCTCTTTGCCCTGCGACTCTGTGCGATCTGGGCAAATCAGAAACAGAAAGGAAGGATTTTTCTCATGCGTATGCTCTTTTCCCTGCACCTTAGTGTGATCTCGGAAAATCAGAAACATTGAGAAAAATATTTAGTTTTTCGGCTAAAGCTAACTTTGAGTTTTTTTTTTTTTTTTTTTTTAATATATCTAGTTTTTTGCTAAAGCTAACTTCGAGCCGCAAGGTTCGTTTTTCTTTGCATATTCGTGTTGGGTTTTGTGTTTTGTGTTTTGTAGAGAAAAAAAGCTTTCTCAAGGCAAGCACGCAAACCAAGGCCCCCCCCCCCTCTCTCTCTCTCTCTCAAATTTTTTGTATAGATCAATTGGTTCAAAGCTATTTAATAGAGTAGAGGTCTTGGGTTCAAGTCTCCATTTTGTGGGGGCGGATTTTTTCATTCCCGCACATTCGCGCACTTTGCCGGCAACTTCAACAAATTTTTTTCAAAAAGCCATAACTTCTTCATCCGGAAGCCTTTTTCAGAGCCGTTTTTTTTAAAACAGCCTAATTTTTCGAGATCTATCCATTGGAACATTTACTTTCAGCATCTTCAGCTTCAGTTTTTTTTTAAAAATGGAAAGTCCATGCCAAGTCATTCTTGACAGCACTGACTACTTCCAATGGATAGCCTACATGGAAGATTTACTTAGAAGTAAAGGTCTCTACAGAATAGCCACAGACCAAGAGAAGAAACCAAAAGATGAAGACAAAGCTGCAAAATGGGAAAATAGACAAGATCAAGCACGTGGTTTGATAGGGATGTCTATTTCTCCTGATCTTAGATTCCATATTGCAGAACTTGAGACTCCTCATGAAGCATTGGAAAAACTCACTAAAGTTTTTGGGATTAAAAATGAAATTAGAGCCCATCAACTTGAAAATGAGTTACTTACATTGGATCCTAATAATTTTTCTTGCATTGAAGATTTCTTGTCCAAATTCAAGACCCTTAGATATCTTTTGGAAGGTGTTAAGGTTAAGAAAGAAGATAGTAACCTTATTTATTCCATCCTTACTAAGTTGGGACCAGCCTACTCTGTATTTGTTTCCACCTTCCATTCTACAAGGGAAGCTTTCATTTGTCAAGGAAAAGACTACAAGGCCCCTTCCTTTGACTCTTTTTGTGATTCTTTAATAAGAGAACAAGAAAAACTCTTACACCTTGGTCTTCTTAATCTTGGAAACTCTTCCACGAAAGCGTTAGCCGCCCAGCAGCAACCAAATTCAAAGAATCCTAAGAAGTCATATCCTCAAAAGAATGGTCCTAAACCAACTCAGCCTCAAAATGAAAGATCATTTCAGCAAAATGATAAGACCAATAAAAACAAATGGAAGAAGACTGATAGACATTGTAACTTTTGTAATCGAGATGGCCGCTTAGAATCTAAATGCTTTAAGAAGATGGAAGCCTTGGAAGCCGCAATGAAGAAACATAACATCCATGTGGAGCATACTTCAACTTCAACTTCCGGAATGGCACTTTCTGCATGTCGTTGTCAATCATCTCAGTCTGGTTATGCATTAAATGTATCTTCTTCCTCTCCTTCTCATGAGTGGCTCATTGATTCTGGAGCCTCTTATCACATGGCCAAAAACCAAGCCATGTTTTCTTCTTTAAATGATTGTAACACCAAAAATATATATGTTGGTGATGATAGATCTCTTAATGTTGTCGGGACTGGAACTGTTCATCTAGACAATGGTCAGTTTAATGATGTATTATGTGTTCTAACCTTATCCTGCAACCTTCTATCTGTATATCAGATAACTCATTCAGGTGAAGGTAAAATTGTTGAATTTTCACCTCATGATGTTGTAATCAAGGATCTAAGAGATCCTAAACAGATTCTAGCTACTGGTATTGTTGATGATTCCACAAGGTTGTATAAGTTTCACAACTTTGGGTCATCAAATCTTCCCTCAGTATTTGTTGCTCATAATGATGAAGTGAGCAAACTTTGGCATGAGCGATTTGGTCACTTAAACTATCGCTCCCTTCAGCATCTATGTAAAGAAAATATGGTGACAGGTCTTCCTATGGTATCTTGCAGAGATGGTGTTTGTTCCGGATGTGTACTCAGAAAACATCATCGGGACAGTTTTGACAAACGTGCCTCTTGGCACGCCTCAGCCCCTTTACAGCTTGTGCACAGTGATTTATGTGGTCCACTTCCTGTTGCTTCATTCTCTGGCTGCAAGTATTTCTTAACTTTCATTGATGATTTCTCCAGACGCACTTGGGTATACTTCTTAAAACTCAAGAGCGAAGTATTTAACACTTTTTTGGCCTTCAAAGCCTTTGTTGAAAAACAATCTGGACATCAAATTCTTAAGCTAAGAACTGATAATGGTGGAGAATATGTTAAAAACACATTCATCAACTTTTGCAACGAAAATGGAATTCAAATGCAACATACTGTTCCATACACTCCACAACAAAATGGTGTAGCTGAAAGAAAAAATCGCACCTTAAAGGAAATGGCTAATTGTATGCTGCAATCTAAAGGACTCAGTCTTAGTTTTTGGGCCGAAGCAATTAATTGTGCAAATTATATAATCAATCGCACTCCTACTAAGGTTCTAGAGAATATCACTCCAGAAGAAGCTTGGAGTTCCATTAAACCAGATGTAAGTCACTTTCGTGTTTTTGGAAGTGAAGCATGGGCCCATATTCCAGATGAAAAGCATAAAGCTTTAGAACCTAAGAGTGAGAAATGTACTTTTGTTGGATATTCTGAAGATGTAAAAGGTTATAGACTTATTCCATTTAAGTCCAAAAATGTTATCATTAGAAGAGATGTAAAATTTGATGAAAATAAAACGGCCTGCGAGCCTAGTCCGGCGGATGTGCCACCTCTTCCTATCTCTTCTACTTTTGAAAACATTTCTTCTTCAGATGATGAAAGTGAGGATGATAATCCTCCCCCACCTTCTCAGGATCCTCAACTTCCAAGACGGGTCCGTGCTACTCGGGATGCAGAAGGTGATCTTGCCGGTGATCCTACAGATCAGCGACGTACACGTTCTCAGTTTGAAAGAGCCTCTTCTTTACTGGCTCAAGCTCCAGTAAATCATGATCCTGACACTTTTGCAGAAGCTTCAGGCCATCCACATTGGGAAGCAGCTATGAATGAAGAATATCATTCATTGTTGGCAAATGATACATGGGATCTTGTTCCTCTACCAAAGGGACGCAAACTTGTTAGATGTAAATGGGTTTACAGAACCAAGTATGGACCAGATGGGAAAGTTGATAAACATAAAGCTCGTCTTGTTGCTAAGGGCTTTTCACAGGTTGAAGGCATTGACTACACTGAAACCTTCTCCCCTGTTGCCAAAATGAACTCTATCCGCCTTGTTCTTTCCCTTGCTGCCTCTTTAAAATGGGAAGTTCATCAGATGGATGTTAAATCTGCCTTCTTGCATGGGGACTTGCAGGAAGAAATCTATATGGAACAACCCATTGGCTTCATACAAACAGACTCCAGCCTTGTTTGTCGACTTAAGAAATCCCTTTATGGTCTCAAGCAAGCTCCTCGGGCTTGGTATGCCAAAATGGATAGCTTTCTTTTAGAATCTGGCTTTTCTAGGTGTTATTCTGACAATACTGTCTACACCAAGAAAGTGGGCAACTCTCTTATCATCCTTGTTCTTTATGTTGATGATCTTATTCTTACTAGTAGTGATCCCAACCTTATAAACCATGTGAAGTCCAGCCTTAAAAAGAAATTTGAAATGACAGACTTAGGACACTTACACTATTTTCTCGGTCTTCAAGTCTTGCAATCCAAGGAGGGTATTTTCCTTTCCCAGTCCAAGTATGCTTGTGATATTCTTCGTCATTTTCACATGGAAGACTGTAAGCCAGCCCCTTCTCCCTTTCAGTCTAGAGTCAAACTTTCAGTCTCTTGTACTTCTCCTGAAGTTGATGCTACCTTATACCGTCAACTTGTAGGAAAACTCTTGTATTTAACCCATACTCGTCCTGACCTTTCCTTTGCTGTTGGCCTTGTTGCTCGTTTTATGCAAAACCCCCGTGAAAGTCATTGGAAAGCAGCTAAAAGAATACTTCGTTATGTTCGAGGTACAGTACAGTTTAGGATTCATTACAGTGCCAAAGCAGCTCCTCTATTAGTTGGTTTCACTGATTCTGATTGGGCTGGTGACCCTGATGATCGGAAGTCTACTGCCGGTTATGTCTTCACTCTTGGCTCAGGACCTATTACATGGGCTTGTAAGAAACAAGCTGCCATTTCTCTTTCGTCAGCAGAAGCAGAGTATCGTGGTGTCGTGGAAGCTAGTAAGGAAGCCTTGTGGCTTCGTCAGATCCTATCAGAGTTTGGCTTTGAGCAGCAGCATCCAACCACACTTTGTTGTGATAATCAAAGTGCCATTCAGCTATGCAAAGATCCAGTCCAGCATCAGCGCAGCAAACACATTGAACTACACATGCACTTCATCAGAAAGCTCATTCATGACCATGTTCTTGAAGTGCAATATTGTTCAACAGATGATCAGGTTGCAGACATCTTCACAAAGGCTCTCACAGAGGCGAAGTTCACTAAACTTCGATATATGCTTGGAGTTCAGGAAGTTGTCACTAAGGGGGGATAGGCTCTAGTGCCTCCTTCCTTCTCCTATTGTGTCATATTTGTAAATCCTTCAATCCTATCCCAAGTTGTTCTTAAGGGGGGATGTTAGGATATTCCGACACATAGGATATAGTTAAGTTCAACTTGGTCTAGTGTAGAGTTAGGTATAGAGTTAGGTAAAGTGTGTTTCTTTACCGTTGTACATTTTGTAACTTACAATCCGACGGTCACGATATGTAGTGATCCGACGGTTCACTCTCTCCTCGGTATTACCGACACTTGATCCGTGGCTTGACACCCGATTGGTCCATGAGTTCTATTTAAAGCGCATGGAGGGTCATTGTTCGGGTAATCCGTGCATGAGAGAAGCTTATGTAAATTTTCATTCTTTGATTAATAAATTGCCTGTAGTAGCCACGTTGGCGCAGGCCGTGGACTGTTTCCCTCTTTGAGGGTTTTAACCACGTCAAAAATACTGGTGTATTGATCTGTGATCTGGTTGTGAGCGGTGTCCTTTTGGTGTTCTTTCTGAGGAACTTACCCTGTAAATTCCTACAGTCTCTCGATCTAACATTAGAAGAGCAGAAAGTGTTGGACCATGTGAGAGGCAGGATTGTTGAGCCTCCATCAAATGCATCCGCTGCTGCTAGGAACAAATGGACCAAGGGAGAAGTCAAAGCAAGGAAGATCATTCGGGACTATCAACAAGCGCTTGGTGGCCTATGTTTCGAGAATCGAGCTGAACACCTCCAAGGAAATCTATGATACACTGGTGAGTTTATTTAAAGTTAATGATGCAAAACAAGTCTTATTTCTTAGAAATAAGCTGAAGGAAATTAAGAAGGGCAAAGATGAGAGTATGCAAGCATATTTCTTAAGGATCACCGAGATCAAGAACGATCTCCTATCTATTGGAGAAGTAATTCCTGACAGGGAAATGACACTCACAACTCTTGGAGGACTGCCATCTGAATGGTATATATTCAGGACTACTCTTCTCAACAATAACGTAATTCCTGGATTTGAGGAATTAATGGCCAGATGCATTCAAGAAGAAACGAGGATGGAAGAGAAAGAAATGCCCATACTTAAAGGTCATCCCTTTGCGTTTTCTTCGCATACTAAAAGAAGAAACAATTCCGGCGCTAAATTCAAAGGAAAGGCTGGACTAAAGGGTGGAAGAAAAGGACGATGTTACAATTGCAATAAAACGGGTCACTATGCAAGGGAGTGCCCTGATAAAAGGGACTCACACCGGGACGATGATCAAAATCCCTCTCAAGGCAATCAAAGGAATGGCAAGTCAAATGGCAGAGGTAAAAGAAGTGTCGAAAATCAAGGAAGAGGACAACCATTCAAGAAGGCAAGAAATTCCAGGCATGAATCTAACACTGTTAACAACAAGCAAGATGAATATTATCCACCAGCAGCTCTATCTACTACTGCTCCCCCGGACTCGCTGGGAAATTGGCTTATTGATAGTGGTGCCTCAAGGCACTTCACTGGTTACAAAGAAGCTCTCTATAATCTGATAGAGAAGGAAACCAACTTGGAAATTGTTCTTGTAGATAATTCAAAATATCCTGTGAAAGGCGTAGGAAATGTCACTCTTCAATTGAATCAAAGTAATACCAGCCACTTACAAGATGTATTATATGTACCTTATCTCAAAAAGTCCCTGGGGTCCATTTTGGCAATGGAAGACAAAGGCTACAAGGTGGCCTTCAGCGATGGCAAAGTACGTGTATGGAAAAAGAACTTTAAAGATGCTTTTACTCTTGGGTTTCGAGTTGATTCATTATATCAGGTCGGTGGAAGTCCACTGGGTGTCATGTCTTGTGACACATCTCTTCAATCCGAACTATGGCATTGGAGGTTTGCTCACCTTCATTATAAAGCTCTACCCGATGTAAGAAAAATGGTGACCGAGATGCCCGAGTTCAGATTAGAGCAAGAAGGTGTATGTCCAGGATGTGCCAAAGGGAAGCTCAAAAGGGGACCATTCCCCTCAAGCCAAAGCAAGACCTCTGATATATTGCAGTTGGTTCACTCAGACATATCCGGTATGATGCCTGTGAACTCCTTGGGAGGATATTTATATTACCTCACTTTTACAGATAATTATTCTCGCAAGACTTGGATATACTTCTTGAAAAAGAAGGATGAAGTGTTCTCATGGTTTCAGCACTTCAAAGCTTTGATCGAGAATCAAACCGAAAAGAAGATCAAGATCTTAAGGACCGATAATGGGACTGAATATGAATCCAATGAGTTTCATGACTTTTGCAAAGAGGCTGGCATTAAGAGGGAGACTACTACACCATACACTCCTGAACAGAATGGTGTGGCGGAAAGGAAGAATCATACAATTGTGGAAGTTGTCCATGCTATGCTCCATGATCAAAGACTTCCGAAGTTTCTATGGGCCGAAGCTGCAAATACCGCCGTATATGTACAAAACCAATGCCCTCATCAAGCATTGGGTTCCACGACTCCCAAAGAAATGTTCACCGGTAAGAAACCTGACGTATCTCATTTTAGAATTTTTGGAAGCCTTGTATATTTTCATGTGCCTAAAGAAAAAAGGAATAAATTGGGTGCATTTGGAAATAAAGGAATCTTCGTGGAGTATAGCGAAAATACTAAAGGCTATAGAATCTATGTAGTTGGTCAAAGGGAAGTCGAGATTAGTCATGATGTCACCTTTGACGAAGATATGGCTCTTAGCAAGGTAGACAATCTTCCTACTTTAAGGGGGGGATCTAGAGAAGCTAACATCGGGGAACCGAAGGAAAAAGAAGATGAGACGATGTCCGATTTGGAAGAACCTATGGATCCTATTGATCCTCCTCCGCAAGAGCCTGGAGCCTTCCTCTTCTAAGAAGAGGCCTTCATGGCTTAGGGGGACACTTAATGATGTTGAAGGACACATTGCACCCCGAGGAACCTTCCGTGAAAGTAAGAAGCCGAACAAGTATCAGGGATACCTGACCATCATGAGCACGATCATCCAAAATGAGCCTTCGTCATTCACAGATGTCGTCAAGCATCAAGTATGGAAGGATGTTATGACCCTATCCTCACTCTTTGAATAGCAACTCAACATGGACTAAAATTTGGAATGCAATACCAAAATATATCTGTTGGGAAATCTGGTTGGCTACACAGTGGCTGCCAAGGCCAAAGCTTTGTTGCTGGAAACTTTGGCAAATAGACCTCATAAGCTAGACAACTCCCTTCTCCCTGAAGAGCTCAGTTGGCCAGGTGAATCCCTGAGACGGGCCAGCATCAAGAAGAATACCTTCTTGTCTAGACATAACCCAGAGTGGCGTCCCCAGATCTCTAAGGCGGATTTTAAAAATTGGTGGAAAAATCAGGGCAAAGTCACAGTTTTCTTCGACGGAGCCTCCAAAGGAAACCCGAGGATATCAGGGGCAGGAGGAGCAATTTACTCCACAGATGGACAAAAACAATACAGCTTCAGTTGGGGCCTAGATCAGGGCACCAACAACCAGGCCAAGATCCTTGAACTGCTCAAAGCGTGTCAACTGGCTTAGAGGAACAGAGGGGAAAACCTTCAAATCTTTGGGGATTCTGAAATCCTGATTAAAATCCTTAACACGGGCAACCAACTCAATAGCTCTGCTCTAAACAAGGCCCTTGAAAGAATAAGAAAGACGGCTCAAAACTTCACATCCTGCTCATTCTACTATGTCTTGCAAGCTCTGAACAAGGAAGTTGATATAATGGCTAACAAAGGATGTCTTATAGCTCAAGGTATGCTGGAAAAGAATGATGAAGAACCTGAAAGGCACCCAATTCCTTAACAGACAAGGAGAGCCGATCAAGGACAAAATTCCGTAGAACAAAGGCTGGCACAGACAGACTTTCACTGTCGAGAAAGAGTGGGCCACTCCTCGACAGGCTATAGGTTTACACCAATGTTTTATAACTCCAACTCGGGTTCAGAACCGGCCGAGGGTCGACCCTAACTCCGACTCCGAATCAGTATCGACTCAACTGGTTTGATTTCAGTGACTCAGTCGTTGTAAAAAATACATTAAATATATTTTTTTATGAAAAAACATAATTTTAAAGAATTTCATTCATGTTTCCAAACACAATGCATTAGAATATAGAGAGAAGACAACATATGATCAAAGTAGGCTCATGAATATATCCATTATATCAAAATGGCACCCAGTGCACTGTCCAATACATACATGATATAGAGATCAAAACAAAAACACATAACCAAGGAGGCTCTAAATGGCCTCTACAACAAAAGTAAACTGTAAAACATCACTAGGCACCAGTACTACTGGCTACTGCTAACCTCCCCAGTGAAGCTTCTAAGTTCTGCCTCCAAAGCTTTATAGTGATACCTTGGGTTCAGAAAAAACCCAGCTGCATGTATAGGGCAATGGAGTTGATTGTTCCATCTTTGATCAATGATTTCCCAAATGGGCCCATACTTAGCCACTCTATCCTTGTATGTTGCCTTTATTTGCTCCTTTGCTTGATCCATAGCCTCATAAATGAAGCCCATAGCCAATCTTTCCCCATCCACCAACCGCAACACCTTAACAAACTGGCCAAGGGTCTGACTCGGTCGACTCGGTCAACTCCGTCGGCACAGTCGGCTCAGTTGGCTCGGTTCGGCCGGCTCGGTCGGCTCGGTAACAAACTGGCCACCGAACTGGTTTTTCTACCGAGCCGACCTGACCAGGGTCCACCTCGGTCGGCTCGGCCAAATCCGATTTTGTTTGGCCGAATTTTTAAACATTGGTTTACACATGGGCCAACAGTTTTTGGGTGTTTTAACAGGGCGCATAATTGTATTCAATCAGAGGACGGTTTTGAAGGAAGCGATGCGTAGGATCTAGGCAGGGGATGATCCGACGGTCATCGCGCGCTGGAAAAGGTGGGGTGTTAAAGTCGCAGGGAGTGGTAAGCGGTTTACATCGCACCGCTTCTGGCTGCTGGGCAGTATTTCATGAATCGAACGCGATGTACCTTAGGGCCCGACGCGTGGCTGGTCAAAACCACCCATATCGCGCGCTCCTGTGGTGTTAAGGGTCGGACAGCGAGGGACACGATAAGCGTCGGATCTGGGCGGGGGAAGATCTGACGATTATCGCGCGTTGTACATGGCAGGGTATTATCCTTGTTGTGGGGTCGAGTACGGAGGTGGGATCAGGTTAAGGATCAAACAGCGAGGGACGCGACAAGCGTCAGATCTGGGCAAGGTTGATCTGACGGTCATCGCGCATTGCAAAAGGAGGGGTGTTAACTACGCTGGGAGTGGTAAGCAGTTTTCATCGCACCGCTCTTGGCTGCTGGGCAGTTTTCTACGAAACAAACGCAATGCCACTTAGTGGCTAACGCGTGGAAGGTCAAAACCGCCCATATCACGTGCACCTGAGGTGTTAAGGACCGAACAGAGAGGGATGCGAAAAGCGTCGGATCTAGACGGAGGAAGATCTGACGGTAATCGCGAGCTGAACATGGTTGGGTTTTAACCGTGAAGTGGGGTCGGGTACAGATGAAAGCCTCGGCATATCGAAGGTGGGGAAAGGTTATATATTAATACAGTTTAATATATGCAGGTTTTGTATAATTTGAACCGTGGATTAAAGTTTATTCGGGAATTAGCTTAACCCAGGAAAGTACCAAAGCAACAAAAAAAGAGGAAATGTAAGACAGGACTCTAAGACGCCAAAAGCATAGCAAGGATCTCTCAACCATGCCAAATGCGTAAAAGCAACAGCTAATCTCTGATACAAAAGCCAGAATATGAGGACTCTACATAACCAGAATTCTCTCAATTGATTGCTAAGTTACCAGGATTCGGATTCGGATCCGGATTCGGATACGGATCCGACAGTTTTTTGAAAACCCAGGATCCGGAAACGGCAAGTACAAGCAAATATAAAATATTTTATAATTTTTAAAATTAAAATTTATATAAATATAAAAATAAAAACTAAATTTATACAAATATTAAAATAAAAACATATGCTATTTTTTTAATATATAATTTTTACATACAATAAATAATTATTATAAATATTATTCTTAATGTATCATTTATAAATATTAATTAAACATTAATTAAATTTATATAAAAATAAAAAAACATATGTGAATTTTTAAATATATAACTCCAATTTAATGCTTTAAAAATAATTATTAAATTAATCATAATATAATTAATGCATCATTTATAAATATTTAAACACTAAGTTACAATTATTTATATTAAGGAAATTATTAAACTTATAGTTATTTTAGAAAAGTTACGTTTAAACTTGAAAAGGAATTAAAATTGATTAAAATATAAACTTACTTTTTGAACTTTAATCTTCTAAATAAATAAGAGTTCACGTCACATGTAATAAAGTTTATAATGTCTTTAATACTATTAAAGTTTAATAAATATGAGTTCACCTCACGTGTATTAAAGTTTATAATATGGTCAACATAGAAATAATAAATTGTCGCCACGAACTTGCATTAAAGTTTATAACGTCTTGTATGTCGCCACGAAATTGCATGAAAGTTTATAGCATCTTTTATTAAAATTTATAATATGTTCAACATAAAAATAATAAATTTTATGTCGCCCAGCAATTCCCTAGTTTATTTCCGCTAACGGATTCATTAATCTATTTCTTACCATTCCATTGACTTGCATTGAATTTCTCGTTTTGGAATTTTGTGCTCCCGTATGTTGATGATTTTTTACCCACGAATAGATTATAGACGGATCTCTGTGGATCCGGATCCAAATCCGTCTCCGATCCGGGGATCCGCAGATCCAGCTATTAGGCCCAACGGATCCGGTAACATAGATTGATTGTAATCGAGGTTGTTTGGCATGCCCAACCTCTTCTTATAAATAAATTCAACCGTTTCTATTAAAAAAATAATAATTGGAATGCGTTTCAAGAGAATTTTTTGACAAAATTTGGAGATGATCGTACAACTGCTAAGCTAATTAATGATCTTTCCAATATTAAAACAAACCCAAATGAAAGAATCAAAGATTATAATTCTACGTTCAATAAATTGCTTAACAAGATTCCAGAAACTTCACAACCTGGTGAAGATGTACAGGTAGAATGGTATATTTCTACACTGCCCTCAAATATTGCCATATTCGTAGATAGAGCTAATAAAATCACTCTAAGTGATAATATGAAAGAAGCTTTATTTGTCGAAAAAAGGATTTTAGCCTTAGAGAAGAAAACCATTCTAGAAGAGAGAAAATCTAAGAAAGTGACTTTCAAAGAAGAAACCAAAAAGAAGCCATCTAAAGACCCTTTCGATTTAGAAGGATTACAGAAAGTCCTTAAAACAATGTCAAATGAAATGGTCGAAATTAAAAAACAGGTCTCAGATTCCTCAAAAAAGCCTTTTAGACCATTTAAGAAAGCTCAGCCTTCATCATCTCAACCACCTAATGTCATATCTAATGTTGAATCAGATCAAGAAGAGGATGAAGAATTATCTTTATCTGTGGAAGAATCAGAAGAAGAAGAGTTGGTCGAAGCACATGGATTATGGGATTTCATCCTCACTACATCGAAAAATGAGGAAGAAGAAGAAGCCTTACCCGTAGAGACTAGGAGTAAAAGATCTATAGATTCACCTTCTTCAAGTTCAAAACAAAGACCAATTACTCTTGTCAGTAAGGATAAAAGCACAACGAAGAAATCTCCTCCCAAATCTTCTGAATCCATCCCATCCTCTTCCAATTCTCCTTCTACATCAAAAACTCTTATTGTTTCTGATAAAGATATAGAGTATAATATTGTGGAAGATATGAAGAAAGTAAAAGCTAATATTTCCATGTATGAGGTAAGTAAACTTAAGTAACAACAAAAGTTTTTACTCAAAGAATTAAATGTTGTTCTTACATCTCCTTTGCCAACTGCAAAAGCCTCATTAGGAAAAGGAAAGCCTCCAGATGATACTTCTAACAAAATTGACGCCTCAGATGCAATTTTAATTGGAGATTGATCCAATTCTCATACCCCTCCTTTATTAACCTTTGAGATTTTCAATAAAAATGTTCACAATTGCCTAATAGACTCAAGTGCTTCCTCAAATATAATGCCATATTTAGTTTGTCTCAAACTGAACATAACACCTGAGAAATTTGTTATGCAAATTGTGCAATTAGATAAAACCAAGGTTAAGGTCTTAGGAGAATTAAATTCCGTTTTAATAAGATTATCCTCAAATTCAAGGGTTTGTCAAATTATTGATATTTTGATTGTTGATATTCTTGAATTTTACAGTCTTATCTTAAGCAGAGATTGGTCTGAGAAATTGCATGGTTATTTCGCCACAAATTGGTCACATATATGGCTTCCTTACAATGGCAAACCAAATCAAATTCGGGTAGACAGGGAAAAGCATATGAAACACTCGGTTACTGATTTGGATGAAGAAAATGAGCCTGTAGTTTTTACGAATAACATCCTTGGCAATTATTCTTCAGAATCTTTCTTTGGAAGTTTTACAACTCAGGAATCTCCTTTTTTAGCAAATTTTGTTTCTTCTCAAATTGAAAATTATTCACAAACAGATTTTACTAAATGTATTAATGTTGTAGATACTTTTGTAAATAAGCATGAATATTTATTTTGGACACTTTATTTTGATGGTTCTAAATCTAGTGACGGTGCAGAAGCTATATGTATATTAATAAAGCCATATTGGTGAAAAAACTATGTTGGCATGTAGGCTAGAATTTGAATGTACTAATAATACCGCAGAATATAAAGTTAGTACAAGGATTGTATAAAGCGATAAATCTTGGTGTTGAATATCTTCAAGTCTTTGGTGATTCTAAAATTGTTATAAAACAAGTCAGAAACAATATCCATTGCATTTCAAATCACCTTAGGCATTATCAATCCTTAATTCAAAATCTTACTTCACATTTTATAGCATTCAATATTTCTCCAATACCAAGAATACATAATGCTAATGCTAATCTTTTGGCCAATGTTGCATCCAAATTAATCCGATCTGAAGATTTTAGGCCAGACAGATTTTCTAGTTGATTTTTCGCCCATCCATTCCTGATAATATTACCAATTGGCGAGCATTCAATGATGATGAAGATATCGTAGATTTTTTAACATCTGAAGAATCCTATCTCGACCACTAATTGACGAGGATGAACATGATCCTCAGTTGAATAAATCAAATGAAAAATGCTCTACCAAAACCTGTAGTTAAGTTGGAGGATCTTTACGATCTAAAAGACAGATTTAAAAAGGTCAACAACTGCAAACTTCAAAGTTCAACTTTGAGATTTGAATTAGTTAACCTAGGATCTAATATCAAACCCCAAAATATTAACTTAGGTCTTGGTCTCTCATATGAAGAAAGGAATGCATTTATTCATCTGTTAAAGAGATATAAAGACATCTTTGCTTGGAATTATCAAGATCTGAAAACTTATGATGCTTCCATCATTCAACACATTATCCCAATGGTACCAGATGTTAAACCCATTCAACAAAAACTTAGGAAGATACATCTGAATTTGGAGACTCGGATTAAAAGCGAGTTGAATAAACTTCTAAAAGCCAAAATCATCTTTCCATTAAGACATTCCAAATGGGTTTCTAATCTTGTACCAGTTAGAAAAAAGAATGTTGATATTCACATTTGTATTGATTTTAGGAATTTAAATCCCTCCCATCAATGGAACAAGTTCTACAATCATTTGATGGTTTCGAACTAATGTATTTTTTAGATGGATTTTCAGGATACAATCAGATGCTTGTCCATCCAGAAGACCGATTAAAAATTATGTTCAAAACAAAGTAGAGAACATATGCATATCAAAAAATGCCTTTTGGACTAATGAATGCAGGAGCTACATTCCAAAGAGCGATGGACATTGCTTTCAAAGGGTTGATTAATAAAACTGTTGTGGTATATCTAGATGATATTACCATATATTCAAAAAAGAGAAATAATCATTTGCATGATTTAAAGCAGATCTTTGAAAGATGCAAAAGGTATGGAATTTCTCTAAACCCCAAGAAATCATTTTTTTCTCTTAGTGAAGGTAAACTCCTTGGTTTTATTGTATCCAAACATGGAATTTGTATTGATCCAGAAAGAATTAAAACAATTTCAGAAATTCCATTACCACATACCAAAAAATCAATGCAATCTTTTCTTGGCCAAATCAATTTTGTTAAGAGATTTGTCCTTGAATTTTCTCAAATCGTCCTACCATTACAAACAATGATCAAGAAAGATTCGCTTTTTAAATGGGGAGATCATGAAAGAGAATCATTTAAAGCAATCAAACAAACCTTAATTGTTGCAATGTTGCCCCTTCTCTATCAACTCCCAATTTTTCTGATCAATTTATTTTATATACTTTTGCCTCTGAATTATCATATGCAGCAGTCTTGACACAACCAAATGAACAGAAAATTGAAGCTCCTATTGCTTTTTTCAGCTCAAATTTTCAAGGAGCTGAATTAAATTATTCAGGAGTAGAAAAGCAAGCCTTCACAATTTACAAAGCTATCAAATATTTTAGACCTTTTCTTCTAAAAACTCATGTTAAAGTTATTGTTCCTTTCTCAACAGTCAAGCAATTACTTATTCAAAAGGAGTTAGGAGAAAAAAGGGCTAACTAGGTTACTGCATTACAAGAATATGATCTAGAAATCAAACCTGCTAAAATTGTAAAAGGTCAAGGTTTTTGCAGGTTAGTCACAAGAATGAATCATACATTAGTAGAGGAGGTAACAGGTAATATTGAACGAATCACAGAGGTACTCCCCGTTAATACTCAGCCTCAATATGCTGACATTATCTTTTATTTGAAAAATGGTTATGGTCCACTTGAGCTTGATATGAAGAAAAAGAGAGCCTTGAGATTGAAAGCTAATCAATGTCAACTCATCAATGATGTGTTATTTAGGAAAAATTATGATTCTATTTTGTTAATATGTTTGGAAAAAGCTAAAGCAGAAAAGGTCTTACAAGAACTTCATGATGGGCCAGCAAGTGGACATTACAGTGGAGATACAACTGCTCACAAAATTCTACACGCTGGATATTACTGGCCGACTTTATTCAAAGATACCCACATGTATGTAAGAAGATGCAAAATTTGTCAAACTGCTTCAGGAAGACAAAGGAAATCTTCTATGCCCTTGCAACCAGTTAACATCGAACAACCTTTTGAGAAATGGGGACTAGACATAATAGGTGAGATTGTTCCTCATTCTTCCAAACAACATAGGTATATTTTGACTGCAACAGATTATTTTATGAAATGGGTAGAGGCAATACCTTTGAAGCAAGCCAATTCTAAGAGTATCATTGAATTCATTGATCAATTTATTATTACCAAGTTTGGTATCCCTCCTGCTCTTATTTTTTACAATGATTCTTATTTTTTTGGAAATGCAATGACCAAATTTGCTTTAAAGAGAGGATTTGAACTTAAAGTATTCTACAAATTATTACACTCAGAGAAATGGCTTAGCGAAATCCACTAATAAAAATCTTATAAGGATTATCAAGCAAAATATCGAACAAAATCAAAAGAATTGGCACAAAGCTTTAATATCCGCTTTATGGGCTGATAGAACAACTGAGAAGACCTCAATAGGTACTTCTCCTTTTCATTTAGTATACGGGAAAGAAGCTATCCTACCTCCAAATCTAGCTCTCCCCTCATTGGCCATGGTTCAATTCATTGAAGAACAACCCTCTTCTGCTTTACAATTACGAATGTCTCAAATCCTTAAGTTAGAAGAAGAAAGAAATAAAGCTAAGTTAGTCTATGCTCACCATCAACAATTGGTCAAAGCATCATTTGATATGAATTCAGTAAAAGATAAAAATAAAAATAAAAATGAAAGCGGAGACTTAGTTTTCAAATGGGATAAAGTGCATGAGGATAAAGGAAAACATACAAAATTTCAAAAACTCTTAGCTTGGTCCCTTTCAGATTTTTGAGAAGATAGGTCCATCAACTTTCATCTTGCAAGATTTACAAGGAAAGAAGGAAACTTTGCCTGTTAATGGACTTATACTCAAAAAATATTTTTCTTGAAAGAACATAGGTTCTTTTGTACAATATGTAAATATTTTTATATACGAATATCATTTCCTTTTTGTTACTAAAGTACTACGCTTTTGAAAAACACATTGGAAGTTTCTCTTTATTATTGAATTGTTAACTTATTTAAGAAACAATTTAGAAAGCAAAACTTTATATTGGAATCTAAGCATTGAATCTATTTTAAAGCTTTGAGATAAGATAACCATTTAATTGTGAAATCTTTTGGTTTGAAACTCTTAAAAAATCTATTTGTTGTGAGTTAGTTTTGAAATGTTATTGTTAAAATTGGCAACTAGGGCCAAACTCCATGTGGGTCATCTTATTAATGGAAGCTGGTATTTTTCTTGGATCCCTCTCATTGAGAGGTGTAGGATTGATCTAAAAATCATTCGATTCCGATAAGTATTCATGGAAATATGAATTTATTGGTGTTATGAGACAATTTGTCAAGGTCGGCCAGCAACCAAATAAACCCCACTTGTGCTCAACGTTTTAGTATAAATAGAGGTGGCCTTCAAGTCATTTCAATACACTTGGGATCTCTTCCTCTCTACTTGTCTTTGGGTTTTAGTAAGAGAAGAGATCCTAAGGGATAACACTGCCCTAATTCAGAGGGCAGAAACCGAAACTGTCGGGAATTGTCGGGAAAGCTGACGCAGAGAGCAGAGGTCGGAACTGCCGGGAACAGTCAGAAGTCGGAACTGCCGGGAACAACTGGAATTGTCGGGAACTGTCGGAACTACCGGAGCTGCCGGGAACAACCGGAATTGTCTGGAACTGCCGAGAAAGCTGATGCAGAGGGCAGAAGCCGGAACTATCGGGAACAACCGGAATTGCCAGGAACTGTCGAAACTGCCCGGAAAGATGACACAAAAGGCAGGAGCTGGAACCGTTGGGAATAGTCGGAACTGTCGGGAACTACCGGAACAGCCAGGAAAGCTAACGTAGAGGGCAGAAGCCGGAACTGCTGGGAATTGTCGGAACAGCTGGGAAAGCTGAAGCAGAGGGCAAAAACCAGAACAGTCGAAACTGCCGGGAACTGCCGGAACAACTGAGAAAGTTGACGCAGAGGGCAGAAGCCAGAACTGTCGGGAACAACCGGAACTGTCGGGAACAACCGGAACTGTCGGGAACAACCGGAACTGCCGAAACTGTTGGGAACAATCAGAACTTCCGAGAACTATTGGAACTGCCGGGAACAGCTAGAACTGCCAGGAACTGCCGGAACTATTGCAAACATCCAGAACTGCCGAAACTGCCGGGAACTACCGGAACAGCCAGAGCATCTATCTCCGAAGGAGAGCAGCATGCAAGGGACAGCTAACTAACATTGGGGTAGTTGTATGGTACTTAGCAGCAAATACACCAAGCATGCAATGTTACAGCTAGCATGCAAGGGACAGCTAGCATGCAACAGTAAGCATGCTAAGGACAAGAAGCATGCTAGGGACAACAAGCAAGCAAGGGACAACAAGAAAGCAAGGTGCAGCCAACACATAGGTCAGTATGGCAACATGGTGCAACAATGGCACATAATGCAATACAGTGATGGGTACAATCATGATTAATGAAGCATGATGAGATGCAGCATAGTGATGATGGGTGCAGCACGGTGAGGTGCAACATGATGACGAAATGCAGCACAACGATAGGTGAAGGAGTCACCTTGGAGAATCAGTTGAAGTGGCATGTCTTCAACTGATCTCATGTATCATCTTCCTAGAGATGATCTATGCTCTTATCTAGATAAGTCAAAGTGTTGACTTTTGTTGTAAATGTATTATCTCTCTCTCTGTCTGTTGAACTATTGAAGAACATATAAGAATAATTGATCAAGGGTTCCCCCACATTGGGGTTTGTCCTTGGCTAGCGCCACATCTTGTGTCCTCTTGTCTTGGCTTGTCTTCTGCGATTTATGTTTAAGTTCTATCTGCAGTTTACTTTAATGCTGATCTTATTGCTAATCTGGAAAAGATATTGAGCTAACTGTGAAAATTGAAATAAATTGCTCTAAGCATAGAACACACCTAAAATTAAAATGGTATCAGAGCTGAGATGAAGACAAAGCCCAAGCAAGAGTGAAAGAGCAATCACCAAAGACAGTTGGGAAAGGACAAAAGGATCAATGGATTCCTCATCCCTCTTCAAATTCACCAAGGGTGAAGTCGAAGTAGAGTATATTATCAGAATGGCACAACGAAAGCTTCTGATGGCCTACCTAAAGACCACTTCATTAGGAAGTACGGATCTATGGGAAGATGCAGATGCCTTGGTCACAATAAGTTCGGCCATTATGCGAAGGAGTGTCTGAATGGGAGGGACACCTCACTTGATGATGATAACAATCGTTCAAGGGACATCTTCAATGATCAGAGGAATGACAAGTAATGCAAGTCCTCAAGGAAACGGCCAACTCTTGAGATAAAGAAAGGAACTCCAGGTATGAAGAATCAAATGTTGTTTCTAATAAGATAAAGAAGCATTATCTTGCATTGGCCCTCTCCTTCAGATTCTTTGGGAATCTGGCTTATTGATTGTAGTGCTTCAAGGCACTCCATCGGATAGAAGGGTGCTCTCTCTAATTTAGCAGAAATGGAAATAGTCGTGGGATTATACTTGGAGCCGATGCCACCTATCCCAGAAAGGGTGTAGGAAATGTTACTCATCAATTGAATGCGGGTAACTCGATTCATTTACGAGAATCTCTTTTATGTACCTGATCGCAAGAAGAACCTGGTGTCCATTTCAGCAATGGAAGTCAAAAGGTTTCAAGGTGGCATTCATCGATGGAAAGGTACGTGTTTGAAAATAGAATTTTCAAAAGATGTTTTTTCTCATGGGTTCAGGGTTGGCAATTTGTACCAAGTTGCAGGATGGTCCATTGGGGATCATGTCAATTGACATGTCTCATCTATAACACCGGAGGTCTACTTATGGGGCCCTACCCGATGTGAGTCAAATGATGACAGGGATGCCTGAATTCAAGAAGAGCATGAAGGTACATATCTGAGATGTACCGAAGGAAAATCCTACAAGGGGACCATTCCCCTCATGTAGCAGGTCCACAGGTTTGGAACAACCCGAGGAGTTTGAGATTCATGATCAGGAATCTCATATATACAGGTGGAAGAAATCCCTTTATGGCTTGAAGCAAAACACCCCGGGCATAGTACGAGAGGATTGATAGCTGTCAGAAGAAGCTGAGATTCACTAAGAGTGAAGTTGATCCAAACCATTGTTTGAAGGTTGTGGATGATAGCTGTCAGATGAAGCTGAGATTCAATAAGAGTGAAGTTGATCCAAACCATCGTTTGAAGGTTGTGGATGATAGACCTCTCATACCAGCACCTTCTGAGGACGACCTATTTCAAACAGGTGCAAACCCTCTCACTTGCAGAAGTAAGAGGGAGTTGTATTCAAAATGTGGAATGGTAAACTGCAAGCCCGTGACTACCTCGAGGATCTTAAGTTTCAGAAGTTATATGGTGATGATGTTGGACCAAATTGGGGAAATGCCTCTAAGTTTCATAAACACATTTGCATTGATGTTCTTGGTGAACTTCCGTCCAGATATATGTTTTGCAGTTAGCATGGTGAGCTCATATTTGGTTGAGCCTCACTGGATTGGTGCCAAGAATCTTCTGAGGTATCTTCTGGGCACAATCTCTCATGGGTTGAGATACACTGCCGGAAATATGAAACTGCATGATTATTCGAATGCTGACTGGGCAGGTAGTGTGGAGGATCACTAGAGCACTTCTCAGTGCTGGTTCTCTTTGCATTCTGCTTCGATATCATGGATGAGCAGGAAGCAGAAGTCGGTTGCTATAAGCACCGCCGAGACCGAATACATAGCTACGAGTATGATCTCGTGTGAAGCTGCCTAGTTGCGGAAGCTCTTCAGTGAGTTGTTTGTACACATGGTGAATACCATTGTGATTCTCTGTGACAACTAGAGGGGGGATTTGATTATTGAGGAATCCCATATTCAATGATTGCTCCAATAGATAGACATCAGATATTGCCTTATCTGGGATATGGTAAGTCGATGAGCGAGGAGGCTCCATCGCATTGAGACTGATGTACAGGTCGCAGACATTTTGTCAAAGCCCAGGGGAAAGGTAAAATCTGTGACTTTCCCGAACGACTTGGATTCGTTGAGAGACCTTCATATAAGGGTCATGCACGTTGCATGCATTGAGCTCTGGGAGCTCTGAGGGGCTTGGGGTACTTACTGGAGCAGCATACGACCACAGGATGACTCACCCTCCCCGGTGGTGCGCTATGTACAGGATGACATGTTCAACCTTCCCCTATGATACCCCGTGGCGATTGTGGAACAGGACGATTAGTTCTCCTGTGGGCCAGAATGATTAGTTCTCCTGTGGAAACTGTGGAACAGGATGATTAGTTCTCCTATGGGCCGGGATGATTAGTTCTCCCATGGCAACTGTGAAACAAGATGATTAGTTCTCCTGTGGGTCAGGATGATTAGGTCTCCCGTCGCAACTATGGGGCAGAATGATTCATTCTCCTATGGACAGGATGATTAGTTCTCCTGTTGAGGCATCCTACCCATGCAATCTGGGACTCATGAGAAGTACCTCTCATCTTATCAATGAGCAGGGAAATGGGGTTAGGGACCATAGTAGTACTATCGATGTATCTACCGTACTCCCTATGCTAGGATGACCTCCATTGATCTGGGATCTGTATGAGTGGTTTGAGACACTCTCTTGTGATATTGATCTGGGATCAATAAAATTGACTTCAGGCCAGTAAGAGTGATGTGACACCCTCTCTTCAGATGAAACTGACTTCGGGTCAGTAGAGAATGGTATGAGACATTCTCGATCAATTCTTCTTCTTCATGGTTCAGCAGAGTAGAGTAGTGTTGGGCACTAATGGCAGAGATAGTATAGTCGGACATATGGATCAACGGATGGAGTTCTCCCTAGTTGAGAGGGAGTGTTAAAATTGGCAACTAGGGCCAAACTCCATGTGGGTCATCTTATTAATGGAAGCTGATATTTTTCTTGGATCCCTCTCATCGAGAGGTGTAGGATTGATCTAAAGATCATCCGACTCCGATAAGTATTCATGGAGATATGAATTTATTTGTGTAATGGGACAATTCGTCAAGGTCGGCCAGCAACCAAATAAACCCCACTTGTGCTCAACATTTTAGTATAAATAGAGGTGGACTTCAAGTCATTTCAACACACTTGGGATCTCTTCCTCTCTACCTGTCTTTGGGTTTTACTAAGAGGAGAGATCCTAAGGGATAACGCTACCCTAATCCAGAGGGCAGAAGCCGGAACTGTCGGGAATTGCTGGGAAAGCTGACGCAGAGGGCAGAGGCCGGAACTGCTGGGAATTGTCAGGAACAACCAGAAGCCAGAACTGACGGGAACTATCGGGAACAACCGGAATTGCCGAGAACTGTCAGAACTATCAGAGCTGCCGGGAACAACTGGAATTGCCGGGAACTGTCAGAACTGCCGGAACTGTCAGGAAAGCTAACGCAGAGGGCAGAAGTCGAAACTGTCGGGAACAACCGGAATTGTCGGGAACTGTCAGAACTGCCGGGAAAGATGATGCAAAGCGCAGAAGCTGGAACTGCCGGAAACAGTCAGAACTGCGGGGAACTACCGGAACAGCCAGGAAAGCTGACGCAGAGGGCAGAAGCCGGAACAGTCGAAACTACCAAGAACTGTCGGAACTGCCGGGAAAGTCAGAACTTCCGGAACAGCTAAGAAAGCTGACGCAGAAGGCAGAAGCCGGAACTGCCAAGAACTGTCGAAACTGTCGGGAACAGCGATAACTGCCGGAACTGTCGGCAACTGCCGAAACTGCTAGGAACTACCGAAAAAGCCAGAGCATTTGTCTAAGGAGAGCAGCAAGCAAGGGACAGCTAACTAACATTGGGACAGTTGTATTGTACTTAGCAGCAAATACACCAAGCATGCAATGTTACAACTAGCATACAAGGGAGCTAGCATGCTAAGGACAACAAGCAAGCAAGGGACAACAAGCAAGCAAGGTGCAGCCAACACATAGGTCAGTATGGCAACATGGTGCAGCAATGGCACATAATGAATACAGTGATGGATACAGTCATGATAAATGAAGCATGATGACATGCAGCATAGTGATGATGGGTGCAGCACGGTGAGGTGCAGCATGATGACGAAATGCAGCACGGTGAGGTGCAGCATGATGACGAAATGCAGCACAACGATAGGTGGAGTCACCTTAGAGAATCAATTGAAGCAGCATGTCTTCAATTGATCTCATGTATCATCTTCTTAGAGATGATCTATGCTCTTATCTAGATAAGTCAAAGTGTTGACTTCTGTTGTAAACGTACTATCTCTCTCTCTGTCTGCTGAACTATTGAAGAACATATAAGAAGGATTGATCAAGGGTTTCCCCACATTGGGGTTTGTCCCTGGCTAGCGCCATATCTTGTGTCCTCTTGTCTTGGCTTGTCTTCTGCGATTTATGTTTATGTTCTATCTGCAGTTTACTTTAAAGCTGATGTGATTGCTAATCTGGAAAAGATATTGATCTAACTGTGAAAATTGAAATAAATTGCTCTAAGCATAGAACATACCTAAAATTAACAGTTATATTTATAAAAGCGGAAATTATTATGAATTCTTTAACATCTTTTACTTAAAGAGGTCATCCAAGACTCGTAAAGAGTGAATGAAACCTCCCCATCCATTTATTTTAAAAAATTTCAGAGTGTAATTCAAAAATATAAAAAACTTAAAAGTTAAGAGGTCTCATCACGAGCCTGCTTACCATGATCATGGGAAACTAATAAAATTGACATTATCACTATTGGCAACCAAACCAAGATAGTGGCTCATAGTCACCAGACTTTGAGACAAGAGATCTCATTACGAGTCGACTTGTTCAATTTTATTACAACTTGTGAATGACATTATCATTTTCTGGCTACCAAACCAAGATAATGACTTTAAAGTAAATAAATAAATAATAAAAAAAAGAAGAAAAATAAATTCATTACCTCTAAAGAATTTTATTATAATATGGATGGGATACTGGTTCATTTTGGTTAAATGGTAACCCTGTCGAGGCTATGAACGCCTACTGGCAGTAGAGGCTCTACCAGTGACTAATAAGTTTATCCAATACGCTAAGCTTCTAATAGTTTTTACTTTATATTACCTATTAGCGACTGATTGATTCTATATCGATCTAGATTTCAATCATTTTTAAACTTTCTAAAAAAAATCTTGATAAAGATTGACATCTTATTTATTATTACAGAGATTAACTGTTTCGACCAGTGTGTCGCCAATTGTTGTGGTACTCAACAACCCCCCATTATCTTTAGACTTAGGAGAAAGAATAATGGGGACCCTTAAAAAATTTAGGATAGAATCCTTTCTTGTTTAGATAAAATAGGATAAGTTTTATATTTACTCTTTTATTTTTGAATAAAACAAGAAAATTTATGAAAAAGGCATAAAACCTTTTTAGGAATCCTTTGTAGTTTTTAGGAAATAAATTGCAAGTCTTACAAATCCCGAAATCATAACAAATAAATGGAAATATCATAAAAAGGTTGGTCTTATTAAAACCCACACGTAGTATCAGTGGTTTCAAAGAAAAGCAAACAGCGAAAACCCCATTGCGAAATAGTGAAAAGTCAATTGCGAAAGAGCGAAAGGCCGATTGCGAAATCCCAATAGCGGTAGCTGCGAAATGCCGATAGCAAAATGTCGAAATCGATATCGCAATCCGTCAAATGTCGATATCGCATTCCGTCAATTGATAGATGTCGATATCACATTCTGTTAAAACCCTGGTATTTTGCTAATATGAATCCCACACCTTTATGTTTTTTGAAAATCGCAGATCGCTAAGTTATGTCAATATCACCCAATACTAAACGTCGATAAAGAATTTCCCGATATAATGACAAGTGTCAGTGTCACGTGAACAAATGTTCAAAAATTAAATGACCACTCTACGTAGTTCTAATTTCAAGGTTTTTTTATGATTTGTAATAATTTTGAGTTAATGTGAAAGGATTTTCCATAAGGCTCGCATTGAATTGATATGACTCTTTTCATCTTTCGAGTTCTTGTTGCTTATCTTGGTTTGTTTCTTAACAGGTAAATTCCAATAAAGAGTAGTTAAAGGACATGTCAAGGATAATCAAGGCGAGGAGAAAGTTCGTAATTCAACAAGAACCAGTCTTGCCCCCTGAAGAAGTGTCCGAGATGTCTCCTTTGTTTACAAATACTACATGCACTTTGGATGTAGGTTCCTCCTCTTGGGAGGCAATATACAAACTATTCGAGGATGAAAATCCAAGAATAATCGTGAAACAGGCTGCTACTGCTGATGATTCTCCTCCAAATAATAACGACACATGGAATGATGTGGCCAATTCATTTCTCCACAGAATTGTTGCCCACCCCAAAATTTTGCCATATACATATATGGTAAGATGGGTTATTGACCATCTGGACATTACAGACAGAGCATTTATAACTTCGAAGAAGACAGTTATTGGGTCTTTTAAAGCTGAGGATTTAAGGAAAATGTATCATCTACCTCAACCTCAAAAGAAATATGATACGTATGTTGCGAGTTTGATTCAGATTGATTCATGTCGGGTTCAATCCCCTTTATTCTGACAATCTCGTTATAGACACGATTCTCCGCAAGCCCTTAAGGTTTAAGAAAGCAAATGAGGGCTTGAATCGTTGGAGGACGATGGAGCTCTGAAGTGGTATCCGGGCAGCCTGACTTACAGGGTTCTACCCACATGGACGCCGGAGGGGGCCCTCCCCCTCCTCTCCCTCCTGAGATCAACGCCTTCAAATGTCTGGTAGCCTCCTGCGGCAAGAGGAAAGCAAACCCGAATCTGCAGAAGTTTGTAAAGAAAGCCGAATCCATCCCCTCCGTTGAACTGCCTGCGGAACGCCCGTGCCGGACTGCGCTGAACCTAGCAGAACGCGGGCTCATTGGTCAATTTACAAGCCTCTGGCCCTCTCCCAAAGCTATCGATGGATGGGTCCAACGAAACTGGAGGCCCCTTGTCTCTGAAGGAATCTGAAATCATCTGGTAGGCAGAGGCTATTATGTTTTTGTCTTCGACTCAGTTGAAGATCGAGACCTTATTTTCTGAAACGGTCCATATTTCATGGGCCCCCAAGGGCTCTATCTAAATAAATGGACGTCGGACTTTGATCCTTCCCAAGATATTCCTTCAGTTGTTCCTGTCTGGGTAAGATTACCCCACCTCCCTCTTCATTGCTGGAACCCGAAATCTATGGAAACCATCGGGAACAAACTAGGCAAATACATTGATAGGGCTGAAAGGAGAGAACAATATTCGTGTGCCAGAATATGCGTTGAAGTTGACTTGGAGATAGGGTTGCCCAAGGTGATCAAGCTAACCGTAGCTGGTTGGTCTCACATACAAGAACTTGATTATGAACAGCTCCCCTTCAAGTGCCGACATTGTCACGGCTATGGCCATTTCGCTCAAAACTGCAAGAAGAAAACTGAGGAAGAATCTGAAAAAGAGAAGGGCGAACAATGGACACAAGCCCGAAAAGCAGGCACATCCAAGCAGACCAACAGAGCGAAAGGGAAAGGAGGGAATACAGAGACCAGAGGACCCTCTTCTGGGAAGAGACTACCTGAAGCTCAAGCCACAACAAATGCCACCGCTTCAACAAATCCTTTTGCTATTCTAAACCCTCCAGAAGATCAGAACCAACCAGATCTTGAAGAGGGAGAGGTGCAGCAGCATATTGAACAGATAGTAGATGCAGAAATAAACTTGCGATCTCAGGAACAAACTGAAGTAGCCAATTCAAAAATCCCTTGTGTAGACGCAACCCTGCAGGAAACCCATGGCTCTCCAGCAGGCGCCATATCCCCGCTCTCTTATGCAAAAATGATCAAAAAGAAAAAGCTGATAACAGCTCTGGTTCTTCTGAAGAAGACTCTTTTGAGTGATCCACCAAAAAGGCAGAAAGGAAGTCTCGCAAGGAGATCAGAGAAGAAGAGGCGGAGAGATTAATGATGCGGGGCACTCAGTCTACAATCGAAATGTCATTAGGCAGAAACACAAGGGCTTGACCCACAAAGGGAGGGCCTACTCCTTCCTTCCCTGGTAAATAATGCAAATTGTCTCTTGGAATTGCAAGGGTTTGGGGAACCCATTGAAAGCTGAAGCAGTAAAAGATCTATCAAGAATGGAACCCTTAGATATCCTCCTGCTCCAAGAGACAAAGATAGAAGAGGATGCTCTTCTATCCTTAAGTTACTTTAGGGGGTCTTGCAACCTTATGGTCAGAGGATATGTTTCAGCTGAAAAGCTCCTTCGCAACCCAACACTGGATATACACAGAACTTCAACATCTTCCAAGTAAGATTTCTTTGGCTCTTTTCAATCTTTATGTCCCAGTTAATTTCCTGGAAAATAAGGACTACTGGAATTCTCTCCCAGACTTCCTAGAAATCTACACTCCCCCAAACATCATATTGGCAAGGGATCTTAACATCAGTTTAGATCCGAAAGAGAAAAAAAGGTGGAGTTTGGGGTAAAGATCCCTTCCATGATTCGGTGCAGTCCCTGATTCTTGCTTGGGACCTCCTTGACTTGAAACCTAAGAAAGGTCGTTATACCTGGACCAACAATAGAGTAGGTAATGCCAACATTGTTGCTCGTCTAGATCGGTTTCTAGTTAAAAGTTCTTTGATGGAGGGGAAGCATTTAATCTCTTCAAAAATTCTGCCCAAGATAACATCTGACCATAACCCCATCTCGTTGCTGCTAGAAAAAGAGGAAGACTTAGGCCCTATTCCATTTAGATTCAGTCCTCTTTGGGCAGCAAGAGATGGCTTTATGGACATAGTGGCTCAAGCTTGGTCGCAACCAGTTGAAGGATCCCCGAACTTTGTGTAGGTACTAGGAGCAAAAACTTAAGTACACTAAGTATGCCTTAAAAAGCTGGGCAAAAAACCCCTCTCCACTCCAACGAGCAATAGACAAAAGACTATGCAGACTTTAGCCAAGATTCAGTTAGGCATGGAAGAAACTGAAACCACCAAAGCTCAGCTACTCATCGAACAGAATGCCCAGCTCAACTCTTTTCTCTCCTTTCGCCAGGAAGAGGAGTATTGGCGCCTCAAGTCTCGCAGCCTCTGGCTGCAAGCTGGAGATAGAAACACTTCATTCTTTCACAGACAATGCAGAGCTCGTCTCTCTCAGAATCACATCTCGGAAATATCCACCAGGGAGGGGGAAGTCATCAAAGGACAGCCTCTTTTAAAACAGGTTGCCACATCTCATTTTCAGCAACTGTTTCAGGAGGATGGTTCTTCTGATGATGATCTGGCTACTGATTTTTTGTCAAACATCCCTTCACTTGTCACTGCAGATTTAAACGTTGGGTTATTAAAGCCTTTTACTGAAAAAGAGACAGTGGAATTCATATGGTCAATGTAGCCGGATAAAGCCCCTGGGTCGGATGGCTTCTCCATCCATTGTTACAAAGCTTGCTGGAATGTAATAAAACTCGATCTTCTCCGAATGATAAAAGCCTTCCAAAAGAAAGTCGAAGTGGGAGGGTGCACCAACTCCATGTTCCTTGCTTTAATCCCAAAAGAAGTTAACCCAGAGACTTTTGACAGGTTCCGACCTATCTCACTCTGCAATGCCTCATACAAGATTCTCGCCAAAGTCTTATCCAATAAACTCAAGCCTCTGCTAGGGAATCTGATCTCCCCTCTTCAGGGCGGTTTTGTCAAAGGAAGGCACCTCACAGACAATGTGATCCAAGTGCAACAAGCCCTCCACTCTAGTCACATTCGAAAGGAAAAAGGCATGCTCATCAAGTTGGATATGTCAAATGCTTTTGACCAGGTTAAACTCTCATTCCTCTATAAAATCCTTCTCTCTTTTGGTTTTAGTGCTGAGTTTGTCAACTTGATAAAAGCCTGTACATATAGACCTTGGATAGAACCCCTGGTCAATGGCAAACCTGCTGATTTCTTCCAAGCTACAAGAGGGCTCTACCAAGGGTGCCCTTTGTCACCCTTTCTTTATATCCTGTTGGCAGAATCCCTAAGCAAAAAGCTAACAGTTGAAAAGGAAGTAGGCTCTATCCCAGGCATTAAGGCAGCAAGAGGTGTGGATCCTATAAATCATGCCCTCTTTGCGGATGACTCTCTCCTCCTGGGAGGGGCCTCAATTAAGATAGCAAGGGCTTTCAATGAAATTCTTCAACACTTCTGCTTAATTTCAGGAGCCTTGATCAACAAAAGAAAAAGTGTTGTCTACGGTTGGAATGTAGATCATCCAGCTATCCTTCGAATAGCTTGCTCCTTGGGATTCCCTGGGTATGACAAATGGGAAAAGATCAAATACCTAGGCCTTCCCTTAACCTTGGGACCAAGCCCTCCTTCCCTCTGGATCGAAGTAATTAGCAAGATAAAAGCAAAAATAGCATATTGGGGAGGCCAATGGCTAACAAAGGCTGGGAAGCTGGTTTTGATAAAGGCAATCCTCTCCGCCCTCCCCATCTTCCAGTCTTCCCTCCTGCTAGCGCCCAAGTCTATCACGGAATAGATCTCCAAGCTCCTTCGGGACTTTCTATGGAACAGGGGTAAGGGCAACTAGAGCAAGTTACATCTGGTAAGATGGGATATCCTTAAAAGACCACTCCAGGAAGGTGGGTTACAGATTCGGGATCCAGGCCTGGCAAATTTGGCTCTTGGTGGAAAAATCATATGGCAGCTGTATGTAGACAAAAAACATCTTGTCAGCAAGATTCTTTGGATGAAATACCTAAAGGGAGGCTCCTTGAGAAACCTCACAACAGCATCTACTCCAACAGGAACAGCAATTTGGAATTTAAGCAGAAGATGCATCGATCACTTACAGCAGCATTTATACAGAATCCTAGGCAATGGTCTGAGAACCTTACTGTGGGAGGATACTATTCAAGGGAATGCCCCTTTGGCCTCCCTAAATTCCTGCAACGAGATAAAGATCTGGCTAGTGAACAAAGGTCTCCTCCGGCTTGCAGACATTTGCTCTTGGGACAGCAAAGGGAATTGGGCAGGATGGACTTTTCCAGGGGTCCCAAAACCTCTCCACGCTCAAAAAAACTTGTTGTATACAGCTCTCTCTGGCCTCACCCCTGTACACCGCTCATCCAAGGACAAATGGGGGTGGGGAAGAATAGGAATTTACACAATAGCTCAAGGATTCTCCTCTTTACAATCTACTCATGCCCCTTCACTGACACCGATGCTCTGGAAATCAATTTGGTCCCCCTTTAGCCTACCAAAGGTGAATTTCTTCACATGGTTACTCATGCATAAAAAGGCACTAACAGGTGAAAATCTAAATAAAAGAGGGTTCCACGACCCCTTTAGATGTTGCTTATACAACTTTGTCGTTGAAACCTCTGATCACTTATTGGTTGACTGCAATTTCACACAAGCAGTCTGGAATTTGGTCCTTCATGGCCTTAGTGCTCCCTCCCCCTCCCAGACATCTATCGTTTCTCTTTACATCTCTTGGACAGACCAAAATCCTGAGAAAAAAGCCAAAAACGCAATCTGGAACAACATCTGGCAAGCTATTCCAAAATGCCTTTGGTGGAAAGTGTGGTTGGCTAGAAACGATTGCGTTTTCAACAACAGGCTTCCGAATTCAGTGGTAGTGATAGCCAAAGTGAAAGCCCTCTTGTTGGAAACTGCAGGTAAATCTCCTCCCGCCTCCTCTTTACCTTCAGAAGCTTCTGTGTGGCTGGGATCCTGCTCGACAAGAGAGAGGAACAAATCAATCAGCAAACCGTTGAACACTCCTACTTGGTGCTTGCGACTCACTGAAGGTGACTTTCACACGTGGTGGCAGGGGACCTCAAAAGCCACGATCTTCTTTGATGGAGCGTCCAAGGGGAACCCAAGAACTGCAGGTGCAGGGGGTTTGATTCTTTCCCCGGACAGATCGAGTGAAACCGGCTTCAGTTGGGGCCTAGGCACTAGCTCGAACAACCAAGCAGAGAGTTACAGTCTCTTAAAAGCTTTCCAGATTACGAAGGAGCTAGGTTATAAAATAATTCAAATTTTTGGAGACTCGGAGCTTCTGATTAAACTTTTAAACTCCAAAGATCATTTTTGTAATCCTACATTAAACAAAACTCTACAGCGAATCCGAAACACTTTGAAAGATTTTGACAGAGTTGACTCTTACCACATTCTGCGGGATTTAAACAAGCAAGCTGACTCTTTGGCAAACAAAGGTTGTCTGCTGCCTCAAGGAAACTTTAGTCTCAATGGAGGACCCTGCTCGCTTCATCCTCTGCCTTAACCAAGCTACAACAAGCAGATCTACATTCATTGGCCTCAACACTCAGAATGAAGTTTGGTTCTCTCACAGAATATGCTCAACTTCATCATGGTTGGTTGCTTTTTTGAAGTATTTTCCAACAACTCTAAACAATGGGTGACAGGGACCTGACAGAGGAATTGCCTCCATAGAAGAGCACTAGTCTGTTTCAGGGCCTTGCTGTGTGCAGAAGTTACAGGCAAGATTAGTTTGTGGATTCTTGGGCCAGACATTCACTGAATTGGATTGTTGAGCGATGTATTCGAAATTTTGAAATAAAACTCAAACACGGAGGAGATTTTCATTTCAGGGCTCTCTGGAGGTGAGAATTTTGGTGGTTTTGTAGACAGGGCACGTATTTTCTTCACGAAAGGCAATTTCTCTACAAGTCATCAGATGGATTCAGGGGATTTGCAAGAGATTGCAGAGTACTGTAAGGACATGACAAGCCCATCCATTGCAATAGGGCCTCTCTCTTCATCTTGCTTTTACAAATACATGAAACTGAGAATCAATACACAGCATAAGTAGCAGAAATCAAAGGATCTCTATTGTCATTAAAGCAACATTTGGCAGTGGTAGAAAATGAATGCAGTGATCTCTGAAATTTAACTCTTAATCTTCACAGAGATGATCAAGTAATGGCCCCAATTCCAAGAACCTCAACAAATTCATTCAGAGCAGGGCTTAAAGAAGAAGAATATGTGCATCAATCCTATGAGGTAATGAAACCTATGAGCCAGGAAAATGAACCAGCCCGTACAAATTTGGAGGATGTTGCTAGTCACTATGCTCAAGGTTGATTTAAATGTTTTTTAACAATTAAAAATTCTAGGCATTTACTATAGAACATATAGCTTAAAGAAGCAATCAATAATTTTGCATAAGGAAAAGGCCATTCTCTGTTTTGGGGGTGTAACAAGGTTTTGTATGATCTATGTTTCTGTTCCAACGCTTTTACTGGAATTATACTATGATGTAATCTCTGTTGTAGCATTTGCTGCGGCCTCTTTCTAATACAATTTACCCAGTTACTGTTAAAAAAAAATGATACGCAATTCGTCCAGAAATTCATGCAAGAGAATCTGAATCCTGCGGCGCTGATCAGAGAATGGAGAAGGGACCCAAAAAAACACAAGCGTGAGGACAGGGGTATGTATTCATTAGCCTCTATTGTTGGCCCTTTCTCCCATATCGCTGATATGTTATGCCGCCTATGTGGTTATTAAAATACACAAAAATTCTCTGAAGAATGGGTGCCATTAATAGAAGTTGTTGCTGATGGCTATATCATGGATTGGGCAACTATTTTGTCCAACAATTTGACCACCCAAATCTGCAATTATAGACAGAAGCGCAATGTTCTTGAGAGAACGGCTCCTCCTTTCTTTATGAGTGCCTATGTCATGGACACAGTTTGCTTTTCTTATGATTTTCCATCTCTAGGATGGAAATTGACAAAATAATTTCCTAGTTTTATATCTATTTATCTCGATATCCTTTGGGAAACAAAATACCATGCTCACTTCTATAAAATATGTCATGAGATCATGCTCCCTATCCACCAAGAAGTCTTTGGCAGCAAAGCCCCTAGACTCACCGCAGAAGCCAATAGAGACTTAAAGCCATTAGGAAAGTGGTTTGGGGAAGAGTCATTTACTTACATTTGAGGTTTTGGTAGCCTTGCCCATCCTCATGTTTTGCCCCTTTTTGTCCCGGATAAATTGTTGGTCAAGGAAATTGCTTATCAAACAGTTGGTATTTAGCAAAAGGGGGATGCTTCATGCTAGGGTATCAAGACTTGAGGAGCACAAGCCTTAATCACATTCAAATACTTCTTCCAACCACATTCCAAGGGTTTTTTTATGTCAAACCCTAACTACTCTTGTCATGAAGGGCTACCTAGGGTTTCCTTCAAACCCTAGCTTTCTTTTAGGTCTCGACCATCTTCACTTTTATCTGTCATAAGTGTTTTTCATAGGGGTAATAACTTTTCTTTAGCCCAGCTCTAAAACCATGTTAATTTTCCATAGGGTTGAATTGTTGTTTGCTTTGATAATTGCATTTATACTTTTCATTCTTTATTTATTCATTCACCCCATAGCATCATTAGCAACATGTGCAGTTATATAAAAAGAACATCATCAACAATACAACGGAAATAAAAGGAACATCAAAAGAAAAGCAAGAACACATAGAGACACAAGGATTGGTCAAAGACCAGGGCAAAACCCCACAAGGGGGAAAACCCGAAATTCTTCTTCTTCTTTTATTACATTTCATCAATTGTTCAGCTGAGATACAAAGTACATCATTATCATTGTGAATCACATTAGGCCATCCAGGGCCAATCTAGAGAGGTTCACAACTACGTTTGTGAACAATGCGAGATACAAGAATCCGCTCAGAATCAGAGTTTCTCTTATGATGTTACCCTGCGATATCAATACATTGATACCTATGTTGTTCTGCCAGGCCATTAATGTTCTTAAGATACCATTCAATATGATATCATTACTGCAATGCTTGCCAATACTATTCTGCATACAATTGTCAATTCAATGTACTCACTTAATATCAGTTACTGTAATACTGTCATCATATATAGCAAGTTTACATAAACATGGTTATTGTCAAATTCTAGGTTCCAACATATATCTTAGAGGTAACATAAATGCTACTGTTGTTGACACATAGGATCACACATGAGCCATACTATTCTAACATATATACTGCGCATATACATCGTCATATACTCTAGTGTCGGGAATCAAAAACATTGTGCCAAGAATCCTGTATTTAGAATTGAGACTACAGAACCCAAAAATCACATATATATAAGTCACTGTGCCGAATTACTATAACAAGACTTCAATGCCGAGAAGCAAGATTTATTGTTCCAGGACTAATCATAAAATATATTGATGCCAACTAGGTGTGCGAAATACGGAAACATGTTTCTGAGGGATATACATACCATCATCAAATTGTACGAGAGCCAACATGAGGGGACACAAGTCACCTTGAAGATCCAATAATCACAACATAGTTATAGAAAATCACAGAGAGTCATAGGATCATTGTAATAACAAGTTTTTGTAGAGAACTTAGTGACACTATAGTTTAGAGTCATTGTAATGACATGCTGCAGAGGATCATAGCCACTGCAATAACAAGATTTTGTAATAACATACGTACCACAATGATACCAGATCTATCCAAGAAGAAATACAATTGAGTTAGGAGAAAATGTAATCTCTCTTCGATACTCGATGTGAGGCCAAAAAAAATAATGTGAAACCCTAGCAAACATTAGAGTGATGCGAACTACACCAAAAAGAGATATGGTGCCAACTGCCAATCCATATACCAAGTCAAACAGAAGTGTGATTGGATGCTCGTATGCTTCGATGCTCATGGATATTTAGCAATGCAATGCCCATATATGTATGATGTGATGCGATACTAGCAAGCCCATCCGGAAGTCATGTGTGAGTCATAGTCATATTATCCGAGAGCCATATGTGTGGGAGTCATAGACTATTGCCATAGCAAAAGTCTCGTAACCTAGGTGTGATGGACCTGAGTATGGGAACAAGACATACAGATAGCGAGAGATGTGTGACAGTATGCAAGAGAGAGAGAGAGAACGCTAGACTCGCCAAAAGCTACAGCCCAATCCATCTCATCCATCAAAGAGATAAACAAGGCCGAGATTTCATTCGTATCTCCAACGTGCTTCCTTGGTTACTTAGGGCAATGCTTTATATAGATTTTCATTTGACCAAAAAGGATGACCTTTAATGAAGCCAACCAAAAACATCTTAGAGGGAAATTCAATTTTGATTTTTGATTTTGCTTTCAAATATATTCTCTATTTTAATAATTTCTTGCCCGATTAATATTTAATTTTTTTTCATAATTCTTTCTTTGGCGATATGGGCTTCACATGGGGAATAGGGTTTCCCTTAGGGGAAATTTGACCTGCAACATGAATGGACGATGGAGTGCATTGTTCCATCACTCATCAATCACTCTCCATATCAACTGTTGTTTCTCAAGCCCCTCAAACCCCATATCCTCCTAATAGCTACGAATGGCTTTTTTGACCCTATCCATGGCCTCATACACGCAGTCCATTGCAGTCTTGTCTCCATCAACCAATTGGAGAACCTTTACCAAAGGTTCAGTAATGCCACAAACCTCTTGCACTCCTGCCCAAAAGCTCTCCTGATATGAAACTAGCCTACATATGATCTCTCCCTCTAGTTTACGGCTAAAAAATAAAGTATGCCACTCCTTTGAAAGAAACATTATCTTCACATCCCACATATAATTCAAGAGAGATTGAAGAGATATGGAGATAGTGGCAAATCGTGTAATAGAATTACGCACCAATTTCTTGTTATTGTTGAATCTTCTCAGCAAATTAAGCACAGATGCATGATTATATATAAATTTTGTTATGCTTTTTGAAGATTCAACAATAACCCCGACATAAGGAATTTTCCTTATATCCTCTAACATCAAATCAATACATTGTACAGCACAACGTGTCCAAAACAAGTGAGGATACCTCTCATAAGCAACCCGCCAGCAACAACATAATTTGCAACATTGTCTGTTATGACTTGAACAACATTTTGTAGACCTACCTCCCAAATGAAAACATCCAGCAAGTCACATAATAATTGTGCGTCTTTGATATGTGCAGATGCATCAATAGATTTCATAAACATTGTCCCCTTAGGACAAATAACCAAGAAGTTAATAAGGGTTCTACCTTTTTTATTAGTCCAACCATCCAACATCACAATGCATCTAGTGTGTTCCCATGGTGCCCTCAATTCCTCCAATCTAACAATGCAATTGGCCTTTTCATTTCAAAGAATAGGCCCTCTCAAGTCATAATAGGAAAGGGCTTTGTACCCCGAGACTACAATAGCAATAACATCAAACATAGTCTGGTAAAATGGATTGTTCTTGGCATTGCTGAAGGGAATTTCACTCCATAGAAAACACTTATCCACCAGCTTGTCAACTTCTTCCTTCTCCTTTCTTTTAAGCATTGACCTGATAGAAGGTTGTGCACTAGGTGTGGTTCTAGGAACAAAAAATGATGAGGTAGATGTGGGGTTGGCCATTGTGGAAGGTGATGTTGAAGAACCACTCTCACTTGCCCCCACTCCTCCCCTTGGAATTTGATGTTTCACAACTGCCTTGTTACTTTTGGCAAAATCTTTATCTTCTAGTGATTTTATGGCAATATGGATGATTTCTAGAGATGCATAAGAGAAAAGTTCTATGTCATGTCCCAAAATTTGTGCAAGGTGGTATTTCAATCGAGATATTCCCCCTGTCATATGCTTCCCACACAACTTGCAACTCAAATTTTGTCTATTGAACCCCCCCTTGGGTTCACCATATTCCCACATAGGGTTCAAAATAATTAGCATATTTATTCTTCAACGTAAGCTTGAACCTAGGGCACAAGAAAAATTTGTAAAAATAAAATCAACATTTTTACAATCAAGAAAGCCTCTCCCTTAATGAAATGATAGTGGCAAGAAAAATACACTCCCTCCCCCTAGCCAAATCATGGAAAATAAATGGGTGACTGAAAATCCAAAGAAAAACAACAACAAAAAGGCCGAATATGATGCCCATACCTGCAATGTGTGCAACCTGTTGAGGAAACTCAGTGCACAGTGCAAAAAAATTTGGAATGGCTCCTAAAAATCGTTGTTTTCTCCTCCTTCACCCTAGGAAATTTATTCTCCTGCTTCTTTACTCTCTAACCCCTGGCCTCTGCTTGCAAAACGAGGCAAAAAACCAAAAATCAAGTTTATAAACCAACCCGGGCCCAGCTCCATGATTTTTTCGCTCAACTCGCAATGTTTTGGCAATTTTTATGATATTATCTGGATAATACTGACGCGGAAGAAATCACCGATATTATTGGCCGATATTATCACCACCTTCAAAAAATCACAACACAACGACATTTTTGCAATAATATCACATTGTTGGCAACACTTTGGAACCACTCTCAAACATCATGAAACAATTAATGGTATTGTTAAAAATTTAAGTATAAATTGATATTTCTTGCTCATGGAGCATGGCTGGACTCCATAGCACGCTCCCTCAGTGCACCTGCTCAGATCATGGTTCCATGGGCCAGAGTGGCAGCGGGGGGTGGGCGGGGATACTTCTGGCAACCTTGATCAAAAGGTTAGAGAATTCTTGGTGCATAAGAAATATACGAAGTGGCATGAAATTTTGTCATTGCTGAAGTTGGCCAATTTGGAGGGCCAATACCTCTGTGACCATTTATGCAGTCAATGAGTACGATGCTTACTTTCTTTCACCAAGGGACACAAATGCAGGGGCATTCTGGGAAATAAAGAATAATCCTGCATTTCTTCAACGCAGTTTAATAAAAAGATAACAGGAATATGCTTATTGGAAATGTTATTTTATTTATAGTAAAAATTGAAGAAGACTGAAGGATTAGGAGGTTGATACAATGGTGTTCAGCTAGGCCTTGAAGAGGTTCGTTTATCATGGAGCCTCCAGGAAATCAATTTCCATTCAATCTTATTTGGAATAAATGCATAACGGAACTTTAGAACATAGTGTGGTGTACACAGAACAAAAGTATATGCTTTGTAGAAATGGATGATATTGCCTATATGAATCATGCATGCCAGTGGTAATAAGATACAACGAAATTTATTATGTACTTTGGGATTGGTGATTGGCCTTAATGTTGAACACCGTAAAATATAAACACATGGAATCTGGACATTTAAAATGAAAATCAATGGATTGTGTTGCGAGTATAAGTATTGTTTAAGTTGTATACCCAATGAAGAACTGTTGATTGAATAGCAAGCTCTAGAAACAGTTGACCTGCGACATAAACAGAATGGTAATCCCGCCAGGAATAAAAGATAGTCATGATACCGTGTGGAGAGGAATTCAGTGCCTAAGATGGAGACATAATAAATATCAGAAATGGCACAGAAAGATTTTAAGACAAGAAATAAGAGGATAGTAAAGAATTGAATTCAGAGTTCTGATACTTTGCACAAGGAGAGGGAGAGGCACCTGGACCATACTTGCAAAAGTAGTCCGGAGAAAGACTTGACAGAACCACAGGCAATGGAGAGCCAACCAGAATCAAAGAACAAGTTTTCCATTCTTGCATAGATGTAATTGCAGATTTATTCCTGTAATAATTTTATTGTTGATAATGCAACTCAGCATCTATGAGATAAAGCAAACAAATTTATTATTTATGTTTATCAACTTGTTTAATCATAGGTAACAAATTCTGCATTAAATCCCTGTGAGTTGAGTTAAGTTGCACGACTGAGAGTAGCCGTTGTGCTATATTGAGTCCATAACATAAAAATGAAAAAAGGACCATAATAAAAAAAGAATATGTAAAAATTAACCATAATAATAATATAATAAATTAGAATAGATCCATCTTAACTCCAGATCTTTAAAACACCTAAAAATTTGTGGCTTGGTATCTTTTTAATCCCTCTCAGTGCTTAATAGGATGGATGCACACTGGTAGGCATCTGCACAAATGGTTCCTTGTTGGATGTGTGAGTGACGCAAGTCCTTTCATCCTCTCTAGGTAAAGATGCAAACTTAATACATCTTATAGCACCACCCTAGAATATAAAGGTTTAAAGTAGGTACTAAAGAGAGTACCTGTTGATCATCTGGAAGAGGATAAACATCCCCAAATATTGTCACCCTTGCATTGGATAGCCCACTCCATCCTGGTATCTACTTTACATATCAACTGTCCACCAAGTAAGAACGAAAAATATGGAAGGTAACAACATTTAGAGTCTAGACACTTCTCAACCAAATTAAATGCAATAATCTCAACAATGAATAATTCTTTGAAAATTCAAAATAAAAAAGGTGATAATTGAGTCTTTTACCACACCTGCACAACCAGTGAACATCTTGGATCAGCCAACAAATTCCTCGTGTGGATAGCTAATGGTGATAAAGAGAAAATAGGATCTGCATTCCACAATAGCTTGTCTGAATATATATAATACTAAGGGTGTAATCAGTACTCTGAACCCTAATTTATCTTGTTATAAATATCCTAACAGCAGAAACCATTAAAATTGACACATATTGCACACTCAAGCACATACGTCCCATGGAATCTGGAGCAAAATCAACTAGAGAACCAAAAGGATATCCCTTTCGACGATGATGCATTCTAGACATCACAGTACATAAATGAGCAAAGCGAGCCTGCAATTGAGAGAAAAATATTATTTTTGGCCAACCAGATTGAAATAATGACATCTATCACATGTGCAATAACTAAATATGGATAAATTAGTCTCTTTCTGACATTAATTATTTGTAACCTCCAAACGAACTTAGTGTTAATGTAGCAATAGATAAACTGCTTAGATAAAAGATAATAATATGAGCCATGAAGTTGTTCATATAGAATCTCCACCTACCTAGCATTCAATAACAAAATGCACTATTCTACTCAAGTGTGCAAATTCCAAAGTTTATAGCGATGAAAGATTTCACCTGCTCCATGAGGTTACGAACTGCCAAGGCAGGACGAGGAAGGCCATGAGCAGAAGTTGCACTTTGCACGCCACCTGAAATTGGAGTACGGAAAAGCCCTGTTCGACTGCCTCCACTGGAGGCACCCATGAACGTATTCACAACAACTGAATTTTCACGCTTTTCTTCCTTGGTAGGTTCTTCGCTTGAACCACTTAGCTATAACGGTCACATAAAGAATTTATGCAACATCATTAAAATCTCACAAAACTCATTGCTTGTAAAAATAGATCTTCATCTTGACCCTTACTTTGAATAACAAATGTCAAGAACAAAAAATATTTAGGAAACCAAATTAGGCTTCCTTCATTTCTTTCCACGTTGAAAGTTGAAATCCTGCACACTTTTCTATCAATATATATTTAGGTAGACTCCCTTAACAAAAAAAACATTCTTTAGCATATAAGATGATAGGCTTCAGAGTTTACATCAAACGAACTCCATTTAAGAAAAGTCCAGATGAAAAACATCAAAGCTTCTGAAGCAGTGCTCAAGATCCAACATACCCTTTTTTCTGTAGACACCCTTTCTGCATGAGAAATAACTTCTTTCTCCCTAATTACGAATAGATGTTCCAATCCTACAGTTTCTCCCCATAACAGAAAATAGTTTTTTTTCAAAGAACATCACTCATTAGGTTATCTACATTTCTCTCAATTTCTACACGTCTTCTGACAGTACCTGAAAGCTTCATGTTTTGATAATAAAACAGAGCTCATACAGTTTTCCCAATGAATGCCTCTATTTATTAAGTTCAGACGCCGGCGTTTTCTCTTTCCATGATTTAGAAACCATTTCTTACTAATTTCCCCTCGCCGTTCCTCAATTTCAATAATCAATCAACGAACAACAGACTTCCTCTTTTATTGATCACAATTCAGAAGACCGAGATCATGATTCTAACGGCAGTTCTTTGAGAGAAAAGGCATTTTATTCTTAAAGTCGAAATCCTGCATTTTTCAAATAACTCCCCCAACCATAATAATGAAAAGCTCAAATTATACCTAGCTTAAATAGGGAACACATCAACTCGCCATTACTAAACCTTTAGCTCTGTTTTTAATCTCCGCGTAAGATATACTTACTTCCTGACAGTTGTGTCATGCTGTGCTAGTGAAAACAATTTTTAATTTTCCAAATGCTACTTGATTTTCTAATTAAAAATAACCACTTTACCTGAGAAGAAAGAGCACCTTCCGGAAACAGTGCATATCCATTTTCCAAGTTGTTCATGTCATCGCTTCCCTCATTTCCATCGGAGAGAGCTCTGGCACGAAAAATTGAATTTGGAGTAACTTTAAACATTCCGCGATCGTGCGATCCTGACGCCTTGGAGAAACAAAATTCGGTTCCTTGGCATCTTCGCAGCTCTAGCCGTTCGACTCTTCGCAAAATGCCCGTTTTATGCACGAAAATTTCCACTGAAGAAGCTCTAGTTTGAATGGCTGAAATTTTATCTGGAAAATTCGTACAAACAAACGATCCCAATGCAACCTCCATTGATAAAACCACTTGCAGGCAGGACTCAGACCAGTGCTGTCAAACAGATATCCATAAGGATTGGAGGTACCAGGGGTTTTAATGCCGCAGAGGGAGAGCACAACATAACATTAACGACGGCTTCGATTCCAAACTGAAGGTAGAGTTACTGACTTGTTATGCTCTGTAACCGCAGACACCGGGGTTGCATTCGAGGAGTGTCCGTAGGAAGCAGCGACTAGAAATGCCACTTTAAAATATCGCTCCGAATAACTTTATCTTTATTTTATTCATATAAAATAATATGAAGTTGTTTAACATCCTAAAAGAATGTGAAGTTGTTTAACATGAAAGAAAGAAAGGAAAAAATTATTTTAAAGTCCATGACGCTAAAGATAGTGTATGGGACAGATTGCTTTTTCATTTGCTTGATGTATTCAGAGCTTTTTTTGTGAAGCTTCAAAATAAATGTTCCAAGTTTCTTTACAAATCCCTCGCTATATAGATTATCCCAAGAGCTAGCTATCGACATATCTGCATAATTTTCCCTGTTGTCTTTGAAGGCCTCACATTCTAAAATGAAATATTTTTTTTGTTTCCACTTTTCCGGAAAAACAAAAAATGCATACTCTTTCCTCCCACACTTCTTTTGCCATTTTCCAAAGCCCTATTTCACAACGAAGTTGATGAGAATTAGTCATTAACTAAACAATAAAAATATTGACTCTCCAAGAGATATTGGCCTCTATGTATTCTTTTGGTTGATGACTATGAGTGGGATTAAACACTTCAATATAATATTTTTTCTTTCTTCCTAGCTCCTTATCCCAAGTACGCTTGTGGAACTTTTCCATAACGAAAGCTTTTACCTCTTTGTTGTTTATGGGACACACGTTCAAGCAAATACCCCATTTACTAAACCATTTGTTATTTTGCCGCATCCATGTATTTTTTCTCTTGCACAATCTGTCATTAAAGACAACCTTAGGCCATCTACCCTCTTCCATTTGCTCAAATTTTTTTAAATACCTTATGACTCGCACCATAGCAATTGCTTCAATAGGAGCAGTCCCTGTTTCACTTAACAAGATAGCATAAGGAACTGCACTTTTAATATTGAATTTGTTTGTAGTCAAACGCTTATGAATTTTCTCAATTTGTCTCCACTGCATGTCGGATGTACTATTGGCCCATAGTTCACAACCATAGAGAATCAGTGGAATCACTAGAAGCCCAAAAAGAGTTTGAGTGATTTTCTAGTCCCATAACTCTGCTTCTCTACACCTATTTTGAAAAGCATAAAATGTTTTCCAACCCCTCAAAGTTATTTTATTTCTACAACCATTCCAACTTAGACTTTTTGTTGAAGTCAATTCTGAGATATTTGAAATCCGCAACTTCTTCCAGAATGTTGCCTTCAAAGTAGAACTTATGTTGGTTATTGGCTTTGGGGGATCTTGGGGAAGCAATGCACAGGTGGATTCCTTATCAGATATAATGGAGCAACTCCTCGAACAACATCACTTGACTGATATTCCGATGGTAAAACCCCGGCCCACTTGGCGCAATCAAAGAATAGGGGAGGCTGCCCTGGCTAGGCATTTGGATCACTTTCTCATAAATGATACCCTGCTGAGAAGATTATCACTATACAGATAATGGGTTGGTTCTTGAGGTATTTCAAACCACTCCCCCATCTTCATGGAGATCTCTGACCCTTTTCAGAAGCCAAGGGCACCCTACAAATTCAACTCCTCTTGGCTATTGGACCCCTCATATATTCACTTGGTCAACAGTTACTGGCGATCTCACCCACCATCCTCGGGGAGAACCATCGCAGAGGGTTTCTGCGACAACCTTCTTGAGATCAAGCGATTATCCATTACATGGGCTAAGGAGAAAAGAGACCGAGATGAACAAACTCTCAGAACCATCGAACAGACTCTGGCCAATATTTTGGATGAACAGGGACGGGTTTCACATCTGTGGAGGCAAAGTCCCATCTCATTGAGTTGGAAGAGCAGCGATCCAAGATTTTAAAAGAGAGGGAAGAAACCTGGCGCCTCCGAAGTCAGGCTGTATGGTTACAAGATGGGGATGAGAATACAAAGTTTTTCCACAACTTTGCAAAGGGAAGGAAAGTCAGCAACACTATTTGGAACATGCCTATGGAGGACGGGAGTTTGGCAACCTCTTTTAATCAGCTGACTCATCTAGGTAACTCTCACTTCCAAAAACTTTTCAAGGCTCCCCCTGGTCCCACTCTCGCTGATATTGTTCGGATAGTAGGCCACTTCCCTAGGTTTGTCGACCTGGATGAGGCTGAGGAACTCATCTCCCCTATCACTATGGGGGAATTGGAAAGCACTTTAAAATGGTTTAAAAAAGACGAGTCCAAGGCCTTATGGATGGACTATTGAGTTCTACCTTGCCTTTCATGAGACTATTGGACAAGACCTACTCAAAGTGGTGGAGGAATGCAAGACATCTGGGCGCATGTATGAGGCCATCAACTCCACTTTCATTGCCCTTATTCCCAAATTTGACTCCCCCTCATCGTTCAATGATTTCCGACCCATTTCACTTTGTAACTGTCTCTACAAGATCATTGCCAAGATCATTGCCAAGATCATAGCCAATCACCTCAAACCCATTCTATCCTCTCACATATCCCCTGAACAATTTGCTTTCCTCCATAACAGACAAATCCATGAGGCTATTGGCTCAGTGCAGGAAGCCCTTCATTCCATGAAGACTAAAAATCTCAAAGGGGCCATTCTCAAAATTGACCTTGCTAAAGCTTTCAACCGAGTTAGTTGGCTCTACATTAAAATGATTCTCACCCACCTGGGCTTTCCCCTTCCCTTCATTGATTGGATTATGTGCTGCATCACCTCGACCTCCTTCAGTGCCCTGATTAATGGCTCTGCATCTCACTTCTTTCATGTTGAACAAGGTCTAAGGCAAGGCTGCCCGCTCTCCCCTCTCCTCTTTTTGATCGTAATGGAAGGCCTCAGCAGACTCATTGCTTCTGCCAAGCAGGATGGGCAACTACAGGGACTCAAAATATCTGATCAGTGCTTCCTCACTCACCTACTCTTTGTAGATGATGTGCTCATTTTCCTTAATGGAAGTATAAGGGATACTTCTACCTTCTTTGATATTCTCATGCTCTTCGCCAAGGCCACAGGTATGGAAGCAAACCATTTAAAATCCACTATTACTCTCTCTAATTGTACTCCACAAGAAGCAAGGGTTGCATATCAAAAATTTCCTTTTCAGAGCCATCACCTGGAGGATGGACTCAAATATCTGGGGTTCTGGATCAAACCTCATTGCTACAAGATTGCCAACTGGATTTGGCTTGTGGTCAAGATCGAAAAATGATTACTCAATTGGAATCACAGATTCCTCTCCAGAGCTAGCCAGTTAGTGCTCATTAAATTAGTCTTAGAGGCTACACCTGTTTACTGGATGTCTCTGGCTTGGATTCCTAAAGGAATCTTATCCCGGATACAAAGGATATGTTGCAGATTCCTTTGGAATGGTTATAAGGAGGGCAAGCCATTTGCCTGGGTGGGTTGGAATCATATTGCTATACCAAAGAAATGGGGTGGTTGGGGCCTGAAGGACTTATCCGCCTTCGCACATGCTCTTGTTGCCAAGATGGGTTGGATTATTCTCACCTCTAAAAGTCTCTGGACTAATGTTATCTATCACAAATATATCTGGCCCCATTAGCTTATGGATTGGATTTGTTTGCCCACTTGGCAGCGATCTAGGATATCCATGGTCTGGTGAGCAATATTACACTCTATGCCTACTATCAAAAATGGACTAGCATGGTGAATCAATGAAGGCACTTTTGTTCATATTGGCTTGGACCCTTGGTCAGGATGTGGGAATATGTTTCGATTACCTCCAAACCTTATTCATATACTCAATAATAGGAACATTAATGTGATTGCACAGGTTGTTGATCTGGAGAATAGTACCATCTTTGCACAAGCTTGGTTAACAATAGTGCAATTAGGCATCCCCGAGCAATGGCAGCTTGACTAGGAAGGATATTTCGCTGCCCTGACTGAATATCATGTCCGTATCAAAGGAGTTGATGAGCTCATCTAGACCCCGACAAAACATGGTACTTACTCCTCGAAGGTGGGCTATCACATCATCCACTCCGCACACAAACCGCTTGTCCTCTTGTATTGGTGGGGAAAGCTTTTGAAGCTCAAAGTGCCTCCGAGAATGAAGCTATTTATGTGGAATGTCATTCGAAATAAAACTCCAACTGGAAACAACTTATTACATCGATCTTTCTACGGCCCTACCTGGTGTTTGCTCTGTCATCAGGCAAAAGAAACCAATGAACACCTTTTCCTATCTTACCTGATGGTTGTTCAACTTTGGAATCAAGTCCTAGATGCGCTATCTCTTTCTATCATATGGCATGGACAATCTGTACCTGACGCTTGGGACCTCTGGTGTGCTGCAAGTTGCGATTCAAAAGTCCATTGCCTTCCCCTCCTTGTTTGCCGGTCCATTTGGCTGACAAGGAATGGGATCATATTTAGGGGAAAATTGGCTAGATGGCCATACATCACCGCAAAAATCATTGTTGCATACCATGAATTACCGGATGATGATCACACATCTACAGGCCAAGTAGTTACTCAAAAAACTATTGATCATTCTATTCCCTGGGCTTATTTCGATGGAGCAACACAAGCACAGGGATGTGGTGGGGGGATTTTATTTCATCTATCTGAAAACCACCATTTCAAAATTCAAATGGGGTTAGGAGTGGGAACAAATAATTTTGCAGAACTGATTTCCCTCAGACATCTCTTACACTTTGCACTGGCACATACATGCAATCATATTCAGATTTTCGGTGACTCTAAAATCATCATCAATTGGTTCAATAACATTTCTGCATGCCATGTGCACTCACTCAAGAACATATTGGATGAAATTATGATATTAAAAGCACAATTTAATTCAATTTCATGTCATAATATTTACAGTGAACATAACTCGGTTGCTGACAAACTATCTACGGAAGCTACGACACATCCCAGAGACCTGTGGTTAATACAGGAGCAGATTGGAGAGGAAAAATACCAGTACTATCACCGGCCCTATATTGATAGGGCATATCCAAGGGCTGCTAGGCCCTAAGTTATTTTGAAATTTTTCAGCAATGTTTATTACAACTACTTGTTGATGATATGTATATATTTATCCTACTGTTTTCAGACTTATTAGTGTATCCTACATGGTAATATATGTACAAAACTATATTTTTTGCATGGCTTCGGTCATATGTTTTTTTTATATCTACTTGAAGGCTACAACCAACAGACTACATATGCCACAGGCATCTACTACATGTAATTTTTCACATTAATGAAAAGTTACGATTTTTCCTCGTGGGAACAAAAAAAAATAAAAATAAAAATAAAAAATAATCTATATCTATATATTCTCGATTTTTTTATAATTAATTAAAATTTAAAAGTTTTAAAATCTCAGAAAATGATAGTGGAGTGAGAGAGAGCATGACAACTTCAATTACAATAATGGTAAATGTGTAAACAATGATTTAAAAAAATATTGCAATTTTAAGTTTTAAGTAAAAATTGGTGCTATTGTTGGGGTGGTAGGAGCGAGGGGTGCTATTTTTTTGTCTTGGTTGGAAAATCTAATCTACTTTGGCATGGAGTTTGGGGCAGACCTCAAACAATCAAGTTTATGCATAGGGACTATTTCAAGGTCTTTCTTTAGCTCAGTCTAATCAAATTTTCAAGATCCATATTGTTGGGGACTCCAAAATTATCATAGGTTGCCTTCAAAAAAAAACTAATCATAAGGATCTGCTCCTTAACTCAATCTTCCTTCGAATCATAATCCTTCTTGATCAATTCTCAAAATATCAATGTCATCATATTCTAAGACAAAACAACACAAAGGCAAATGAAATGGAAAAGTGGGAAATTGGTTTGGTTGTGGGATCATTGCTAATCAACAAGCACATCTCCCACTTCCCTATTCCACGAATTGAATTATGTCAGGAAAATGAAAAATTGGTAGTCATGTTCCAAGTAATGATTGTCCAAGAAACAAAATTACCACTGAAACTCCATACAATTGTTGAGTGTACTTAACTTCCCTCAGAATGACATTTATGCGAAGGGATGTAAAGTTTAATAAGGAGAAAACAATGAGATACTCTTCAAAGAGGGAGCTTCAGATCTCACCAGAACATGAGCTTTTAGATCCAAAGGAGGAGCCTCAGGATGTTGTGGAGAAACCACAAATGGAGAATCAATGAGGAGGTAGAGTGGATACCTCCACTCAAATAGAAACATCTTGAAAAGGGAGAAAAAGAACCAGAGAAGATGATATATTGGCGCATGATGTGAGGGAAAATGTGGGAGCTCCTTTAAATTTGTGCAAGCAAAGGAGATCACCTGAGAGGTAAACTGGCTACATGGCTCTAATGACTGAGCTTGTAGAGACTTAGCCATCCTCTTTTGAGAAACCAGTTTGGGTTGATGCAATGGTGGAAGAATACAAATCCATCATGAAGAACAGTGTTTGGGAAGTTGTCCCAAGACTGGTAGAAGATGGATCCTCAAGGTTAAGCATGCAACAGACAGAAGCATAGAGAATCATAAGGACAAATTTGTGGCCAAAGGATTCTCTCAAATTGAGGGAATTGACTATTAGGGAACCTTTGCACCCGTATCAAGGTATACATCCATTAGAACAATTCTTGCACTAGTCATGCAGATGGGGTGGAAGATCCACCAGATGGATGTAAAAACAAAATTTCTCAATGGTGTTATTGAGGAGGAAGTTTACATTAAGAAACCAGAAGGTTTTGAGACATCTGATCGGGAGTCTCAAGTGTGCAAACTCAGGCGAGAATTGTACGGTCTCAAACAGGCACCCTAATCTTGGTACACCAGGTTCTACAATTATCTCACTGGATTGGGCTTCACCAAAAGTGAAGCGAATGCAAATCTCTATCATGTTTTAGTAGAAGATAAATTGCTTATCATTGTTTTATATGTTGATGATTTAGTATTAACAAGTGATGAGCAGTTGATCAGCTCTTGTAAGGAGGACCTTGCAAGGGAATTTGAGATGAAAGACATGGGTCTCATGCACTACTTCCTCGGTTTGGAAGTATGGCAATGCGATGGGGAATTGTTTATGTCTCAAAGTAAGTATGCCACATAGATACTGCAGATTTTTCACATGGAGAGTTGTAAACCCATAGAGACACCTATAGCGACCAACTAGAGGATGGAGGAAGGCACTTCAGGTGAAGAGGTTGATGCTATTGTTTATCGACAACTAGTGGGTTCACTGATGTATCTTGTGAACACACAACCAAATATGTGCTATGCAATCAACTAGCTAAGCCAAGCTATGGTTAGGCTAACAAAATTGTATTGGAAGGTATTGAAGCATGTTTTACAGTACCTTAGAGGCACTACCCATTATGGATTATGGTACAGATCGACAAAGGGAGTGACACTATGTAGCTTCACCGATGCAGATTGAGCAGGGAGTCCATCCAATCAGAAGAGTACATCAGGTGGAATTTTCAGTGTTGGGTCTGCAGCAATTTCTTGGTACAGCAAGAAGCACCTATGGTGCTCAACTCGACAAATGCATAATACATGGTTGCAAGTCAAGTAGCATGTGAGGAGACTTAGATTAGAAAGATACTTGTGGGATTTTTTGGTTAGATGATGGATCCAACAATGATCTATTGTGATAATCATAGCTGTGTTAATCTCTCTGAGAATCTGGTATTTCACGATCGATCCAAGCATATAGATATCTAGTATCGTCATTTATGGGACTGTGTGCAGCGGCAGATAATGTTGCTACAGTACATTCCGATAGAGGAACAAGATGTTGACATATTGACAAAGGATTTTTCAAGAGGGAAGTTTGAATTCCATGGGTGCAGGATATAGGGGGTTGAAAACCCCTTTCTTGCGAAGAGGGAGTATTGAAAAAATGTAGTAAGAAAGCTCAATTTGACTTTTACTTGGTCAAATTGAGTAAATTCGAAATTTCCACATCAGCAGACAACTTGGAGGTAGTTAACTTGAGTGACATGGCTTATGTCATTCAATTTACTCAATATTTGAGTTAGAGGGCTTGGAGTTCAGTTAAGCATGTGTGATTGCTAATTTGTAGCAATCAAGGTCAATTATTCACAGTTGTATTTAGTTATACTAGTTCTCACTATTGATAGAACTAGTGGAAGGTCAGTTGTGCAGTGGGACACCAATCTAAATCAGTGATCATAGAGTTAACTGATCAATCAACCTAAAATAGCTAGTGCATGCAGTGAATTCGAGTTCCCTAGCTGTGGTAGAGATTCCAAGGTAGTGTAACATCAGTTGTAGACTATTCTTGAGTGTACAGGTGTTGCATGCAACCAAATGATCAACCTTGGGAATTGCACAATCATTTGGAGGAAAAGTCCTAAATAATAGTGACCTCATTCCTCAGGATTTGCACAAAGAAATAGGGTTTCAAGCTTAGATATAATTTGACTAAGTCTAGGTCAGAGCTTCTCAGTGAGAAACGAGATAGGTTATTCACTTGTAGGTTGTGCTTAGAGCAAGTAAGAAATTGTAATACATTCTCTATTCATCTAATTACTACAAGTAGGCTTAAGGGGTATTTAGCAGTTTCTTTCCCCTAGAAAAATATTGTGCATTTGTGGTTCTTCTTATTTCATGTTTGCAATTGTTGTTCTAAATTGTGAATTAAATTCCGCATATCAATAGAATAGAATTGTGTCTCTTGATTTTATATTAAATTTCTTGAGCAGTTGCAATTCTATCACTATAAATCTACATCCACTACTCCATCTTAGACCTATATTTGTTATCAAATAGATGGGTGAGTGGGGCCCTAGGTATTTGGTTCAATTTGAGGTAGATAATTCTTTAAGAATTGTTAATGAACCATCAATTTGTTTTTCATTGTTTTTTTATTCTTATTGGCTGGTGTTATGATCCTCATAAACTTGTATTTCTGTGGAATCCATTACAAGTTGGAGCAAATGTTTATGTTATATTTGCATGGATGGTTTATTTATGGTAGTGTTCTTAGTATTTGATGGTTCTTAAGTGCCTAAATTTCACATGCCAAGTTAGGCATTTAATTGAATATTTTTTAATAACAATAATAATTTAATTTTAAAATTAATTATCTAAATTAAAGACGATTAGATTCTATAAATTAATGGATCAATTCAGATTACTTCTTATAATACAAAAATATGCAAACTTAAGATTACTTTTAATAACATAAAATATGTCCCCCGATCGAGGTGCGAGCGAGTTTGATTAGATGTACAAGGCCATGAAGGCGAGTCAGGTTCTCGCCACCTTCCGCATGCAGCCAACACTTGGAAAGGTGGCAGCGAGCATGCATGCGTTAATGTGTGTGATGGGGGAAGAGTTAAGGCAAGGGGGAGCAGGTAGAAAGTCATTTCAACCATGGAGAAGCCAAGTACGAGAGAGGAAGGCTCTACAGAGGTGGAGCGAGGTCTAGGTGCTAGCTACTCTGGGGGTTCTGAGCTGCCGAGGGACAACGTCTGTGACAACGGGGAGCGCTCTATGGTATGTTACCCTTATGCTTCATGTAAATCATATTATTATGGAGGTGAATTGTATGGCCCCTATCCAACTTCCGATTATGGGTTGGGGGGGTAAAGAGGTGGTGGAAATCTAGAGGTTTGGTCTGGTATGGCACCTGGGTGGTCCCATTGCAATTGTTATGTTTGTTTCTGTGTCCGTGAAGTTCGACATTTGCCTGTTGAAAATGAGAGTCTATCGAGTATGAGGAGGAAGGGAGGGTGTTTGAAAGGGGGGGGCCTATGGGTTTGGTTGGGTGGATTGAGGGAGATGATCGAAGATCAGAACCGAACCTATGGCATCAACTTATCTAGGATGGGCTTCTGGGTGAGAGGGAAATTAACCTCAGAGACTGAGGGAGGATGTGTGTCCTTAGGGGGGGAATTCATCTAACCAAACCCATCCTTGTGCCATAGTCGCGGGTAAAGAGGCAATGTGCAACGTGCTTTGAGGAAGTGGGGTTTGATCCTGAAAGATCTTTGTAACCCTCCCCAAACATATCAATGTCGCATGGCCATTTTATTTGGATTTTGCGGAGACATAAAATTCTCTAAGGGATGATATGAGGAAAGCAAGAATAGACCCCTACCGCCTCGCCCAACCTTGCCTGAGGCAAGGATTAGCGGGTCACCATGTAATCATAAGCACATCGGAGAGGCTCTCTATCAATGACATACAATGGAAGGAGGCACTTACTTGGTTGGAATTTTATGGCTGTGCAGCAGGTGTGTTGGCGGGACGAGACCTCTGTTTACATCAAGTTCCCGCCCCACTACCCAATATTACTATAGAGTGGAAAGGCTAGGGAAGATAGGAGTATTCAGAGTACCGAGAAGGCATGGCGCGAGCGAAGGGGCCTCGAAACAGTGCAACTGGGAATAGAGGTTGTGGGAGACAGAGGAAGAGCACTCAGGCTCAGGGTGGCAAGCCCAGCTCGTCCTCCAGGGCAACAGGGAGGAGTCGTGGGCGCAGGACAGTTGTGAGCATCATTGAGGAGGCCGCTCAGGCATACCATGACAACAGCCTGAACTCGATAAAAAATCTAATTGTAAAGTGGGAGGAGAAAATCCACCAGGTGGGGGAAGAATTTGAGATGGATCAGGATGAGTTGCATGAGGTAGCTCCGTCCCCCGGTTATACGAGGGGGAGAGTTACTCAATACCAACAAATGATTCATCTGTTTTGGATGATGAAAAGTATATTGACAAAGGCTATAGATCGACCTCCTTTTGACCAGAAAGCACAGGCCCATTCAGAGCAGCGTGAAGGTATCCTGGACAACTCACAGAAGTTAGAGCTCATGAGGATTCTAGAAAGGATTCAGTTTCAGCTATAGCAACAGAGTGGGTGACTGAGCCGGATTGAACAACACATCCTGTGCATCCCTCACTCGAAGCTTCCTGGCTCCAATGTGATGGATCTTGCTCCAGTTGACTCGAGCGATGATGATTAGTGACAACAAACTCCAATTATTTTTTGAATGCTTTTACATAGATATAGACATATTTACAATTATGTTTACAGTTATCTAGTACATAGGAAGAACAAAGACACTCAGGTGTACATGGCATGGCTGGACATTCTCAAAATTTTGTGTTTATGGATGACTTATTTTGCAGATAGGTGGCCAATAGACCTGGTTTCCCACTAGGCAGGTTGAGGCCACCTAACTCATGGTTATATGGATGTAATCTGCCTTATTAACGAAAATTAATAGAAAGGACTCACCAAGCTTACAAAAAAAAAACTCAAAATATGCAAACTTATTTTATATGTAAAATGATATAGCATGAAAAGATAGATACATGCCAAATTTATATATAGTATGAAAAATATAAATGATAATATTTTTTGGAAAAAATATACAATTTTTTTATTTTTATTTTTTATTTTTTTATTTTTAATTTAATATTAGAAAATTTTTAATATTATAATTATTTACTTTAAAAATTAGTGATAATTTTTTATCATAATTATAAAATTAATAATAAAAATGACGACAATTCTAAGCATCTTAGAAAAATAACGATAAACTAGCAATTGTCCCAAAAAGTACAAAGAGAGGCCGATAGGATTATTAAATTGGAAGTGTTGAATTTTTTTAGAAGAGTTAATTGGTTTGTGGAAAACCTTGTTTTCTTGGACTGGATCATTGTGCAATTACTTTTCTTTAAATGTTTTGTTTATATCTATATTACAAGGAGCACATTGAATGTCTTATTTCATTTTAGAGTAAGTTAATTACCCAAAATCAAGAAACCTTTATAGATGGCTAAGCATATACGAAGCTTGCTAGTGACCGAGGCAATAACCACCATGACTATCCCCTACCAATATATTTCATTGAAAACCATAATTGTATATTGCATTTAGAAAGTCAAAACATAATATTAGAAAACATGTTGATATATTGCTATTAAAAAATTAATTCCATTAGAAACCATGATATTATTATTATTATATCATGTTGATATTATTATCAATTTTTATGCGCATGGATCTAGTTGAAGTTGAAACTTTATGCCCATCAAATCCCTTATTTTTCTACACAGAGTTGAGTGTCGAGTTGCAAGTGCATTCATGCATTTATTTCACAAGGCCAAAGTCAAATTCGTTGTGTTCCTTTTCGGGAAACATTGTCTTTGGGGGTATGATAGGGCCCTTGTAAATCTTGTGTACTCCAACGAAACACTTCAAGGCTATTGAAGTTGGTGCTCAAATAAATTTCACCCCTAGCTTAATGTCTAGAACTATAGACTTCAAGGAGGCTAAGAGTTGGGAATAAATTATGATATTCAAAGTGGTGGATTGTCTTTATTTTTCATTTCCTCGTTATTATGGTAAAAGGGATCTAGCTGAAGTTATTATGGTAATGATATCTCGAGGCTGTTATTTTATGGTATTTTTATTTTAGTGAGGAAGTGGGGGAGAGTGGTTGAACATTGAGAGAGTCGTACAATCTTTAGTCGGCTAATGGATATGCAAATCTAAGGATGTGTAAAGGAATGGCGGTAGAGATTCAAGGAATGGATTGTTCGATGAGATTCAAAGAGTTTTAGAGTCTTTAATTTTTGGTAATTTTGAAAAAAGAAAATCTATAAGAGAATTTAGTAATCAAGAAATAACAAGATTCACTTATTTTTAATATTTGACAATTTTGAGAGGGAAAAGTCCAAAAAAACTTAATAATCAAAGAAATAACAAAACGAAAATCACTTTTTAAAATTAGACCAGAGAGATTAATGATGGAGACAATTCTAGACCCATTTCAAGAGTTTTAAGTTCTATTATTATGATTAATCTAACAAAATATAAAATAATAATGTTTCATGTTTCTGAGCAAATGACTCCCCGTAACATGAAGGACTAGGGTTTCCCTTGGAAGCATCAAAATTTAGTCTGATAAATTTAATAGGAAAAGGATACGGGCAAAAGTTTGATAAAATTAATAAGAGAAGAATACTGATGCAAGAGAGAAGAGGGAGTCCATATAGAAAGAGAATTTAACAAGAAAAATGAGAAGATTGAAAGCTATCGCCCTTAGTCTTGAACATGTCTTTTCATATTTTAATTAACTTTATTTTAAAAGCTATAATTTTCAATGGGGATTTTTATGGATTTCGTTTTTATGTCTCTGACTTTGTTTTGATTGGGGTTAAAAGATTATTGTTAGAGACGTTTATTATTTTGTAAAGAATTTGGAAATTTGGTTAAAAATATTGGTACTTTTTACAGACATCTACACGTTTCTAAATGGGGAGCTTTTTTTAAGGGGAACTGGGTTCGAAGGTATAAAATAATGGGAATAATATGTTAGAGATATATTTTATGTTGTTGATAAGCAATTTTTTCCAAAGAAATTTGATTTATAAAGGAAGTAATTTGATAAGGGATTGCTTATTGAGGATAGTCATTTTTCATTCAAATTTGGTTTTGGTTTTTGTTTTTTGTTTTTTGTTTTTGTGATTATGGAATTGTTTGAATATTTTTTTTTATGGTGGAAGTGGAATCAACACTATCAAAAATTTCTGAGCACCCAAAATTCTGAAACTTGACAGTTATAAACAGGATTTCCCAAAATTGTGAAACTTGACAGTTATAACCAAGATTTCCCAAAATTTCCACCTGATTTTATCAAAATTATACCTGAAATTCCATTGTTTCCAACAAAAATGTAACCTCCTTTAATTAAAAATATCTGAATTTGAATACGGAAATTTAAAAAACCAGAAGGGTTTGCTGATCCATTCGATAACTGAGTCTATATTAAAGAATATCTCTACTAATGGAATTAAAAACCAAACATAAATAGTTTAAAAAACTATACACTTAATGCATATTTCAACTGTGAAAGAGTTATGTAGAGGGAATGCAAATAGTTATTCTTTAGATACAAATAGATGCAATGCAAAACTCGTTACGTCTAAATCATCTTGATGTTTAGATACAAACAAATGAAATGCAAAACTCTTTACGTCTAAATCATCTTCCTGTGCAAAAATCTCAGGTTCCTTCTCTACCAGAGAATAACGTCTACTTGCACATAGCAACCAGTACTTGACGTGGAGGCTTTGAAGGTCTTCTCGCATGCTGAACAACCAGGTTATCCAGCAACAATACATCCCCTTCCTCTCACCTTAAATTTACGCACTCTTCATCAACAATGGCCTTGAATGCCTCTGCTGCTTCACCAGAAATATGACACCCATCTCCAAAAGACAGTGACAGGTTTCTTTTGCCATAGCCGGTTATGGTGTTAAACCAGACTCGCCTCCCTCCATATCCCTCGAATGCTCTGATCGCCTCCCGAGGGCCGAACACGAACTCAGCTGATCCGTCCTCTAGGCACTTAAAGTTCATACAACCCATCACCTCTACTGCTCTGCTTATCATTCATTCAAATGCAGAGGCATTAAACTTTGAAAGCAATAATAACTGAACAACAAAATGAAAAATGAGATGATGAGCTTAAATGCAGTGAAATAATAAAGTTATGACAAAGCCATGTGAACCCGAGGTCTCATCTGAAGATCATGTCAAGTTGATACCCAGGATTAATACCCATCCTCAAACTGTGAAGTTCGCACCTCCAAAATTGCCAGATAAAATTATATGCACCTCCAAAATTGCCGCGTTGGTACCGAAGTTTGTTTATATAATGGGATGCTTATTATCAGAATTGCGTGAAAGTTTAGGGGAGGCTAGATAAGATTGGGGAAATTTAATTCCCAACAAATTTTCATTTTCAGCCCTTCCCAAAAGGTTTAAATTTATAATGTAAACTGAGACCAAACCCACTAAAAACAACTAATATACACACCATGTGAAACCAACTGGTATACACACCATGTGAATTGAGATTCTGAAAGCTATACCAGATGGTACTTTAAATGGACTTACGCTAATTAATGCTAGCACCATGTGAAACCAACTGGTATACACACCATGTGAATTGAGATTCTGAAAGCTATACCAGGTGGTACTTTAAATGGACTTACGCTAATTAATGCCTTCTAGCAGCTACATTGCACTTACCTCTTTTTCGCCTCAATTGGGTCGTTCGTTTCCAGAAAAGTCTGCCAGTTTCCGGTAGAGAAGGAAGCAAATGTGTTTAGGGTGGGAGCCATTACTTTAGACATGACCAACCCTGTATCCTTCACTCTTCTTACAAATTCAGGCATTCTGACTTCCATTCGCTGCGCAATGCCTTGGCTGAGAGCTATGGCAGTCTCTCCACCCGTGGGAGGTGCAGTCTCGCAGAAGAAAAACAGCTTAGACGGCCACTCATCCATCTGCATCGAACCATTGTAACAGAAAATTGAGTAGTAAACAAAGATGGAAAATTGGCACAACACAAGTTTCAACTTCAGCTAGATCCATGCTCTTAAAAACTGAAACACCCAACCCCAAAATTCATGGCCATGTTTAGCTATAGGTTCATTTCCATCTTGATATATTAACCCATAAATGAATCATAGACATCAATCCATTCTAGCTTGGGTTTTGGTAACTATCCCCAGATTTAGAAAACCCCAAAACTTTGGGCATTCTAATTGGTGAGATGGCAGTATTTGTTGGGAGAATTCAAATTAACACAGCAAAAGAGAGAATTCGTTCCTGGTTTTGGAATATTCTGGAGATATGGAGGATAAGAGGGTAACCAAATTCAGTAACAGCAAAATGTGGGTCTCAAAAGTGGAGTAACAGCAAAGCGGAAAATTTGTTGCAGAAGTTTTTAAATTAAATTGTGGCAAACAGAAATTGAATTGAAAAACAAAAAAAGGTCATTTTATTGTATAGGTCTCACATTGAATAATAGAAAAGGGGCAATTTATTGTATAGGTCTAAAATTGAATAACACCAAAGGGGGAAATCTGTTGTAAAAGTTGTTGAAGTTCACTTGGTACCAAATAATAGATTAGGGAAACAAGGCATTGAAGATTTGTATTTCAAATAACATATCTTTGTACATCTATCAAATAACATATCTTTTATATATTTCCTAGATATTATAAGAGGCTGAATGATATTTTGACTTGTTCTTTCATAACGTTGCTCCTCCCAACCAAACGCTTTAACAAATGAGCTGAAATTTGCGGCGGATCTGAGAGGGAATCCTTTGAAAAGCAGAGCGCTGTGATCCGTGAGTTGACGTTGTATCCAATCTCTGTTATTGCGTATGTTGTGGGTTACATCTGCAATCCCTCCTTTGCGATCGTGGGAGGTAGCGCATTGCTGAGCAGGGAGAAGAACCTCGGGGAATAATCTGTTTTCTTCCAACGCTCCTGCAATCATCATCTTCTGCTCTAGTATTCGACCTTCTAAGAAAGTGTGCATGGTTGCAAATGATTCAGATGCAATCTCCATGTTCTAAATTACAAAACGAAATACAAAACTCGAGGGAACCTTGTGTTTTTGCAGAACAACGAGACGACTGAAAGGTCAGGGCTGGTAGGCAACACAATCTCTTTGCCGAGATGACATTACTATAATTTAAATGTGCAGATTAGCTGGGTTTCGCTTCCTCTCAAACAACCTGAAAATCGAGATTTTGCTTAAAATGAGACATTCAAATCAAAAAATTGAGAAATGCTCTACCAGTTTAGTTCAAATACGATAATGAATGAACCATGCAGCTATAGAGCTTAGAAACACAACTTCAAGATGCACCAGATCACGGCTTTGGGGGTTTGGGGATTAAGTCTGCAGAGATACAACTAAAGAGTTCGCCGCAGGTAGTTTTAATGGGTGTATGGGGTATATAATTTAATACTAATCAGTGCTTGCCAAAAGCCAGGGAAGAAGAATAGCAACAACAACTGGCATACCAAAGAAACAAAGGGCAAGAGTGACATAAAAGAATGGAAAAAGCAGTAAAAATATCTGACATAAAAAATGGGAAAAAGCAGTAAAAATATCTTGCCATGCCAAGAAGGCAACTCAAATGATATTTGGAAAAAGCAGTCACACTTCAAATCAACGGTTGAAAGTGTCTCACCTGATCTAACGGAGCAAGGTAAAAGTGTTGACGATTGTTGATGCATAGGAAGGCCTATCGGCCTAAATATTCAAATATATAACAAGGGCTACATAGTAGCTAGTACCTCGCTTAGCTTAAATATAGCTTAATGAAACAAAACATAATAAAGACAAAGATTTCATCACAAAAATAAAACAATTAAGAAAATATTATATTGTTGAATAACATCACCAAAAATTAAGAAATATGGTTAACTAATATTGTTTATATTAAAACACATATATCTATATGTGCCTGTGTGTTTTATTTTATTAATATATATAATTGTCTATAATTAAATTTATTAAATTTATTAAAATATGTTTTTAATATAATAATAAGTCACCTTAAATTGAAAATATTGTGAAAAATTATAATTCATGAAAATAGAAATAATAGAAAAAGAAAAATAAAAAATAAAAAAGTTAAAGAAAAAGGAAATAAAACAAAAAGCAAAAAATTAGTAACTAATTAAAATGAGAGTTACTAAACAACCCATAATAAGACATCACTTAATCACCTTATAAATAAAGAAATTTCAATGATAATAAAAATAATAAAAATTGAATTCCTAATGTTAAACTATGGAAAAACGTCATAAATTTTTGGTCAAAGACAAACTAACCCCAGTCACAAAACTAAATGAAGGTATAATAATATATGAAAATAATTAAATATAGAATGATATATGTTAATATATAAGTTTTTTTTTTTTTTAATTATAGCTAATATAAAGATGTGAAATAAAAAATTTAAGAATAATAATTTATTTTTAAAAGCAATAGTTTATAACAAAGAAGAATAGATATGAGATATAGTTCACGCTTTTTTTTTCTTTGATTATCCATAACATTGTAGCATAGTAATCATAGAAATATTTATTTTTTAAATTGTTATATATATAGATAGGAATGGGTAATTGAGTTGTGCGGCCTCGTACTCGCATGACACGGGGTCAATTCCAACTACAACTATAACATGACAAGGGGTCGATTCCAATTTCCACTCTAACCTTTAGGTGCTTTATGGAACACTTCATTTTCACCAATATAACCTCTGCCCCCGGGGACCTTTAAATTATTTAATGTTAATAATACATAATTTAACAATTTAATTTAAATATATTATAAAATGGATTATGAATAAAAATTAGGATAAACATTTCAAGGAATAAAATAAATTTACAACATTTTTTTTTAATAGCAATGAGTACTCATTGTATTAAATCCATTGTCGGTCATGAAAAATATCCAGGATACTCTTTCAATACCCTTATTATCCTAGAAGTATAGATTTGGAAAAATTGAAATAGAAACCACACACATTTAACACCAGTCATTACATATTACTCAATCAATAATATCTGTAGGGTGATTGAGGTCAATGTCTTAAGGAGGTTCCCGTGCTGGGTTGACCAGTTGGTTGTTATGAAGTTTCAAATCCATAATAATGATTCGAAGAGCATCAACCTCATCCTCCAACTATGCAATTCACTGTTGTTGAGCCTCAATTATATCCAATGTCTTGCAATCAGAAGCTCTTTATTGATACAACATGACATGCAGATTATATATTTCATAATTCATTATTGCATGTTCTTTCTTGTAATGTTCACATATAGTTGAGGCAGAGGATCTTGAATTTGAGCTTGAATCCATGAGTAAGACACATTGAGACCAAAGCCAAAAGAGAAGTGAAAAACCCACTAAGACTAAAACAAAAATAAAACTTCCAATTTTCTTTCCTATGCTCATAAAGAGTTGTCTAGATGGTCCGATTGCGAAATTAGAAGCTGGAGACCCAAATAGAAAGGGACAACACAAAAGGGAAAACCACTTCGTTCCAATATGCAAGACTCTACCTTTTTCTAGACTATAAACTAAGGCCACAAAACACACAAAATAGCACCAAGTTCGCACAAAGGCAATAAAGAAGAAAATTGACGCAATTAACTCTAAGCCAGAGAAAGTGAGACACCCCACTTCCTGATCCATAAAATGTTATGGATACTCTACTAGACAGTTCGTCACAACAAATATGAAAATAATATATTAAAACATTGATTTTTTACACCATTACAATTTTATTAAAATTCTAGATATGTAGATTTAACTGTAATTAGTGCATGCACGCAAATGGAAATTATGCAGAAAGTTATAGAACAAAAAAATAAGCTCACACACACATAAAACAAAAAATATGCTCTATGGGAAACCCTTTCGGGAGAAAACCCAACTAAAAGGTGAGGCTGCTTGACTCTCTTTCTTTGTCTGGAAATATGGCTGCAGGTACAAAGAAGTAATGCATGTGGCCTATGGGTTGCTACAGTGTGCAAATCCTCTCTATGTGCTCTACCTCCTATCTCTCCTGGCTATCTTTGCTCAACTATGGAAAAAAATGCTCTCGAAACTAGTGGCTCGGTTATAACACAACCCGATAGCCTATTAGTGGTTAAGTTTTACTACATCAATTTTTAACTAGAGTTACAAATAGACTGTCTAGAGTCTTTTACATCAAAAACATGTGGCTATCCCCTTTTCCATGAATAATGGGGGCTGACGCGGCATCCTCCTGAAATGTAGGTGTGAAAACAAGAAGGTCAACTTCTTAGTGGCATAACTTTTGCATACAGACTCCGATTGACGTGCTTCTTGTGTCGCTAGAAAGATCTCCTTGTGTAGAATAACATGACACTAGAGAGAAAGTGGAGGAAAAATTTCCTCACCTCAATCAACAAAATATTTTCAGGACCAAAATCCTCCCATAACGGGGAAGTGTGATCCGAATTGGATCATTATATTGTTTGTCATCCATCTCGATGCATTTGGAGTGGAAAAAGTGGAGGAAACAACTCACGGGACCTTTTTTACTGGCAAGACCTAGTTTGGCGAAACAGGGTTTGAAACCTTTTGAAAGTGTTTTGAGGCATCAAATGACGTTTTTTGGGGCTAAATATTTGTCTCTTTCGGTGTGTACCTTTTCATGCTATTCTACACACAAATATCTTCCTAATGACATAATAAGTATGTCAGTGAGAGTCTGTATGTAAAAATTATGCCACTCAGAAGTCGACCTTCCTGTTTTCACACCTATATTTTGGGAGGATGCCCCATCAACCCCCATTATTCATGGAAAAGGGGCTAGCCATTTGTTTGTGATGTAAACGACTCTAGAAGAGTCTATTTTGTAACTCTAGTTAAGAGTTGATGTGGTCAAATTTAACCACTAGTAGGCTATCGGGTGGTGTTATAACCGGGCCACTAGTAAGAAGAGGCATTCCATTATTACGAGACCATTTTGTTCCATAGCTGAGAAAAGATAGTCAACAGAGATAGGAGGTAGAGCACACATAAAGGATTTTTGCATTGTAGCAGCCCATAGACCACATACATTACTTCTTTGTACATACAACCATATTTCCAGATAGAGAAAGACAGCGAAGAGGCCTCACCTTCCAGCTGGGTTTTCTCTCAAAAGGGTTTCCCATATAGCATATCTTGTGTCTTATGTGTGTGTGAGCTTATTTTTTCGTTCTCTACTTTTTTGCATAATTTCCATTCATGTGCATGCACTAATTACAGTTAAATCCATAGATCTTAAAGTTTAATAAACTGTATAGTGTATAATTTTTAGAGTTTTAATATAATATTATTAGATCTGTTGTGACGAACTATCTAGTGGAATATCCATGACAGTTTATTGATCATTTTACTACCCAAATGACAAAATTGAAAGTTAATTCTTAGGCTCTCTTATAAAGGAGTTCTTAAATTTTTAATTCTTCCATTACCTAAACATAAGCACCATGTCCTTAGGGGGTTTGACCAACTGGAAAAAAAGAGCCAAAACCAAATTCCATACTTCTTTCATGAAATTCATGACCCAAAAAAGTGGTCTATTGATTCCTCTTGGGATCTCTAGAGACAACAAAAAGAAGGGTCATGAAAACCTTTTCTTTTGATGCGATCCCATGTAAGAATCTTTCTTTTCACTAGCAACCATAAGAAATGCTTCACTTTCGGCCATAGAAAACAACCCACACCGATGAAAAAATGTTGTCTTGCTTTAGTAAGTTCTACCTTGTTGATAGCTTATATGCTTCTTCAACAATGAACATACCGATGGGATTTTGACCCCATCTTAACCTATATTTCCCTAGTCTCCCTTGATTTTCCTTTCTGTTAAATCATCCCTGAGCTTTTCCCATGGCAACTCCCTGGAGCTAATCCCCCATTCCTCTTAAGATTTCTACGTTCTCCATACTAAAGTGAACTAGCCTTTGAGCCAGAGGCCCGCCACCTTTAGCCCTCCATTTTCCTTAGTGAAAATTTTTAATTCCTCCAAATCATGTCTTACATCCAACTTTGGCATCTATTGCCATGACTCTTCCTAGAAGAGAGCAAACTTCCCATCTCTGATTTCCCAAAAGGCATGATCCTTAATTAAGTCCTTATTAGCTTGCACCCACAACAAAAAGGACGATTCTATTCTAAATTCCTTATCTTAAAGACGACCTTCTTGCATAGTCTGCCCTTTCAACAAAGGGAAGGATTTCCTGAGACACATAGCCATGAGACAAGTGAATCAGATTAGGGTTTGAGTGAAGAACCTCTACAAATTATATGTGGGAGATTGTGCAGCATTGAGAACAAAAGCAGATAAGGTGCAGAGCCGAAATATCAGTGAATTAAGGCATATAAGACTTGGCCATTTACGTCATGGTGCTTTGAAGATCATGCAGCATATTTCTACAGGACTTCCCAAAGGATCACTGAAGCGGCAAGATACATGCAAAGGGTGTACTTTGGGGAAGTACATAAAAGATACCTTCAATGATCGGGACAGTAAAGCGTAAGCAGTCCTTGAAAGGATTCACTCTGATGTTTGTGGACCTTTTTCGACAACCTCCACTGCCAAGCATAAGTATTATGTAATATTTGTAGATGATTTCTCACGAAAGTGTTAGATCTTCTTCATGCAGAAGAAAGACCAAATATTCTCCAAGTTTGTTGAATTTAAAGCACTTGTTGAGAAAGAAATTGGTAAGAAAGTGGAGGCTCTTAGGAGCAATAACGGAGGTGAGTATGTGTCGAGTGAGTTTAAAAAAATTTGTACAAAGGAAGGCATTCGACAGGAGTTGACAACACCCCATAACCCACAGTAGAATGGGGTGGATGAGAGGAAGAACAAAAGTATTATGGGAGCAGAAAGGGTGATGTTGCATGACCAAGGCCTACCACTACACTTGTGGGCTGAAGCATGCGACACATTGGTCTATTTGCATAACAGGGGCCCTCATCATATTCTTGGCATGAGTATACCATTGGAAGATTTTTCAGGGAAGAAACTAGATGTGTCACACTTCAGGATCTTTGGATCATCAATTTACTGTCATGTTTCCAAGGACTCAAGGAAAAGCTAGAGTCAACAGTAGAGTTGGGAATATTTGTGGGGTACACAGAAACACCTCATAACTATCATGTGTACTTATCATCCCTCATGATGATAGTTTTTCATAGGGATGTGAAGTTTGATGAGGGGAAGGCAATGAGGTGTTCTCTTGAGAGGGAGCTTTAGTTGCATTCAAATCAGGAGCTTTTATCTCCAAAGGAAGAACCTCAGGAAGTTGTGGAGTAGCCATAAGTAGAGGAGCAGAGAGTGGAGACATCCACTCAAGCAGTGACATCTAGAGATAGAAGGAAACGAACTAGGGAAGTTGACATATTATTGCATGATGCTACAGGGACTGTGGGAGCACCCACATCACAGTGAAGGTAGAGGAGGTCACTGGATCGGTACACTAGCTACATGGCTTGATGAGTGAGATTGTAGAGACTGAGCCATCCTCATTCGAGGAATCTGTAGAGAAACTAGTATGGTTTGATGTTATGGTAGAGGAATATGATTTCAATTATCAGAAATATTGTTTGGGAAGTGGTCCCAAGCATAGAGGACAAATCAGTGGTGGGCTTGAGATGGATCTACAAGGTGAAGCAAGTAGCAGATAGAAGCATAGAGAAACATAAGGCCAAATTTATCGCCAATGAGTTCTCTTAGGTGGAGGAATTGACTATGAAGAGATTTTTTCTCCAGTAGCAAGGTACTCTTCCATTAGACCAATTCTAGCACTTGTAACACAGATGGGATGGAAGATCCACCAGATGGATGTGAAGATAGAATTCCTCAATGGAGCTATTAAGGAAGAGGTGTACATTGAACAACCAGAAGGTTTTGAGACCTTAGACAGAAAGTCACATGTGTGCAAACTCAAGCGAGCGTTGTATGGATTGAAGCAAGCACCCTGTGCTTGGTATGCCAGGATCGACAACTATCTCACAGGGTTGGGCTTCACCAAAAGTGAAGTAGATGCAAGCCTTTACCATATTTTTGTTGAAAGTAAATGATTGATTATAGTATTATATGTTGATGATTTAATTTTAACGAGTGATGAGAAGTTGATCATCTCTTGCGAAGAGGATCTTGTAAGAGAATTTGAGATGAAGGACATGGGACTCATGCATTATTTACTCGGTTTGGAAGTATGGAAAGGAGATGGGAAATTGTTTGTCTCTCAGGGAAAGTATGCCAACACGATACTGAAGAAGTTTCGCATGGAGAGTAGCAAACCCATGGACATTCCTCTAGTAGGAAGTTGGAGGAAAGAGGATGCCACTTTAGGTGAGGAAGTGGAGGCTACCATTTACAAGTAGCTTGTGGGTTCACTTATGTATTTGGTGAACACATGACCAGACATGTGTTATGCATTTAACCATCCTAGTCAAGCAATGGTTAAGCCAACCAAATTGTATTGGGAGGCAACAAAGCATGTGTTGAGATACCTCATAGGCACCACTCAGTTTGGTCTTTGGTACAAATGGACAGAGGGAGTGAAGCTACAAGGATTCATAGATGCAGATTTGGAAAGGATTCCATCAGACAGGAAGAGTACATTAGGAGGAATTTTCACTGTTGGGTCAACAACGGTTTCTTGGTATGGCAGGAAGCAGAGATCTGTTGCACTCAGCTTAGCAGAAGTAGAGTACATGGTTGTAAGCCAAGCAACATGTGAGGCGATCTAGATGATCAATATTCTTGTTGGTTTATTTGGTGAGATGATGGATCCTAAAGTGATTTAATGTTATAATCATAGTTGTATCAAACTCTCTGATAATCCTACATTTCATGATCGATCCAAGCATATCGAAATCCAGTATCACCACCTACGATATTGTGTGTAGAGGCAGATCATGTTGTTGGAGTACATTCCTACAGAGAAACAAGATGCATATATTTTGATAAAGGCTTTGTCAAAGGGAAACTTCAAGTTCCATAGAGGCAGGATAGGGGTATCAAAAAATCTATTTTTGACTTTGCCTTGGTCAATCTAGATTAAATTTCGAATTTCAATTTCAACAGAATACTTGGAGGTAGTTAACAGAGGTGACATGGAACTTGTCGCTCATTTAACTCAATTAATTCGAGTTGGAGACACTTGATTTCAGTTCAGTATGTTTGATTGCTAATTTCTAGAAATCTATTTAAGTTAATTTGAGTTATTGTGAGTTAAACGAGTTCTAACTAATAGAGAACTAGTGGAGAGTCTAGTAGTGGGGTGTGTACCTCAGTGATCAACTAGTTAACTAATCAAGTAACCCAGAATAATTGATGCATGTAGAGAATTTGAGTTACCCAATTGAGATTAGAGTTCAAGAGAAGTGTACTATTAGTTGTAGACTATTCTGAAGTGTACAAGTGGTGCATGCAATTAGAGAAGTGCCTAAAGGAATTGTGCAATTCTCAATGAGTAATTTCCTAATTAATAGGGGCCTAATTCCTCAAGGAACAACGCAAGGAAATAAGAGCTTGGCAGGCAGGAAAATTGGTTAAATGTTGGCTAGGGTCAGACTGTGAAGCAACGAGATAGACTATACTAGTGCAGAGGTTCCTCAAGATTGAGCAAGCATTGTATTTCTTCTCTATTTTCTGATTAATTCAATACATATAGTAAAGTGGTTTTGAGCAATTTGTTTCCCCTAGATAAATCTCTAGGTATGTGTATTGAATCATGTCACATGTTTATGATTTTTTTTTCTTGAGAATGAATTGATTTCCGCATATCAGTAGAGTAGATTCAAGTTTTATGTTTTAGTAAATTACATGAGCATTTTTTAATCTACATAGAATTTTTATATATTCCAAACCCATGAGAGCTTCATGTGTGCTTTGACTGGTGCAAAGGCATACTGCAAAATGATGTCTTTGGTTATCTCCACACCTTCCCGTTTCATTGCCTACTTGATTTGTTCAATATATTCCCCGATCTCCTGGAAGATTACTTCTCTGCCCCTAATTGCTTCAAGAGATATGATGGCAGGCATACCATGTTTTTGTGTCAGATACCCAATCCCGTTATGTAGTCGATTGTATGCATCAAGTGTACTTGCCGATTGTGCCCCAAGATGTGAGTATTTCTATAGGTGGAGTCTCAACTGAACCCTGTCTATTTCTACGACAATTTTATCCCTCTTTTCCAAATGTGGCGGAGCATATAGATATTTGGAAGTCCACTCCTTCATCTGGTCAACTACTATATTCGTTATCTTTAGGAGTTTCACCACTTCCAGTGCGGTCTTCTAAATTCCAATCAGAAGAGCCATGACATGTTGTATAAGTATCATCTCATCATATAGTTGCACCATGGTGTCCTCCATTGGCCCTAGCTCTTTTTGCATGGTTGACTACCATTTTGCAGCGTTGAAGTTCTGTGATGACAACCGATGATTCTCTGCTGCAAGATGTTCTTCTTGTTGCTTCACCACAACAAGTCCTCTTCTCAACCTGACATTCTCACTCAACAAGTACTCTGAGTTATCTCGTGTTGTTGTAGTGAATGCAACATTTTTCATCATGACTGCCCTTAGATTCCTTTTAGTGTTTGTAGTTATCACCTTCTCTATAGACACTAAGACTGGATTCTGAGGATCCTTCGAGAAATATTTATGCCTTTGTTGCACGATCCTCTTCTTCAGTTGATAGAGAATTAAATTGCATACATCCATGACTTTGTTTGTTGGTGGAGGTGTGATCACCATCTCTCTAAATAGATGGTTACCACCTATGAGAGTATGCTCTCATAGAGTATCTGGTTATTCCTTCATTGGCTAGATGGTATATTCTTCCTCGAACTTCTCCTCTTCTAGCTCTTGAGTAAATTGTTCTTCTTCCAATATTTGTGTTGCTTCTTTCTCCTGGGATTGCCTCTGTTGCTATTCCTCTATCCTCCTCTTCTCTTCTTCTTATGCTTGTTTCTTTTCCAACAACTCATCGTGTTGAATCTTCCTCTCCTCTTCTTCTATTTCTCCTCTCTCCTTCTCTTCTTGAATAACTCCTATGTTTAAGGGATCAATTTTCCATTTCTTACTGCTCTCGCCTATCTTGGAATATGTGATCCTTTTCTTGGGAGCTAGTTTCCTTACTTGAGGTGTTATCTCCTCCTCATCCTACACTTGCAATTCCTGAGTTGTTGGATCGTGGGGTGAACTAGCCTCCATTAGTGGATGTGTCTTCATGTTAGCATTGTAACAGTTATTTATATTCTCGTCTTATGTTGTGGACATTGATGAGTACCTCGTGTTGTGATCGATCCTTTAATAATATTGCTTTACAATTCGCCTGGGATCATATCCGTGGAAATATTTAGTAGCAAAGTGTAGGTGGTCCAGTTGTTGTATCTCTATTGTTATCACCTTGTGATTCTTTAATTCATATAATTCAATCCTCAATGGAAAGATGTGCCAAGGGGCTTTCTTACTCCTATGAAGAATTCATGTTAATTCATTTTCCAACTGATTTGCAACTTCTTACATAACCACTTTGTTGGTCACATATCGTGGCATAAGATGAGGGGATATATGACAACTGAAGCACCTGATGGATGTACCCTCTAGGGATGAAAACCAGTCTGCAATATATCGAAGTGGCTCCTTCACCTTATCATTCATGCAAGGAGGATCGATCTAAAAAAATCATGTGGTATGTGTGTTGTCCATATGTAATAACGAAATTGAACTATTTCATTGGCTTTGGTGCTCATCTTGTTGAATATGTGTTGTAATTGTTTTAATGATCGTTATGTCCATGTGAACTACTTTGCTAGACAGTCAACGATTCTTTCATATGTATGTGTGTGTGTGTCTTTATTAGGATAGTACTAATACTTTTCTTCTAAATGCTCACTTTCTCTTCCCTTCTAGTGAAAGAACCTGGATGCATATTACAATTGAGCATTTCATAAGGCATACTTTCTCATTCAAAAGTACATGTGTGTTTCTCTCTCATGCAAATGACTACAACCAAGGAAAATCTTTAAGTATATGGAATTGAGGCCACATTTCTGAATGGGGCTCCTACATCAAGTGATGTGAGCTCTAATTGGGAATTAATATCGGGGAGACCCCCTGTATGTTGGCAGGATTTAACATTGTTAACATTATGGCGCTAGAAGGAGGGTGACCTTTATATTGTTGACAATTCACCACATCCTAACAACCAACCATCCATGCAAGGCAATAACGATATGATTTCAACACTAACTCATATTCATGAGATAGGAGATTCCTCTCATTTAAGTCTAGAACATGCTTTTGAAGTCACTTATGATCAAATCTTAACAATTCAACCTATTACTCGTTAGTTCACAAGAGGTCTTGGCTTACTTCCTGTTGTTGTTATTCTTCCTCATAAGTCGATAAAGAAAGAAACAACTAGTCACGGTGTATTGGTTTCTTCGGTGGAATATTTGGTTATTGCAACCCTTGAAAAGTTAGTTGATCTTACTGAAAGAACACATAAACAAGGGGATCTTCCACCCATTGAGGAGGATGTGGAAGGGGATGAGGAGGATTTTTCATTTTCTGATGAAGAACAACCGAGACAAGGAGAAGATCCCAATTATAATGAATATTTGAACGGTGAAAGAGAAGACTCTTCAGATTTGGAGGGAGAAGAGGAAGAAGAAGAATCCATGGCCAATGAACAATTGGATTGGATGGCCCAAGGGTCGCTTCCTCTTATGGGTAATCTTCATCACATGTGTACACATCCACAAAAGTTGCTTTCAATGTTTGATCATGATAAGAAGATGAAAGTTGAAGACCATATTGGTGACTTCTACACGCATCTGTGAATGCTTGAGGTAAGTTTTGATGATGTTACTTGTAGACTTTTTCAGTACACTCTATAATGTAGAGCATCAGTCTGGCACCATAATCTTCCGCATAATTATAGTTGGAGGGAGTTCAAGAAGTTGTTCTTGGATAAATTTTCCAATGATAAAATTCTCGCCATGTTACTCAAAGAACTCAGGAATCTTAAGATGGGGGAAAAGGAAAAAGTGAAGGATTTTAATCAAAGGTTTACATGCTTGTTGAATAAATTTCCCAAAATGTTCAATCACATGATACTATCGCGAAATATTATTACATAGCTACCTTGCCTACTAATATTTCCGTGTTCGTGAAAAGAGTTGCAAAGTATACATTGGCTTTGAACTTCATAGAAGCAATTGATGTTGAAAAGGACTTGTGTTCTATTAGAGCCATTAATGATCATGAAGATTCTAAAGACTCCAAAGATACTAGTAAGATAACTCAAGCCAAAGAGAAAGATTATTTTGACATGGAAAGCTTTGCCAAATCTTTCAAGTTGCTCACGAATGAAGTATTTGAACTAAAGAGGAAGTCAAGTGAGGTAACTACGAACAATAAGTCTGTCAAGCTGCATTTCTTTAAGAAGAATAACAATAATCACCTGACTAAATCTACTCAGAGTTCCAATGTTGTATTTAATGTTGAAAACTTGGGCATGGACAACTTTTATACTTTCAACCAGGAGGGGAATTTGGAGAAAAAATGTTGCCAATGGAACCACAACATGAATGTTATGATGAACAACTTTGTAAACACTTTATTAGAAAAGGAGTAATCTGATCAGGTTAAAGAAGCAAATGAATCTACTGTGACTGAGGAAAGTTCAGGTGTTGGGAATTTAGTTAATACATTTGTTATCATATATAATGATGATAAAAAAATTGATGATGGACCACTAGCGAGTGAAGCTCCTCAACAAACAACTGAGCGATATAATTTGAGAAGCAAAGGACCAATTTCTAAGTAAGAGGTTAAAAGAAAATTGTTGAGAAGGATTCTACCACCTACTAATTCTACACAAAGTTTATAGAATAACTTTGGAAGTGCTCCTACTCCTAAGAACACTTCCATGAACAACAAGAATAAGTTCATCACTATGGATGCTTCAAACAAAGCTTCACTACTAGATACTTCAACACATGTTAGGAATGAAAGTATTGATTATAATATTGTTTAGGATAGGAGAAGACCTCATACCAACATTTATCTTTGAGATCGCAAAGATAACAGGGCAGCGTGAACTGATTATCCAAGCACTTGCATCACAACCCCCGTTAGGTAACAAAGTTTTTGTTTCTCAAGTTATGTTTGGTAAGTCTCGTGGAATTCTCGAGTCTGCAGTTAATGCTGTTAGTTTAAATACTAACACTCTTTGCCCCCCTTTTCTAATGTTTGAAATATTTAATTATAATGTCCATAATTGTCTGGTTGATTCTGGTCCATTTGCAAATGTCATGCCACTATATTTTGCTAAGAAAATTAATGCTAAATGGGAAACGAACAGTGCACGAATCATACAGATGGACAGATCATTAGTCCGAGAAATTGGTGAACTTAATAATGTCATCATCAGTTTGTCATCAAACCATAGAGTTCACCGATGCATTAACATCATTATTTTGGACATTCCCAAAGCCTATGGATTGCTTTTGAGTAGAGATTGGTCCAACAAACTACAAAAGTATTTCTCAATAGACTGGATACATTTATGGCTTCCTTACAAGGGACGAAAAAATCATATTTGAGTGGAAAGTGAACCTTACATGAAATACACCGTAAAAGCACTTGAGGGACATAATGAGCCAATCGTATTTGCAAATATCATCTTTGGAAATTGTTTTCTAGAAGTTGATCACATGTGTTATCAAGCGCAACCTTCACCTGTACCATCTGATACACAGTTGGAGATACTTCCTCGCAATCCAACTAGTGAAAATGAAACCTTTAATGTATATGTACATACTACTAGTGTAGGAACTAGCTCAATAAGTATTGATATTTGGACCTTATACTTTGATGGTTCTAAGACTCAAGACAGTTCCAGAGGTTGTTGTATTCTTATTGACCCTCGGAATAAAATTTATATTTTATCATGCTGCTTGGAGTTTGAGTGTACAAATAACACTACTGAATATGAAGTACTCATTTGGGGTTAAAGAAATTCATAGACCTTAAGGTGGAAGCACTTAAGTTAATTAGTGATTTAAATATTGTTACCTGTCAGGTATGGAATACCATTCACTGTGTTTCACCTAACTTGAAAAATTACCAACAAGAGGTACGATATATATATATTTTTAAAGCATTTAATAATAGTTTTGTTCCTAGAGTTCGTAATGTTGTTGCAAATACATTATCTAATGCAGTTGTTATAATCTCACCATTGAAATATGGTTTTCTATAGAAATTATTTATAATCCATCTATGCCTGAAAACGTCACTACTTTCACGTGTTTAATGATGAATAATAGACACTGCACTTCATGGTCAATGAAAGTGAGTCGAAATATGTAGCTATTGAAGAAGATGAGCACGAGAAGGCTTTGCAGGAAGCAACTCGAGCATCTAAAGGGAGTCCAATCTCGAAAGGTGTGGTGTCTATTGAGAAATTATATGACCTACAAAACTGTTTCATAGGACCAGTCAACACAAAGACCTGAAGCTCACTATTATCACATGAACAAGTTAATCTGGAAAACAAAGAAGATCTGAAATATGTGAACCTAGGTAAATGTTGTTTTGCTCAAGAATGACAAGATTTTATTAATCTCTTTAAACAATATCAAGATGTATTCACATGTATGTATGAGGATTTAAAGACATGTGGTACACACATCATCCAATGTGTCATTCTTATCAAAGAAGGGGTGAAACCATTTTTTTTTTTAAGGAAAGTTCATCAATTTCTTGAACCCATGATTCAGAAAGAATTAAGGAAGTTGTTGGATGCTCAAACCATTTTTAAAGTTAAACATTCTACATGGGTTTCCAACCTGGTTCCTATCAGGAAAAAGTTTTGCGAGATATGCCTATGTGTTGATTTTCGCAACCACAACCGAGATTTAGAAAAGGACAATTACCTTGTGTTGTCTATGGAGTAGATACTCTAGACAATATATGGGTTGGAGATGTTCTCACTACTGGATGGATTTTCCAGATATAATTAGGTGCTCGTAGTAGAACTGGATTGATTAAATACCACTTTCAACATGAAGTGGGGAACTTTTGCTTTCAAGCACATTCCATTTTGGCTTATAAGTGTTGGTCCTACATTTCAATGGGCCATGCACATCACATTTGGTGGATTGATTGGACAACGTGTAGTGGTCTATTTAGATGATGTAACAACGTTTTCTAAGAAGAGATATGATCATATCTATCATCTAAAGCAAATTTTTTAGCGATGTTGCAAATATGGAATTTCACTGAATCCGAAAAAGAGCATCTTTGGTGTGTTTGAAGGTAATTTACTAGGAAAATTTATTGCTAAGAGTGGAGTCAAGGTAGATCCAGAAAGGGTCTGAACTATTGCTCAAATCCCTTTTCCCGTGAACAAGAAGTGATGCAATCTTTCTTGGGAAAGATTAATTTCCTATGTAAGTTCATTTCTGACTACACACATATTGTTAAAACATTACAAGAGATGATAAAGAAAGATGCTATATATAAATGGGATAATAAGGAGAAAGATACCTTTGCCTGAATCAAGTAAGCCAGATTTTGGCAAAGATTTCTTGTTGTATACTTTCGCTTCTAACATGTTATTGTGGTTGTATTAACACAGAAAGACAATCAAGGAAATGAACAACCTATATCTTTCATGAGTGTTGGATTACAAGGATCAAAATTAAATTATCCTTCCATTGATAAGAAATCATATGCGGTGTACAAGGCAATTAAACACTTTAGGCCTTACCTCCTAAAAGCTCACACAATTATCTATGTGTCTCATCCAACTGTTAGAACACTCATTGTACAACAAGAGTTGGGTGAATTAGATGACGTGCTTACAAGAATATGATCTTGAATTCAATCTAGTTCATACTTTCAAAGGCCATGGTATTTGTCGGCTCACAACTGAAGCAACAAACTGACTGGAAGAAGATCCTTATGGGTGGGAATTAGAAATAGAGATGTATAATATTGAGTAAGTTCCTCCTACAAGTACAAGCACATATTGGTATAAAGATATAGGGAAATATTTAGAGCATGACACCTTTCCTTCGCATCTATTGGCTAAACAAAAGAGGGAAATACATTTGAAATCATTACCTTACCAACTTGTGCATGGTGTGCTTTTTTGAAAGCACCACAATGGTGTCTTGCTTAAAGCCTCCAGATTCAAAAGGGGTGTTAATATATATTCACAATGGAACAAAATGTGGACACTCACGGGTGATACCACTGCTCATAAGGTGATGAGGGCCTGCTATTATTGGCCTACATTGTTTAAGGATGCTCATGCCTATGCCCAAATTTTCCTAATGTGTCAAAGATGCGTTGGTTGTGATCAGAAGTCAACTGCCCCATTCCTACCCATAGCAGTAGAAGAACCATTCCAAAAATGGAGATTAGATGTTATCAATGAAATATTTCCTCACTCATTAAAGCGACACTGATACATCTTAACTGCAATTGATTATTTCACTCGGTGGACCGAAGTAGTTCCATTAAGATAAGTTAACAATAAGGAAGTCATCCAATTTCTCAAACATAGTATCATAACCAGGTTCGACGTTCTTACATCGCTTGTCTTTGATAATGCAACTTATTTTTCCTTGTTAAAGATTTATGAGTTTGAATTAGAAAGTGGTATTGTTTTAAAGCATGCATCAAACTACTACCCACATGGAAACAATTTGGCTGAGTCTACCAATAAGAACTTAATCCATATTATCAAGAAAACCATCTTCTCTGAACAAAGGAATTGGCACAACGCTTTGGTGAATCCATTATGAGTTGTCTATGTCACTCCCAAACCCTCTCTGAAAACCTCTTCCTACTTCCTTGTATATGGAAAAGAAGTTATCCTCCCACCGAATATATACCTTCGGCCTTGCAACTTTCTCAAGAATCTCAAGGAAAACCATGTCTCCTTGTTAGAGTCAGATATATACTCTTATTAAGCTTGAGGAAGAAAAGCTCAAAGAAAAAGACAAATTTTCCATACATCAAGTGTTGGTTTGATAAGAAGTCTGTAGGGAACTAATATTTCGATATGGGTCACTTAGTACTGAAGTGGGACAAAGCCCATGAAGAGAAAGGCAAGAACATCAAATTTCAAACTTTATGGATTGGATTATGGGCAACAACTATAAATAGGGTTGTTCTAATTCCATTTTAGAACAGAAATTCAGAGAAGTATTTTTTGGTGGTCTGTAGTTCAGTCAATGTCTAAGGTAGAAAAAGGAGTGCGAAGATCTCATAAGAAGTCTCTCTATCTAAGAAAAGGAGGAAAACTAGAATAAGATCTGTTTGGGACTATTTTTAGGGTTGATATCCACATGTGAGAGCAAAGGAGAGGGTTACTGTTGCAGACAAATGATCGAAGATCTCCTTGCTATGCTAAAGGCATAATCAAGGAGTCTTCAAGATAACAGAGTTGAATAAGAAATCCTTCCAGTCCAAGAGAAGGAGATGATGAGGTTAAATCACCATATGTGTTGCAATAAGGGCCAAAATATAGTGCAGGTCTGAAGCAGAAGGAAGTCAATATTAAAGGGTTACTGAAAAGAAGGAAGAAGTAGAAGTTTGACTAGTATCGACTTGGGCATGAATAACAATGGACGGGAGATTGTGTTTTGGGCTTGGAGGGGCAAATAGGTCAAGGGTTTTGGCCTTGGTATTTTTCAATTGGAATCTCTATAAGAAGAAGAATTTGTATGGGTTTTCCTCTCAAAGGGTGAGAGGTTTTGGCCATGGATAATATCCTATGTTTTGTGTCTCTTGTCTCTTTATGGTTTATGCATTGGTATTTATTTGATGAAGAAGAACACTAATAACATAAGTAAAATAAGATCCTGATCTAAAGAAGTAAAAAACACTCACAAGTAATTACTAATAGAAGAGAAATCACTTAATATCTATGCCCTAGATTTCTCGACATGATTTCAGAGCTATGGTAACAAATTCAAGGAAGGGAATCTTATTAAGGGACACTGAAGGATCAAATCTTGAGGAAGGCATCAAAGCAAATATCATCTTCAAGACACCATATACAAAGGAAGCATTATAACCCTAGATCGAAGAAGGAGTCTACAAAGAAGTCTTGGGGTCATCATCAAGAAAAGATGGCCAAGTTGAAGAGATCTACGAATCAAGGTCCTTACCATTGAAGAAATCAACAAGAAGTCATCATTGACCTTCACTCACTCTCTTTGGGATAAAGGATCATACTTGAAGAAAACTATCTTCATCAAGGATAAGTTTTTAACTCTATATATCATCATCAACATCAAGGAAGCAACAAGGAGAAGGAGCATCCTATCAAGTAAGTATCTGAATTTATCAACATGTACTTTTGCAAGAAAAACAACAAATTGGTTGGGGCTTCGAACTATCTTGCATGGAAGAAAAGCACAGATCTTAATCTCATTGAAAATGAAGTTATGGAATAGTCAAAGGATCTATCACTAAACCAAGAAAGGGGGATGCTCAATCTCCTGCATAGTATATGAAAGGGGAAGTTAGGGCTCAAATGATTCTCTTAGGATATATCAAGGATCCCCTCATCCTATATGTACCCAAACTTGAAACTTCAAAGGAAATCTATGACAAACTGGTAGGGTTATATTCCATAAGCACTGCTGGAGAAGTCTTCTCATTAAGGTAAGAACTCTACAAGCTAAATATGTCAAGGGAACATGGAATAGCCTCATAATTTATGAGGATATCTGAAATCTGGGATCAACTACAAGATCTGGGAGAAGTCATGTATGATAGAGAAATGACTACAGTTGTATTAAATGCACTACCGAAGGACTGGGGTAACTTTACTTCAAGTATTTATGGGAAGAAATAAGCTACTCCATTCCAGGATCTATGGTCACTTTGCATGATTGGAGAATCTAGACTAAAGGCCAAATTTGATGTGGGAGCAGGTGAGCAAAGTCAAGCTTATGCTACAATGACAAGAAGAAAGGGAAAATTTGGAAAGTTTGGTTCTTGGAAAAAGAAAAGGGACTTGTCTAAGATTCAATGTTATGGGTGTCAAAAATATGGGCACTACAAAAGAGATTGTCCTAAGATCAAGAAGGACACTAACAAAAGAGGAAGAGAAGAATCTCATCTCACCAAAGAAGTGGAGGAAGCTGAAAAGAAGAAATTTAAGATAGAGGAAGTAATATATCTCTACTATGGCTGAGATATTCTTCCTCACCTAAGTTCTTTTCAAGTTTTTAGGTCTTCTGTTGTAAGATATGGCCATTATGATTCACTAAGAAAAATGACGAGATGAATCAAGGCATCATAGTAGCATTTAAAGCAAGAACTTGGGACATCATCATAGAGAAGCATGAAATATAGTTAGAATCTATGGAATTCAAGGATATAGCTCTTCGGAATTTGATTAGAAACATAAATGGGAAGGTCATCTAGTACAAATTTCATCATACATCTGTCAAAAGGAAACATCTGTTGATGGTGATACTTTAGATCCTCAAGATTGTCTGATGGAATCTTCATTGAAAGATTCATCGATCATAAGGATAAGAAAGTGTTTCATCAACAATTACAAACTTGTGGAATCCATGAGATGATGGTATGATGACATAAAAATGAAACATATCAAAGGATTGAAGCTCTTTCAATCAAGGAAGTTGTTGTAGGAAGTCAGCATGAACCAAAGGAAAAATGAGGTATGTATGCTTACATTTGATATTGCGGAAGTCATGTCATATGGTCGCAAAGAGAATGATCAAAAGAAAGGATATCCTCCCTTAAAGGGATGCATGAATGCATGGGTCACACATTCACTAGATAAAATCAACATAATATATCCTCATATGAAGTATGAGGTGGTTGACTACAATTGAGGAACTCTGATTGGAAGCTCCTGGGAATGAAATGTATGAAGAAAGGAAGGAAGAGATCATGGAATATGCAACCATGTTAAAGGAAATCAACATCTGAAAGACATAAAATATTTGACTAGAATATCTCCATGGAGGATATGAAGAATCTGATGGAGTCTGAAAAAGAAAGAGACCATTGACAACATATATCATTGGGAGATGTGTCAATATGTATGCAAGATGTTGATGCAAACTAGAAGATGTCATGATGAAAGACCATCACAAAGGTAATGTTGATTTTAATGCTCATTTATTTTGGATGGGTTTATGCAGGGTTGTCGAGGGAAGATCTATGGATGTCTTCCACCATCGATGCACATGTAGTAGGATGAAAGATCCTTAAGTAAACATGGCATGAAGAAAGCAACATGGCCTGAAGGAAGGCAATATATGGACTAATGGATCACTTTCCAATGATGACATGTCTGACTCATGGATGAAAGTGATGGATGGTCAGTTCCCTATGTAGAATTCCCAAACATGAAGACTCCTATATAATGAAAAGAAGTTCATGACATCGTGAGGAGGAGTTATTAAAGCAGTTGGTTGTCCCATCATCTCCACCTGAGGTGCTGTTATAGGTCCCTAATTAAGAGGGAGCCTAGGAACAAGTTTCTTACTTGGAAGAAACTTGGAAATTCCTAAGCCACGAGGAATCTTAGGTACACTCCTTCCATAGGATAAAGTACATTCCTTTATTGGAATAGACATATCCTCTCTAACTAAGAGGGAGAGATAGACACATCATTCTTGTCTTCACTTGGGAAAACAAAATGGAGGATTGGGTAAACATATGGCATATGATACTCTTTGAGGATGAGTTAGGGCATCCAAGATAAGAGTAGTCGTAGAGGACCGATATTCTTTGAGGACTGGGAATCCAAGATAAGAATAGTCCTGGTGGAACACAACCTGAGAACCCGGGTGGGGTATGTTTCGAGAGAGACAATGATGAGGGTGTCTATACATCATTGTTCTTGCCAACATTGTGCTCATATCTCATGGAGATATAGAGTTGTTAGTCAAGGCCTTGGTTGATATGATGCTAAACAGATGGGTTACCAATTCGACTGTTCTTATGAGAAATTATTCAAATTGAGAATGACCAAGTACCATTATGAATACCGCCTTAGTTAAGAGGGAATGTTGAAAAGAGTAACTAGGTTCGGTCTTCATAATGACATGTGTAATTGTTATTTTATGTAATTGACGAAAAGAAGAAAAATAAAAGTATTGTTGTAGTTCTTGTCTCATGAATTTCATGAGCAAGGAATTTTATTTTTAGTGATGGCTCCCATTGCGAGCCTTTAGGATTTGTCGTCTACTCATAAAATTCAATTTGAGTTTATGTCATGTATGAAGGACCCTTCTTGGGGATGTTACATTTTGGTATGAGTCATAAAAAATATAAGAAGGCCCACCAAGACCAAGACAAAGTCACCTCCCTCAAGTCGGATTCAAAATAATAATATAATATCTCAAATGGACAAATTGGCTCATCCTCCTGTCAAGTCGGCTAATTAGCATGGGCAACAACTATAAATAGGGCAGTTCAAATTCCATTTCAGAACAAAATTCAGAGAAGTATTTTTCAGTGGCCTGTAATTCGGTCAAGGTCTAAGGCAGAAAAATGAGTGCAAATATCTCATAAGAAGTCTCTCTATCCAAGCGAAGGAGGAAAACTAGAATAAGATCTGTTTGGGACTGTTTTTAGGGTTGATCCCCACACTGTTAGAAAATCAGAAAGGCAAGAATATTTTCTTATACTTGATAATTACTTGTCATCTTCTTGACTTCTTATTAGGTTTCTTTATATCTTCTTTCTTTTATTTCATCAAGTAATTACCAAAGAAAAATCACATAAAACAATGGACACTAGATATAGGCTCACGTCAGGGAAAAACCCCTCTCTAGTGGAAACCCAGTCAGTAATTCTTCCTTCAATATTTTTCTAGAGATATTCCAAGACTCTAGACCTTGACACAAACTGTCCTCCACACCAAGTCAACCTTCCTCTTCTCTTGAAGATGATCCTACTCAACCTTGCAGCAACAACAATAGTGGCAACACTTTATTCGACCCAACAAATTCTATCTTACCTTGGAGACTTTGATCTTCACTAGAATACTTTGATCTTTTCTTAGAAACTTTGATCTTGGCCCAATACAACTTCTAGATGTAGCAACATCCAACAACAACAACAACTTTGACCTATACTTTTATCTGGCAGCAACAACATACGACAACTAGCTACGACATCAATAAGAGAAATTCGATCTTCAAAATAAAGTCACGAGAGAGCGAGATAGATGCACCAAAATTTCGATCTTCTTTCTTTTCTTATGCTAGATCAAACTCACAATTCCTTTTCTTCCTTCCTCTATTTTTCACTTTTTTTCCAGCTTCAAGAGATATCGAATTTTCTTGTGAGAGAGTGCTTCAAATGGAGTTCGACTTGCTTCATTTATAGTCCTTTGGTGAGGTCAAATAGCCCTCTTGAGTTTGAATTAATCATCTTAAGGCCAACTTGGTGTGGAGGCACCATAATTCATATTTGACTCAACAATTAACTTTTTACATGATTCAAAATCCCAAGAAGGGTCTCTTTAAAAGTACAATGACTCTATTGACTCAAAATAAGTCATCAAAGTCCTCAATGGGGACTTTGACCTAAAACATTGACCCAAGCATGAAATCCATGCTTTAATAAGTCATAATAATAATAATAATAATTCTTTTGTTTATTCTTTTGACAAGTACATTAAAAGATGACTCAAATACATTAAATGAAAACCAAACCTAGTTACATTTTCCAACACTTCTTGTTAACTAGGGATGTATTCATCATATACAAGTACATGGAATATCTCAACTATATGAACCATTAAGAATTTTAGGCACCTTAATGCCATGCACTAGATTCCTGACCAGGGCAATCTATCCATTGGTCTCTCAACAGTTTACGCACCGCAATTCCATGGACTAGATTCCTGACCAGGCAAATCTATCCAAGTGGGAATAAGATCGAATCAAGCTTTCAACCTATCTAGGTACCATCATGATTACTTGATAACCATAAACCCAGGGACCTAGGTGTGTATCAAAAAACAGAGCTCTATAGCCAACACTACCTTTTCCAACTTCGGGACCTAGACATCGACACAAAGTCAAATGTCCTCCCAAGCAATGATTCACTCACAAAGCCTCAACACTCCTTGATCTAGTAGATCAAGGATAACCAATCTCTCCCAATAAAAATAATTGGTAACCAACATGCTATCAAAAACTTCGAGAGATTCACATGTTCAAACACAACCCCAATCAATAATGTACTTTCATATGTACATAATCAAATACAAACCTTCAGGGTTTTTCAGACAACTGATGTTGCTCCTCAACATAGTAGGATTATCAATCGAATCTTTGATAGAAGATTCCTCAATCATACATTTTCCTTTCCTACTTGATATACAACAACATATATTCCTAAAGTATTCTCCAATTAAAACTATGTATGCCCTCCCTCTCATCCGGGGAGCTTCCCTTTAACTAGGCTCCCTCTTAATCTCAGGGAGATCTTTCTTATTTAGGCTCCCTCTTAACCCAGGGAGATCAACTTATTTACTTCAACATCAGAGAATATTTTGTGTCTTCCAATCATTTCATCAGAGTTATCATCATTCACATCATGCTTATCACATCAACGAACATCTAAACAAAAAAGAAGATTGTGTACCTGCTCAACTTAGATAGCAAGTACAAAAAAATCTATAAAAGCATGAAGTTAGGAATATCAGAATTACGGAAGCATTTTAACTTTATATATACCAGATACCCAAACTTAATTAAACAGGAGACACATACTCTTCAACATCTTTCTAGGGAATTTGTCGTAAACCCTAGACTACTTCAAAACAACTTTCATTACATCTAGGGTTTCAATGTTTCTTCCATAGGGATGACATACCCTACTAAAACATATAGTAAACCCTAGAAACAATTCAAACAAATATAGATCTATAGGGTATCTAACAAATTTCAGAATTCATATGTTATACTTCCCACTAGGGTTTTATAAAAACCTTAGATTTCATAGAAACCTTAGATTTCATACATGAGATCAAAACCAATCACAACTCAATAAATAACATGACTAGCTTCCACTAGGGTTAGTTGCAAATCTCAAATTTTCTCAAAAAATTAAACATCAATCATAACTAAGACTCGGATTACAACAATCTTACACAAATCTCAAATTATCACATTGTCATCATACATAAGATATTTTCACTTCTACTAAGGTTTAACTCCAAAACCCTAGAATTTCACAAATACTAGCATCCTATAGAAACAAACTTTGACAAGGGATTAGTTCCAAACCCTAGGATTCATGATCACTGATAAATAGGTTAACTCATACATCTAGGATATCATGCATAGGCATTTCATATCATGTGTTAGTCAAACTTAACTTCGCAAATATCAATAAGAGTTAGACATACAACAAACTTGATTAGACTAGGGTTTGATCAGACAAACACACATTCCAAGGAAATCATTTCTAAGACATTATAAGGGTCTTGCTTACACATTCAACCAAACCCTAATGAGTTAGGGTTTCAATATAAGAACATAGCAAACCCAAAATTACCAATACTTCAAAGGTTTGGGATTTTAGACTTTATCATTCAACCCTAACAAGTTAGGTTTTCCTGATCATACCGAAATCCCAAACATGAAATCATCAATAAAAACTTCAAATAACATTTCTCAATAACCCTAGACAGTTTAGGGTTTAAGACATTCACACATACCCTTAGGTTAGGGTTTTCCATATAACCTGTCTAGGGTTCTATACATATAGTTAAGAATATGAGTGGGGTAGATTTATCAAGTGATGAATCACCCAAATAAGAATCATTATGATTCAATACAGCTAGACATAACAATGTTAGTAATAGATTGTTAAATGAATAAACATTATAAAGAAATCAATGTTTTGTAGTTTAAGGCATACCTTTGTTTCTTGACAAACCTTATCTTGGGTGGATCTCTTCCATACTCCTTGAGGATATAGTAGATGTTTTCCTAATCAAGACAATAGAAAGAGAATGGTGATTAGTATTTAATATAATCAAATCTTAAATAAGTACATAAAACCAAAAATTGAAAGGAAATGAGATACTTATCTTTGGGAGATGTTGGGGGCTCCCTCCAAAGCTTGAGTGATACCTATAAACTTACAAAAATAAAATAAAAATGTTTTTTTCCAAAAACATGTTAAAACCCTATAAATTCTAAAACATAAAAAAAATATAATATAAGATATCTAAGACTACAAGAAAATGACTTAGTAGTGTAAGTCCCTTATGTGAGATACTTCGGATTTGGCTTTCTTTAGATCTTCTTCTTCTGCAATGTTAGCATTATCTCTATCTCTCTTCTTGGTCTTTGGATTGTTGGGACAATCGCTCCTGTAGTGACCCTTCTTATGGCATTGATAGCATTCTACCTTGGAAATGTCTACTTTCTTCCTTGGTCCTTTTTATTTCTTTCCTTTGTGTTGTGTAGTGTAGGCATTTGAAACTCCTTCGGGATTGGAAACTAGTGAGATCCCTGATTCTTCTTAACTGCAAGTAGTCCATAGTTCTTCAAAAGTGGGAGCTTCCTTCCAACTGTTATGTCCTACAGCAAATGCACCCAAGTAGGTGGCAATCCTAATGGAGCAGTGATCACATGTTCTTTGTCTAGAAAAATTTCCTCAATGGCCAAAAGATCATCTTTGATTCTTGTTATCTTCACACAAAAGGAGGCCACTATGTATTCTTTAGTAATATTTTTGGTCCTTAGTTCATTCTTTAATCTTTCTGCTTGACCAATGTTATGAATACTGAATAGCTTTGATAGGTCCCCATACATTTCTTGAGCATGATTAATATAGTCTATAAACGGGACAAGGCTGTCATTTTTTCCTTCCACCATTAGGATCATGGCAACTAATTCGAATTCTCTGAACTTCACTTTATCAGCATAACTGGAGTCATCTGTAGCCTTCTTTACTTTTCATTTGACCAAGTCTAGAACCTTGTTGTTTTCAAGGATGAGGTCAATCCTCTCCTTCCAAGATCTGTACTTTGAGGCTCCTTCAAGTTTGCTATCTCCATTGCTTGTGTTAAAAATTGTCCTTGAATATAGTCTACTTCTTCCCTTGAATAATCCTTTTGAATGAGACTACCTTTTTCTTATTTCTTCACCAAAGCTCTGATACCATGTTAGAAAATCAGAAAGGCAAAAATATTTTCTTATACTTGATAATTACTTGTGATGTTATTGGCTTATTATTAGGTTTATTTATGTATTGTTTCTTTTAGTTCATCAATAAATTACCAAAGAAAAAGCACATAAAACAATGGACACCAGATATAGGCTCACAGACAGGGAAAACCTAGTTATTAATTCTTCCTTCAATAGTTTTTTGGAGATATTCCAAGACTCTAGACCTTAATACAAACTTTCCTCCACACCAAGTCATTCTTCCTCTTCTCTTGCAGATGCTCCTACTTGACCTGGCAATAGCAACAGGAGTGGCAACACTTTTTTCGGCCCAACAACTTCTATCTTGCTTGGAGATTTCGATCTTCACTGGAATACTTCGATCTTTTCTTAGAAACTTTGATCTTGTCCCAATTAAATTTCTAGAGGTAGTAGCATCCAACAACCACAACTTCGACCTATACTTTGATCTGGTAGCAACAACACATGGAAACTAGCTACGACATCAACAAGATAACTTCGATCTTCAAAACCAGGGCACGAGAGAGAGAGAGAGAGAGATGCACCAAAATTTCAATATTCTTCCCTCGCACTTCCTTTTCTTCCTTCCTCTATTTCACACTTTTTCAAGCTTCAATAGATATAAAACTTTTTTGTGATAGAGTGCTTCAAATGGAGTTCAAACTGCTTCATTTATAGTCCTTTGGTGAGGTCGAATAGACCTCTTAAGGCTGACTTGATCATCTTAAGGCCGACTTGGTGTGGAGGCACCATAATTCATATTTGACTCAATACTTAACCTTTTTACATGATTCAAAAGCCCAAGAACGGTCTCTTTAAAACAACAATGACTTTATTGACTCAAAATAAATCCTATAAGTCCTTAATGGGGACTTTGACCTAAAACGTGATGACCCAAGCATGAAACCCATGCTTTAATAAGTCATAATAATAATAATAATAATAATTTTCTTTAGTCTTTTGACAAGTACATTACAAGATGACTCAAATACATTAAAAAATTGAACATTACGCAAATGAACAATTCTTGGATGATACAAGTGACAAAGCCTCTTTTCTATATGTAGTAGTCTAGGGGTCACAATACAATCAAAGCCGACATAACAATAATAATGTAAGGGCGCAACAATAAAAATAGTGGGCTTCTATGGGGCACAATAATAAGAATATGGGAATAAAATTATGGGTACTACCCGAATCAATCAATACTATTACCTTTTTCTTCTTGATATCCACTTCTATCTTGAGATTTTGAGGAGTGGTAATTCCTGCTAATGCATTACAGGATATGGTAGGATTCATTTCTTATTTCTCTAGGGGTGGTTCCTGGTGTATATCCTCTTCTTTTGACGTTTCTTGTTCCTTTTCTTCCTCCTCTTTACAATCTATGTAAAATCATTTCTTCTCAACCCACTTATGACATTTAGTGTATTTGTTATCACAACTGTAACAAAGCCCTTTTGATATTTTTTATTCCAATTTTTGTGGTGTCAACCTTGTTGGTTGTGGAAGGATAGGGGCATAACACCTCCATCTTTATAGTTGTGAGTGGTAGGCTTCCTTGTTGCCATAATTTTGCTTTCAGTTTTTCTTTCCAACCTGAATGCCTTCTCCAATGAATCAAGTTCCCAAAGGCGAACCTCATGTTGTATTTTATCCTTTAAAGTCCCTATGAACACATCAATCCTATGCTCATATAGAATATCATTTACCCTTATATTCAATTTTTTGAAGTCCTTAATGTGCTCCACCATTGAACCCTTTTGTTTGAGATTTATCAATTGGCTAAAGAAGGTGTTGCTCTTTGTATCCTCATAATGTGCTACCATTTCCTCTATAAAAATTGACCAAGTGAAAATTTTTTTAAGAGAGAAAAGCCATCGATACCATACAAACTGATTATGTTCCAAATATAAAGTTGCAATGCGTACCTTTTGTGTGTTTTGCACATTATGGAGATTGAAATATTACTCCATCTGCAGTATCCATGTTACAGGATCCTTGCCATCAAACTTCCTCGTATCGATCTTTGGAACGTGGTGGATTTTCAATCCAACGTTAGAGTCTATGAAATCATGATTAACATTTGTTTTTTTTTCTCATCATGAGTTTCCTTTGCTACCTTTTCGCCATTAGGAAGTCTTTCTTGTAGCAACTTTGTCAAACCTTCCATGTCTTTCATCAAATATTCCATGTTGCCTTTCAGTTTTTCTTCTATACCATCGATCTTAGCTTCCATGTCATTCTTTAGACCATTCATCTTAGCTTTGATTCCATTCTTCAAACCATCCATAGTTGCTCCCATTTCATTTTTGGTTACTCTTTGCGAGAGTGAAATTTGTTGCACTTGGTCTCGTAATTTTGATATATCATGTTGCATTTCTTCCTCTTCTTCATGTGTCATAGTAGAGATTTCAGGTTACTTAGTAGTTTTTTTCCATTTTATTTCTTTGGGTAATTAATTAATTATAATTATTCTTGACAATTCCCTTTGAATCACTTCAAACTACTTTCTCAAACAAAACTCATGCAAATTAAAAAAAAAAAAAATACACACCTTTTTTTTTGGCTTTGTAGGAGCTTCATATTGAATCTGATGTATCTTTGTAATTTCAGATCTCTAAGGTCTAAAATTGCATCCTGTGGTATCCCTCTGAGTCCTATTTCTAACCCCACCAGTCTGATCGATATTGGATTCCCCAAGAAGGAGTTAGGCCCAATCTCCCACGATGACCTGATTATAGACTAGTTCAGTAGAGCGAACTTGTATGAAGTTCCACATGTCATTGTTTTGACCTTCGGCCCTAAAAATGATACCCAACAAACAACAATCTATAGTATTTATTTCACTTTTTATGAAATTTTAATCTGATGCCCAGAGAGAAAGTTATGATAAGTTTCCCAAGATCACCTGTTTGAGATCGAATTTTGGAGCCTGCAAAAACCCTAAATTCCTCAGATCATATCTATGAAACTATAGTGAGACAAGATATGAAATTGATAAATGAGGTTCAACAAGATTTCGGCTCAAATGGGTTTTAATTTCAGCTTCTTAAGCTTCGTAGAAAAGAGTTATAGCGAAAATTCCATTATGACCTGTTTGAAGCAACGAAACCCTAGAATCCAAAGCTCTGATACCAAATGTTATGCAATCAACTCATAAAATAGAATAAGAGATAGATAATCAACTTCAAAATGATCCTCTTCGAGGGGGAAACCTCCTTTAAATTACACAAATGAACAATTCTTAGATGATACAAATGACAAAACTTCCTTTCTATATATAAAAGTCTAGGCGTCACAATATAATCAGAGCCGACATAACGATAATAATGTAAGAGCATAACAATAACAAAAGTGGGCTTCTATGGGGCACAATAATAACAATATGGGGACAAAAGAGGCACAAGAATAGCAATAAGAGGCTACAATGACAATAATAATGGGGGAATACACTAGTATTATAGGGACCTATCATTCCTTCACCAACTTTGTAATTTTCCTCTTTGCACTTGTAGCCAGTTGAACTAACCATGCTTTGCAATGCTTAGTTTACTTTAAATTATTTTTCTTAACCAATTTTGGATCAATGTAACTATGAATTGCCCCTAATTCAATTAAAATAGTAATAGTTTGATTGCTTATCTTACCTTCTATTTCAATGATATGTGCTTGGTGCTTAGCGTACATATTATCCAGTGCTACGTAAATTTTGGGCATGCCCTTGCCCATATCTTCCATTCTAGGTTATGCACAACCCTCAACTTTCTAGCTTTGTGAGGACAATCTCGGTACCTATGATCTTATTTATAACCCCAACATTTAATGGGGTGGAATTGAGATTTCTTGTTAGAAAAATCACCCCCTCTTATCTCATTAAGGGCTAGTGATGTCTATTGATTTTTCAGCGAACTTTTTTTTAAAGGTGAGGGTTTATACCCTTTTCTCGCCTGTTCCTTGTGTCAGGCTATTATTTCAGTAACTCCAAAAATTTGATTCTTTATATTAAGAAGAACATTAATATATACAAATAGGACAGATACCCTTGGGATTCACCTTCCAAGGTCTCTTCATTTTCTTATTTTCTATTTACATATTTACCACATATTTACCTTATCTTAGAGGATTAGGTGTCAATATTCCCCCTCTTAATCTAAAGGGGTGTTTGTCAGTCCAAGCATCATTCTGAATCTTTCAAACTTTGATCTTCTAAGCGCTTGGGTAAAGATGTCTGTAATCTACTCATTTGTGGAACAATGGTGTAGGTGAATAGTCTTGGCCTCAACATGATTTTGAATCAAATGATACTTTGTATTGATACGCTTGGTTTGATCATGGAATTTTGGATTCCTAACCAATTTTATTGCAGAAGTATTGTCAATTAAAATATGAGTAGAATGGTCCCAACGGGGAAACTCAATTGGTGATCAAAGTTATGTGAAATCTGTGAAAATTGAGAGATCCAAGGTTCAAATCCCTCGAGTTGTGACCCGGTTAATGGAGAGGAGGACAAGTCATAGACCCCCAAATTTTACTGGTAGTTATGTGTCAGGCGGACTACTAATTTCCTCTGGGATACAAAAAAGAGAGGAATAGAATGCACTTGTTTCTCCTGCAAATATTCAAGATTTCCCTCAGCCATACAATATCCTTGGTTGCTTCCGTAAATACTTTGAATTAGGTGTTGTCCTTGATGACAACCTATTTGATGAATGGACTACTTGATAAAGGTATAAATAGGATGTGACAAAATACATGGCAGTTGTGTTTACAAATGTGACAAAATGTAGGGCAGTGCAGAGGAATCAATTTAGAAATGATAAAGTGATGGAAGCTCACATTGTAACAGGTCTATTTAGAGTTAACAAAGCAATGGCACAGAAGAACAGGATGATGGGACAAAGGATTACAGATCAGAATCAAGAAATTAAGGAAAAATAATGTTTTAAGTTGTATACGCTAGTTAACTTAGTCCAAGTCACGTATACACACAGGTACACAGAATAAAAGGTGTGTATACATATGCACATAGTTTCACAAAAGAAAAAGCGCATATGGGATGGAAAATTAAGTTTAAAGAATACCAAGGGTCCATAGCATGGTATTAGCCCACAATATTGAGTGGAATAACGAATACTTGATCCCGTCTAAGAATACCATAGGTTCTAAGTGTTGTTTTGGTGCATGGTATTGACAAAGGCTCTAGTATATAAGGAGGAGAAGATCAAAGGGCTAAGTGTGCAAGTGAAAGGTTTTTTCATGAATACTTCTATCTGAAGTATATTTTGTGTTGTAAGGGCTATGGTTATGATATAGATCTGAAATATCTTGTGCACCCTTGGATACAATGTTGGATCAGGATCATGAGACCTGAAATGAATTATCATTGTATGATCTGATAATGGATATGCTAGATCTGAATGCTAACGCATGTTTTATCCTTTAAATGATATGATCTGGGTATATCTGAAGTCTTGAAAAGCTGCGAAGTTATAAGTCATTATTTGCAGATCTATACGTAGGTTCGCCTCGGTGAAGGCGCATATACACGCAGATTCGACACTTCCAAGTAGCGTATGCAGAGGAAGGGCTTGTTGTTCAAAAATGACTAATCTATCTGATCAATGATGATGTTTTACTGCTATTTGTCAATGATGTATTCATTCGATCTGAAATTAAATTGATTGTATAAGGATATTGAGTTTGGCTGACTGGTTGATTGGGTAAGAAGGGCGATCTTTTCTGCTATCTGTTTAGAACTATGTAATATGACAGTAGATCTTCAGAATGTCTTTGGTTAGTACAGTTTTTGGTTTAAAAGTTTTATGATTCAATATCTTTAGAGGTATACGCAGGTTGGGTTACAGAAAGTAGCGTATACACGTAGGTTTTCCTCATTGAAGTAGCATATACATTCTGACATATGGTTTTTGAGGCTGCAGTTGGTTCTGGTTGTTGATGTAGTGTTTTGAGTTCAATTATGTGCATTCGTTACAGTGATCTGATTGTTCCAGTTGATTGGTTGAATTTTGATTAAGTGTCGGTTGAGTGGGTTTTAAGTGAATGGTTGATTTAGTTGTATCATAAATTGATGATTGGGTGATTCAGTTGTGTCAAAGGTTTCAATGATTGATTGATTCAGTTATTCAGAGATTGATGATCGGGTTTCAGTGATTGACTGATTCAGTTATGTCAAAGATTGATGATTGGGTTTCAGTGATTGATTGATTCAGTTATGTCAAAGATAAATGACAGTGTTGCAGTGATGAGATACAATTTGATTTTTGATATTGAGCTTAAGTGTTGTTAATGGGTCCAGTATGAAAATTTGATGAAACGTGGCCTACAAGTTATGATGTGTTGAAGCAAGTGGATCTAGTCTGAAAATTTATGAAACATGGTCCATGGAGGATGTTGAGGGTTGGAGCCTTCAGTGAGGAAGTCAAAGCTTCCTTCCAGTAGTAGTTGGTGATTAGATCAGGGGGTTGTAGCTCCCTTCCAGTAGTAGCTAGAGAACGAGTGAAGGTGGTAGCCTTCTGTAGGCGTACTGGTAAACATATCAGTTAGTACAAGAGCTAGGGGGTTGGATCTCCCTTCCAGTAGAAGCTGGAGAATGAGTGAAGGTTGTATCCTTCTACAGGTGGGTGCCTGTGTACTGGTATGAGTTTGTGCCAGTACAAGATTGTAAACAACTTTTTTTTTATATTAAAAAGAAGACAAAGACGACATCAACAGGTGGTTTTCTCCCGCATTGGGTTTCCACCTTAAATCTTGGTGTTCATGTGTGTTTCTTATGTGTGATGGTTTATTTATTACATCACATGGTTACTGTTTATTTAATGTTTAATAAAGTACTAATGCATTGGCTGAAGACAAACATATGATGAATTAACTGAATTACAAGTTCACTGGATATATGTTAATTGCCTTAAGAACATTCACGCAGGTTCCATTCAGTAAAGTTGCTTATAGAAATATGAATATGAAATGTAAAAATTTATTGATTTGTAAATATTGATTCCTCCCCCCCCCCCTCAGTATTTTTCCCAACAACTACCATATATTTTGCCCCTATTGTGGAATCTGTTGGAATTGACTGTTTGCGTGATTTCTAAGAGAGAACTCCTAATCCAAGACTCATAACATAACCTGAAGTAGATACTCATTTTCCTTATCTCCATCAAAGTCCGAATCAGGGTATTCAATCAGGCTGAATTCATCCAACTATGTATATTTGATTCCAAAGTCGTGAGTTCCCTTCAAGTACCTTAGAACTGTTTTTGTAGGAGACCAATGACCCTCGCAAGAATTTTTCATAAAATTGAAGAGGATTCGAACAACAAATGAACAATTAAGTCCCCATACCCAGTCACCTACATCAAAACTTCTTTCGCTACGATTTTGATCTGGCTGTTGTTTCATTCTATTCTGCGCTAAAGTGAGGTTATCCTTTAAGAGTTGGAGAACTTGTTGTTGATGCTCGATGTTATCTTCCACTGCTTGAACCTTAGAATTTATCTTAAAGATGATGTGATGGATGGTGGATGATATCCATAAAGTGCCATAAATGGGGTCATTTTTGCTGCAGTATGGAAGGAGGTGTTATACCACTATTCAGCCAAAGGCAATGGCTTGATCCATTATGTCTGTTTATCATATACAAAGCAATGAAGATATCCTTCCAAATATTTGTTCACTATCTCAGTTTTCCCATCAGATTGAGGATGGTAGGATGAGTTATGAGCTAACTGAGTACCCAAACAAGAAAATAATTCCGTCCAAAAATTTCTTGTGAAAATGGGATCTCTGTCGCTTACAATAATATTTGGGTTTCCATGTATCTTTTGAATTGTTTCCATAAATTAGTAGCAATTGTACCAGCTTTAAATGGATGAGATAATGCATGAAAGTGTGCATAATTGGTAAGCCTATCAACTATCACCATGATGACACTCTTTCCTTCGGACTTGGGTAAACCTATGATAAAATACATTGAAACCTCCTCCCGACGTTGACTTGGAATGGATAAAGGTTGTAATAGACCTGGGGTCTTAATTGTCTCAACTTTATTGTTTTGGCAAACCAAACATTGCGCCACAAACTTTTGAATGTCAGATTTAAGGCCAAAAAAATTCCTTCTTAACCCTATTTTAATTTTTTAAAAATCTTGAGTGGCATCCTAAGGGAGAGTTGTGCAATTCCAGAAGAATATTTTGTTTGCTTTAGGAATTCTTACAGAGGTATAAGCGATCTTTGTACCATAACGAATCATTTTTCCAGCTAAATGTATCAGATGTATTAGGATCTTGCTGCAACTTTTAAATGAGTGACCACACTTCTTCGTCATTCTTCCATTCATCCCTTGCTTCGCTTATCCAATATGGTTGGATGATTGAAATGACACAAAGCAATGCTTTCACATTCTCATCCTTTCTTGAGAATGCATTTGCAACAACATTTTTCTTCCCTTTTTTGTAGATGATTTCAAAGTCATAACCCTACATCTTTGTGACCCATTTTTGCTGCTCTTCTGAAGATAATCTTTGTTCTAAAAATTATTTAAGACTATCATGATCTATTTTTACCTTGAAGTATCTTCCCATTAGGTAAGGTCACCATTTCTAAAGTGCATGTAGTATTTCCAACATTTCCTTATCATAAATAGCTTTGTGTAAATACTTTCCTTTGATTTGACGACTTTCAAAAGCAACGAGTCTTCCTTGTTGCATTAAAACAACACCAATTCCTTTTCCTCAGGCATCACATTCCACAATAATAGTTTTTGTGAAGTCTGGCGTAGCTAGCCTGGTGCTTGGCACATTGCCTTTTAAAGATGTTCAAAGGCCTTCATTGCTTTTGGAGTCCAAGAAACTGAATCTTTCTTTAGTAATGTTGTTAGAGGTGCTGTTATTCTCCCATAATTCTTAAAAAATTGCGATAATACCTCGTCAACCCGAGAAATCCTCACAGATGCTTTATGGATGTGTGGATTTTCCATTCCTTAATGGCTTTAATTTTGCTAGGGTTTACCTTAACACCTTCATGAGATACAATATGACCTAGATATTCCACCTCCTGCATTCTAAAGACACATTTGGAGGTTTTTGCATATAATTGTTTCTCCTCCAATAGTTTGAGCACCATGTCAACATGTTGAACATGATCCTTCCAAGACTTGTTGTAGATTAGTATATCATCAAAAAATACTAACACAATTTTCTAAGGAAGGGTTTGAAAATGGAATTCATCAAACCTTGAAATGTAGAAGGTGCATTGGTAAGGCCAAAAGGCATGGCCAAAAATTCATAATGACCCTCATGAGTTCTAAATGTTGTTTTTAGAATGTCTTCAATCTTCATTCTAATTTGATGATATCTTGAATGAATATCCAACTTGGTGAAGTAAATTGCTCTATGTAATTCATCCAATAATTCATTAATGACAAGAATGGGAAATTTATCTTTAATAGTGAGCTTGTTGAGTTCCCTATAATCTGGACACATCCACTATGATCCATCCTTCTTGTGCACCAATACTGCTGGATAAGAGAAAGAACTTTGACTAGGTTGAATTATACCAGCCTTTAACATTTATGCAACCATACATTCAATTTCACTCTTTTGGGCATAGGGATATTTGTAAAGCCTGATGTTTGGAGGAACACTTCCTGGAATCAAATGAATAGCATGATCATGATCACGAATAGGTGGGAGGCCTTTGGGAGTCTCAAATGCCTTGGACTAATTGTCCAAGACTTTTTGGAGATCTTGAGAAATAGATGATTTCGATGTGGGAACCTCTAGTGAACATAATTGTGCAATTACACCCCGTTGTTATTTCTTTAGAAGCTTTTTCATGTCGTTAGAGGTGATTATCTTTACTGGTTTCCATGTGATACCCCATAATTCAACATCCTTTCCTTCCAAAAAAAAATTCAAGAAAAGTTCTTGAAAATTAAAAGCTATCGTACCCAAAGATTGTATCCATTGGACTCCCAGTACAACATCAGCACCCCCCATTGGAATGGAAAGTATTGGACTATTTAATACATATTCTCCCATGGATAGCTTGATATTATGGGACTTTCCAGAGCAATTTATGGTTCCTCCATTTGCAACCATCACTTGACACTCTGGTGATGGATATAGGAAGTAATTCAATTCCTTGGCTATCTTACAATGAATAAAACTATGGGTATTATCCGAATCAATCAACACTATTACCTTTTTCTTCTTGATATGTCCTTCTATCTTGAGAGTTTGAGGAGTGGTAATTCCTGCCAATGCATTACAAGATATGGTCAAATTCATTTCTTCTTTCTCTAGGGTTGTTTCATGGTGTATATCCTCTTCTTTTGACGTTCCTTGTTCCTTTTCTTCCTCCTCTTCACAATCTATGTAAAATAATTTCTTCTTAGCACACCTATGACCTTTAGTGTATTTTTTATCGCAACTGTAACAAAGCCCTTTTGATATTTTTTATTTCAATTGTTGTGGTGTCAACCTTGTTTGTTGTGGAAGGCTAGGGGCAACAACACTTCCATCTTTATAGTTGTGAGTGGTAGGCTTCCTTGTTGCCATAATTTTTCTTGTCAACACAAATGCATTCTCCAATGAATCGGGTTACCAAAGGCGAACCTCATATTGGATGTTATCCTTTAAAATCCATACGAATACATCAATCCTATGCTCTTCTGGAATATCATTTACCCTTATATTCAATTTTTGGAAGTCCTCATTGTGCTTCACCATTGAACCCTTTTGTTTGAGATTTATCAATTGGCTAAAGAAGGTGTTGCTCTTTGTATCCTCATAATGTGGCTATCATTTCCTCCGTAAAAATTGACCAAGTGACAATTTGTTTATGAGATCAAAGCCCTCGATACATACAAGTTGATTGGGTTCCAAATATAAAGTTACAATGCATACCTTTTGTGGTTTTTTGTACATTATGGAGGTCGAAATATTGCTCCATTTGTAGTATCCATGTTACGGGATCCTTGCCATCAAACTTCCTCATATTGATCTTTGGAACATGGTGGGTCTTCAATCCTACGTTAGAGTTTATGAATCATGATTAACATTTGTTTTGTTCTCATCACGAGTTTCCTCTACTACCTTTTGGCCATTAGGACGTCTTTGTTGTAGCAACTTTGTGAAACCTTCGATGTCTTTCTTCAAATATTCCATGTTGCCTTTCAGTTTTGCTCCTATACCATCGATCTTAGCTTCCATTCCATTCATCAAACCATTCATCTTAGTTTTGATTCCATTCTTCAAATCATCCATTTTTGTTTCCATTTCATTTTTGGTTACTCTTTGCGAGAGCGAAATTTGTTGCACTTGGTCTCATAATTTTGATATATCATGTTACATTTCTTCCTCTTCTTCATGTGTCATAGTAGAGATTTCAGGTTGCTTACTAGGTATTTCCATTTTCTTTCTTAAGTTCATCAATTAATGATAACTATGCTTCACAATTCCCTTTGAATCACTTCAAACTACTTTCTCAAACAAAACTTAAGCAAATTAAAATAAAACTGCACACCATTTTTTTTTGCTTTGTAGGAGCTCTATATTGAATTTGATGTATCTCTGTAATTTCAGATCTCCAAGATCTAAAATTGCGTCTTGCGGTAGCCCTATGAGTACTATTTCCAACCCCACTAGTGCGATTGATATTGGATTCTCCAAGGAATTATGCCCAATCTCCCACAATGGCCTGATTATAGACTGGTTCAATATAGCGAACTTGTACAAAGTGCCACGTGTCACTGTTTCAACCTTCAGCATTGAAAACGAACCCAACAAACTAAAGCTCGTCCTATTTATTTCTATTTTTACAAAATTTTAATCCAATGTTCAGAGATAAATTTATGACGATTTTTCCAAGGTCACCTATTTGAGATTGAATTCTAGATCCTGCAATAACCCTAACTACCTTGGATCATATCTCCGAAAATATAGTGAGACAAGATCTAAAATTCATAGAAGAGGTTCAACAAGATTTAGGCTCAAATGGGTTTTAATTTCAGCTTCTGAAGCTTCATAGAAAAAAGGTTATAGTGAAAATTCCACGATGACCTGTTTGAAGCAGAAAAACCTGAGAATCCAAAGCTATGATACCAAATGTTATGCAACCAGCTCACAAAATAGAATAAGAGATAGATCAACCACTTCAAAATTAGCCTCTTCAAGGGGGAACCTCCTTTAAATTACACGAATGAATAATTCTTGGATGATATAAATGACAAAACCTCCTTTGTATATATAGGAGTCTAAGGGGTCACAATATAATCAAAGTCGACATAACAATAATAATGTAAGGGCACAACAATAACAATAGTGGGCTTCAATCGGGCACAATAACAACAATATGGGGACAACATGGGCACAAGAATAACAATAAAGGGCTAGGATGACAATAATAATGGGGGAATACACTAGTATTATAGGGACCTAACCTTCCTTCACCAACTTTGTAATTTTCCTCTTTGCACTTGTAGTCAATTGAACTAAACATGCTTTGCAATGCTTAGTTTACTTTAAATTATTTTTTTAACCAATTTTGGATCAACGCAACTATGACTAGCCCCTAATTCAATTAAAATAGTAATAAGTTGATTGTTTACCTTACCTTCTATTTCAATGATATGTGCATGGTGCTTAGCCTGCCTATTATCCAATGCTACATAAATTTTGGGCATTCCCTTTCCCATATCTTCAACTATAGGTTATGCACAACCCTCAACTTTCCAACTTTGTGAGGGCAATCCTTGTATATATGATCTCATTTATAACCCCAACATTTAATGGGGTCGAATTGACGTTTCTTGTTTGAAAAATCACCCCATCTTTACTCGTTAAGGGCTAGTGATGTCTATTGATTTCCGGGAACTCTTTTTTAAAGGTGAAGGTTTATACCCTTTTCTCGTTTGTTCCTTATGTCAAGTCAGTATTTCAATAACTCCAAAAATTTGTTTCTTTATATTAAGAAGAACATTAATATATACAAATAGGAGAGATACCCTTGGGATTCACCTATTTTCTATTTACATATTTACAACATATTTGCCTTATCCCAAAGGATTAGGTGTCAATATTCCCCCTCTTAATATAAAGTGGTGTTTGTTAGTCCAAGAATCATTCTGAATCTTTCAAACTCTTATCTTCCAAGTGCTTGGGTGAAGATGTCTATAATCTACTCATTTTTGGAACAATGGCGTATGTGAATAGTCTTGGCTTCAATATGATTTTGAATCAAATGATACTTTGTATTGATATGCTTGGTTTGATCACGGAATTTTGGATTCCTGACCAATTTTATTGTAGAAGTATTGTCAATTAAAATAGGAGTACAATGGTCCCAACGGGGAAAATCAATTGGTGATCGAAGTTATATGAAATCTGTGAAAATTGAGAGATCCAAGTTTCAAATCCCCCGGGTTGTGACCCGGTTAATGGAGAGGAGGACAAGTCATAGACCCCCAAATTTTATTGGTAGTTAAGTGTTAGGTGGGATACTAATTTCCTCTGGGATACAAAAAAAGAGAGGAATAGAATGCACTTGTTTCTCCTGCAAATACTCAAGATTTTCCTCAACCATACAATCTCCTTGGTTGCTACTGCAACTACCACATATTCTGCCTCTATTGTGGAATCTGCTGGAATTGACTTTTTGCGTGATCTCCAAGAGATAACTCCTTATCCAAGACTCATAACATAACATAAAGTAGATACTCATTTTCCTTATCTCCATCAAAGTATGAATCAAAGTATCCAATCAGGCTAAATTCATCCAGTTGTGTATATTTGATTCCAAAGTCTTGAGTTCCTTTCAAGTACCTTAGAACTATTTTTGCAGCAGACCAATGACCCTCGCAAGCATTTTTCATAAACCTGGAGAGGATTCAAACAAGAAATGAAATGTCTAGTCTGGTATTAGTGAGGTAGTTACTTCCTATGAGCTGTCTGTACTTAGTTTCATCCTCAAATTCATTTCCTTCTTTTGATGTGAGCTTTAAATTTTGTTCCATTGGAGTGGACAAATGACTGCATTCAACCATGTCAAATTTGCTCAAAAATTATCCAATGTACTTCTTTTGAGAGAGGAATATAATTTTTGGATGTTGGGTTACTTCATTGCCCAAATAATAGTGAACATATCCCAAATATTTATGTGATATCATAGTGACATCCCCTCATTATGGTAGTGTTATACCACAGTGATGATCTTGGAAGAAGATCACTAGTATGTGATAAGGTCTCGGTACTATCTCATGAAGAAGGTCTAGATATGAAGAAGATCGAAGTGGAAGAGGAGCAAAGGAGAAGGTTGACTGTTAAGAGAACTTGTGTCTTGATCTTGGAGAGGCTACTAGGTCAAGGGTCTTGGACTTGGTATTCGTGAATTGGAATATCTATAAGTAGAATTTGTGTGAGTTTTCCTCTCAAAGAGTGAGAGGTTTTGGACCTGGCTCATAGCCTATATGTTGTGTCTCTTGTATTTGTTGTTAATGAATTGGTTATTGTTTGATGAAGAAGAACATTAAGAACTAACATAAAGAAGATCATAATATAAACAAGGAAAAAACATTCACAAGGATTCACTAATAAAAGAGAAATCAATTAATTCTAATGCCCTAGATTTCTCAACATGGTATCAGAGCTAAGATGTTGAAGTCAAAGGAAGGACATCTAATCAAAGAGACACTCAAGGATTAAGTTTTAAGAAAGGCATCAAAGCAAGTTGAAGATTATCAAAGCAAAAGATAAAAGATCTACATTGAAGGATAAAACCCTAGATCGAAGAAGCAGTCTACAACAACAAAAGTTTTGGATCCTATAATCATCATCAAAAGACCACAAAAACCCTCATCGATTAATCTACAAAGCAAGGTAGCTCGAAGGGATTTAAATATGAAGATCACATCATCTTGAAGAAAGTCGAAATCCTAGAAGCAATTTTGATCTGCACTCATTCACTACCAAAGTAGTTGAAGTATCTTGAAAGAAAGAAGGCATTATCATCATCTTCAAAGCTATGAGGCAAGTTCCCTCTCATTAAAGCAAGGATGCTTTCCTTGCCCTTGAAAAAGATCATCCAAGGAAGCAACAAAGAAATCCTCATCAATCAGTATCATCAAAATGAGCTAGATCAAAAGGCATTGTCTTCTGTATTGAAAAAAGGCTTTTTCATTTGGAAGAAGATCATCCAAAAGGGAGCATTAATACATCTTATTCAACCATCATCAAATTGATCAAGATGAAAATTTAATCTTCACTTGTCAAGTAATTATATTTCATTCTTTAAACAAATTTGGTAAAATGACTACGTGTTTGCAAGGAGATCTGTAAGCTGGTTGGGTCATTGAAATTCCTTGCATGGAAAAGGAGGATAGACATAATCCTCGAAGAAAGTGAAGTCATTGAACACATCAATGAAAAGGTCCCCTCTGAATTCATGGAGAGGGATTCTTATGAAAGGTCCCCCCATATAGCAATATTGGAGACATCAAAGAGATGTATATGATAAACCCGTAAGACTATTCTCTGAAGATGTGATAAAGAAGGTCAAATGACTTAAATTTGATCTACACAAATTGAAGGTATCAAAGAATGAAGGGATATATTCATAAGATATCAACTGTGAAATCTGGAAAAGATGATAAGAAGATAATCATCATTGTTCTAAATGCACTAAATGAGGAACAAGGTAAAAAAAGTCCATGAGGACAAGAAAATTACCTCATTCGACAACTTGTGGTTTCTATGTAAGATAGAAGAAGACAAGCTGAGGGAAAATTGTTGAAGGTTAACAAGACTCAAACATTTGCAGGAAGCAAAAGGAAGTTTGGAAAATTTGTTCCTCAAGAAAAGAAAGAAGAGCATAGTTGAGATTCAATGCTATGGATGTAAAGTCTATGGATATTATTGAAAAGAATGTCTTAAAGGGATACTATCAAAAGAAGAGAAGAAGTCCATATCACCGAAGAAGTGGAGGAAGCTGAAAAGAAGAAGTCCAAGAAAAGAGGAAGTAAGAGATCTCTACTATGTTTGAGATAGTATCCATCACAAAGGGTCTTGGCATAGCTTCTAAAACGTATGTTATAGGATATGGCTATAATAAATAATAAGATGCACCGTGGCATCATGGAAGCATTAGAAACAATAGCTTGTGACATCACCATAAGGAACATGAAGGATGTTTGATAGTCAACTTTGAAGGATATAGCTCTTGGTGACCTCATTGAAATATCAAAGGAAGAAGTCCTTAAGGAAAAGTCTCATCATACACCAGTTTAAAAGGGAAACATCTACTGAATAAGAATATGCGAGATGGAAACCTCATTGGAGGATTCACTGATCTAGAGAGGAAGCAAGTGTTTCATTAGGAAATCCAACTTGTGGAGTTCATTGGATGATGGTATGATGACATGAGTAATGAAGCAGATCAAGGGGTTGATGATCTTTTTAATCAAGGAAGATGTTGAAAGAAGCCTAGATGACCTAAAGGTAAATAATGTATGTGTGCTTGTATTTAATATTATAATTTAATGTCGTATGGTTGCAGGTAACATGGATCATTACTTCTATTTTGAGAAGCATGATCAAAGGAAAGGAATCTCCTACTATGAAAGAATTTCAAAAGGCATGAGTCGCACCAGATGAAATCAACATAATATGTTCCCATATGAATCATGAGGAAACTTACTACAATTGAGGATATTTGATTGGAAACTCTTGGGAATGAAGTGTGCAAACAAAATAAGAGATTGTGATAATATGTAACAAAGTTAGAAGGCATTCAACATCCTAATTCCAAGAAGATTTGACCAGAATATCTCCCAGAAAGATATGAAGACTCTGATAGGAGTTGGAAAAAGATTGAGACCCTTGAAAATGGATATCTTTGGGAAATATGTCAATATGCATTCAGGATTCTGATACCTACAGGAAGATGTCATGATGAAAGACCATCACAAAATTAATGTTTGATTTAAGTGTTCATTTATTATTTTTGAACTAATATATGGATGGGCTTATGTAGGACTGCCAAAAGGAAGATTTGTGGTTGACTTCCAAGAAAATATGGCATGAAAGAAGAATGACATGAAGCAAAGCTAGATGGAAATCTGATGGATCACTTCTGATGAAATGAAGACATGACTAATTCATGGATGAAAGTGATGGATGGTCTGTGCCCTATGAACGAGACCCAAAAGATAAAGACTCCATGACAAAAGAAATTAATGACATCGAAGAAGAGAGAAGTTCTTCAGGTAGTTGGTTGTTCCACATGAGGAGCTGCTAAACGTCCCTAGTTAAGAGGGAGACTAGAAAATTAAGTTTCTTACTTGGAAGAAACTTTGAAATTCCTAAGCCAATAGGGAGCTTAGGTACATTCCTTTTTAGTAGGAATGAGGACATTCCTTTATTGGAATATGTCCTCCCTATTTAAGAGGGAGATATAGACATGTCATTCTAGTCTTCACCTGGGAATATAGAATGGAGGATTGGGTAATCATTTGACATTCGATGCTCTTTGAGGTTGAGATAGGGAATTCAACAGAATGAGTAGTTGTGGAGGACCATTATTCTTTGAGGGATGGGGAGTCCAAGATAAGAATAGTCCTCATGGAACATACCCTGAGAAAACCCGAGTGGGGTATGTTCTGAGAGAGACAATGATGAGGGTGTCTATAAATCATTGGTCTCGCCAGCATTGAGCTCAGATCTTGTGGAGATAAGGATTTTGTAGGCAAGGCCTTGTTATATAACAATGTTCGTTGATACGATGTTATACAAATGACTTACTAATCCGAATTCTTCTTATGAGAAATTCTTCAGATTGAGGATGACCAAGTACCATTATGAATACCTCCCTAGTTAAGGGGGAGCGTTGAAAAGTGTAACTAGCTTCAGTGTTCATAATGATATGTAATTGTGACTTTTATAAATGATGTAATGAAAAAAATAAAATTATTATTGTAAGCCTTGCTTCATGGGTTTCATGAGCAAGTGATTTTATTTTAGGTGGCTCCCATTGAGAGCCTTAGTATTTGTCATTAAAGTCAAAGTGTCAATGTCATGTATGAAGAGCCCTTCTTGGGCATGTGTCAAATGTATATGAGACAATAGCATTGTCAAATATCCCTCCAACGATAATCCCAAGTTCTCCTCTTCATGTCGGCTTCTAAAAGGAGTAACAAACTCATGTCAGCTCATAGTTTGAAGACACACCTATTCATAAGTTCATGTCATCTTAATATGATGGACAAACCACAATAAATAGGCACTTCAACCTATTCCACCAGGACCGAATTTTGGGTCATGTCTCTGAGTTTTTAGGATGGGTAGCACAAAATACAGGTTCATATGAAAGGGACAACGAAGAGATGAATAAGGCTAATCTTAGTCAATAGAAGTTTGGATCCTTTTTTGAGTTCGTATACATCATAGTCACAAACAAGAACAAGTTCAGATTACATTGACAAACTTGAAACTTTGTCTCGACACAACAAGGAATAAATTCGGTGAAGACTACAATAATCACAGTTCACTATAATTACAGGAAGGGCCTCTCTCTGTTTTGGTGTAATTGTAGAAGTCATATTTTGGATTGAAGTAGAGAAGCTTGGCAAGATTTCTGTGATATCACAGTGACATCCCCTCACTATCTCGGTGTAATACCATAGTGATGATATTGGAAGAAGATCACTAGTATGTGACAAGGTCTCGGTACTATCTCACGAAGAAGGTCTAGATACGAAGAATATCAAAGTGGAAGAGGAGTGAATGAGAAGGTTGTCTATCAAGAGAACTTGTGTCTTGATCTTGGAGAGGCTACTTGGTCAAGGGTCTTGGTCTTGGGATCCATCAATTGGAATTTCTATAAGAATAATTTGTGCGGGTTTTCCTCTCAAAGAGTGAGAGGTTTTGGCCCCGGCTCATAGCCTACATGTTGTGTCTCTTGTATTTTATGTTCATGAATTGGTTATTGTTTGATGAATAAGTACACTAAGAACTATCATAAAGAATATCCTAATCTAAACAAGGAAAAAGCATTCACTAATAAAAGAGAAATCAATTAATTCTAATTCCCTAGGTTTCTCAACATGGTATCATAGCTAAGATGTTGAAATCAAAGTAAGGGAATCTAATCAAAGAGACACTCAAGGATCAAGTTTCAAGAAAGGAATCAAAGCAAGTTGAAGATTCTCAAAGCAAAAGATCAAAGATCTACATTGAAGGATAAAACCCTAGATCAAAGAAGCAATCTACAACTACAAAAGTTTTGGATCCTCTAATCATCATCAAAAGACCACAAAAACCCTCATCAAGTTATCTATAAATCAAGGTAGCTTGAAGGAATTTCAAGATGAAGATCACATCATCTTGAAGAAAGTCGAAATCTTAGAAGCAATTATGATGTGCACTCATACAATACCAAAGTAGTTGAAGTATCTTGAAAGCAAGAAGGCATTATCATCATCTTCAAAGCTATGAGGAAAGTTCCCTCTCAGTGAAGCAAGGATGCTATCCTTTCCCTTGAAGAAGATCATCCAAGGAAGCAACAAATAAATCCTCATCAATCATTATCATCAAAATGAGCTAGATCAAAAGGTGTTGTCTTCTTTATTGAAGAAAAGATTTTTCATTTGGAAGAAGATCATCCAAAAGGGAGCAATAATACATCTTCTTCAACCATCATCAAAGTGATGAAGATGAAGATTTCATCTTCACTTGTAAAGTAAGTATCCATCATTCTTTAATCATTTTGGTAAAATGACTTCGTGTTTGCAAGGAGATCTATAAGCTGCGGTTGGGTCATCGAAATTCCTTGCATGAAAAAGGAGGATAGACATAGTCCTCGAATAAGGTGAAGTCATTGAACACATCAATGAAAAGGTCTCTTTTGAATTCATGGAAAGGGATTCTTATGAAAGGTCCCATCATATAGCAATATTGGAGACATCAAAGAGATGTATCTTATAAACTCGTAAGAATATTCTCTGAAGATGCGATAAAGAGGTCACGTGACTTAGATTTGATCTACACAAATTGAAGGTATCAAATAATGAATGGATAGTTTCATAAGATATCAACTTCAAAATCTAGAAGAGATGATAAGAAAATAATCATCATTGTTATAAATGCACTAACTGATGAACAAGGTAACAAATGTCCATGAGGACAAGAAAATTAACTCATTTGACAACTTGTGGTTTCTATGCAAGATAGAAGAAGACAAGCTAAGGGAAAAGTGTTGAAGGTTAAAAAGGCTCAAACATTTGTAGGAAGGAAAAAGAAGGTTGGAAAATTTGTTCCTCAAGAAAAGAAAGAAGAGCATAGCTGAGATTCAATGCTATGGATATTACATAAAATAGTCTTAAAGGGACAATATCAAAAGAAGAGAAGAAGTCCATATCACCGAATAAGTGGAGGAAGCTAAAAAGAAGAAGTCCAAGAAAAGAGGAAGTAAGATATCTCTTCTATGTATGAGATAGTCTCCCTCACAAAGGGTCTTGACATAGCTTCTAAATCTTATGTTATAGGATATGGCTATAATAAATAATAAGATGCATTGTGGCATCATGGAAACATTAGAAACAAGAGCTCGCGACATCACCATAAGAAACATGAAGGGTGTTTGATAGTCAACTTTGAATGATATCGCTCTTGGTGACCTCATTTAAAGATCAAAGGAAGAAGTCATTTAGGACAAGTCTCATCACACATAAATTTAAAAGGGAAACATATGCTGAATAAGGATATGCGAGATAGAATTCTCATTAGAGAATTCACCGATCTAGAGAGGAAGCAAGTGTTTCATTAGCAACTCCAAGTTGTGGATTTCATGGGATGATGGTATGATGACATGAGAAATGAAGCAGATCAAGGGGTTGAAGATCTTTTCAATCAAGGAAGTTGCTGAAAGAAGCCTAGATGACCTATAGGTAAATAAGGTATGTATGCTTGTATTTAATATTATAATGCCATTTCGTATGGTTGCAAGTAAGACGGATTACTACTTCTATTTTGAGAAGTATGATCAAAGGAAAGGAATCTCCTCCTATGAAAGAATGTCAAAAGGCACGAGTCACACTAGCTGAAATCAACGAAATATGTTCTCATATTAATCATGAGGAAGCTGACTACAATTGAGGAACTCTGATTGGAATCTCCTGGGAATGAAGTGTGAAAAGAGAGGAAGAGATCAAGATAATATGCAACAAAGGTAGAAGGCATTCAACATACGAAGTCCAAGAATATTTGACTAGAATATCTCCCAAAAAGATATGAAGACTCTGTTAGGAGTCGGAAAATGATGGAGACCCTTGACAATGGATATATTTGGGAAATGTGTCAATCGGCATGCAGGATGTTGATACCTACAGGAATATGTCATGATGAAAGACCATCACAAAGGTAATGTTTGATTTAAGTGTTCATTTATTATTTTTAAACTAATATCTAGATGGGCTTATGTAGGACCACCAAAGGGAAGATCTATGGTTGACTTCCAAGAATACCATATTGAGGGATGTAAGATCCTTCTGGAAAATATGGAATGAAAGCAGAATGACAAGAAGCAAAGCCAGATGGAAATAGTATGGATCACTTTCTGATGAAATGAATACATGACTAATTCATGGATGAAAGTGATGGGTGGTTTGTTCCGTATGAAATAGACCCAAAAGAGGAAGACTCCATGACAAAAGAAATTAATGGCATTGAAGAAGAGAGGAGTTCTTCAGGCAGCTAGTTGTTCCACATGAGGAGTTGTTGAAGGTCCCTAGTTAAGAGGGAGCTTGGAAAAAGAAGTTTCTTACTTGGAAGAAACTTGTAGATTCCTAAGCCAAAAGGGAGCTTAGTTACATCCCTTTTTGGTAGGAATTAGTACATTCCTTTATTGGAATATGTCCTCCCTATTTGAGAGGGAGAGATAGACATGCCATTTTGATCTTCACCTGGGAAGATAGAATGGAGGATTGGGGAATCATTTGGCATCTGATGCTCTTTGAGGAAGAGATAGGGCATCCAACAGAAAGAGTAGTTGTGGAGGAATGATATTCTTTGAGGGATGGGGAGTCCAAGATAAGAATAGTCCTCATGGAGCATGCCCTGAGAGAACCCAGGTAGGGTATGTTCCGAGAGAGATAATGATGAGGGTGTCTATAAATCATTGGTCTCGCCAACATTGAGCTCAAATATTGTGGATATGAGGAGTTTTTATTCAAGGCCTTGTTATGTAAAAATGTTGGTTAATATGATGCTATACAAATGATTTACCAATCAGAATTATTCTTATGAGAAATTCTTCAGATTGATAATGATCAAGTACCATTATGAATACCTCCCTAGTTAAGAGGGAGTGTTGAAAAGTGTAACTAGATTCAGTCTTCATAATGACATGTAATTGTGACTTTTGTAAATGATGTAATGAAGAAAATAAATTGCTATTGTAAGCCTTGCTTCATGGGTTTCATGAGCAAGTGATTTTATTTTAGGTGGCTCCCATTGAGAGCCTTAAGATTTGTCATTAAAGTCAAAGAGTCAATGTCATGTATGAAGAGCCCTTCTTGGGCATGTGTAAAATGCATATGAGTCAATAACATTGTCAAATATCCCTCTAACGATAAGCACAAGTCCTCCTCTTCATGTCGGCTTTTAAAAGGAGTAACAAATTCATGTCGACTCATAGTTTGAAGACACACCTATTCATAAGTTCATGTTGGCTTAATATGACAGACATACCACTATAAATAGGCACCTCGGCCTATTCCATAGAGAGAGAATTTTCAGTCATGTCTTTGAGTTTTTCGGATGGGTAGCATAGAAGACAGGTTCATATGAAAGGGATAACGAAGAGATGAAGAACGCTAATCTCAGTCAACAGAAGTTCGGATCCTTTTCTGAGTTTAGATTGATACATCACAGTGACAAATGAGAACAACAAGTTCAGATTACATTGAAAAATGTGAAACTTTGTCTGAGTACATCAAGGAATAAATTCGGTGAAGACTACATTAATCACAGTTCGGTATAAGTACAAGAACAATCTCTCTCTATTTTAGTGTAATTGCAGAAGTCATATTTCATATTGAAGCAAAAAAGCTTGGCAAGCTTTTTGTGATATCACAGTGACATCCCCTCACTGTCTCATTGTTATACCACAATGATGATCTCGGAATAAGACCACTAGTATGTGACAAGGTCTTGGTACTATCTCATGAATAAGGTCTAGATATGAAGAAGAGAGAAGTGGAAGAGGAGTGAAGGAGAAGGTTGAATGTCAAGAGAACTTGTGTCTTGATCTTGGAGAGGCTACTACGTCAAGGGTCTTGGTCTTGGTATTCATCAATTGGAATGTCTATAATAAGAATTTTTGTGGGTTTTCCTCTCAAAGAGTGAGAGGTTTTGGCCCTGGCTCATAGCCTACACGTTGTATCTCTTGTCTTTTATGTTCATGCTTTAGTTATTGTTTGATGAAGAAGAACACTAAGAACTAACATAAAGAATATCCTAAGCTAAACAAGGAAAAAGCATTCACAAGCATTCACCAATAAAAGAGAAGTTAATTAATTCTAATGCCCTATATTTCTCCAGTGGATGTGAACCAAGGACAATAGGTTTCTCCTTAACTCTGGGAGGTAGAGAACATCATATGGAAGAACGTCAGGGCATCTAGGTAGTTTGAGAATGATGGTACCAATTCCAGATGGCTTGAGTTTTGACTTGTCTACAAAGTAGACTGCTCCATCTACATTGTCCTGAAATATTCAAAGAAATATTTTCGAAAGGTCATGTGGCAAGTTTCACATGTGAAGAAACCATGAATCTTTCCACGAAGCAAATGAAATATTAAATAAGTCTTCAATTGCTCCAATATTGCAATTCACCACAATATAATGAATAGATTCAAGTGCTTTACCTTTCCCTAGATTGGAAGTTTTACCTTTCTCTTCATTTCTTTCTTGATTGATTATGTCCCAAGAGAGCTTACATGCGGATGCATCATGTACATTTCTATTGCATCGTATACAATGAAGCTCAAGTCTTCCTTCTTGGTATTGTTTTACCCTGGTGCCTTTGTTATTCTTCTTTCCACATCCTCTTCTACCACCTCTTCCTCTAGAATGATCTTGTGCCTGATTCTTCTTTTTTTGTGCAAGGCACACAACTTCTTCATATGACTAATCGATTTTCTTTCTCTTCCCAAATCTTTCTTTCTTTCTGCAAAATTCTCCACAAGTTTTAAAAGTAATCTCTTTAAGTTGGCCACTAGCTTGTAATGATTCAAGATAGAGAGAATATGTGGGATATAGTGCCTTAATGAAAGCTATGAGAGGAACATCCATATTAACTTCGATGGCTTCTACATCATGCATAATAGATCTGCTTTTAGAAGCTACGACAAGGGGATCATCATCTTTCAATTCAAGATTGAAAAGTTTGATCATTAGCTTGACTACCTCAAGCTTTGAATGTGAGTCATTTAAGTCCTTCAACTTCTTTCAAGCATTAAAATAATTGTTATTTGGTGCAATGTGATTACTCACCTCTTCATTTAATGATGTAGTAATTGAGGCATAGGCCTTGCTGCTATTGTTCTCCCATATGGCGAACTCTTTGTCAAGTGTGGGCCTAGCGGGTGGATTGTCACCTTCTCCTTCACATACATCTTTCCATAATTCATTGAAAATGAGGGTCTGCTTCATCTTTCTAGACCATTCATGGTAGTTCCCTTTCCCAGTGATAACTACTCTAACTATTGAGATGAGAGTGAATTATTAAACAAAATCCTAAGCTAGTCCTGAACAGTGAAAATTCTTGCACTGATAATCTTTGATAAATTTCTCTCAACAGAGACCCATCATACAAGTTTATGTTTAAAAAATATTCAAAATAACCCAAAAAAATGATATTGGAATTAAGCTTTAGGCTTTCTATCTTAAACAACTGCTTTGATAAAAAATCATCACTCACAAATAACACAAAGAGTATAAATTAACTTGCAAATACAATAAAGAGACACATTATATAACCAACATATAACTTAATGCTCTTTAGTATACAATACAATGTTCAAAATAAAAAGTTCAGTGCCTTATGAGATAATGTTGAGTGAAACAGGAGCAACTCCCATTGAAGCAATTGCTATGGTGTGGCTCATAAGATATCTAAAAAGAATTGAGCAAATGAGAGTAGGTAGATGGCCTAATGTTATCTTCAATGAAGGCATGAGTGAAAAGAAAGAAAACATGGATGAAACAAAACTACACATGGATACAAAAGCGAAATATATACCTCAATGCCTATCCCACAAATAGCAAGGAGCTAAAGGATTTTTTTATGGAGAAGTTTCGTGAAAAGGTATGGGGAAAAGAGTTGGGTAGAAAGAAGAAATATTACATTCAGGAATTCAACCCTACATGTGATCTACAACAAAAAGAGTTCATTGGAGCTAGCATTTCGTGGAGGAAAAAGGTTCTTATTGCTCAATTAAGGACCAAATCACATCAATTTCGGTGTGAAATAGGACAATGGAAAAGGCCTAAAGAAGCTTGGGAAGAACAGGTGTGTACATTTTACATGTCTGGGGCTGTGGAATCGGAAAAAAATTTCATTTTGGAATGTGATGCATTCAAAGACATCAGAGAAAGTTATGAGAACATGTTAGCATCGATTTCTTGGCATTGTATTTTTAGCGAGGGGATTGTTGGAAGGTTGGGTCAGATCATCATCAATTTGAATCGGAAAAAGATTGAATTGCAAAAATCAAAAAACAGGGAACTAATGGTCTCATAAACTATTTTTAGTCTCGTAGACCTTACAATATTATTTCATTTCATTTCATTTACAATACATTTAACTCGCTGCTCAACGGATATAACATACCATGTCAAACTATTTGATGCAAATGCAACATATATGAGTGGTGATACCTGGACAACATAATATTGAAAACAAATAAATAGGGACGATGCTAACGTCGTAGCACATTAGCCATCACTATTAGATGACCTTGGTAGGGTGATGCACGTTCACTCTGAAAAGAGAGATCCCCTTTACTCACTCCTTAATGCCAACTTACTTCGGGCCGAAATATATTATGGTATAGGAAGATGCTAATGACCTCTTTGAAAGGCTCAAATCTTCGTTATGTGAAGGAAACACAAGCATGGTGAAAGATCAACCAACATCGAAAAAAAGGGAGAGACGTTGTTATTCTTATTGTATTCATAGAGATATCAAAGGACTCTTTGTTTCTAGCTCGCTATAAGGTTCCTCACTAAATAATCAGGCAGCGAAAACCCACACTAAATGATATCGTGCTTTGAATGCCCTCGAGACATCACCAAAATCTTTTGATTCTATTTCTAAAAGCCTCGACATTCATCTACAATCCAGTAAAAAATAACGTCGGCCCTTGAGTTCGAAACCATTTCAATCATACCCTGTTGGTTTCCTAATTGAATTAGAATAGATGGGTTGGGAGGATAGGTAACACACGGTGAATTTTCTAAGTGACTGTGGTAGGTAACACATGGTGAAGTTTCTAAGTGCTACTAGCAAACAAGTACACAGGAGAGAGGTATTGTTTTGGCAAAGAGAATGGTTTTTTTAATATTAAGAGGAGTTACAAAGAGGGCAAAGGAATGCCAAATTGAGACATGCGCTCTCATACCATGTCAAGCCAAGTATTTTGGTAACTCCAAAATTTCGATTCTTTCTATTAAGAACATTAATATATACACATAAGAGAGAGGCCTTTAGGATTCACCTTCCAAGGTCTCTTTATTTTCTATTTACATATTTACAACATATTTGCCCAATCTCAGATGATTAGGTGCCAACACCTTGAAATTCATTTTCTTGTCGCCTAAAGCTCTTTGAAGGACTAATTTGTTCTTCCATTGTTCATACAATTTCTCTGCCTTTCTCATGGTTGTCTCTAGGTTCTTGGGTTCATCAAACTTAAGCTTGTCACCATAGAAAGATGATAGCCCACTAACATACCTCTGAATTTTAACCTTTTTATCCTTAATAAAGCTCACATACCTCAACAACTTAGTAAAATTTTGACCATACTCCTCCATAATCATGTTCCCCAATTGGAGCTTAAAGAATTCTTGTATGTTTCTCTCATAGTAGCGCTCTGATAAATATTTCCATTGGAAATATTCCTTAAACTTCTTCCATGTAATTTTCATTTCATCCAATTGCTTCACCTCCTTGAGCTATTCCCACCATAAATTGGTCTTGCCCTGCAAGTGATAAAAGGAAATTTTGGCTTCTAGATTTGAGGAGTAATTATACAGCTACAAATATTTCATCATCTCTAACAACCAAGCCTCAACTTCTCCTCCTTTCTTATGCTCCCCATTGAATGTGGGAAGTTTCGTTTTTCTAAGCTCTCCCTGTAACTTATCCCTATCTGATCTTCGCTTTGACTTTTTGACTAGTGACACACTTGGACTACTGCCTAATTCTGAGGTAGTGTAATCCCTCTTACTTGACCTTCTTTTTGAGTGATATTCCTATTGGGAAACACTACTGAAATGCTTTCAGCTTCCAACACCTCTTTCCCTGTTTCCAACATCATACCCAAGTGCTTGCCTAGACTCAATCTACTGGTCCAAGTATCTCTGAATTTTATTTAGAATTTGCAAGATTTGGTTGTTAATTTCTTGTTGCTCCTTTACTAGCCTTTCATTATCAACCTTGACGCTGCGTACCTCCATTTTGAGGCTTCCAATGGTATCTTCTAATTATCTATCATTTGGCTTGTCTACTCCATGACTATTTGACATTGCCTCAACATTGGTCATGTTGGCATTACAACCCTAACCTGATATTCTTCACTATAAGGCCCTTGAGCATCTTCTCATTCTCTGGTTCTTATTTAGAAATTTACCCTTCTTACCACCTGCAATTTTATTTTAATTCTTTTGCCAAATTTGCCAAATTTACACTATCAACTACAGAGGCAGAACACACGGCAGCCACTCATGCAACGAAGGAAGCAGTTTGGTTGCAGAGATTGTGTTCAAGTATGGGGTTAGTACAGGGATCTATAAGGATAGACCGTGACAGCCAAAGTGCAATTTTCTAGGCAAAGAACCTGCATATCATTCAAAGACAAAGCACAATGATGTTCAGTATCACTTTGTGAGGGATATGATAGAAGACAAAAAGGTGTTGCTAGTAAAGGTGGACACTTTGAAGAATATCGTAGATGCATTGACAAAATCTGTGAGCTCTGAGAAGTTCTCTTGGTGTAGAGAAACAATGGGTGTTGCAGGGCTGGATAAATGACCAAGCTCTCTTGTGGCCCCCTGTGGAAAGAAAACAACAAGTGGGAGAATGTTGGGTTGTGTTATATTCTTTCCACGACTAGCCCACGTAGTTAACTGATGGGTTAGAAGGGGGGCGGAGCCCCCCCTTCGTTGCACCGATTGCGTAGCCGGGGGGGGGGGGGTGGTCACAGGGGGTTTGAGGGGTGCAGGTAACCCCACTTTATAGGAAGGTTATCTGCTGAACAGTGTCTCAAGACACAAGAAGAGGAAGATGATATGTCCCGTGTTCCATATGCAAGTTTAGTCGGTAGCCTGATGTATGCGATGGTATGTAGTAGACCAGACATTGCACATGCAGTGAGAGTATTGAGCAGGTTTATGTCAAAACCAGGGAAGGAGCATTGGACAACAGTGAAGCGGGTTTTCAGGTATTTGCGTGACACTAGTGATTATGGTTTGTGCTACCAAGTTAGTCCAGGATTGGACAGAGTTTTGGATATCCGTGGCTTTGTTGATGCGGACTGGGCTGGAGATCTGGATCAGAGATGATCTACAAGTGGGTATGTGTTTAACCTATTTGGAGGTGCAGTCAGTTGGATGAGTAAGAAACAATATGTAGTGGCACTATCAACTACAGAGGCAGAATACATGGCAGCCACTCATGCAAGCAAGGAAGCAATTTGATTGCAAAGATTGTGTTCAAGTATGGGGTTAGTACAGGGATCTATAAGGATAGACTGTGACAGCCAAAGTGCAATTTTCTAGGCAAAGAACCCTGCTTACCATTCAAAGACAAAGCACATTGATGTTCAGTATCACTTTGTGAGGGATATGATAGAAGACAAAAAGGTGTTGCTGGTAAAGGTGGACACTTTGAAGAATACTGCAGATGCATTGACAAAATCTGTGAGCTCTGAGAAGTTCTCTTGGTGTAGAGAAACAATGGGCGTTGCAGGGCTGGATAAATGACTAAGCTCTCTTATGGCCCCCTGTGGAAAGAAACAACAAGTGTGAGAATGTTGGGTTGTGTTATTCTTTCCACGACTAGCCCACATAGTGAACTAGTGGGTTAGTTGGGGGGGGGGGGGGCGGCCGAGCCCCCCTTTCATTGTGCCAATTATGCAGCGGGGGGGTCATAGGGGGGCGGCAGCCCCTCCTAATCGGGGGGTTTTGAGGGGGTTGGGTAGCCCCCCTCTACGGGGTCCGAGGCAGCGCCTTGGGATATTTTTTTTTTGACCCTATATTAGGTTGGGCGGACCTACCTATGGTTTTGTGCATGATTTTCGCACATGGTTTTGGACACGATGGTTTTCGGTCCATGGTATTGGATGCTTCAGCATGTATAAATATGTATTGTAACATTGAAAGGAACATAATGAAAAATCAAGCTGGTAGTCCCGATTTTGGGATCCAGGGGAAAATCTGTGTATATGTGTTTTATGTGTTATGCTCTCGCATTGTTTATTTTTTGTGTTTTAGAATTCGTATGCAGGTAATTTCTGTACGGGTTTAAAACCTACAAGATTTGGTTGTTAATTTCTTGTTGCTCCTTTACTAGCCTTTCATTATCAACCTTGACGCTGCGTACCTCCATTTTGAGGCTTCTCATGGTATCTTATAATTATCTATCATTTGGACTGTCTTATCCATGACCATTTGACTTTGCCTCAACATTGCTCATGTTGGCATTACAACCCTAACCTGAGCTTCTTCACTATAAGGCCCTTGAGCATCTTCTGATTCTCTGGTTCTCATTTTGAAATTTACCCTTCTTACCACCTACAATTTTCTTTTAATTTTTTTGTCAAATTTTCATCCAATCTCAGAATTTTGGGTTTGCCTAGGTGTTCTCATCTTCAATAACTTTCTATTGACTATCTATTTGTGTGATTATGATATTTGAGCTAAAAGTTATGCCCTCTGGAATTTTTATCCTATTAAGACATTTTTGTCCTTAAAAACTCCAATATTATTTCTTCAAGAATTTTGGCAGGATTTGGCCCTCAACTCAAAATTATGGGTTGATAGCTATATTCTACTTGAAAATAACTTCCTTTTGACTACTTTCTTGTCCACTTATGACTTCCACGTTGAAAATTATGGCCTTGTGAAATTCCGGATGTCTCTCCAATTTCTCCCTAGTTGTTGTAGCTTGAAATTAATTTTTTGGGTTTCTTATAACAATCTTGTAGCCTTTTTCTTCCTTTTTACTATATGTTCCTTGTATAGTGAACTGTGCTTTCTTATTTCTACCCTTGAATTCTCTCTCAGTTCGTATTTGGCACGAACTGGTTACCCAGGTCTTTGAAATTTGGCATTCATGCCCTTAATACTATTGATATCAACCCATTCAGACCTCCAATCATTCACATAAATCTTCAATATGGTAGAGTTGGATGGTCTCAACTCATTGACATGTCCACTCTACCCATTTTCTCCAACTCCTCAACTCATAAAAATCCTGCACACATTTAATAGTTAGTATTTATTGTGAAGCTTCACAGAAAAAGGGTCGAATACATCAAGCTTTGAAGAAGCAGTCTATCCCATAGTGATCCAGGAGGATTCAGTTGATTTAGTTGCACAGGTGTTCAAGTGTTGTTGTCAATTTAGTTCAGCTTCGACAGTATTGGTTATCGATCAGGTTGTATAGGTGATGTTATGTTTTCATGGCGTTCAATTGAGATGGTTTAGTGCCTGATTGTCGACGTGAGTTCATCGACAGTTCCGCCAGGATTGGTCAATGTCATGTGTCGTGTCGTTGACTCACAGGATTTGGGTGTCGACAAAGGGATATCGTCGCAAAGGCAGCTGGTGTCGACGATATGTATATGGTTTATGTCACATTGCGACAAAAGTGTGGTAAAAGGGTGTTTTTACACCTAATGTAAAACCTAAACCATAATCTACATTTAAACACCTAATCAAAATCCTAATCCTAAACCTAAAACCTAAAACTATGCAACATGCATTATGTAATAAACCTAATCTATTTCCTATTGCATTGAACCATGTACTAATCCATATACCTAAGTTCTATGACCTAAAACCCTAACCTAATAGCTCTCGGCATATGTTAATGTGTTAAAAACATTACAAAACACCAAACAATTCCTAATCGCATCCTTAAACCGCAGCGGAACTGTGGTGATGTGACCAGAGGTAAGCAGTTAACCGCCAGGTCAACCTAGACCGTGGGCCTGCACTGCGTGGAGAGTTAACATGGACTGCGGGCATGTGAACACCTAGCAGTCATGTTGGCAGATATTTATTGGAGTTAACCGCCAACTTGGAAACCGCGCGGGAAATGTTAACAATGTGAACACACCATAACCACAAGCCGGAGACCGCCAATTGAAACTATCAGCAGAACCGCCGGTGCCTAAACTGCGGGTTTGGTCACCGCTCACATGAGCTGTCCAATCCCGCTCAATTAACGCTGACCGGAAATAGTTTATTGGTTATCCAAGGTTATTTTTGGGTTTGAATGTGGCTTTGTTGGTGAAACTAATTCGACCACCATGGAACTAAACCCTAAGGTGGAAAATCACAACTAGACTGAGCCCAAACCTAACCAAATTCACCCTGTATTCAGCAAAAGAATTTTTCAATGTATCCATAGGCCTATAAGAGGCAGATTTGGCCATTGAAGGAAGGAGAGTGGTTTTTGACTTTTGTATGCAGATTCTGGAGGAAATAGGTGGTTTTGTTTTCAGTGTTACGGGAGAATCCAGGGTCGGTTTTAGAAACCATAAGAAGCGTTCGAAAGCTGGTTCAGAGGGCTATCTGATCACAGTGATCAGAAGTGCCTGTGTGCACTTTCAGACTGATCAATTCTCTGTGTAATCAACACCTTCTTCTCATTCCTCATAAAAACGATCGCCCATCTTGAAAGCGGACTCAGAGATGTAGTCCATCAAGGACGAACTCCGTCATCAATTTCGCTATCTGGTATCACTATGTTTTTACTGTTTACACTTTTGTTATGCGTCGATTTTATGTTTAATCAGCTGTCGTAAAGTGTTCTTCTCAAGCAATTTTCTTCGATTTCTGTGATTTCATCTAACATTTAATTCATTAATGGTTAATCAATTCTACATCAGTTTTAGTTTATGATCATTTTAGATCATATAATTTGGTATCAGAGCAGGTTGCGTTTGTAGAATTTTCCATTGAATGTTAACCAGGTCAAAGTCGCAACGAGGAGAAGGAATCCTTGAGCAGATCGATCCAGAGATTGGAAAGTGACGAGTCGATCATAAATCGACCATGTTAGGACCTGATGCAGGTGAAAACACTGAAACTAAGATGAGTGAAGAACAGTTTCAGCAAGCATTCTTGACTATGCAGTAGATTTTGGGATAACTGTACGAAGACAAGAAGGCGAGAGATGTAGCTTCTTCTTCAAAGCCATCGAAGAAGGACAAAGGTAAAGTGAAGACTAATAAACCACCTTCACTTCCATCATCTCCATCACCCTCTTTTTCTTCTTCTTCTTCTAGTGCAGAATCTAAAACGGAAAAGAAACCTAAGAAAACATCTCTTTTGAAACTTGATGTTAAATTTGAGTTACCTGTTTATGATGGCGAAATGAATCCTGAAAAGTTAGATAACTGGATTAAGCAGTTAGAAGTCTATTGTCGCATTTAGAACATTTCTAGCAATAAAACTAAAATTCAGTTAGCTACACTTAGAATGGGGGGGAACAAATTTAATCTGGTGGGAAAGTAAAACCCAGATAGATGTAAAGCGTAAGGGAAAAGTCATCTCTTCATGGTCTAAGTTTTTAAAAGCTCTTAGGGAACAATTGTATCCTTTAGGATACATGAAACAAGCTGTTATTGATTGGCAACATCTGAGGCAAGGTAAAGGGCAGAGTGTTCAGGAATTTACTCAGGAGTTCAGAAAGAAAGCATTGGCGCTTGGTATTTCATTGGATACACGTGGACCTTTGTTAAAATACATCGACAGTTTACATTCATATTTGTAGCATACTTTATTGATGTTTAATCCTGATGATTTTGATGAGGCGTGTGTTCAGGCCATACATATTGAATCAGGTGGCAACCATTCAAGTTTTCACCGCAGTCATCCAAAGAGTTGGAAACCAAAGATTCTAGTGACAGTAAGGGGAAGAACAATTCAAAGAGAAAGAAATCAACAATCGTTTAGAAGGAAAGACCTACTTGTTCTCATTGCCAGAGAATCAGTCATGATGAATCAAAGTGCTGGAAACTTCATCCAGAACTTAAGCCCAAGAAGTTCCTTAAGGCGAAGGATGAAAAGAAGGCCATTGTAGTAGTCCAGCAAGATCTAGGTTTAGATTCAGGTGATGAAAGGAGGATAACCGCCATGGTTACGACAGGTAAAACTTCTGGCACTGATTCAAGTTTGAAAACTATTGCATCTTCTTCAAACATAAATCTTTCACATGAGGATAAAATAGTTGAATTGTTTAGCATACATATAACTTCCAAGCATAGAAAGATTGACACAATGATTGACAGTGGATCACAAGAAAATTTAATATCTGAACATATAGTTAATCAATTGGGATTGGAGACATGGAATCATCCAAGACCATACCCATTAGGTTGGCTTAATAAATCAACTCAGATACATGTCACAAAGCAGTGTCGGTTAAAATTTGCAATTACATCTAAGTACATTGATGAAGTGGAGTTAGATGTGGTCCCAGTAGACATATGTGGAGTTGTCTTAGGAAGTCCTTATCTTTATGATAGAGATGCAGTGTTTTACAGAAGAGAACATAAATATCACCTAAAGAAAGAAGGGGTTGAATTTATTGTTAGGGCACATAAAGTCAAATCAAACTTGGATTTAATTGTTACAAATAAAGTTAAGCAGTTCATAAGTTCAAGTAAATATGTGGTCATGTTTATTAAGGAACAGCATAAGGATGATGTTCGGAATGCGAGATTCAGTTTATAGATCAATCGGTCAAGGTGGTTAATTATTTTCCAAGAAATCTTATTCATAAACAGGATAAGCAACATGAGATACATTTGATGTCCTATGAACATCTTCTTAAAGACAAAATGACTCTCAACTCATTCATTCAACTGAATTCTAGAAACTATCATCATCAGCAGTGTATTGCAAGGAATGGTACATGTGAGTCTAATCAGAGACTTGTTTCAGATGGTATGTTTATTTTCAGTTTCAGGGGTGCAGGTTAGTATTGGGGAAAGTCAGTGTTCAATTTCTCTTGTATTGTGTCGCCATGTCATGTCTTGAATAGTTTGGAAACCTCTTTTCAAGTGGAGAGGAAACCTATTTGTTTTCATATCAAAGCCTTTTCTAAAGCAGTGTCAAAGTGTCTAATGGGAACTTATGCATCAGAGGAATGTGCTAATCAATGGAAACATCATTTAATGAATGAAGGAAAAGTGATTTAAACAAATCAACAGTTAAACCAATACTTTCAAAGACAAAGTAAGTTGCAGCAAATTTCACCTTACAGTTGGATAGGTTCATTGCAGCAAGTTCACTTAGTAAATAGGAAGTAGGAAAGTATGTTTAAACAAGTAGTTGGTTTGATGTCAAAAGTATCTTTGATTGTCTTTGTCATTCCACAAAATAAACTGTTTATTTATGTTGAGGTAATAAACAACATGCAATAGAGAATGTTTTCAAAGATTATGAATCACTAACTCATGATTCTTCGTGGAAAGAATTCAATTGCCATGTTGATAACAGGTTGTTTGCCCATTGTCGCAAGTTTTTCATACTGCAGATGGATGAAACAGGTCACAGAATAAAAAAATTCCATGGTCAGCATCATCAGGGTCATCAATTGCAAGTGATTGATCAAATGTATTGGTACATCGTCAGGTCAAGGTGGAAAGATAGGGAGTTCTACCCTCATCGACTAATTGTTTAGTCAAACTTTTGTGGTCCAAAACCTTTCAAGTGGAGAGGAATGATCCAAGAGGATTCTGTTGATTCAGTTGCATAGGTGTTCAAGTGTCGTGGTCAATTCAGTTCAGCTTCGACAGTGTTGGTTATGGATAAGGTTGTACAGGTAATGTTATGGTTTCATGGTGTTCAGTTGAGATGGTTTAGTGCCTGGTTGTTGACATGAGTTCATCGACAATTCTGCCAGGATTGGCCAACGACATGTGTCGTGTAAATGCCTCGCAGGATTTGGGTGTCGACAAAGGGATATGGTCGCAAAGGCAGCTGGTGTTGACGATATGTATATGGTTTATGTCACATTGTGACAAAAGTGTGGTAAAAGGGTGTTTTCACACCTAATGTAAAACCTAAACCCTAGTCTACATTTAAACACCTAATCAAAATCCTAATCATAAAACTATGCAACATGCGTTATGTAATAAACCTAATCTATTTCCTATTGCATTGAACCATGTATTAATCCATATACCTAAGTTCTATGACCTAAAACCATATCCTAATAGCTCTCGGCATATGTTAATGTGTTAAAACATTACAAACACCAAACAGTTCCTAACCGCGTCCTTAAACCACAACGGAACCATGGTGATGTGACCAGAGGTAAGTAGTTAACAGCCAGGTCAACCTAGACCGCAGGCCTTCACCGCGTGGAGAGTTAACATGGACTGCGGGCATGTGAACACCTAGTAGTCATGGTGGCGGATATTTATTAGAGTTAACCACCGGCTTGGAAATCGCGCGGGAAATGTTAACAATGTGAACACACCATAACCACAAGCCGTAGATCACCAGTTGAAACTGTCATTAGAACCGCCGACGCCTAAACCGCGGGTTCGGTCACCGCTCACATGAGCTGTCCAACTCCGCCTGGTTAAAGCTGACTGCAAACGGTTTATTGGTTATCCAAAGTTATTTTTGGGTTTGAATGTGGCTTTGTTGTTGAAACTAATTCGACCATCATGGAACTAAACCCTAAGATGGCAAATCGCAACTAGACCAAGCTGTAGGTTTTAACCCCGTACAAAAATTACCTGCATACGAATTCTAAAACACAAAAAATAAACAATGCGAGAGCATAACACATAAAACACATATACACAGAGATTTTCCCTTGGATCCCAAAACCGGGACTACTAGCTTGATTTTTCATTATATTCCTTTCAATGTTACAATACATATTTATACATGCTGAAGCATCCAATACCATGGATCGAAAACCATCGCGTCCAAAACCATGTGCGAAAAATCATGCACAAAACCATAGGTAAGTCCGCCCAACCTAACATAGGGTCCAAAACCAAAATTTTCCAGGGCGCTGCCCCGGACCCCATAGAGTGGGGTTACTTGCACCCCTCAAACCCCTTGTGACTCCCCCCCGCTACGCAATCGGCGCAACGAAGGGGGGGGCAGAAAGAATATAACACAAGCCCAAACCTAACCAAATTCACCTTGTATTCAACAAAAGAAGTTTTCAATGTATCCACAGGCCTATAAGAGGCAGATTTGGCCATTGAAGGAAGGAGAGTGGTTTTTTGACTTTTGTATGTAGATTCTGGAGGACATAGGCGGTTTTGTTTTCAGTGTTACGGGAGCATCTGGGGTCGGTTTTGGAAACCGTAAGAAGCGTTGGAAAGCTGGTTCAGAGGGCTATCTGATGACAGTGATCAGAAGTGCCTGCATGCACATTTAGACTGATCAATTCTCTATGTAATCAACACCTTCTTCTCATTCCTAATAAAAATGGTCGCCCATCTTGAAAGCGGACCCAGAGACGTAGTCCATCAGGGACGAACTCCGTCATCAATTTTGTTGTCTGGTATCGCTATGTTTTTATTGTTTGCACTTCTGTTATGCATCGATTTTATGTTTAATTAGCTGTCATAAAGTGTTCTTCTCAAGCAATTTTCCTCGATTTCCATGTTTTGAGATAACATTCAATTCATTAATGGCTAATCAATTCTACATCAGTTTTAGTTTATGATCATTTCAGATCACATAGGCTATCTTTAGCCTCGTGAACGTTAAAATAATTTATTTATTTATTTATTTCTATATTATATATTGATGTGTGTGTCTATAATCATTTGTCTATAGAACTGGCACCTCCGATGTGGGTCCCCACTTAAGCCTGCCATAATTCACATGGACCTTCCACATGGCGGGAGTGGAATGGTCACGGTTAGGTGTGGGGTCCACTGTCCATGACACATTACCACAACGACTTGTCTTTCATTTTCTTCCAAATCGAACGATGGTCATCCCGTTAATCTAATAGTGGATAACTCATCGCTCTCCCAACTAGCACGAGTGATATTATAGAGTTGTGCCCTGATAAGATCAGATGACTCTTGTGTGTCTTGCTCGAAATTTGTGATGGCCACGTTCTTAATGCATCCACCTACCACAGAGAAAGGAGGTACCTTAATACAAACCAAAAATGTTTCATATTTTGTCTGACAAGAGGCACAAAACAGGAAGACTGCAAACCACCCATTAACAAGAATTAACAATATCTTCCTACTCCAAACTTCAAAGTTTGCAGGTTTACCACCTGATAATCTACCCAATAATTGTGGAAATTGATAATACATATCCTATACAATGGAGAATAGGAGAACTATCAAGCCAAATATGTCATGTAAACCACCTGGCTATTAGCTTTAGTCTCCCAAATTTTTTATTTGAGTACTTTCAAATACGTAGAGGGAATGCACATTCAATTTACGACGACGACCAAACATGTGAAGGAAATAACACAAGTGGAAAGTATTGACATTGAGGGTATACTTCGTTAAGATTTCTGGGTTAATATTACGTGCCCTAGAGCGGCCCATAAACTTTACATTTGAACCAACAGGGTCAACAGGAGGCCCCAACACATTCTTTTTAATTACTAGCATAGCAAACAAGTATATATATATATATACATTTTTTTTTAAATGATGTAAATTTCGTTGGGTCTAAAAATCGTATATTATTTTCGGATATTTTCTCTACCTCAAAGGATTTGATGGCACTATATTTCCTCGAATTGAATGGGATTCAAACAATCTAAATTTTGATAAACTTTTAAAATTTATAAGCAATTCAACTTTAAAAATTGGAATATAACTTTCTATATTCCCTCATAATTTTACATCTGAACCTTTCGCCACCTAAATTTTCAGTAGGATCCATAGAAGTTGGTGGGGTTAATAGGGTGAGAAAACCACCACAACTACACTCATGGCTAGATTCAAATGCTCAAAGTCCACTCTTTAACGTAGTTTCAATGAGGGTTTTCCCCACCTCTATATGCTGCCATTGCACAATTCAGCCATTTGTAACTAAATTTAATTCAAAATCCTGTAAATTTTGGCCACTCTCAATTTAAGGGGAATTACCACCATTTCCACCACTATGAATTTCGTCATATAGTTGGTGGGTAATGCGTAAATTTGACCTTGGCATTGTATCGTTGGCCCATATAGCCCCAATGGTGAAATCGAGGCTCTGATACCACCTTGTAATGTCTCGAACCCCCAACTCAACAGTGCTACCTCACACCCCAACCAAGTATTGCAAATTTTCTCAACAAAGAAATCAAACCCTAGTACAATTTTTGAACCCTAGCTCTCTGTTAGAGCCCCTAAGTCGTCACCAGCTCATAGTTGGCCCTCTGTGTCCATTTAATATGTTTGTTAATTATTTGTACCAGTACTACCATGAACTGAACTAGTACCAGGAAATAAACTGGGTATCATGAAATACATATCTACATGCTTATGCAATGCAATATCCAACATTACATATATACAGTTAATTAGTATTCATTCACAGTAATTAAATTATGCATAATGGAAATAACAATAGCAATCGTAAAATGAACCTAGGTTAGGGTTTATAAAGGAACATGACAGATAAACATAAATCAATATACATGGGATATAAGCACTTATTTGTAACAGAAATCCAACTGGCTACAAGCCTTCCACGTTCCAGCCAGTTATAGATCTCGTGGTTCATAAATTCCAAGGGAAACCCTAGCAGCCTCATTCTTTAACCACAAGATCATGCTCCCTTTGGCCTGCACTCAATTGGACAATCCTTCACTGCACCCAATAGTTCCTTAGCAGTGCCCACCTTCCAAGGCGCATTACAACTAGTGAGGGATGGTCTCAACCTGTGACTCCAGGAGATTTGCTGCTCTCTGAGGCTTCCAGGAACCTTCCAGGACAAACCGATTAACCCCTAATTAGTTACATAGTCCAAGCTCAAGATGTTGATTTTTGAGTAGCTCTCCAAGCCCTAGTGTTTAGGGTTTGGAGGGTGGAGCACCATAAGAGTCACTTGTGGGCTTGGAACCCAAGGTTGGGGTTTTTCACCCATCATGATTTGGGCCAAAACCATGAGCACATTTCGACATGTGATGAATGAAGATGCTAGCTCTCGTAGATACGAATCCGACGCAATGAAGATTACTCGATTCTGAGTTATAGAAAATTGAGTTATGATTTTTTGAAGTTATGGAGTGGGTTTACACCATATGTGTCAAGGTCAGCTTGAGTTAAAAAAACCTCTTGACAGCTGGACAAGCCCATAGAGGATGTTTTGAGGAGCCCTTCTGTGCATGTATAGAAGGTGATGGAAAGTTCATTTAATCATTCAATTATGCAACACAAGATTTCATCAAAGGAGCTAAAGGAACTCGGTTAAGGGGGCAAGGTTTTATGTGGAAGTCGCAACAAGAAGGCTAGGGTAGGGAGGAGTTAAGGGTTGTTTTAGGATAGTTTAAAGAGACTGAGTTGTTGTTAGAAGGTTGAGGAGTTATGCTTGGAGGGCCGAGATAAGATCAAGGTGAACGCAAGTCTGTTGGGAAACTTAAGAGGTAAGGAAATTATGTTTTGGGGTGGGTTGTAGGTGCCAGCAGGGATTGTGGTAGGCCGCAAGCCTTACCACCTCAAAACAGGGGCATTGTCGGATGTCTTGGGGCTGAAAAGTGCGCAGAAAAGAAACACACGAGTGGAGGACTCTTCCTTGATGAGGCCACAGTGAATCAAGGGTTGTTTGATTGGTGAAGTAAGGGTTATTGCAGCGTGCAAGTGCCCTAACTAGGGACAATAGTGATACCACACTTGGAGCAACATTTTTGTCTTGTGTTGGGCCATTATTATGACCAGTTTTGGATCAGATTCATAAGTAGCCTGTGGGAGACATTTTTTGGGGTTGTCTCGGGTGTGAAGAAACCCCTACTAGGAGCAGATTTCACAGTGAAGTATTGGGTGCCATTGGTTTAGTGGAGTGCAATGTGTTGGCTACCCAAAGTAGCCCTAGACAAGCAATCTTGAAGTGATGAAGAGAGTTGAAGGTTGGGTGAAGTTTGGTGCCTAATGTGTAGCACTTTGATGGACAAAAGTGACTGCTAGATTGGCGGATAGGAGCTTAGGTATTGGCCGACCTAGAGAGCAAATTGGATCAGCCCGTGTACATGCAACAGAAGTGACTTGTAGTAGTGTTAGGTGGCAGCCCTCCTGGAGTCTCTATGTGTTGTCCTTTGAAGGACTAAGGGGCAGCTAGAGAGTAGTATGGAAGCGAAGGACCAGCAGGACAAGATACGACATAGAAGCTGCAGCGAAGATTGTCATTGTATCTTGTATTCCATAGACTGTTGTATTATTCAGATTGGTTTAATATAATGAAGATTGGGTTGTACATTATTGTACAATATTTTGTTAAAAATTGTGTATACTTGTGCATATGTGATTTACTTCTTTATATTTTCTGTTGTGCAAAGTAGTTCTTGTTGAGATTCTTGGTTTGGTAGCGTCAAAGATTTTAAGATTCTAACCTAGACCCAAGGTCGTGGAAAATCAACATGGTATCATAGCGTGTCTGAGCTACTTTGGAAGTTAGTTAATCAGAGTTTTGCATAGTGAAGTACAACTTAAGATGGAGTTGGTCACATTGTAGGTGACAATGTCAAAGTTGCAGGTTGCTCTCCAGTATGAGGATAGGTTGTAGGGATTGTCCAACTATAGTCCATGGAAGGAAAGGATTAAGTTGGTCTTGTAGGTCAACGAGATCTAGGAGTTCGCTGAGAAAGCCATAAAGAAGCTAACTGAACCAAAGGAGTTGGAAGTGTACGAGGATTTGGATACAAGGGTGAGATTGATCATCCTTGATGGTGTGAAGGATCCCCTAATACCTCATTTGTCCCCGAAGAACACTGCACATGAGATGTGGATGGCTCTTCAAAATTTGCTCTAGAATAAGAACGAGAACCGAGTATTGGTATTGGAAGATAATTTAAAGTCCACCAAGATGATACAAGGTGAAGGTGTGACTTCGAATCTAACGAGATTGTCTCAGGTCAAAGATGAGCTTGCTATCGTCGATGTGACTATTTCAGATTTAGATATGGTTAGGATTGCTTTGAAAGGGTTCACCGAGGAATGAAAGCTTTTCATCAAAGGGATTGTTTCCAGAGAGAAGTTGCCAGACTGGAATAGGCTATGGGACGACTTCATTCAGGAAAAGTTGCAAGATGAGGATCTTCATCTAAGAGGGATTCAAATGATGACATGGAACTTGCAACACGAATGAAGGGTAAGAAGAAGAAGGACTTGAGTAAAGTCAAGTGTTTCAATTGTGGCGAGATGGGTCATTTTTCATTGATATGTCTAATGAAGAAGAAGGGAGATGACGAGAAGAAGAAAGGGAAGCAGGTCGTTGATGTTGCTACTTCTGCTGAGATAGATGCTCTCACTAGGAGATTGGAGGAGGAGTACTTTGTCATGATCTCTGATTTCTCACAAGGTACTATCGATGAGGATGGATAGTACAATGGTGCAACAAAACATATGACAGGGTCACAGGAGGTTTTTGAGACTCTAGCTGAATGGGACTTAAATTTTCACATGGTGTTGGGCGACAAGAGTCAGAATGAGATGTGAGGATTGGAAGTTGTTCCATTCAGGGTGGAGATAGGATGTGTGATGAGGGTCCAAGATGTATTGTTTGTACCTAGACTAATACATAGAGTAATATATGTCTCGATGACAAAGAAGAATGGGTTTGAGGTCTTGTTCTAGGATGGGAAGGCAAGACGCATGGCTAGAGGCTCTAGCTCTGATGGGATTGTGCTTGGAGTTAGAGTACATGGTCTATACAAGTTGACGGGCAAGCCTATGGATCATGGGAAGAAAAAGAAGGAGTAGGTGAAGGTTCCAAAGAAGAAGTTGCAGGTGCAGGCTTCAAAGGTACAGGTACAGGTTCCAGAGAAGAAGGTCTAGGTTCCAAAGGCTCAGAGGGAGTTAAGTTCTAATGGGAGCTTGAAAATTCAGAGGGAGACTTTGCAGCACAAGAAGAGTGTATGGTGAGTGGGAAGAAATGGTGCTTTCACATTTGCCAAGAAGGAATCAAGGAGGGATTGGAAAGAGATACAGGAGAAGAAAAAGAAGCAGGATGCTTGCAGTGACATTGACACTTCCGAGAGAGGCGTAGTTCATGCTTAAGGGATTGCTGCAGTGGTGAGTACCAAGAGTTGGGTAAGTGTTGCGAGTAGTGCTGATGATGATGAGATACTTCCTAGTCTTGGAAGTACCTCTCTCGCTAAGAGGGAGTGTTGATTTTTGAGTAGCTTGGGAGGTACTCTAACCCCTAGGGTTTAGGGTTTGGAGGGTCGAGCACCACAAGAGTAACTCGTGGGCTTGGTACCCAAGGTTGGGGTTTTGCACCCATCGTGATTTGGGCCAAAATCATGAGCACATTTCGACGTGTGATGGATGAGGATTGTAGCTCTCATCGAGAGGAATCTGAAACACAAGGATCACCCAATTCCGAGTTGTAGAAATGGAGTTATGATTTTTTGAAGTTATGGAGTCGATTTACATCATATGTGTCAAGGTCAGCTTGAGTTAAATAAGCCTCTTGAAAGCTAGACAAGCCCATAGAGGATGTTTTGATGATCCATTCTATTATGTATATATATAAGGTGATGGAGAGTTCATTTAATCATCTGATTGTGCAACATAAGAGATCATCAAAGGAGCTAAAGGAACTCGGTCAAGGGAGCAGGGTTTTTTATGGAGTCCACAATAATAAGGCTAGGGAAGCGAGGGAGTTAAGGGTTGTTTCAGGGTTGTTTAAAGAGACCTAGCTATTGTTAGAAGGTCGAGGAGTTGTGATTGGAGGGACAAGAAAATCTCAAGGTGAATGCAAGTCTATTGGGAAGCTTAAGAGGTAAGGAAATTATGTTTTGGTGTGAGTTGTAGGTACCAACACGGGTTGTGGTATGCAGCAGACATTACCACCTTAAGACAGAGGCAGTCTGAGATGTCTTGGGGTGGAAAAGTGCCCAGAAAAGCAACACACAAGTGGAAGCCCCTTCCTTGATGAGTCCGCGGTGAATCAAGGGTTGTTTGAGTTGTAAATTAAGGGTTGTTGCAGTGTGCAAGTGCCCTAACTAGGGACAACGATGATAAAAGACTTGAAGCAACATTTTTGTCTTGTGTTGGGTCATTGTTTTGACCAATTTTGGATCAATTTGATAAGTGAGCCAGTGGAAGACATTTGTTGGGGTTGTCTCATGTGAAGAAACCCTAACTAGGTGCAGATTTCATAGTGAAGTATTAGGTGCCATTGGTCTGGTGGAGGGCAACGTGTTGGCTACCCAAAGTAGCCCTAAATAAGAAATCTTGAAGTAACGAAGTGAGTTGAAGGTTGGGTGAAGTTTGGTGCCTAATGTGCAGCACTTTGGTGGGCAGAAGTGACTGCTAGATTGGCAGATTGGAGCTCAGATATTGGCCAACCTAGAGAGAAAAGTGGATAAGCCCGTGTACATGCAGTAGAAGTGACTTGCAACAGGGTTAGGTGGCATCTATCCTGGAGTCTCTATGTATTGTCGTTTGAAGGACTAAGGGTCAGCTAGAGAGAAGTATGGAAGCGAAGGACCGACAGGACAAGATACAACATAGAAGATGCAACGATGATACAAGGTGAAGGTGTGATGTCCTATCTGACGAGATTGTCTGAAGTCAAAGATGAGCTTTTTGTCATCAGTGTGACTATGGAGAGGATTACTTTGAAAGGGTTCAACAAGGAATGGAATCCCTTCATGAAAGGGATTGTTTCCAGAGAGAAGTTGCGAGACTGGAATAGGTTGTGGGACGACTTCATTTAGGAAGATTTGCGAGACGAGGATCTTCATCCGAAGTAGAGGGCTTCAGATGATGACATGGAACTTGCAGCATGAATGAAGGGTAACCAGAAGGACTTGAGTAAAGTCAAGTGTTTCAACAGTGGCGAGATGGGTAATTTTTCGTCAAGATGTCTGATGAAGAAGAAGGGAGATGACGAGAAGAAGAAAGGGAAGCAGGTCGTCAGTGTTGCCACTTCTACTGAGATAGATGCTCTCACCAGAAGATTGGAGGAGGAGGACTTTGCCATGATCTTTCATTTCTCGTAAGGTACTATCGATGAGGATGGATTGTACATGGACAGTTGTGCAACGAAACATATGACAGGGTCATAGGAGGTTTTTGAGACTCTAACTGAATGGGACTCAAAGTTGCAAATGGTTTTGAGCGACAAGAGTTAGAAGGAGATCAAAGGATCAACAGTTGTGTCATTCATGATGGAGAAAGGATGTGTGATGAGGGTCCAGGATGTATTGCTTGTACGAGGACTCAGATATAGCGTGATATCTGTCTCGGTGATTGAGAAGAAGGGGTTTGAGGTCTTGTTATAGGATGGGAAGGGAAGACTTAGGCCTAGAGGCTCTAGCTCCAATGGGATTGTGCTTGGAGTTAGAGTACATGTTCTATACAAGCTGACGGGAAAGCCTATGGATCATGGGAAAAAAAAGGAGCAGGTGAAGGTTCCAGAGAAGAAGTTGTAGGTGCAGGCTTCAAACGTACAGGTACAAGTTCTAGAGAAGAAGGTCCAAGTTCCAGAGGCTTAGAGAGAGTCATGTTCTAATGGGAGATTTCAAATTCAATGGGAGACTTTGCAGCCCAAGAAGAGTGTGTGGTAAGTGGGAAGAAAGGGTGCTTCCACATAGTCCAAGAAGGAACCATGGAGGGATTGGAAAGCAACACAAGAGACGAAGAAGAAGCGGGATGCTTCCAGTGACATCAACACTTCCGAGAGAAGCATAGTTCATGCTTCAGGGATTGCTGTAGTGGTGAGCACTAAGAGTTGGGTAAATGTTGCGAGTAGTGATGATGATGATGAGATACTTCCTAGTATCGGAAGTACCTCCCTTGCTAAGAGGGAGTGTTGATTTTTTAGTAGCTTGGGAAGTACTTTAACCCCTAGGGTTTAGGGTTTGGAGGGTGGAGCACCACAAGAGTAACTTGTGGGCTTGGAACCCAAGGTTTGGGTTTTGCACCCATCGTGATTTGGGCCAAAATCATGAGCACATTTCGACATGTGATGGATGAGGAAGATAGCTTTCATTGAGAGGAATATGATGCAGGAGGATCACCCAATTCCGAGTTGTAGAAATGGAGTTATGAATTTTTGAACTTATGGAGTCAGTTTACACCATATGTGTCAAGGTCAGCTTGAGTTAAATAAGCCTCTTGAAAGTTGGACAAGCCCATAGAGGACGTTTTGATGAGCCATTCTATTATGTATATATATAAGGTGATGGAGAGTTCATTTAATCATCTGATTGTGCAACATAAGAGCTCATCAAAGGAGCTAAAGGAACTTGTTCAAGGGAGCAAGGTTTTTTATGGAGTCTACAGTAAGAAGGCTAGGGAAGCAAGGGAGTTAAGGGTTGTTTTAGGTCCATTTAAAGAGACCGAGCTGTTATTAGAAGGTCGAGGAGTTGTGCTTGGAGGGCCGAGATAAGCTCAAGGTGAAAGCAAGTCTGTTGGGTAGCTTAAGAGGTAAGGAAATTTTGTTTTGGTGTGGGTTGTAGGTACCAGCAGGGGCTGTGGTATGTCACAGACATTACCACCTCAAAACAGGGGCAGTCTGGGATGTGTTGGGCTGAAAAGTGCCCAAAAAAGAAATGCGCGAGTGGATGACCCTTCCTTGATGAGTCTGAAGTGAATCAAGGGTTGTTTGAGTGGTGAATTAAGGGTTGTTGTAGTGTGCAAGTTCCCTAACCAGGGACATCAGTGATACAAGACTTGGAGCAACATGTTTGTCTTGTGTTGGGTCATTATTTTGACCAGTTTTGGATTAGTTTGATAAGTGAGCCAGTGGGAGACATTTGTTGTGGTTGTCTCAAGTGAAGAAACCCCAACTAGGTGCAAATTTCACAGTGAAGTATTCGGTGCCATTGGTTTGGTGGAGGGTAGCATGTTGGCTACCCAAAGTAGCCCTAGACGAGCAATCTTGAAGTAACGAAGAGAGTTGAAGGTTGGGTGAATTTTGGTGCCTAATGTGTAGCACTTTGATGGACACAAGTGACTCCTAGATTGGCAGATTGGAACTCAAATATTGGCCAGCCTAGAGAGAAAATTGGATAAGCTTGTGTACGAAGTGACTTGTAGCAGTGTTAGGTGGCATCTCTCCTGGAGTCTCTGTGTGTTGTCCTTTGAAGGACTAAGGGTCAGCTAGAGAGCAGTATGGAAGCGAAGGACCGACAGGACAAGATACGACATAGAAGCTACAATGAAGATTGCCATTGTATCTTGTATTCCATAGAATGTTGTATTATTCAGATTGGTTTAATATAACAAAGATTGGGTTGTACATTATTGTACAATATTTTGTTAGAAAATGTGTATACTTGTGCATATGTGATTTATTGCTTTATATTTTCCATTGTGCAAAGTAGTTCTTTTTGAGATTCTTGGTTTGGTAGCGTTAGAGATTTCAAGATTTTAAACTAGACCCAAGATCGCAAAAAATCAACATGGTATCAGAGCGTGTTTGAGATACTTTGGAAGTCAGTGAATTAGAGTTGTGCACAACGAAGTACAACTTAAGAGGGAGTTGGTCACATTATAGGTGACAATGTCAAATATGTAGGCTAGTCTCTGGTATGAGGATAGGTTGGATGGATTGTCCAACTATAGTCCATGGAAGGAAATTATCAAGTTGGTCTTGCAGGTCAACAAGATCTGGAAGTTTGACGAGAAAGCCATAAAGAAGCCAATTGACCCAAAGGATATGGAAGTGTACAAGGATTTGGATATGAGCTAAAGATTGATCATCCTTGATGGTGTGAAGGATCCTCTAATATCTCATTTGTTTGGGAAGAGCACTGCACATGAGATGTGGATGGCTCTTCAGAATTTGTTCCAGAATAAGAACGAGAACCATGTATTGGTATTGGAGGATAAGTTAAAGTCCACCAAGATGTTACAAGGTGAAGGCATGACTTCTTATTTGACGAGATTGTCTCAGGTCAAAAATGAGCTTGTTGTCATCGGTGTGACTATTTCAGATTCAGATATGGTGAGGATTGCTTTGAAAGGGTTCACCAAGGAATGGAAGCCCTTCATGAAAGGGATTGTTTCCAGAGAAAAGTTTCTAGACTGGAATAGGTTGTGGGATGACTTCATTCAAGAAGAGTTGCAAGATGAGGATCTTCATCCAAAGTAGAGGACTTCAGATGATGACATGGAACTTGCAACACGAATAAAGGGTAACCAGAAGAAGGACTTGAGTAAAGTCAAGTGTTTCAACTGTGGCAAGATGGGTAATATTTCGTCAAGACATCCGATGAAGAAGAAGGGAGACATTAAAAAGAAGGAAGGGAAGTAGGTCATGAGTGTTGCCACTTTTGCTGAGATAGATGCTCTCACTAGGAGATTGGAGGAGGAGGACTTTTCCATGATCTCTCATTTCTCACAGGGTATTATTGCTGAGGATGGATTGTACATGGACAATGGTGCAACAAAACATATGACAAGGTCATAGGAGGTTTTTGAGACTCTAGCTGAATGGGACTCAAAGTTGCACATGGCGTTGGGCGACAAGAGTGAGAAGGAGATTCGAGGATCAAGAATTGTTCCATTCATGATGGAGATAGGACGTGTGATGAGGGTCCATGATGTATTGTTTGTACTAGGACTCAGATATAGCGTGATATGTGTCTCAATGATCGAGAAGAAGGGGTTTGAGGTCTTGTTCCAGGATGGGAAGGCAAGAGTCAGGCCTAGAGCCTTTAGCTCCGATGGGATTGTGCTTGGAGTTAGAGTACATGGTCTAAACAGGTTGATGAGCGAGCCTATGGATCATGGGAAGAAGAAGAAGGAGCAGGTGAAGGTTCCAAAGAAGAAGTTGCAGGTGCAGGCTTCAAAGGTACAAGTACAAGTTCTAGAGGCTTAGAGGGATTCGAGTTCTAGCGGGAGGTTGCAAATTCTGAGGGAGAATTTTCAACCCAAGAAGAGCGCGTGGTCAGTGGGAAGCAAGTGTGTTTCCACATCTACCAAGAAGGAATCATAGAGGGATTGGAAAGAAATACAGGAGAATAAGAAGAAGCAGGATGCTTCCAGTGACAGTGACACTTCTGAGAGAGGCGTAGTTCATGCTTCATGGATTGCTGCAGTGGTGAGCACCAAGAGGTGGGCAAGTGTTGTGGGTAGTGATGATGATGATGATTTACTTCCTAGTCTTCGAAGTACCTCCATCGCTAAGAGGGATTGTTGATTTTTGAGTAGCTTGGGAGATATTCCAAGCCCTAGGGTTTGGAGGGTGGAGCAACATAAGAGTCACTTGTGGGCTTGGAACCCAAGGTTGTGGTTTTTCACCCATCGTGATTTGGTCCAAAACCATGAGCACATTTTGACACATGATAGATGAGGATGATCGCTCTCTTCAAGACGAATCTAATGCAACGAAGATCACCCAATTCCAAGTTGTAGAAATGGAGTTATGAATTTTTGAAAATATGGAGTGGGTTTAGACGATATGTGTCAAGGTCAGCTTGAGTTAAATAAGCCTCTTGACAGTTGGACAAGCCCATAGGAGACATTTTGAGGAGCCCTTCTATTGTGTATATATGGAAGGTGATGGAGCTTTCATTTAATCATCTACTTGTTCAACACAAGATCTCATCGAAGGAGCTAAAGGAACTCGGTTAAGGGAGCAGGGTTTTCTATGGAAGCCACAACAAGAAGGCTAGGGCAACGAGGGAGTTAAGGGTTATTTCAGGGTCGTTTAAAGAGACTGCGTTGTTGTTAGAAGGCCGAGGAGTTGTGCTTGGAGGGCTGAGATAAGTTTAGGGTGAACGCAAATCTATTGGGTAGCTTAAGAGGTAAGGAAATTCTGTTTTTGGGGTACGTTATAGGTGCCAACAGGGACTGTGGTAGGTCGTAGGCCTTATCACCTCAAAATAGGGGCAACGTGGGATGTCTTGGGGCTGAAAAGTGCCCAGAATAGCAACACACGAGTGGAGAACCCTTTCTTGATGAGGCCACGATGAATTAAGGATTGTTTGAGTAGTGAATTAAGGGTTGTTGTAGTGTGCAAGTGCCCTAACTAGGGATGGCAGTGATAACAAACTTGGAGCAGAATTTTTGTCTTGTGTTGGGTCATTGTTTTGAACAAATTTGGATCGGTTTGATAAGTAGTCTGTGGGAGACATTTGTTGGGGTTGTCTCGGGTGTGAAGAAACCCCAACTAGGAGATTTCACAGTGAAGTATTGGGTGCCATTGGTCTGGTGGAGGCCAACATGTTGGATACCCAAAGTAGCCCTAGACAAGCAATCTTGAAGTGACGAAGAGAGCAGAAGGTTGGGTGATGTTTGGTGCTTAATGTGCAACACTTTGATGGACATAAGTGATTGCTAGATTGGCAGATTGGAGCTCAGGTATTGGCTAGCCTAGAGAGTAGATTGGATCAGTACATGCAACAGAAGTGACTTGCAACAGTGTTAGGTGGCAGCTCCCCTGGAGTCTCTATGTGTTGTCTTTTGAAGGACTAAGGGGCACCTACAGAACAATATGGAAGCGAAGGATCAACAGGACAAGATACGACATAGAAGTTGCTGCGAAGATTTTCATTTTATCTTGTATTACATAGACTGTTGTATTATCAGATTGGCTTAATATAATGAAGATCGGGTTGTACATTATTGTACAATTTTTTGTTAAAAATTGTGTATACTTGTGCATATGTGGTTTACTGCTTTATATTTTTTGTTGTGCAAAGTAGTTCTTGTTGAGATTATTGGTTTGGTAGCGTCAGAGATTTTAAGATTCTAACCCAGACCCAAGATCGTGGAAAATCAACATAGGACTCACTCACTGTCTCCAAACTGAGTTCCACCAGAACTCCATGGCTGATAGAGACATAAACTAGAGCCACCTAGGCTCTCACCAGGATGCATCCTTTGTTGGAAATAATACTGAGAGGGGGAGGGGGGGTGAATCAGTATTAGTCAAGTCAATAATCTTTTTCTTTTCATACTCAAATTTATATACGTACTTCCATGTGGGCAACCTGCGTGTACACGCAACTGTGTTTAAAGAAACAAGCGTATATCCAACAAAATAATGATTTAGTTAATTCATCATATGTTGATCTTTAGTCTGTGCATCAATACTTTATTAAACATTAAACAGTAACCATATGCAGTTAATAACAGAGTGAACCATCACACATAAGCAACACACATGAACACCAAGATTTAAGGTGGAAACCCAATGTGGGCGAAAACCACCTGCTGCTGCCGTCTCTGTCTTCTTTTAATAATAAGAAAAACTGTTTACAACATTGTACTAGTGCAGACTCATACTAGTACGCAGGCTTCTACCTACAGAAGGCTACAGCATTCTCTCATTCTCCAGCTTCTACTGGAAGGGAGCTACAACCCCCTAGCTCTTGTACTAGCCGATATGTTTACTAGTACGTAGGTACCGGCCTACAGAAGGCTACAACCTTCTTTCTTTCTCCAGGGACCACGTTTCATAAATTTTCATACTGGATACTCCTAGAACACAACAATACACATGAAGGCCTCATTTCATCCAATTTTCATACTGGACCCATCAACAACATTGAAGCTCAAAATCAATACAACCATTTAATACATCTGCATGAGCCAATCACTGAAACTCAATCATCACTCTCCAAACACAATCAATCACTGACAACCTCTGAACCTCTAACACTACTGAATCAACCATACATTCATACTTAATCAACTTCAACCAATCAACTGGAACAGATAGATCACTGTAATCAGTACACATATCTGAACCTAGAAAACTACATCATCATTCAGAACTAGTTGTAACCTCACAACCATGCATCAGAGTGTATACGCTACTTGGCTGAACCCAAACTGCATGTATACGCTACTTCCTTTAGCCCAACCTGCGTATATCTCCAAAGACACTGAATCATAAAACTTTTGAACCAAAGACTACATCAATCAGTAACATTCTGAAGATCTACTGTCATATTACAGAGTTCTAAACAGACGGCAACAAGGATCACCCTTCCTTCTCAATCAATCAATCAATCAGACTCAGTTTCCTTATACATTCAGTTTCTACTTTCAGATCTAAGAAGACATCATTGACAAACAACAGTAAAACAGTGGTACTGATCTGATAGATCAATCATCCTTGAACATCAAGCTTTTCTTTTGCATTTGCTACTTGGAAGAGCCTAACCAGCGTGTATACACAACTTCACCAAAGCGAACCAGTGTATAGATCTGCAAATACTTACTTATAACTTTGTTGCACTTCCCGACTTCAGACATACCCAAATCATCACATATAAAGGATAAAACATGTGTTAACAAACAGATCTAGCCCATCCATTATCAGATCACATAATGATAAGTCATTATGATCCTGATCCATCATTAGACTTCATCCATCATCACTGAAGTAAATCACAATCAATCAATCTGAACATTTAGAACACTGTCACCAGAATGCAGTTACCAGAACATAAAGCATAACTCAGAACTCTGCATAAACATCATAGTTTATAAGGTATACACTACTTCGATGTGTCGAACCAGCGTGTATACGTGCTTTTACCAAAGTCAACTAGCATATACATATCCAAACATTAGTTCATAACTCTGCAGCTATTCCAGACTTCAGTTATACCCAGATCATATCATTTACATAATAATAAATGCGTCAGTATTTAGATCTAGAATATTCATGAGCAAAAACACATAATGATAGTTCATTTTATGCCTTAAGATCCCGATCCATCATTATATATTGTACTCCATCAGCCGCTAAGGTTCCTCCTTGGCTCAGATCAAGCAGAGTATCATAAACCCATAACCTGCATACTGGATCTCACACTTTATCAAATATTCAATACTTGTCTACCTTGGCCTAATGATCTTCTCCTCCTTATATAGTTTTAGGCCTTTCTCAATACCATGGACCAAAACCACTTAGGACCAATACCTTGGATCAAATACCTAGGGTCAATACCTCAGACCAAATACCATGGACTAATACCATGGATCAAAATACCATGGACCAAATACTTCGAACCAAAAACTTACTTTTCCAAGGTATACATGCTTTTCCTTCTGTGAAAGTTTGTGTGTACGTTATATGCTCCTTATGTTCTGTTAACCTACGTATATACGTAGCTTGGTCAAGGTGAACCTGCGTATACGTCTCTTTCTTCATCCTTTGTAGTCTAAACTGTAATTCTTTGTTGTTGTCATGCTGTACTGTGATCTTTCATCTAAGTAAGTTGCCTTCTGAACTAATTCCTTGAAAATGTCCTGCATTTCATCACATCTGTAAACATTATTGTTATGCATTCTGTCACATCTGATATCTCTTCTGTAGATTCATCTCGTTACCTAATATAAGAGAGTTGCTCTGCTACAAGTGGGTTGCCATCAAGTACAACACATGCATCATAATGCCAACAATATCCCCCTTTGGACTTGATGGCAACAACAACACCAAGTCACTCTCCCCCTTTGACATCAAGGGCAAAGGGCGGACCAAGATATTCTCCCCCTAAGAGCAGAAGACTTTCATATCTGAATAGCTAAATATTAATCATGCTCCCCCTAGGCACATGTTGAATTCTCTGATTGAACTCCCCCTTTGTTCATGCTGAGATGTACTATATCATCCATGCTCCCCCTGAGCACATGCAGAGTCTGCAAATATTTTCAAGAAAAAATAACATGACTCTATAACTCAACTATGTGAGTTTGACCTTCCTATCACCAATGACTCATACATACATCCATTCTCCCTACCAAGTGGGGATATACCGAATTTGACTCATCCTCCCAACCAAGTGGGGATATATCAATTGTTTATACATGATAGAAATATAGCAATTATTACATCATCCTTCCCATGCATAGTGGGGGTACAAATTACATCATATGACCAAAAGGGACTCATCAAAAGACTACAACAGACAGAGACAAATTATTACATCATGGGTCTTGATATGACCTTTACATCGAATGATATACATGCCATTTATAACAGAGACAAATATCTAACCAAGACCATGATAGTCATCAGCAACTATCATACACCATGTATGATCTGCTCCATAAGCATCTGTCAACAGCATCCAGACCAGCAACCTGATAGTGTAAATATCATCAACCTGTGACAAAGTATGTCTGCATATAGATATCAACTCATTTTCTTGATCTCATCAAGATCAACTTGCTTCGTTTCCTTAGTAGAAAGAGCCTTATCATAACCTTCCATGAATCAACTTAGCATATGTCAATCTCCAAGTAGAAACACAAAATCGTTCACACCATATCATATGTGAAAACACCATAGTCATCACATTATGATCTTTGACATCATCATCAAGAACTGCATGATCTTTCCACAAGGACCTTCAATATATCAACCATGTATCATCACTAGGCAACATCCCATATCTGATAAGCATCAACCATGATAATAAACATATGTGAGTGTTAACCTATCATCATAAGATGAGAACTCATCATCATTATGTGGTTAAGTAAGCCATGTCTTCGAAAATCCATGTCTTCAAATAGCTATGTCTATAATAACACCATTCTCTTGGCCAACCAACAATATGCAACTTAAGTAATCATCCATGTATCCATCAAAGAGATATCAATATGTATCTAGCAAACCATAAGCTCATGGTCATTTGTCAAAAATTTTTGATACCATCAATTGCAATAATCCTCAACCGTGTGAGAGCCAAGATCTATAGGAATCCTGTATCATAGCTGCATCATATGAACTTTATGCATCTTTGAAGGCATGATGACTGCAACATAGAAGAAATGAGTGGCTCATCATCAATTAATGAAGTTGTGTACTCAAGATTTGTACTTCTCCTTGTCCTTATGAAGATCACCATGTAAGCAACATATATATATACATCATCAAAAATTCATCCACAATCATCCATAAATCTGATCTGAATAACAATTATGTAACCCCAATCAATATAACTATCATCTCATATTTCATCATGGGAAACTTATAACCTTCACATAGAAAGATGTATCAATTTAAACACTTTAGCCACATAAGCATCATCATCATCGAAAATACTTCTAAACATAATGCCAACAATCCTTTGTTAGAAGCATAGCATGTTCTCCCCCTGAACTTGTTCCACCTGTTCACTGCCAGATCTGATCATCAAAAAGAAGTATCAAGGCATCATCATCAATCAGATATACATCAAGTTATCAAAAACTTGTTAGGATCAAAACAATTCAAAATAATATCCACAGACAGTAGTTATCTACGACATAAAGGATAACTGATAATTGTCAGAATCATATCGCATCAGTTTTTCTGACACTGTCCCACAACATTTTTCTCAAACTACATATACGTGACTGTGCAAATTTGAACTCGCGTATATACGTGACTTGTCTTCATGAAAATTGCGTATGAGATTTAGAACATTGAAGTTTCATACTTTCGGCTTCCCCTGAGTCTGTCATGTCTGTACACTGCCCCATGCCACATTTTTCTAACTATACTTCCATCTTCTTCCATATCTTCGAGTGTGATGATGTTTTCTCCTTTTGGTATGGTGCCTGATATTTTCTCATGCATTCCTTTGCTATATGTCCAAGCTTGTTACATGGATAACATCTTACATGTTTCATATTTCTTCTATAGCAGTGAATGGCTTTGTGACCAAAAATATTGCAAGAAAAACAATATCCCTTAAAGTACCTGCAAGCTGATGATCTTTCTGTGTGATGGTCTTAAACCATTCTACTTCTGCATCTTGCTGCTACATGTCCAAGATTATGACACATAAAACATTCAACATTATTCATTTGAGGAAATAACTGACTATCACTTCCATATTTAGGAGTAAAAGATTTTCTTTGAAGAATTTCTTTCCTTGGTTGTTGATGGAGTTGACTTCTAATCTCCTTGTTGATCATTTCAGGTTTTACATTAGAGTTCCTTGCCTTAGCTTGTGAGCTAGATTCACCTTTAACAGATTCATGGAAACCAAGACCAGATTTGATGGCGGGAGACCTTTGACTACTAAGAATATCATCCAAAATCTTAGTACTATCTTGAAATTGTAAGAGCTTATCTTTTTGTTCTAATTTACCTTTTAATATATTTATCTCAACCTGATATTTCTCTTTCTTTTCAAGATACTGCTTCTTCATGATTTCTTCAGCTTTTCTTCCTTCTTCCATCTATTGCCTTAATTCAAGAACTTCGTTTTCTTGTTTTTCAAGAGCTTGGAGTAGTTCTTCATTCTGCTTATTTGATTTTTCAAGATCTTCTTTTAGAGAGAAGATCTTAGCTTCAAGACTTTCATAGTAACTGGATCTATCTTTGAGTTTCTTGATGGTTGTGCTCCTTTCATTTACTTCAATTCTTAATGGTGTCACTTCATCCTGCAACTTTTGACATTGATCTTCCTTTTCCTTGAATTCTTCCTTACTTTGTTTCCTTCTTCTAGTTGAGCTTTTAGTTTGGTAGCTTCTTCTTTGAAGGCACACTCCCTTTTGTCCAATAGATCTTGTTGATCTCTAATTTTGTCTATGAGCCTTTTAAATTCTGCCTCTATTTGATATCTTTCTCTCTCACCCATAAAACCAAATTCATTTGTTTCGCTATCACTTTCATCATCTTCAAATGGACACAGAAATGTATCACCAGAGGATAACAAGTTCATACCTGATAGTTATTTTATTTGTTCATCTTCATTCTGAGATGATTCTGAATCTGAAGAGTTGTTTCCACATAATCCCCAGTCGACTCTCCCACTGTCATAGTTCCTTTGAGATGTATTCTTCTTCTGAGACGCTTTCTTCTTTAGCTTCTTTCCCATTGTTCTACGGATCTCCTTCAAGCGATCAAGCTTCTACCAAAGGACCTGCTTGATACCAAATGTTGGAAATAATACTGAGAGGGAGGGGGGGGTGAATCAATATTAGTCAAGTCAATAATCTTTTTCTTTTCATACTCAAATTTATATATGCTACTTCCAGGTGGGCAACCCGCGTGTACATGCAACTGTGTTTAAAGAAACAAGCATACATCCAACAAACTAATGATTCAGGTAATTCATCATATGTTGATCTTTAGTCTGTGTATCAGTAATTTATTAAACATTAAACAGTAACCATATGCAGTTAATAATAGAGTGAACCATCACACATAAGCAACACACATGAACACCAACATTTAAGGTGGAAACCCAATGTGGGTGAAAACCACTTGCTGCTGTCGTCTCTGTCTTCTTTTAATAATAAGAAAAACTGTTTACAACATTGTACTGGTGCAGACTCATACTAGTACGCAAAATTCTACCTGCAGAAGGCTACAACATTCTCTTGTTCTCCAGCTTCTACAGGAAGGGAGCTACAACCCCCTAGCTCTTGTACTAGCCGATATGTTTACTAGTACGTACGTGCCGACATACAGAAGGCTACAATCTTCTTTCTTTCTCCAAGGACCACGTTTCATAAATTTTCATACTGGATACTCCTAGAACACAACAATACACATGAAGGCCTCATTTCATCCAATTTTCATAATGGACCCATCAACAACATTGAAGCTCAAAATCAATACAACCATCAAATACATCTGCATCAGCGAATCATTGAAACTCAATCATCACTCTCCAAACACAATCAATCACTGACAACCTTTGAACCTCTGACACAACTGAATCAACCATATATTCATACTTAATCAACTTCAACCAATCAACTGGAACAGATAGATCACTATAATCAGTACATAGATATGAACCCAGAACACCACATCATCATTTAGAACCAGTTGTAACCTCACAACCATGCATCAGAGTGTATACGCTACTTGGTTGAACCCAAACTGCGTGTATACGCTACTTCCTTTAGCCCAACCTACGTATATTTCTAAAGATACTGAATCATAAAACTTCTGAACCACAAGCTGCATCAATCAGTAACATTCTGAAGATATATTGTCATATTACAGAGTTCTAAACAGACAACAACAAGGATCACCCTTCCTTCTCAATCAATCAATCAATCAATCAGACTCATTTTCCTTATACATTGAGTTTCTACTTTCAGATCTAAGAAGGCATCATTGACAAACAACAGTAAAACAATAGTACTAATCTGATAGATCAATCATCCTTGAACATCAAGCTTTTCTTTTGCATTTGCTACTTGGAAGAGCCTAACCAGCGTGTATACGCAACTTCACCAAAGCGAACTAGCGTATAGATCTGCAAATACTTACTTATAACTTGGCTGCACTTCCCGACTTCAGACATACCCAAATCATCACATATAAAGGATAAAACATGTGTTAACAAATAGATCTAGCCCATCCATTATCAGATCACATAATGATAAGTCATTATGACCTTGATCCATCATTAGAATTCATCCATCATCACTGAAGCAAATCACAATCAATCAATCTGAACATTCAGAACACTGTCACCAAAATGCAGTTACCAGAACATAAAGCATAACTCAGAACTCTGCATAAACATCATAGTTTATAAGGTATACACTACTTCGATGTGTCGAACCAGTGTATATACGCGCTTTTACCAAAGTCAACCAGCGTATACATCTCAAAACATTAGTTCATATTTCTGCAGCTATTCCAGACTTCAGTTATACCCAGATCATATCATTTACAGAATAATATATGCATCAATATTTAGATCTAGAATATTCATGAGCAAAAACACATAATGCTAGTTCATTTTATGCCTTAAGATCCTGATCCATCATTAGATCTTATACTCCATCAACTGCTAAGGTTCCTCCTTGGCTCAGATTAAGCAAAGTATCATAAACCCATAACCTGCATACTGGATCTCACACTTTATCAAATATTCAATACTTGTCTACCTTGGCCTAATGATCTTCTCCTCCTTATATAGTTTTAGGCCTTTCTCAATACCATGGACCAAAACCACTTAAGACCAATACCTTGGATCAAATACCTAGGGTCAATACCTCAGACCAAATACCATGGACCAATACCATGGATCAAAATACCATGGACCAAAAACTTAGTTTTCTAAGGTATACACGCTTTTCCTTCTGTGAAAGTGTGTCTGTACGTTATACGCTCCTTTTGTTCTGTTAACTTGCGTGTATACGCAGCTTGTTCAAGGTGAACCTGCGTATACCTCTCTTTCTTCATTATTTGTAGTTTGAACCGTAATTCTTTGCTGTTGTCATGCTGTACTGTGATCTTTCATCTAAGTAAGTTGCCTTCTGAACTGATTCCTTGAAACTGTCCTGCATTTAATCACATCTGTAAACACTATTGTTATGCATTCTGTCACATCTGATATCTTTTCTGTAGATTCATCTAGTTACCATATACAAGAGAGTTGTTCTGCTACAAGTGGGTTGCCATCAAGTACAACACATGCATCATAATGCCAACATCCTTTACGACATGATTAACTGAATAAACATGCCTCAGTGAGTTACATAGTCTAATTACAGGACTCACTAACTAACCATCCATCCAACCATGAATGAATGCCTTCACAGGGAAAACATACACTTTTTATAAATTCATGGATTTATTTTACCATGTGGCACCCTCCAAAGCCACATGGGACTTGGGTGCCTTCTTCACCAAAACAAGCCAGATTGTTGTCCCGTTTCTTGGAGTTGCTCCCACCATACTCTTTTTCATGGATTAGTCATGTAGCCAACCATTAATTTCATTTATATATGTACAACATTTACATCATCATTACAATTCGAGGCTCTTTGGCCTCATAACACGTAAAGACATATATCCTTGAGCATACTGGCCCTAAAACATATGTATGTATATATACATGGGCACACAAGCCCCGAAAATAAACCTTGACTCACCTGCTTATTAATAATAAAAAAATCTGACTCCCCAACCTAAATATCATATATACATATATTTACATCATTGTGGTCTAATAGAGGTATTACAAATAGCATGAAAAATTGCTAAAAAATGGGACACCAAAGTGTAATTGCACAATTGTGTTCATTGATGTTTAAACATCTATATCCTCTACTCTAATAGATCTCAAAAAAATTATCAACAATCATTCTAAGGTATTTGGAGAGATGGCTAAGGGGCTTCCACCTGCCATAGATCATGACCATGCTTGTAATTTGCAACCTAGAAGTGTTGTTAAATTTTGAACATGTTCTTAGCTTAGGACAATTACAAAGATCCATATTGGCCCTTTTAACTTTTCATTTTATTTCCATTAATTATTTCATAACTCAAAATTGAAGAAAAAACAGAAGCAATAAAAGCACAAGACAAGCCAAGACAAGAAAACACATGTATATGGCTCAAGCCAAGGAAAAACCCCAAGATGGGGAAAACCCTTTATCAATTCTTCTTATTATAAATGTCAAATGTTCAATAGAGAGAGAGTAGAATAAAATTAACTTGCCAATTCAAGGTCTAACAACATTTCCCTTAAGTCCAATCAATATGAAATTCTGGTGCATCAAAGGCTGGAGACATCTTCTCTGTAATTTTGAACACTGGTTAGGGAAAAATACAATCTGCTTATGGCACTTGTTCACACCAAACAGACCTTTGAGTTGATTGCGACCTCTTCTCATATGATCCTTCCACCAGAAAATTGCCCTTTAATCTTCTTCTAGGCTTCAAGAACGAACCATACTACCCACTGTTCAAGAATGACAGACAACGACCTCCTCTTAGTAGCTACTTGGACTTTTGAATGGATGATCAAGGCTTGTGGCCTGGATGAAGGTGGCCCTATCAAGTGCAACCTGCTTCTAGGAGGGATCTTCCATGAGGATCATGTCCAAAACAATATGAAGCAACCCTTAAACAATGTGAAAGCCTCAGCTCCAAATTTAGACTTGCAATGATGGATAAATAAGCCCCAGATCAAGTCACAAAAGAGCCCAAACAACCTCGGTCACTTGCCTGTGGAATACGACCCATTAAGGAGACTGAGATAATGTTGTCCATGCTCTTATCACCTTCACTGGAGACTTCCTTCTTCTGCGGCTATTTCAGAGAGAAGAATGATCTATGAATGATGAAAAATATGGATGGAGGACTCTTATATTTATAGTATTTGATGGGTGTCAAGGGACATGACTATTGGAATTGTTGAGCTGACATAGAGATAAGGTCGACCTTGATAATTTTCGTGTGAGAGAATAAATTCAAAAACCCATTTCTACTTATCCAGATTTGACGATATTTAGATCGATTTTGGTCCTCTCGAAGAGAGGAATTTAATGCAATTGTTATCTTCATCAAATGATCTTATGAAAGTGGAATTTGGCCCTAGTTTCCATTTTTAACACTCCCTCACCTAGGGAGAATTCCACCTATCAAACCATCAGCGATTGTCACCAATCGTCATGCCATCTTGTTATCATGAACCATCTTTGTATCTTATCTCATATCATCTCTCTTGAACATTGATATAGATAATGAAGAAGAATTGATTGAGAGTGAGTCACATGACCTTGCCACTCTCCACTGACATAAATTCAATTCACATACGCAGTGGTCGAACCTCAGTTGGACTTGATCCAAAGTGATCAAGTTGTTGGAACATCATGCATCCTAGACATAGTGAGTACGATAGTACATGATGCGTCCATCAGTAGTGCTATAGTCCCTATCCACTTTTCCCACCTCATTTTCCAGATGAGGGGTACTTCCCATGTGTCCCGGACTACATGGATAGGATGATACTGAATCAATAACAGGAAAAGAATATATCACATCCTGCTCACAACCACACGTAGGGAAACGATAATCAACATCCTACGTTCACACACCACAATCATCGTAGGGAAAGGATGAACCACATCCTGCACGCATGCAAATCACTAAGAGTAGGGAAAGGATGAACCACATCCTACACACATGCCAACCAACAATAGTAGGAAGGATCCTACATGTGGGGAAAGGATGAACCACGTCCCACTCACATGTCAACTACCAATCGTAGGGAATGAGCATACTACATGTGGGGAAAGGATGAACCACATCCCATTGACATGTCAACAGATGCCTATATGCATCTCTCACTAGGGTATCCGCAGGAGAAGGTGAACCAATCATCCTTCTCATATGCCATAAGAGAAGGTGAACCATTCATCCTATGCATAGTCATTAACAGTAGGGGAAGGTGAACCGCTCACCCTACATACATGTGTTCTCAATCGTAGAGGAAGATGAACCACTCACCCTACACACATGTCAACCACCATGGGGTATCACAAGGGAAGGTGAACCACTCATCCTGTACACAACGCATCAATAGGGGAAGGTGAACCACTCACCCTATGGTCACTCATAACTCAATAAGTACCCCAAGCCCCCAGGAGCTCCCAGAGTTCAATGTTCAATCTTAACCAAGGATCCCTTCATATAGGGAATAGTGTCAAGTTGCTTTACGAAAGTCAAGACTAGATCAATTGCAGCCTCATAGTTCCATTCAACAACATATATATAACAAACATATTGATTTACAATAGAGATCTTGGCAGCACTTAGCAATCCTATGCTTCTTACATATCTTGATGAAGAAAATATTTCACTGATCTTACTCCCTCTTACTCAGGGAGACCACAGCCGAAACTTGTCTTTCCAAGGTGTTAAGTGTCCATTTGGCATCCTGCTTATCACAAGATCCATCCATCTTGTAATTAAACATGGCATAGTCCTGGTAGTGTTCTTCCGTAAACAAGAATGTCCCTTGCTATAACATATCCCGAATAAAGTGATAGGGGGTGTCAATATAATTCTCTGAAATGTGAATCCCATTATGCAATATATAACGATGGTTTCTAGCACGTCCTCAAATAGCTCACTGAAGAGCTTCAAAAACCAACTGGCTTCATAATCCATGCATTCAGTTTCAAGGAATATAGTACTAGGTGTACTCATTTTTACTGATCATCCTTCTATCCAAGACAATATCAAAACATTCATGGAGTCCTTATATTCCAATAGAGAATTTATAATAAACAGTGGCAAGCAGATGTCTAATATATGAGGCACATCCATAGCTTGACTTGGAGACATGTGATAGGTGATCATCAAGAATGTTAAAAATAGCAACAAGAAATCCTAATTTAATTTTTCGTTGAATTAAATCAAAATTATATTCTCAGAGGCAACTTGTAATAGTTAACTAAGTTAATTTGACTTAGTTAGCTCAGTAAATTCGAGTTGGAATTCTATGTAGAGTCATGTAGAGTGATTCCTAAATTCTAGGGGTCCAGGTTGAGTTCTTTTGAGTTGTAATTAATTAACTCAGTCTAACAAAGTATGAGTTCTATGAGTTCTATAAGTAGTAGAGTTCCATTATGGTAGCGGTATATTGAATGACAAAGTATGAGTTCTATGAGTAGTAGTGTTCCATTATGGTAGCAGTAGATTGAATAACAAAGTATGCCCATTTTTTTTCTCTTTCTCATCTTTTTAAACCAAGTACAGTGGTAGAAGCATTCATGGAAACAATCCAAAAGCTACATGGAATACCAAAGACTTTTGTGAGTGGCAGAGATGCAATTTTCACTAGAAATTTTTGGATTAAATCATTTTCTTGTTTGGGTACTCAATTGGCTCACAATTCATCTTACCATCCTCAATCTAACGGGAAAATTGAATTTGTGAATAAATGTTTAGAATGATATATGTGTTGCTTTACATCTAATAAATAAACACAATGGGTCAAATGGTTGCCTTTGACATAATGGGGATAAACACATCCTTCTATAACTCATCAAAAATGTCACATTTATGGCACTTGATGGATATCATTCTTCATCCACAACTTCACCCTTGAAAGGGACTATAAGGGTTCAAGCAATAGAGGAGCACATACAACACCAATAAGTTCTCAAACTATTTAAGGACAACTTGGTTATGGCACAAAATAGGATGAAACATCAAGCATATCAACATCACAGTGAAATGGAATTTGAAGTGAGGGATTGAGTATTTATGAGACTACAACCATATAAACTAATATCCCTCAAGCAACAAAAGGACAATAAATTAACAACGATGTATTATGGTCCTTATAAGATGTTGTAGAGAACTGGAAGTATAACTTACAAATTGGAGTTACCTCCTTCACATGTATAATTTTTCCATGTTTCTTGCTTAAAGAAAGTAATCGGTGATAAGATCCTAGTCCAAAATATTCTACCAAAGATTGATTAAGAAGGAAAAATACTACAAGAACCAAAAACAATCTTGGAAACAAGGACTAAGCGAGCTATTACTAAGTGTCATCAAATAGAAGAACCTACCAGTGGAAAAAGTGACATGGGAAGATGAGTTATTCATGCAAAAACACACACAAATAATCAAGTGTTTGATGTCAACACTTCTTTAAATGGGAGGGGCATGTTAAGCCCTATATAAGCCCTATGTTAACCTTGAAACTCCTTATTAAGCATTAGATATTTAGGAATTACATTTCTATTGTTATATTGTTATCTAAGCTAGAATCTCTCATAGTGTAATTTCATCAATATTGTACCAGTGGTCTCTTACACACACACACACAAAAGAGACTTAGTCTTAGGATCATCAAATATTGTCTTGTACATTGTATTCATTGTAAAAGGAAGTTTCCTTCTCAAAGAGAATTGTACTTGTTGGTTTATTACCATTTTTAAAGTGCATGATTCATAACACATTGTTTCACTCAACTTATTTATTTTATTTTATGCTGAAATAAAATAAAAATAAAAAACACAAAATATTTTCTAGCTTGTGCCTAAAGTTTATCTTAAAAAACTAGTAAATCCTTGGAAGGGTAGTTTTAGATTTATTATTTTATCCAAGGAAATTACTGCCCTATGTTTTGGCTATTTTTACACGTTTAAAAATGCACAACAGCGGCACAATCCTTTAAAACTACTTACCAAGAGATAAAATTAATGAAATCATCTCTCATCTCATAAGGGTATTTTCCATTCACCCTTTATTGTTTTAAGATTTAAATATGTTGAGGTTTGAATGGTTCCTTGGTTGCTGATCTATGTATTACTACAATGCTATTTTATAATCCAAGTCAGTAAAATAATTAATTAAATCATATTTTCAGTAAAATAATTAATTAAATCATATTTTCATCATATATATAGCATCTAGGTACTAATCCGTTGATTTGGGTGAAGTTCTGTGTCCAGAATAGGGGAATTTCACTTGGCTTTAGTAGAAGCTAGCCTAAAAAGTGGGGATTTGTGCCAAGGTGATAATTGACACTTATCTTGTGGGGATTTGTGCCAAGGTGATAATTGACACTTATCTTGTGTGGTACCATCTTTGTGTTTTGAAGGACCTTATCACGACCGCTAAATGGAATGGTAACAGTGCCCCTCCCTTGAGCTTCCATTACAAAGCAAGGATGCCATCACAACATAATAACTCAATCTTCAAGATTTTCTATCACAAACAGGTGCCAAAATAAAGGTTATTATTTTGGATTATTGATCATGGAGTTTATCATATTTGAATGATATATATATATATATATATATGAGAGAACCACATCCTTAGTAAATAGTCCCCCTGCCTTGAGCTTCAATTACAGAATAAGGGTATCATCACAACATATTTGTAGCTCAATATTTACATGTATTTACATCATAAACATGATGCCAAAATGAGATTATTACTCTGGTTTATTAATCATGGAGCCTATCACATTTGAATGGATAATGTGTTCATTAGTGATGCAGTAGATTAAAATGAGCTTCATATTTCTTTATGCTTAGATTTTTGCGGTGTTTCACTGTAAGTAACACAACACTACTAATCTGTAAGTAACACAACACTACTAATGGACATTACACAACACTAACATCAAAAAAATTCTCATCCCTATAAGACATCATCTATTTGAGGGGTACTTGGGAGCTTTAAATATGTTAATAAAATCCACGTGCACCGGGAATTCAATATAACTATCTTTTCATATTAGCAAAATTCATGAATCAAAATTCGTTGGCGCAAGTCCTTTCTCGCTCTTTCCTATTTCATGCGTCTTTCATAATTCATTGCAAACACTCGAAAAGGAATGCCGGCCAGAAATAATATTTTAAATGCTTGAATCATTCTGTTCAGTTCTATCTTGTGGAATGGTTGCTGCCTGTGGCCTCTGCATTTTACAATTTGAACATTCTTGGTACCTATTTAATTTTTTTTATAACTTTTATCACATTTTGTTTTCTTGTGAAATTTCTTTTACATATGGTATATCCTCATTGATCTCTTTGGAGGAGTAAAAATGACGATCATATTTTATGTTTTTCTGACTTCTAGCACTCCTCATACCATATTGATAAGGAAAGGATTTAATACATAGCTGGCATGGACCTCCTAAACCATAGAATGAATATAAACACCATAGGTCTGGAGTTATGCTTGAACCCTGATTCTAAACATCCCAAAATCAGAATTGAAAAATAATATCATTTATGACATGCTAGAGATGCCACTGAAACAAAATTTAAACGCCACTGGTGGGAAATGCTTTATTACTTGATGTTGAAAAGGCTAAGTGAGATGCAACTAACCTCTGACCAGAAAATGAACAGAAAAAGTTGTCAGGTTCAGTAGTTGTCAAATACAGGTACCTAGCCTTCTGGTGAAACAACAATAATAGCATCCATAATGCGCTCCTCTGCTTTTGTCATACAAATTAAAAAATCAAAACCCTGAATACCCTTCCTGTTGTGAAGCAGAAACATCAAAACTTCCCACTTCAAAACCCCATAGCTTGCAGACTGCCTTCAAAGCCTTAATCTATACTGAACGAAGCCATTAGTGGGAAATGCTTTATGCTAAATGAGATGTAACTAGCATTTGCAACAGATGTTGCAAAGGAAACGCCGTAAGGCATAAATTGACGAAAGCAAATAGAGCAAAAAAATACTTTGATAAAGAATAAAAATATATTGAACACTGAAATCAATGCCCCATTAACTGGAACCACTTAGTAGACATTCCATATGAAATGGGCATATGATCCAAGAACATCGCTGCATAAGAGAGCCAATTAGTCAGGTAACATAAGTATAAATGGTTTCATATATTAAAATCCATAGGTCTAACAAATCTTGTTTAGCCATTTAAGATATAGAAGCTATCTTGTTTAGCCATTTAAGATATAGAAGCTTCAAAACCTTTGTATATGAGCTATTGTCAAAGGACTACCCTTGTCCTCAGAAGCATTACCACTAGTACCAAGGAGATCAGGACCTTCAAGCTGCCGAACCCCATGTATTTCATTCCCTGATCTTAATGATTTCATTTGGTTATGTAAAAGCCCCATGTATTTCATTGCTTGATCGTTATGTAAAAGGTTACACCTTCTCTGGAAATTTAGAGTTGAAAATTTAAAGGCTATCATCATATTTTGGTCTTGAAGATCTCAATGTTATGAAACTTACTATTGTCCCTTGCTTTGTAGTTGACAAAGAAATCATGTAATCTATGTTGTCTCTTATTTTAAGAGAGCCCTATTCTTTGAGTCTGATCGATGTCATTCCTGTTGCTTGGTGGTGGCACTTACAAACACACAGTGTAGAGTCTGTGTGACCTATGTATTCCGCCGGCAATTCCTCCGCCCTCTGCCACCCTCCGCATTAAAGTCGACATCTGACAAGAATTCCGATTTCCATCGCCGTCTTGCCACCAAGGAGTTAATGCACCTTTCCATTCGAATTCGGAAATAACCGCAAGCTGCTCCCTGACCAATTCGACCTGACACTCCCCTGCAGCTCACCAGGTCACCAGAACAAGGCGGAAAACTCACTCCCGCTCACCAGGTCACCAGAACAAGGCAGAAGACTCACTCCCGGGCTCTGCATTGGAAATAAATAGCAGTGGCGGGGTTGCATAACCCTGCACCATTGAATTTGTCAATAGAAGTTGCATGCCATCTATTTGACAAATTCCTCTTGCAAAAATTGTTGGAACATCTCAAATTCTTCCCTCTAACCAGTCTAGACGTTTGCCCTCTCCACGCGAATATTTTGGGCCCTGGTTTTGTCTAAACAATGACGATTGTGGCCTCGCCGGAGAGGAGATCCCGGAAGCAGAAGCCTTTGGTGAGTGAAACCAGTCCCCTGCTGCCCGAGAAGCACCAGGATGGCGAAGATGGTGTGCATGAAGGATTCAATGGCGCCTCCTTCTCTGGCGCGGTGTTCAATCTGTCCACTACGGTGGTGGGAGCGGAGATAATGGCTCTGCCTGCTACTATGAAGGTCTTGGGATTGATCCTCGGCAGTCTCCTCATTATCTTCGTTTGCTTCTTGACGGATGCTTCAATTGATATTCTCTTAAGGTTTTGCAGAGCCAGGGCAGCGGCTTCCTATGGCGGCGTCATGGGAGATGCCTTTGGGAAAATTAGGAAGATGCTGTTGCAGATCTGTGTGATTATTAACAATTTGGGCATTCTTATTGTTTATATGATAATCATAGGTATTTACCTCCCCTAATTCAAGGAATTATGTTGGTGTTTTTCGATATGACTTCTTTTTATCAGGATATGGTTAACGCGTCGGCATTTAACATTATCTATAGCCATTATTACCATTTAATTTGAATGTCTTTGGCTAATTAGCAGCTAGTAGGAATCCGGGTATCTATTATGTTAAGGTTGTCTATTGTGCACGTGACCCCAATCGGTATTGCTTGGGCTGGCACACATTCATAAGCAATGGAATGGCATTTGGTTATCTAAAACCTGGTGGGACTTTATTAGCTTCTGGCCTTCACCAGTGTTATATTAGCTGCTTGTTTTCACTGACCTTGCAAGCCATTGTTGGCCATTTATGTCTGTTCTCATTTGGGCAAACTGGATTTTGTGCTCTTGTTTTCATTCAAGTAAATTAGAGTTTTTTGGGGAATGTTCCGTACTGCCAAAATGTTCCAGTTGATATCCTAAACTGCATTCTGATACTGGATTTTGTGTATGTGAGAGAATTATGTCATTACAGGGTGCTGGGAAACCTTCATTTACGACTTTAGGAGGCAAAGAGAAATGTATTCTAGTCGAGCTACTGGGATTTAGGCCTTCTTGTTCATGTTTTGAAGAATCCCATCCCCAAACTGCTTCCTCTCTATGTAGAATTGTTTGGGTTGTATTGTGATTCTATGGGATTGATGCCAACCTCGCAGGCAATGCCCATCCCTAGTGAGTATAGAGGTATTTTTGGGTGGCATGATTGGAGGAACAGTACTGCAGACTCTAATTCTTATGTTTATCACGTATAGGTAACTGGGACAGAGAGGTATTTACCTGTAATTCCAAATCTACTCTTTACTAACACTCTTCCTGGGCTTCGTAATTTAGTATATTGCTGGTTTTACCCATAAATTGCAGGCTTCACAAGCTGAAGATCGGATTAAACTTTGGGGAGGTTTCAATCAAAGATAGTTTAAAGAAGGTAGATAAAGCAAACCCTTTATAATTTACTATGTGATATCTTGTATTATACAGAGATGTTTATTGTTCAGAAGATTAATCCTCTCATGTTATATAGAGATGTTTATTCACAAGATTAATCTTGTGGCAGGACACTGAAAGAGATGACAGGGAGCAGTTATCTTCTGAAGTATGAAATGAGGATTGCTACACTGTTACTCTGAAGTGATGCATGTACTCTAATCCATGCACATCACCAGTTTCGGCAGATAATAGGCATTTTTAAATGTATTTGAAGAGGACAGTGACTTCATGGTGAATTTGATTATGGTGTCTTCTTCCATAATCAAGGACAAGAAAAGTCATTTTTTCAAGCTGCATTCAATTGTCTAGACAAATTTTTAATTCCCTCATTCGTTGTTTTCGTGGAATCACCCTGTTCTTTTATTGCAGGCTTTGACTTTTACAAATGCTGATTAATGGTATTCTATTTTCCATAACATCATGTGATTATCAGGTGATGTTGAGCAATATACAATCTTCTGCCACATTCAAGGGTAGGGAGAGTCATTTTGTCAAGCTGCACTGACTTGTCTAGACAATTGTTTAGTTCCCTCATTCATTATCTTCATGGAACCACCCTGTTCTTTTAGTGCACACTGACTTTTACAAATGCTGATTAATGGTTTTCTATTTTCCCTAGCATTACAGGACTATCAAGTGATGTTGAAAAATATACAAATAGAAGGAAAACTTCACCATGTTTATGTGAATTTAAAGCACAGGACATATTTAAATGTGAAAATTATTTTTGTTTGTTTGTAGGGTTTGATCTTTATCAGGCTCTAGATTTAAATTTCTTGGTGAAGGGTTGAGGATTGAAACTCTCCTATGGAACATCCAAACTCGATCAAACATTAGATACTTTTAATGACAACATCACACAATTGAATAGATTATTCTTCCATCCAACATAAAGTTGAACCTGACATGAAACTAGCCCAACCTAAACTCAACCTTCAACTTAATAAAAATAACAAAATTCAGATAGCTAAGAAGAAAAGGACTACTATAGAGTGTATAAATAAAAAGGTATTAAAACTCTATAAATTCTATTCAAATAGCGTCTACATTCTAACTTCAAATAGCAAAGTAGCATAATTAATCTGTTCACTTACCTTGGTATCGTTTCTTGCCTCTTGGTTGATTCTTCGGCTTTTACGTTGTGTGGGGGCACATCCGTTGATGTTGTTCACCACATCTACTCTCCTTTCTACTTGACTCGAACCTATGTCTGATGAAATCTTTCTCTACTGGCGTTTTATCTTCTTGAAACATCTTAGTTATCTTGTTTTTCCCCTAGGGCTTGAATTGTTGGACAGATCTTTTCCAAACGAATCCAATCTCATGTTTCTTCCCAAATTGTTGGACAGATCTTCTCTGGATATAATCAATGTCATGTTTTTTTTGCTAAATTGTATTCTAATAGCGTCTTCGAGCCTTCCAATATCATGTTCTTGATTAATGGAAACATCTTTGGCAAATGATTTCATGGGTTTGCTTTTCATAAATCTCGGAATTTTATCTCTCTAAATCTTGTGAATAGTCATATGCTTGTTTGAAAGATTAAGCCATGCATATCTACATATTAACCAATTCAGACTTTCAAACTTTAAAACTGTGGATGGCTAATAAGATCCAGTCTGATCACAATGCTTTGAATATAATCAGATTTCCCTACAGACAAGCCACCTCTTCAGTCTTAAATAAGTGCCGAACATATCTTCTTTAAACAAATCCGATGTCATGTTTCTTCCTAGATTGCCTTACAGATCTTTTCTAGATAATCCAATGTCTTGTTTCTTCATATTTCTTACCACACACAAGGCACCTCTATATATTTAAATAGATTCAGTGGGTAGTTAAAAGTCAAGGAAAAGTGTGTTGAGCTCAGGATAAATAGTATTCAAACTGCCCTATTTTCCTGAGTAAATTTGGCCTTAAATCTAGTTTGAATTATGATGGAAGTCAGAGTTCTGTTTATTGGAGGCGAACTTTGCCTGTGGAATTTATTTTTGGAGTTCTGGCTGATTATCTCTTTTCAAATAAACAATAAGAAAGAGTGGAACTTTTGACTCGTGGAAAAACAAAACTCACCAAAAATGAGGCGATATGAGTGCTGGATATCAAACATGGATCTCAATATAATTTCATTGCATCGACCTGGTTGTTAAGTTACCAATGCTGTGATTCTGTACACGTTTCTCGTTTATTGGTAAATAATACATTTCTCCACCAACCTCTTTTTGTTGTCAATGAAACCATAATGTTTCTTGGAGAAATAATCTCTGTTACTTACCTGAGATAAAAAAAAATTAAACCCAGATTTGGCCACTGCAACAAAGTAAGTCATTTTCCCTTAATGTTATTGTATTCTCTAATTATCATTTGTTTTTGGTTTAATTTCTTTTCAGGTTGTTGCATTTGTCAACTAGGTTCATTTGTTGAGAGGATTAGAAATACATCATTTTTTTATCAGAGTATTGATTTAGACTTGTTTCTTCATTAAATTTTATTTATTTCTAAGCTAATTGGATCACTCACTAGTTTTTTTTTTAAATGAAGTTCAGATTTGCTTCCTTTGGAGTATACCTTCCCACCTAGATCTAGATTGGCACTCTCTCCTCAGTCTCCCTATTTCAATTTTGAATTGATTTGGAACCCTTGTTTCAATAAAAAGACTTCATCGGATCTAATCCATGGATCTTGGCATTCCCACTAAGATTTCACTGAATTTCTTTCAGGTCAGTTAGTTTTGTATTAGTTCTATTTTTTTTAACATTCATTCGTCTCTTACCTCACAACTTTTTAGCTTTGTTATTCTCTTCCATTACTAGCTTGCTTGAACCCAACATCCACTTTTCTCTACGATTTAGCCTATCACTGGCCACATTACACCTCTATCACTGCTCCTGCAGATCAAGATCTTATGCTGTTCACGGTATCTAAAAGTACAGGTCATGCAGGAAGTCGGATTGGGTAAGTAATGTTGATTCTTTTACAATTATATGCAATTTTCTGTGCTACCTCTTCTTTCTCACTTGTAACTTGAATGTTGGCAGACCTTGTACTCTGTTTCTCTGGGTCTGTATGTGTATGCTTGTTTTTGTGTGCATGTGTGTACTCAATGGCTTGGAGTTTGACTGGTACTTATGCATGTCATGTAAGGTATGTATATTTCAAATGGGTCTATCTGTCTGTTGAAGTAGAGACATCAATGAATGGTGGAACTGAGTTGATGTCTCTACTTTAAATGGTTGAAATGAAAATACTTGGCAAAATGGACTAATTACTCTTACTCTGGCCGTCTGTATCAATGCAGCTTTTGCAGGGCTAAAATGTGAAGGAAAGGAGGATGAAGATTGTGAGAAGTTATTGAAGAGCAATGGAATCATCACACGCAGTGGGATGCATTTTGGTGCACCTCAAACTTATGTGAGGTTGAGTATTATTGACAGAAACCAGACCTTCAATCTTCTGCTTGACAGGCTCTCAACTATTCATGGATGATTAGTTGAATCGCTCAATCATTGATGCGAGATCAACTATATTCCTTTTCAATGTTTACAACTACAAATACAGTAGTATCTTTAACTAGAAGGCCGAGCGACCATGGCAGGATGATACAAGGCTTTACAAAAGTTTATCCACCAATTCTACAAGCAAATTCCCAAATCAGCGTTCTTTTCTCGGTTCTGTTCCAAATAATCTTTATATGTATGTGCACCACCTGCTCATAAAAAATCATTCTCAAGATCGTGGAGGGCCTTCCTCTTTTCTGTTGAACAAAGAATTAATGTCACTCACTATAGCAATTGAACTTGAAACCACTGCCAGAAAAATCATGAACAATGCAATAAATATGTCCTTCCTGGTTGAGATTCCATGGGTGTCTCTGCAATTAAAAAATAATTGAGGTTAGAAGTTACATACAAGCAAGGTGAAAGACGAAACCAGAAATGAAAAACAACTTTTTTTCTACCTGAGAGCAATGGAAGCTGGGAAGATGAACCCAATACAAACTGCTGCTGTGGCCCCTGTGAATTGAAATGCATCCCAGATACTTGGTATGAATGATGCCCCAAGGAAAACGATTCCAATTAACCCAGCAGTGATCAAAATGAACCTCTTATTATCCAAAACAAGATGCTTTTTCGCTGGAAAGACAAGCCCATCAAGATTAAGTCTCAGGGAAAAAAAAATGAGAGGAAAGACCAGCATCAGATGTACAACATAGGTCACACGAACAATGTCATTCAGCACAACACTGTAGGGAACTCCCAAGTTGGTGTCAAAATTGGCCAGGACATCATCCATGGTCTGGTCTCCAAATAGAAGAAAGCCAAAAAAGCTTGTACTTATGTATACAATTGAGCACAATGCCAATGATGTGCGAACAATGGGCTGCATTTCTGAAGGGTCCTCAAGTTCATTGTATATGGAATGAACTGCATGGCACAAAGACATCACAATTCATTATAACATAATTTTAAATGCAAATTCAACTAATGAACTCTAAGATACTACACTGCAGGACCAAAGATGGAGGAAAATAATCCATACCATTGTAATGACAGATGTAAGCAGTCACAATAACTGGTACCATAGTGAAAAGCTTCAAGAACGAAGTAAAATCCACAATATCTGGTAACAATCTTGGTGCTTTGACGGTGCCACTGAACAACTTTACAATTGCAATACCAGCCGTAATCACAACAAATACAACAACGAGTGCAACTGATAATGCAGAAGTGAATTTCAAAGAATCTGCAAATTCATGGAAATGAACACATCAATGTAGGCATGAAGATTTGAACATCACAACTCCTAAGGAATAACCCATGATCCACATCCTTGAATGTATATGCCATATGCCATTTCTAACAGGGCAACATGAAAAGTCAGACAAATCGTTAAGCAGATGCCATCAGTATGTGACATTCCTAAGATATGTTGAATCCCCTCATATAATTACAACAGTTTCTAGACATTTAAATCCCTGAAAAGGCCCAAATGAAATATGATATTTCTGAAAATCAGTGCTAAAAAATGCTTATCAGGATGAGCAAAGCAGACTTACCCACTCTCTTGAAAGACACCAACAGAGCTAAAATAAGGACTATGGTGAGAACTAGGATCGGAACACGTCCATTCCACCAATGAAATCCAAACCATTCTTCAAGTATACCAGCATGATGCACGCCATTTGATGATGTTCCGGATAGCACATTGCCTGCCCAAATCAAGAAAACACCCCCATCAGACATAGAGATTTCTAATTCAAAGCCATATATAAGATAGGAATCATGCCCAAAGGCACCAGATCAGTGTTGCGGGGGAGCGCCCCCCCCCCCTCGAACCCGCTCCCGAAGCGCGCTCCGGGCGGGAGCGCGCTCCCAAAATCGCTCCTGTAAAAAAAATTACGCTCCCTGGTCTGTTAGGGAGCGACTCAGGGAGCGATCGCTCCCGCGCTCCCGGAGCGTTTTTTAATGCCCGGGAGCGATCGGGGAGCGATCGCTCCCTGATCGCTCTCGGGCATTAAAAAACGCTCCGGGAGCGAATTGGGCCGGGCCGGGAGCGGTTCGGCGGAAAAAAAAAATCCGCCGAACCCGAAAAAATTAAAAATTTTAGAATTTTTTTTTTGTTTTATAAGGCCAATGGGCCAAAAAAACATCCATTATCACTTCATTGAGCAAGTTTGGAGCTGGAGCAAGAGCATTGGAGCGAAGAGGAAGTGCTGAGGAGCGAGGAGCAAGCCTGCAGAGGTAAGTAACTTAGTAATCTAGTTAGTTTAGCTGGTTAGGTAGTTAATTTAGTTGATTTAATTTAGTTGTTTGAGTTTAACTGTTTAAAAATCATGTATTTAAATTAAATTAATAAATTAAATGAATTAATCCCAATAAATTAAATTAATTTGCAGATTCAAGACTCAAAACCCTACAAACATCAAACACCATGGACCTGGGGATATTTATTGGCATTTTCCTCTTCCTGATCCCTTTTATGGTTATTATGGTGGTGGAGAGTAGGAAATGGAGGGGGCCTCAAACTGAAGAGGTGGATGAAGAAGCCGGAGGAAGTCAAATGGGTGAAAACCCCAGTGAGGAGGAGGTGGAGGAGGGTGAACATGACCCTCAAAAAACTAAACAAGACCAAACTCCATTGTGGAAATATGTTCACAGGGCTGAAACAGGGAGAGGGGGTGGAACCACTAAATTTCATTGCCCCCATTGCAACACTGATTACACAGGTTCATACACCCGTGCTATAAGACACCTCTGCGGGAAAAGGCCATGGGATGGGGAGAAACAAGTAGGAATCAAAACTTGTGCAGCGGTGTCAACAGCAGATAGAGCCAAATACATAAAGGAAGAGGAGGACGCCCAATACAGAACAAAAAGATCAAGGGGTTTCTTTGAACCAAGCTCACAATCACAAAGAACTCCTTCAGCATCCTCCCAAGGCAGTGGATATGGACATGGAGGCACAGGGTCATCATCTTTAAGGTGTAGAACCATATCAGATTTCCTTGATGAGGGGTGTAGGAATGATGTGGATTCAAAAGTTTACAGGTTCCTCTATGCATGTGGGATACCATTCAATGTTCTACGCTCACCTTATTGGCACGAAATGGTTTCTGCCATAAATGATGCCCCTAAAGGATACAAGAGCCCTGGGTATGACAAGGCAAGAACTGTTGGCCTTGATCATGAAAAAGCAAAAATATCACATTCTTTGAATAAAATGACAAGTTCTTGGACTGACAATGGGGTGTCCATTGTATCTGATGGATGGACAAATGTAAAAGGCAAGCCATTGATAAGTGTTCTTGCTGTGTCTGTTAGTGGTCCCATCTTTCTAGCTGCACATGATTACTCAGACAAGTTCAAGACCGCTATCAACATTGCAGAAGCATTACTTGAAACAATTGAGCGTATTGGCCCATACAATGTCATCCAAGTCATCACTGATAATGCTCCTAATTGTAAGGCAGCGGGAGCAATTATTGAGGATAAATACCCGAACATATTTTGGTCTGGATGTTTGGTTCATACATTGAACCTTCTGTTGCATGATATTGTCAAAAACAAAAATGAACAATACCAATGGATTGGTGATTTGTACAAGAAAGGAAAACAAATGATAAAATTTATTACAAATCATAGCAATACCCATGGCCTTTTCCGCAGTCACTCGAGATTGGATTTGCTGAAGATTGCGAGGACTAGATTTGGTAGCTATTACCTCACCTTCAGGCGCCTTTTGAAGGTAAGAGAGGCATTAGCTAGCATGGTATCAAGTCCACATTGGCAGGTGTTAAAGGAAAGGGCTACAAATGTAGCTGACATGGCAGGTTTTGAAACGGTGGAGGAGGCCGCTCTTGATGGGCAGTTTTGGACAACTGTGAGGCAGGTATTGGATTTCACCAAGCCAATTTATCACATGATTCGGTTTGCAGATACAGACAAACCAGTGATTGGCGAGGTGTATGAGCAAATGGATACCATGTTGGGGGAAATAAAAGACATTGTTCATAATAAAGATCCCAACTTGTACAAACTGATTCATGATTGTGTGTGTGAACGGTGGAATAGGCTTAACCTTCCACTACATTGCTTGGCGTATATCCTTACGCCAAAATACTACTCTACATCTTGGTTGGGCCAACCTGCAGCAGGGGGTGGGGTTAGGACCAAACCCCATTTAGATCAAGAGGTAACTAAAGGATATCTGGAAGCATTAGAAAAGTTGGTGCCTGACAGGGAGGAATGTGCAGTTGTGCGCCTTGAAATAGGCAGATACTTCAGTGGCACTGGTTTGTATGGTAACTTCCATGCAATGGACGACAAAGATAAATTTGATTCTCTCACATGGTGGGAAACATATGGCGGCCACGGACTTTTGCCAAAATTGGCAAAAAAAGTTCTTTCACAGGTTGTAAATTCTTCTTCTGCAGAGAGGTGTTGGAGCACCTACAGTTATATACATAATGTGAAAAGAAACAGACTCAACGAAAACCGAGCAGAAAGCTTGGTTTATGTGCACTACAACTTGAGGTTGTTGAGCCATTACTGTGATCGGGCTAATGAAGATCCCACATATAAAATTTGGGACAATCACCCTGAGGACGACAATTTGGAGGATGGCATTGTACATATTGAAGAACTAGAAGAGGAGCTTGTAAGGGATGAAAATGAAGCAGCTGCAGCAGCCATGCCACCTCCATCGACACCCTCGCGTGGAGGTTCTAGTTCTGGTCGTCGGTCTGTGCGGGAGACTCCTAGAAGACCACCACGACCTGCTTATACTCCTGGAGACTCTCGTGGCAAGGGCCACTTGTAGATTTACAGTTCACTTGTCTTTTTTAGTTTCTATTAGACTTTAGTTTTCATAACTGTTGAGTTTTGAGTCCTTGACTCTTGACTCTTGACTCTTTCATATCATTATGATATTTTTTGTAAACATTATATCACTGTGACAATGAAAATTTGAAGTTTGAAGTTGGGCCTTGGCAATTATAACTCATTGGTAATGATTGTGAATTATGAATATCATGCTTTGTGAAAGACTAAAGTTGTTTCATTTCATCTCATTATTCATGTTTCATTTTATAAATTTTTAACATTTCATATCATGTTAACAATTAGAAGTTAGGACTTAGAAATATCTTCGATATTACTTCTTGTAATGGTTAAACTTGGCTTACAAGTACAACTTTGGTGATCAATGATGATAAATGTTATTGAATTTTCAATTCTGAAAGCTTGAAGTTGAAACTTTAATATTGAATTTGATGAATCATGATTTATAAGACTCAATATGTTGCAGTTGTAATATGTATTTTACTAACTTGTGGACATGGTTGATGACGATTATAATTTCTAGATGATTGATGTGATATGGTTCAATGATCAATTTATGTTTTTTTATGTTTTTTATGTCTATTTCATCATTCTACATGTTTTTGTTGACATATATGTATCAAAAATTTAAAAATATAAAATATATATATATTTTTAAAAAATCGCTCCCGGATTCGCTCCCAAACCAGGAGCTTCTGAAAATGGTCGCTCCCGCTCCCGTTTTCGCTCCCGCTCCTGCTCCCAAGTAACATTGCACCAGATAATTGACCATTCAAACAAAAATGAAAGGAATCTAAGAAAAAAGAGACACTAATAAAGCATGTCAAGTCATGTATGCTTCATAGAACACTTCAACTTTGTTAAACAGAAACAAGTTGTTAGTGTTTCAGCTTGCTAAACTGCTCACAATGCAAAAATTGGGTTGAAGTTTCAATTCAAGCAGTACTTTTAAAATACTCTAGTTGTAACATACATGCTTAAATATTCCCACACGATATACTATTTATCCTTGGATATTACCCTCAAAACTGGGCTAATTCAGCCTGTGACCTAAAATGCATAACCTACAATGTTTAGATTGAATTACTTTTCAATTCATCTTATCTTGATTCCTTTCTAACAGAAGCCTGTAAAAATAATATCAATGGACTGCTTCTAAATCAATGATTGCAAATAGTTAAACTCTTCACAAGGTACGAGGGTCTCCCTCGATCTCCAACATATTAAACACGATGCAATTATGAGCTAAAGTCAGATGAACAGAAACATACTCAAATTCAAACACTGGATTCAGTGATTAAAAGCAAGGGACTATCACATATTTACCAAGATTCAACTTGGGAAATATCACTGAATAAAGGCAGTGATAAACTGGTAATTTACCTTATGTAGCATCCCTTTCCATAATCTTCCAACAAATTGGTCTCCTCAAACAGAAAATACTGATTATGATCGATTGTTATAACAACAAAGGGAGTGAGATTTTTTCAAAAGCCATCAGAAGCAGAAAACAAATAACAGAGGAGAAATAAATAATTTGTTCCCAGTACATGATTTTGTAATCAAATAAAAATACTTTTTCAACTCACAAGGACTGAAAGATGACTCGATTTCAGAACTTTATCCAGATCTTTAGCATTCAAAATGCAACCAAACAAAAAGGGCAAGGGCTAACCAGCCTGCCATAGGGCATTAAATGCTTGTATGTAGGCGGCCCTTACCATGGATGTCCATACCCGAACCCATAATCGAATGCCGCATCCATCGTCATGCCATAAACAATCCGGTCGGCCGTCCCCATCGCGTCATTCTCTTTCCGGGAACGCGGGACCCACCACCTCCGAGCTGGCACTGGGTCACTTTTCAAACCTGCCCTCGCGCCAAAATACAATTTCATTTTCACCATTCGGCACCCGCTCCCATCGAACATGCTCTGCAACCCGTCTCGAGGAAACCAGCCGGCGTTGTGCACCCACCTCGCAGGTCCGCTCTCGTCAATCCCAGCATTCTGTGCGGCGTGAGGTAAAGTAACCTCCCTGCTTACAGAAAATTTAGGATCTATGCGAGTGTGGAAATAAAAAATGCTTCTGCTGTATATTTCCTTCTCCTCGCAATTCAACACAAAACCTGTATTAAACCACAACCGTGAGTACACAGCGCCACAGAACCTGTTTGTGCATGATTGTTAACCCGCAACCGTGAGTGCACAGCGCCACAAAACCTGTTTGTGCATGATTGGAGGAAAACATGATTGAACACATTGATCTGAGAAGACCGCCAGATTTAGGCCCACGTTTATGGCAATAACAGGAAGTTTGTTTTCATTATCTTGGATACTTATGAAGTGTCAGAAGCCATTTATATAACTCCAAAAATCAATCTGCTTTATTTTTTTATTAAATTTTAAACTATTATCATGTAAAAATCTCCCTCAAACTGGATCAACTTAGATCTAAAAACTTCATGCCAATGCAGGCTTGGATCTGTGTAATAAACTAGGCAACGCTAAATCTCAACCACCACAGCCAGAAGATTACAGTGTTTGCCAAGTTTAGCATGCTTTAAGGTTCTGATATATATATATAAAAAAGCACAAAATCACTTCTGCCTGTTCACAAATTTGAGCACCATTTCAAATAAATGTCTTTAGAAAACAAGGTTTCAAAGATGTACTGAACAAAAAAAATAAAATAAGCCCATGGAAAGCAGAATATCCAGAAACCTGAATAGAGCAACGGAACCAAAAATACACATATCTAGACATATAGCACTTATTCTTGGATACAAGATTACAGTTTTTGCCAAGTTTAGCATGCTTTAAGGTTCTGATATATATATAAAGAAGCACAAAATCACTTCTGCCTGTTCACAAATTTGAGCACAATTTCAAATAAATGTCTTTAAAAAACAAGGTTTCAAAGATGTACTGAACAAAAAAAATAAAATAAGCCCATGGAAAGCAGAATATCCAGAAAGCTGAACAGAGCAACAGAACCAACAATACACATATCTAGACATATAGCACTTATTCTTGGATACTTATCAAGTGTCTTGAGCTGCTGATTCTCCTACTAGTTGTGAAGTTCATTGAGTTTTTCAACTTAAGCTTAGCATAGATTCATTTAACTTTAGCGCTGTCTATTAAACACCAAGCCTACCTTTTAAAAAAAAACTATTCTTAAAAAAGCTTCCAGGGTTCAGATGGATCCATGCTACTTTGTTTTGTTTTGTTTTTTTTTTTTTTTTACCTCTTCTGGCATTGGCCCTTTTTTTACACCCAGACTAAGATCACCTTACTCCAATAGTAATGTATTTGATATGTTTCTGGCTGCCATTTCTAAGGAGTACCAGCCCTTTACTGTTGATATGTTTTTGGCTGCCATTGTGCCTCTCTTCTTCTGTATTTTGGGTTTGTTTTGAGAGGATACAGTCATCTATTTTCCTAGGTGAAGTATATCAATTTGTCATAGTATATCCTCTCTTATATGCTCAGGCTATTGTATGAAGGAATATCAATTTGTCATAGTATATCCCCTCTTATATGCTCAGGCTATTGTATGCATCATTCTATTATGACGTGATTATTTTGTTTATATTTTTGTGAACCATATTAGATGTTATCTCTTACAAGGGCGGGGTTTGAATTATTTTGTGTCTTTGTTATTTGAGCCACACATTATGTTATTCAGAAGGCCTTTGAATTACCAGCAAAACCACCAGCAGCAGGCACAGCAGCATCCTAATCATGGAAATGAACCAGAGACAAAATATTTTAAAAAAATCTTGTTTGGATCTGACCTGAACCTTCCTTTGAGAGGCTATCTGCTTCCCCATTAAACCAGACCCTACTTCTCATCATTTTCCTCAATCTGGGAAGGTAGAATTTCAAACCAGCACGTCACACCATTATTAAGGAGATTGAGACAATATACAACATAGATTTAACAGAAATATTCTAAATAAGATGGAAGAGACAATACACCTACTATGTGGCCATGGACGACCAAGGAAAATGTTGGATGACGAAATTTGGTGAAGCAGAAATACCTCTATAACTACGCTGCATGATATGGGGAAACGGAAACCTGAATTTGAAATAGAAATGTGACCCCTCAAATTAGTAAACAGTGATGTGCTTTTTCAAATAGAACCTGTTTGTGCATGATTGGAGGAAAACATGATTGAACACATTGATCTGAGAAGACCGCCAGATTTAGGCCCACGTTTATGGCAAATAACAGGAAGTTTGTATCTTAATAATTTAACTTTTCTTCTCATGTGTTAATGCATTGTGTAACAAAACTAAAAAATTTATAATAAATCATTGTTGGTATTATGAGCAGGAGAAGAAGCTAATTATTTAAACATAGGCAATCACAAAAGAACATGATAAACTCTCTCTCATGCTCTGTTTTTTTGTTTTCATTATCTTGGATACTTATTTCTATTTGCTAAGAGTAAAAAGCCATCTCAATATGGAATCCCAAAAGTCGCAAGCCTTTCCTTCCATGAAGTGATTGCAGTCACATAATTCGATTGCTATTTTATATGTTCAAGCACAGCAGTGCAAAATGAAAAGATAAGTAGGCAGGAGAGGGATAAAAGTAGTTGAGGGCAGGAGAACCTGGTTTAAGATTCCTTTGAACAATTAACAAGACACTAAAGGTCACAACCTTTGGTGAATAATGATACCACCTAAGACACTATAAAAAAAAATGGGATTGAAACCATTAGGTATCCATCCAAGAAGCGTTTTCCCATGTGATCTCTGCTCAAGGAGAGTGAATACCTCAGTTGCCCGCAATACTTAAAGAAGGACGAATGTTGGAGCATGAATGGTTTCTATAGTCTACTAGAATGCCAAGTATCTACTCAAGTAAGAGGATGGTTTCTTTTGTGATTTTCGTACCTTGTGTAGGACTGTTGAGCGAGGGTTTTGGAGGTATCCTCTGTCTAGTTTGTGCCCTAGTTTATAGCTTCTTTTATGCAAAAAAATTCACCATAAGTCCGTCGCTATGCGGCCTAGTTTTTTGCATTAATCATGAGGAACGAGACCCTTAACAGGTGACATGCTACTGTGATATGTCTCTGCAATAAGGACACATGACTTAAGGATTTAGCACATGTATTTTAGTGAGGAACAGGGGCCAAGATATTGCTCAAATTGTGGCAGAACAAAGCATGTTGGGACTGTCTATTGGATTGTATTGAAGTGAAGGCTAGTGGGAAGAATCAAGGAGAAAGGAGTGTTGAAGGTTGGTGGGTAAAGGTCTGTTTAATAGGCTGATTGGGTAGCGTGTGAATAAGCCCTAAGTTTCATGCAATTTGGGGAGAAAAATTGCGGATGTTTGGGTTACTTCTTGATGCCTATGATCATCCTCTTTCGTGATGAAAGGGGTTGTGTTGGCAGATTTATGGATTTCCTAAGTAAAATGAATGGGATAAAAGTCAATGATAGGTGAATTTGGTTCAGTCATTAATGGCCTGTGATGCTCAGGAAGTGCATTTGCACTGCAACCATATCGATGTCTTAGTCAACAACATTTTGACACACACAAAGAAGTTGAATAGTAATATAGCAAAAAATTAACAAGTCATATTAGTATAGTACCTTGCAGATGGAAGAACTCCCATTAACTGATTGAATGGCTTGAATGGAGTCCGAAGAATAAATGTAATCTTTAACTGACTGAGACCCATAAGATCAGAGGCAAAAGGAGCATAATGGTATGGATAATACCTGGCAAATAAATAAACCAGTCAACCAATATTTTCAACTCAATTAGAGTGCAAACTTACTTGTTTTTGCATCAATTCAGTTAGAAGCAAACATATCACGAAATAAATGTGCTGAGAAAAATATTATACAGCCCAATTAGGAAGGATACATCAACTCTTCATGTAAGTATATGCACGTGTCTGTAACAGTAAAAAACCCTAGCAAAAGTAAATACAATGCCAACTCCTTGTGTGTTATTTCATATATATATATATATATATATATATATAGCATAGATTGATCTTTATCCCATATCTGTTTTATGTTGAGGCATCAAATCTCTCAAGTTACTAAATCCAATGGTTACAGCACACGCCACTGATTAACATTTTGTTCCAAGCAGGACATTCTACATCCCAAGTAAAGGGGATCCTTCAAACTTTGCATGTATGTTTGTAATATGTATGTTGAGAGGTATCAAATTTCTCAAGGTACAAGTCCCAAGGTTTTTGCATTCACAACTAATTTACTGCTTGTTTAGTTGTTCCAAGAGGCACATAAATCTGCCAACACAACAGTGATAAGGCAACTACTTTATCACTATACTTAGGGTTGTACCAATTCTGCCAACACAACCCCTTTCATCACGAAAGAGGATGATCATAGGCATCAAGAAACAACCCAAACATCCGCAATTTTTCTCCCCAAATTGCATGAAACTTAGGGCTTATTCACACGCTACCCAATCAGCCTATTAAACAGACCTTTCTCCTTGATTCTTCCCACTAGCCTTCACTTCAATACAATCCAATAGACAGTCCCAACATGCTTTGTTCTGCCACAATTTGAGCAATATCTTGGCCCCTGTTCCTCACTAAAATACATGTGCTAAATCCTTAAGTCATGTGTCCTTATTGCAGAGACATATCACAGTAGCATGTCACCTGTTAAGGGTCTCGTTCCTCATGATTAATGCAAAAAACTAGGCCGCATAGCGACGGACTTATGGTGAATTTTTTTGCATAAAAGAAGCTATAAACTAGGGCACAAACTAGACAGAGGATACCTCCAAAACCCTCGCTCAACAGTCCTACACAAGGTACGAAAATCACAAAAGAAACCATCCTCTTACTTGAGTAGATACTTGGCATTCTAGTAGACTATAGAAACCATTCATGCTCCAACATTCGTCCTTCTTTAAGTATTGTGGGCAACTGAGGTATTCACTCTCCTTGAGTAGAGATCACATGGGAAAACGCTTCTTGGATGGATACCTAATGGTTTCAATCCCATTTTTTTTATAGTGTCTTAGGTGGTATCATTATTCACCAAAGGTTGTGACCTTTAGTGTCTTGTTAATTGTTCAAAGGAATCTTAAACCAGGTTCTCCTGCCCTCAACTACTTTTATCCCTCTCCTGCCTACTTATCTTTTCATTTTGCACTGCTGTGCTTGAACATATAAAATAGCAATCGAATGTATGTGACTGCAATCACTTCATGGAAGGAAAGGCTTGCGACTTTTGGGATTCCATATTGAGATGGCTTTACTCTTAGCAAATAGAAATGGCAGAAGGCTCTCAATACTCTGTACACACAACAAAATTATTTTTGGAGTTATATAAATGGCTTCTGACACTTCATAAGTGGGGGTGTCAGAACATTGATAATATTCAAATGAAACCAGAGACAAAATAAAACCAGGACTATTAATTGACAGTAACCCAAAAACAGATAAAGAGCCTACTTTACATGCAGTAATGCCATGGTACACATTTATTTTAACCGGCTCTCTGAGGCCCTCTTATAATAGCAAAAAATATGTAGTGTGACCTTTGATGACCAAAGTCAAATAGATATTATATCTTATGGATATTTAAACTAGGGAATCTGTACTCACAAAGTGGAATTTCTTGATTTTGCTAAATTTGAATTACTACAAGAATCTCATGCTTCCATTTTTTCCAGCAATTCGTTCATTTTAGTCCCGCTCTTATGCATTGACAATATCTATCCATTGCTTCAACCAGATGACATAACTCAATATCAACCAGCTACAGTTTGGTTGAATGTACATGTTTATATTTCTAATGTCAATATCTATTGTTTCATTTCACAATTGTTGGACTTTTAGTTATTTTTTTCTAGAAAGTAGAAATATGCTTTGTGGGTGTTGTTTCCAATGACTTCTCTCATGCTCTGTTTTGTTTGTTTTCATCATCTTGGATACTTACATTTTTCTTGATATGTATCAGTACGCTGTTTTTTTTTTAAACCAGAACTTAATCATGTCCTCTTCTGTGATATATGTATCTAAATCATTGACTTTGATCAACATTTCTTCCACTGAGATTTGGTTTTTACAAGACATTGTACAAAAATTTAGAAAAACAAAGACAAAGCTAATATTGTGGCTTCTTGGCAAATATGATGTAGATCCATCAACAAATGCAACATATGGTTCCCTCGTAAAAAGCTTAGCATTTGTGAGGAAATTTGTTGTTGGAATCATGGTTCCAAAGGACTACATTTGCTCGGTCGATACAAACTTGTATTTAGAAGCACCTACAAGTATTGTACAAGATGCACACTCTGCAGGGCTGGAAATATTTGCTGCTAATTTTGCCAAATTATAGCTATGACCCAGTAAGGGAATATCTTCAGTTTGTGGACAACAAGAATTTCACATTTAATGGCATCCTAACCGATTCCTCTGTAACAACATCAGAGGCTATAGGTATGAATTTCTTTCTACTTAACCTCCACCAATTTTTGAAATTCCTTATCCATGCCCTCTTGGCCAAAGAGGTATTAGTTTATTTCTTTAAACTTGCAGACAATGCAAACATCAATCATCATAATAGTTATATCAGTGCAATATTTAGCAGCCTGTGTCGAAGCCTTTTTTTTATGGTGCCAATCCATTTCTGCCATCAAAACAACGATTTAAACACTCTCACGGATTTCCCCAAAATTTTCTCACAAGATATTGTCCAGAAATTCATGGTATGGACAAAATTTTGGGGTCATTAGACAACACCCAAAAGTTTTGAATTGCAAATTCTACGAACATCTAGGGTGGACAGCAGCAAAGTCAAACAATTTATGTTTTGTACTGCAGATTCTGCGAACATCCAGAATGGACAGCAACCAAGCTAAACAATTTATGATTTGGATTGCAGATTCTGCTAGCACACATGATTTGACTTCATAGATTGGAAACATTTAGCACACATGATTTGACTTCCTGGATATTGCCTCTTGTTGATGGTGATCTGGATAAGCATAGGAGTGTTCTCTCTATTTGGAACCCTCCACCCAATGCAATCCCTCTTTCAAGATGTGAGCAATAGCTCTGAAACACTAACAGTGAATTGCAATTGGAATCGCTGGATATAGCAATGTTTTTGAAAATGGATATAGCAATGTTTTTGGAAATGTAACAGGAAAAACCATTTTCTAGGGTTTCTTTAGTCAATCTTACTAAAAGATGATATTTTGAAGTCCTTAGAATCCTTGATAGCATGATAAGGTTTGTCTTAAATGATTCATTTCTTCTTGTCATGCTACATCCTCATTTTCGTGAACATGCATGCATTATTAACTCTTTATGCCCAAAGTCTTATCACTGATATTTGATTTTCTGTTATTTTTCAAGGATGTGCATTCAAACTTGAGGTAGCATAAAAATAATCAATTTCAATCAGGATATTTTGTCATATTAAAGTATTCTAACATGAATCTATTTTGTTGTTGTCACTATGCAGTGCTTCTAAGCTCACGGAATGGTGGAAAAGTGGACACTGTGCATTGAAGTATCATGCCGCCCAAATCCGGGTTGAGCATCTTTAAAATTTGTCCTTCACAATGGGGCAAAAAATCATGTGATTTATAGAATATGGGAAGTGCAGGGAAAGACAACCAATAACGAAGCATACTACATTACACTTGTTGCGGGGTTAAAAGAGGCAAAACACAATGGGGTGAATAACATAACAGTGCTGACAAACTCAGATTTAATCTGTAATCACATGGAAGGCATCTACAATGTTCGCGCAGACAATTTGAAGCCCCTCTACAGAGAGGCAAAAATCTGGAGTGCTCGATTTAATTCTTTTTCGATAAAGCACCTTGCGGAGATCCATAAAATCTCTACTGATCTAATGGTTGGAGCAATCTCAAGTGTAGATGCAGGTGCCAGAGATGATTCAGGATCATCGTTCATTCCACTGGCAAACATTGATCAGCATCAGTATAGGTCTCGACTATGTGTATACACCATGGTTGTCATTTTTCTTGGGATTCTCATACCGTGGTTCTTTCAGTAAAGAACTCGTTAATGTACTTTTTTTTGGTTTTGTAATATCATTCACCTTAGATGTCCAATCATGTTATAACTGAATTCATGTGTCCAATTATGTACATTATATTTGAGGTGAACTAATTATTCTTAACCTACTAGTGGTTCAGCGAAGATTATTGTAGCTCCGTTTGAATTTAATTTTAATTTCAAGTTTCAGATGCTACCTCTTTAATAGTGTTGATTTCCACCTGGATGGATGCCATGGGAATAAATGAAAGTAACAAAATAAGGTTATTTACATCTGGTTTGTTGGTTTTCACAACATTTAAGAAGTATAAGTCATTTCTGATGCAAACCCTAGCTATATCCATATCTATATGATGACAAGCCGAAAATAGTTGATGCGTGATCTAATGTGAGATGAAGAATTTCATACCATGAAACCCTCCTAGGAACATTGATGCATAATAATGACAAACTCTAACCTAGTATGAAATTAATTTTCTTAGGTACATGGTTTGCCCTAGAATGATGCAATGTACGCATATATCAATGAAGCCCTACATGCCCATGATGCTTTTGAAGATGCCATAATCTTAATAAATAAAGTTAATAAATAAAGAACACAAGTGAAGAAACGCTCATCTTTCAAAATTGCCTAAAAGATTAAAAATATGGAGTCAATAAACTTTGTCAAAATCATAATGATAAAATCTGCTTCAAAAAGCTTAATCCCCCATTTTCTTGACATTTGTTTTTCTTGACATGTCCCTTGTTCGTCACACCCACACTAATCTTCCAACTAGGACACCTTTCTTACAAGCACAAGAAATGCTCTAGAGTCTAGTGTCCCATGTTTTTAGCACCGGAACCAAAAACCAAGGCTTTGCAATTTACAAGAATGACACCAACAATAACAACTAGAAAGTTAAAGCGTAATGCCCCATAATATTGGCCATCTCGTTACCACAGGTCTAACTCAGCTAATGGCCATAGCTCATCATCTAATCAAGAACACTCACTATTGACTTTACACCGGAATCAACGGTGATGTGCGACCATAAAAAGTATGCCATAAACCATAACAAGGAAGTACATCATCACCATCCATATTCATCAAAGTGTAACGAAGAAAGATGTAACAAATACCATGCTTATTAACATATACACAACAACTACAAGAATCCCGATGGAACAAAGTAGGTTATCAAACATTTAGAACAATGCTCCATTCAGTATCCACACATTATGGCAAGAACCCTTCAATAGCATGCCAAAACTAATCAATCTTACCATTTGTAACAACCCAAAACTAGCAACAACCCTAAACTGTTCAGAGCTCAAGTACTTGTACACCACTACCTGCTCAATGGCAATTTAGGTAAACTTTACAGCGTTCCGTTACCCTTATGTACATGCATCTTTCACATCCAAACTAGTAAGTAAAGCAGAGTCGTTTCCAAAGAAACGTTACAATGAGTTCGAAGCTCTCTTAAAACTTCCAAATTTAAAATGAATATCACTTTACATTTGACCAAGTCAAATAATATATCTAAAATGGGGATTAATAACTCGCCGACCAAGTCAAATAATATATTTAAAAGGAGAGTAATAAATAATATATTTAAAAGGAGGATTACTCACTGTACCATATAATTCATCTTTAGATCCCGTGTAATGCATAAAGAGGTGGAATGCTATGTTATGGAGCCCATGTACTATTATCACAAGCATCACTTTCAGTTATATCAAGGTGTCAAGGTTATTTCTATATTATATGTTAATTAGAGTCTAGCAGTGAGCAGCTTGATTAATTCATATATCCTGAAGCCTTATGAATAGTTGTATAGCTATGTTTTTATAGAGATGTAAAATTGGTTGTGTGAATGGCCTAGAGATGGCCTGTGCTCATGGTTTTTTTGGAGCCAAGGCTAGTTTACATATGACATCACTATGTTTTCACAATCATAACATTTTATATCAGTTCATTTACTAAATGAACTAAATTATGGTGCATCCAAAAACCAGATTAGTGTGATATTAGAAATTTTATTCATTAGATTTTAAATCCAGAATGTTTCAGTGTAATGCCTTCTGGATCTATTTTCAAAATCACAACAGATTAAATCAGTTCATTTACTAAATGAATTAAATTATGGTGCACCCAGAGACCAGATTAGTATGATATTAAAGCTTTTGTTCATTAGATTTAAATCCAGTGTAATGCCTTCTGGACCCTCTTTGGTATATGGGTTGTTATCTATGTAATGTCCATAATAATTGCAACTTTTACAATAATACTGTCTTTCCTCCTCGTCACTGATTGAAGAACAAGGATCCATTAAGCTGCCAATATCCTCCATAGACAAGATAACTGCTTAGCCGTATGGCTAGTTACACAGATCAAACTTTACAAAAAAAACTCGTTGAAAAACCATGGTGCTTTACAGGCCTTATCTTCCCAAGCATATACTAAAAGAATACAATTTTGTATCAATATAGTGAAATATGCTACAAATTACAATGACATTTGAAAAACTCCATCACTAACTCTGCTTTCCAAAGCAATGGGTGTCTCACTTGGAGGAGGCTCACAACACAAATAGCCATGGAACTGCTATTATAGCTCTGTTTCGAAGAATAGATAACTCTTGATACATAATATAGCCGAAAAGGTATAACAATAACCAGATCGTTCTGCAGGAAAGTGATCTAAGGTTAGACTAAACATCTGAAAACAAATCTAATATATTCTTAGTGTGAACAGGACTTCATTAGTTATGACTTCCACCTGTTGCACCTTGTCACCATCCTATACAAACCAGTTGACTCCCTGACCAGAGAATCTGTGAGATGGCTTTCCAAATAAACTTGGAAAGGCTGATTTTATTCACTTTCATGGACATCAAAAGACAACTATAACTGCAAGGAGATGATGATTCTGCCATAAAAAATTAATAATCGGCGCAAGATTGTGGTCGATTGCCACGCAAACTGCTAGGTGATGCCTGGCGATTTAGTTCCTGGAAACATGAAGCACAAAACAATTTAGATAACTGATAATGTAGCATGTACTCTTTGCTTGAGTTTAAGTGTTGTTTGAGAATTCTAGGAGGCAGCTGCAAACTTTCAAAATTTCGAGTGCATTCTTTAACTCAAAAATTGAAGAACAGAAAAAGCCCAAAGCAGAAAAATATCAAGGTCAAATGTCACAATTTGGAATGAGCTTGATTAGCATACCTCTGAAAAATGCAGGTGTCCAAGTTGTGTATAGGTTGACTTCACAATGGTTTCTGTTAAATCTCTGTTGTATATTGTCTCAATCTCCTTAATAATGGTGTGACGTGCTGGTTTGAAATTCTAACTTCCCAGATTGAGGAAAATGATGAGAAGTAGGGTCTGGTTTAATGGGGAAGCAGATAGCCTCTCAAAGGAAGGTTCAGGTCAAATCCAAACAAGATTTTTTAAAAATATTTTGTCTCTGGTTCATTTCCATGATTAGGATGCTGTTGTGCCTGCTGCTGGTGGTTTTGCTGGTAATTCAAAGGCCTTCTGAATAACATAATGTGTGGCTCAAATAACAAAGACACAAAATAATTCAAACCCCGCCTTTGTAAGAGATAACATCTAATATGGTTCACAAAAATAGAAACAAATAATCACGTCATAATAGAATGATGCATACAATAGCCTGAGCATATAAGAGGGATATACTATGACAAATTGATATTCCTTCATACAATAGCCTGAGCATATAAGAGAGGATATACTATGACAAATTGATATACTTCATTCACTTAGGAAAATAGATGACTGTATCCTCTCAAAACAAACCCAAAATACAGTAGAAGAGAGGCACAATGGCAGCCAAAAACATATCAACAGTAAAGGGCTGGCACTCCTTAGAAATGGCAGCCAGAAACATATCAAATACATTACTATTGGAGTAAGGTGATCTTAGTCTGGGTGTAAAAAAAGGGCCAATGCTAGAAGAGGTTAAAAAAAAAAAAAAAAACAAAACAAAACAAAGTAGCATGGATCCATCTGAACCCTGGAAGCTTTTTTAAGAATAGTTTTTTTTAAAAGGTAGGCTTGGTGTTTAATAGACAGCGCTAAAGTTAAATGAATCTATGCTAAGCTTAAGTTGAAAAACTCAATGAACTTCACAACTAGTAGGAGAGTCAGCAGCTCAAGACACTTGATAAGTATCCAAGAATAAGTGCTATATGTCTAGATATGTGTATTGTTGGTTCTGTTGCTCTGTTCAGCTTTCTGGATATTCCGCTTTCCATGGGCTTATTTTATTTTTTTTGTTCAGTACATCTTTGAAACCTTGTTTTTTAAAGACATTTATTTGAAATTGTGCTCAAATTTGTGAACAGGCAGAATTTTGTGCTTCTTTATATATATATCAGAACCTTAAAGCATGCTAAACTTGCAAAAACTGTAATCTTGTATCCAAGAATAAGTGCTATATGTCTAGATATGTGTATTGTTGGTTCCGTTGCTCTGTTCAGGTTTCTGGATATTCTGCTTTCCATGGGCTTATTTTTTTTTTTTTGTTCAGTACATCTTTGAAACCTTGTTTTCTAAAGACATTTATTTGAAATGGTGCTCAAATTTGTGAACAGGCAGAAGTGGTTTTGTGCTTCTTTATATATATATATCAGAACCTTAAAGCATGCTAAACTTGGCAAACACTGTAATCTTCTGGCTGTGGTGGTTGAGATTCAGCGTTGCCTAGTTTATTACACAGATCCAAGCCTGCATTGGCATGAAGTTTTTAGATCTAAGTTGATCCAGTTTGAGGGAGATTTTTACATGATAATAGTTTAAAATTTAATAAAAAAATAAAGCTGATTGATTTTTGGAGTTATATAAATGGCTTCTGACACTTCATAAGTATCCAAGATAATGAAAACAAACTTCCTGTTATTTGCCATAAACGTGGGCCTAAATCTGGCGGTCTTCTCAGATCAATGTGTTCAATCATGTTTTCCTCCAATCATGCACAAACAGGTTCTGTGGCGCTGTGCACTCACGGTTGCGGGTTAACAATCATGCACAAACAGGTTCTGTGGCGCTGTGCACTCACGGTTGTGGGTTAATACAGGTTCTGTGTTGAACTGCGAGGAGAAGGAAATATACAGCAGAAGCGTTTTTTATTTCCACACTCGCATAGATCCTAAATTTTCTGTAAGCAGGGAGGTTACTTTACCTCACACCGCACAGAATGCCTGGATTGACGAGAGCGGACCTGCGAGGTGGGTGCACAGCGCCGGCTGGTTTCCTCGAGATGGGTTGCAGAGCAGGTTCGACGGGAGCGGGTGCCGAATGGTGAAAATGAAATTGTATTTTGGTGCGAGGGCAGGTTTGAAAAGTGACCCGGTGCATGGGTTCGGGTATGGACATCCATGGTAAGGGCTGCCTCCATACGGGCATTTAATGCCCTATGGCAGGCTGGTTAGCCCTTGCGAACAAAAAGTACCTTAGTTTTTGTACTTGATACCTTGAACATCACTAAAAAATTATTTCCAACTCTGCCAAGTTTTAGCCTTTAGGCAGGTATCCAAATTCTGTGGTAAGACTTTTGCCTGGAAAGGAAGTTGATCATTTCTCATCTTAGTCAATCCTCGGAACCATTTTGCTGCTTTGCTTGTGCCAAACAGGACATTACAGTCTGCACATTTATCACAAAACTAACATAATCAATAACATGAACACATCTGAAATAAAAAGGGGTTATATACTCTAACATGCAGCAATGTTGTTAAAACTGAAAAAATAAATAAAAGCTGTCCAGAGACAGAGCAAGTTACCTGATGACCCTGATTGATCTTCTGAAACAACAATAATAGCATCCATAATGCGCTCCTCTGCTTTTGTCATACAGATTAAAAAATCAAAACCCTGAATACCCTTCCTGTTGTGAAGCAGAAACATCAAAACTTCCCACTTCAAAACCCCATAGCTTGCAGACTGCCTTCAAAGCCTTAATCTATACTGAACGAAGCCATTAGTGGGAAATGCTTTATGCTAAATGAGATGTAACTAATCTCTGACCAGAATATGAAGAGAAAAATTGTCAGATTCAGTATCTGTCGAATACAAGTACCTATCTATCTGGTAAAACAACAATAGTAGCATCCATAATGCCCATCTTTTCTCTTGTCATACAAATTAAAATATCAAAACCCTAATTGCTCTTATTATTGTGAAGCGGAAACATCAAAACTTCCCACTTCTAAAACCCAAAGCTTGCAGTCTGTTTTCAAAGCCTTAATTTATATTGGAGGAGGGAATGACCAATGTTGTACACTAAAAGAACTACTAGTACCCTTTTATCCACAATTTCTCTATACAAGGAGCATAGATTTAAATTTCCCAAAAAAATAACCTGTTACAATTTTACAAAATGTTAAAAGACACAACAGCATGAATACAGGATATGCCAGCTTCCTTTTAAAAGCTTTGCACATGAAATGAAGCTCGAAATCAGATCTGCATAATCTTATGTAACGTGACCATGATCTTGCAACTGATGCATGAACTCCCTCTCCTGGGTAACAAATCTGGCTAGAGAAAACTTCCCAGCACTTTTATAGGCATCTATAACTGCCTTGAACGTGAATTCGTTTGGCTGAAAACCCTTCTGTTTCATTTTGTAAAACATTCTCCTAACACCGTCTACCAACCCTAGCTTCCCATAGCTAATTATCATACTTGCATAAGTAATTGTATCTGGTTCAAGACCTTTGGCTTGCATGATCATGAACATCTTGTAAGCTTCATTAATCCTCCCAGCACTACCAAGTGCATATATAACAGCATTGTAAGAAGACACATCAAAATCCAACCCAGAAGCTCTCAGTTCATCACAAGCTTCCAAAGCTTCAGCATGCATCCCCACTGCAGAAAAGATTGTCATTCTCAAGGCCTGAATACCATGTGGAAGCCCACTTTTACGTGCAACATCGAGCTGCTCTACTGCCTCTCTTGGAATGCCTCCTCTCTTCAGAAGAATGCCCAGTGTTTTGTATGTATTCTCATTGGGTGAAGCCTTTAGTTTTAACATTTGATGAAAAACTTCAGCAGCCTCTCTCAATCTTCCATCTGCAATGAACAGGCTAATGACACTATTAAAAGAAAGAACGTTAGTAAGAAATCCCGATTCTAACATTTCCTTTGCAATTTCAGTGGCTTCATTAAGCCTTCCATTCTTTTTGTATAAGGACAACATCATGGAAAAAGAAAATTCATTTGCCTGCTGCTTTTCCTTCAAGACTTTGAACACTTCTTGTGCTTCAGTCACCATATCAGTGCGAGCATAAAGGTCAAGCATACAGCCTGATAAAAAAGCATCTGGCTCAACACCCAATTCCTGTATGCGTTTGTACGTTTCTTGTGCTTCCTTCAAAAGACCACGTTTACTATAAACCTTAATCAAAGAACTATACACCACAGAGTTCCCTGCAAAACCAGCATTTTGCATTATTTGAAAGTAACGTACAGCTTCTTCCACACATCCAGCTTCAGCAAATGCATTTATCAAGGCACCATAAACAAAAACATCTGGCTCCACACCTGCTTTAACCATCTTTTCAAACATCTTCTCTGCCTCTGCAGCTCGACCCAATCTTCCATAGGCGGCAATAACAGCACAAAATGATGAACAGTTAGGCACAAACCCTGCTTCCTGCATTTTGGTAATAAAGTGTTTTGATTCATCTAGAAGTCCTGAACTTGCAAATGTCTGAATGACAGAAGCATATGTACATCTGTCAGGCAAAACCCCTTGAACTTCCATTCTTTCAAACAACTTCAGAACCTTGTCATGGACTTTTGCAATCCCATAGGCCTTGATCATGACATTAAATTCTAATACAGTTTGACCCTCGCCTCTTTCTTGACTGCACTTAAACACCTTTTCAGCTTCTAACCAATAACCCTGTTCCCCATATGCATCAATATTGGCAGCATAGCACTCACAGCTCATTCCTCCAGCAAGATGGAACCTTTCAAACCATGCCCATGCTTTCTCAAGCATCCCCAGATCTATATACATCCTAATAACAGCTGATTCGGAGTACTCATCCACATGAATGCCCAATCCATCCATCTCCCTGACAACAGCTTCTACTTCACTGACCATGTGTTTAATACAAAATGCATATAAAATAGTTCGACAACCCACAGTATCAGGAACGAGTCCTGCTTCCTTCATTTTTGTGAAGTAACAAAATGCTTTATCAATATTGTCATTTTGAGCATGCAATGCTATAAGAGTGTTATACGTCCTTGTGTCAGGCAAGCAATGAAGCTCTTCCATTTTCACCATAAGGGCATCTGCTTCGTCAAGATATCCATAAGATCCACATATGTGAATCATGGTATTGAATGTTACAACATTTGGGCTTATTCCTTCTTTTAACATCTTAGAAAATAACTTGGAAGCTTCTTTTAGGCGGCCTGCCTTCCCATATGTATCAATTAATGTATTATACATGTAAGAACTGCGTGGCCTCTGAACTTGATCATTCTCTCTGCAAGGATCCATGCACTTATCATCTAATAACCCTTTAATGAGCACTCCTTCAGGAAAATTATTTGGAGAGCAGTCCCTTTTACCCACTGGGTCCTCAAAATGATTTTTTACTTCACAACGACGACTAATATAGAAGAAATCCTTCTGTTGCTGTCGATCAGGCTCTGATTTAGATGAACAAACATTTGTAGTATTTCCTACAAAGATTTTCCCAGAAGACCAGTCCCTGAAGAACTGTTCAGCTTTCTCAAATTCCCTTGCCTTCTTCAAAATATGGACTACCGTGTTCACGATGACCTCATCTGGCCAGAGACCTTGTGATATCATGCGATCCAGCCAGAGAAGAGCCTCTTCTTTGAGACCAGCTTTCCCATACACATCTATAAGAGTACCATAGGTAGTGGCGGTAGGCAAGACCTTGTCTTTAACCATTTCTTCCCAAAAAAATTTCAGTTGATCCCATTTCTGTGCTCTTCCTAGAATTCTAAGCAGGATATTATAGTGAATTACATTAACTTCATAGCACTCTTTCTTCTGAAACCACTTAAAAATCTGAACTGCTCTTTCCCAGTCCCACTGCTCCTTTAGGATAATGCTTCGCTCTTTTGCACTGAGGTTTGCTTCCCAAGGTTCAAGCGCTTCTTCAATGTTCTCTGTAGAATCCAAAGCTTGCAAAATGGCTGGGATACACCCACCATACGATTTGTGTGAGCCTTTTCTTTTAGTTTCCATTTTCTTTGTTACATTTCTGCACCCTGAACTTGACTTTACTAGTGTGCTCTTGTGAGACTGTTTTGGTGGATAACGATGGCCTTCAGTATTTCTCTCTTTGTTAAAATTTTCTCTTACGCAGTTAAGACCTTCAACTTGCAAAATCGTTTCTTTCATATTTTTCTTATCCTGCAGACTTCCCACAGAGGTTGGCATATCTTTTCCTCCTTCCAATTTTTTCTCTATTTTCACCAAACTCTGCACCATATGCATGCCAATGGCGCCTGCATAACTTCTGCTGCCATTTTTTCTCGCATTATAAATCCTTGGTTCCGATTTTGTCCCGCGACTTAACTCTCCTAGAACACCACATTCTGTCCTATTATTCATCAAATTTTGCTGCTGGAACTCACTACTAACAGTTGCCCTCCTCTCTTCATTCCCCCTTTCTAAAATCCCACCTTGTAGTCCATTCATGTTCTTGAGACTTTCAAAAACCCTTCCTTCTGCCTCAAACCACTGTAAATTATGCAACAAACAATGTTTGAGCAAATCAACATCTTTCTCCAAAACACGCCCTTGCAAAACTCTGCCTTCTATTCCAGTCTTACTTTGAAACCTTTCAATAACACTCCCCTTGTCTCTAGAGACCTCCATAAAGACATCAAAATTCCTACTTCCAGATTCCATCCTGTTGGTAAACCCTTTACGAGCCCTAATTTCGTCGACTGCCCTCCTAAATCCTTGCAAAACCTTACTTTTGTCTCCAGTCCCCCCCTCAAACCATTCCCCAACCCTACCCACCACATCAACAAAGCACTTAAACCCCTCCAAAGCCCTTCCCTCCACCCTAAACTATGCAATATCACTCTCTGAATCATCCATGGTTCCTAATCCATCCTTATGTTGAACACACTCTATTTATGTTTCTGAAAGATTACAAAATTCCTTAAACAACAAATCTTGGGTTTCATCTAATTGGCCTGATACCAAGCACTCATTACTTTTATTCTTCATGAATTCTTCTTCTGAGGGTTTGTCACCATGATTCTAAAATTGATATGCGTTGTTTTCAATGGAAGAGGAATGTAATCTCATGGGTTTGCACCTTGAATGAAATGTTGACGCCCCTTTACAACTGTCACCAGACATAAAAAATGATCTGGGAGTTACAGTACCTGGAGAAACATGTACAGATTGAAAATGTTGCTTGTATTTCTGTTTCTTCTTAGCACTCCGGGGATGTGTATTGCAATAAGGATAAAGATAAACATATCCCGTGTTTAGGGCCGAAGGAGAAGGGATATCTACTAATGACTGCGCTAGCATTTCTTCTGTTTGATAGGCAAAGGCAAAACATGAATGAAATAATAACAGATAACGGAGATTCGTAACAAGGAAACCTTCTGCGCGGCCTGAATCGTATCCCTGCGGGATTAGGCTGTAGTGCCGTGAAGTCGATTGGCAGCGTGTAGGGCTCTAAATTAAAACAGTACATACACATCTATATAATTTGAAATTAAAATGCTACATACGCATATCTATATAATTTGAATGGATTATTGGTGAAGAAAATATATATATTATTTATAAAGTTAAATGTTAATAACGTTTATAAAATTTTAATAATTATCTTTTTATATAAAAAAATTCCCTCATAGTTTATGGGTATGGCTTTTAGATATTATGGTTGGATTTAATATGAAATTACTCTTTGCCATAAGGTATTGATTTAAATCTTTATAAATATTACTCTTTTTATATGGTTTAAATTTGTATAGATATTAGTTTTTTTATGCGTAAATAAAAATAAAAATATTATTATTATTATAATATGATGTTTTTATTTTTTAATAAAAAAATTGATTAATTAATTTTCAAAATTTTATTATAAAAAATTAAATTTAAAAAAATAAATAAAAACTAAAAATATAGCAATAATAAGTTTTTAATGGAGAAACACATAAACATATTTTGAATGTTAATGTAAATCCCTTGAGTTGCCTTATCACTTTTGCAATTGCTATTATTTATTTGTGATACTTAATTTAATTATAAAAAATTATATATAATTTTAATTTTATTTATTTATTATTATTATTTTTTAAATATAAATTTATTTAATTATATTACATTATATTAGATGTAATTAATGAAATTGCATTATACCCTCACGGGGTGGAAGAAAGAAAAAATGGTCGGGCTAAGAGAGCTCTAGCCACCCCACTGACTCCTGGATTTCATATAGAGGGGGCAGCGTGGCATGGCCCCTCATGCATCATATGTGTGTCATTACTCTCTATATCACGGTGGGTGTGGAGCGTAGTTGTGTAATCTTTCTTTTAGCAAGACCTTGATGCGTGAGGTTTGGAGTTTCAAGGGGTGGTAGGGTTGGCTTCATGATGGCCCGGTACACTAGGTTCTTGACTACTTTGAAGGCACACTCTTATATTGATGGTGTTTGCTTAGGGGACTCAGTGGCTGACAAACGTCTGATAGAGAATTTTGGGACCCTGGTAACTAGGAAACTTTGAACCCTCAGCAACAACTCGGCATGGAAGGGGCATGGTAGGTAGTTCATATCTACTTAGCAAACCTACAACTGAACCCGCCTCCTTTCACTCAACTTGTCTATGAGGTATCTCGAAGTCTCTAGTTGGAATGGCTTTCAATTCCCATGCTAGAATTTTGTTGGTTTAGTTTTGGGTCTTAACTTTCCTCTGGTTGTGTTATGTATATTGGCTTTTACGGTCTGCGTAGTTTATTATACTTGGCTTTGTATGATCTCTACCGATCTCAATTACGTCTGTGTTGTTAAATAGATAAGGCGCGTGCCACTGGCTCTCAGGTTAACTTTTACCTCCTTTAGTGACCTAGCACTAGCCTTGCTATGGTGACATTGTTTATATTATGTTAAACTTACCTGCGAGTCAAGGGTTCTTGTCACTCTTTGTTTCTTTGGGATCGTGGCAAGTCACAGTCTAGAGGTTTTATGAGAGTCTTTTTTGTCCTGCAGAGGTTTTCTTCTTTGGTGGCATGGGAGGCTCTTCCCCTGTGGCCTATATGTGCACTCCTCAAACCCTAGTCTACCTAGTCCCTAGAAAGTTATACCATGTTATGTCAGCGTGGTTGAGTCCATTGGGGGATTGGTGAGAGGGGATAGGCAATCCAACCTCGCCCAAAGACTCTCGCACAAGCAGAGGCAATGAACTTTCACCTAGCTAATTCTCCTAGCCTTCAGAAGACACTTATTGCTTGGAGAACACTTGCTACCAGTGCAAACAACTCAAGACACTTATGGAGCAACTACTCAAATACAAGCATGACAACCGAAATGTTATTATTCCTTTCATGAATAACCTTCAAAGGAATTAGTGGCATATGCAAGACAGCTTGGCTCGCCTTCAACAGAACCAATGGCACATGTAGGAAACCTTGGAATGTCTAGATGGTCCACTGACCCATATGGAAAAGCATGTACATTTTGAATTCCAGCCTCTGCCCCCCCCCCCCCAAATTCACACCCAGATAATCCTGCTCCGATAAATTCATCTGAATCCTAATGGCTTTGTGTTGTGCCTTGATCCTACTAGTTTTTTGGTTTTGGGTTCATTTCTGGTTTCGGACTACACACTCCTTTTGGTATAGTGTAATCATTCTTGGAAACTACCTACTCGCAAGCAAATTTGATCAAAGTGATGTGTGTAGAATTTTGGAAAATAGTGGGCCATGATGTAATATTTTGGCATAATGAAAAATCTTGACTTACAAAAAAATAATGTTATTACATTAAATTGACTATAAAAGCTTCATCAATATTAGTATAAAATTATTTTATACAATTCTTTTCTTTCTTTATTAAATTTACACATGTTTTAACATACTCATATTTAACCTTTCCTTATATCAATAAACTTACTTACCATAAAACATTTCCTTTTTGAATATCAATAAATTTGGATCTACCAAGCATAGATCTCTTTTCATTCTAAAAGAGGTTTGTATCTCAAGAGGTTTGATCTCTCTCAGTGCTCGGTAGATATGGAGTTGAGATGGATATAGGTTGGTTTAATCATTAATTTTAATTTTAATTATAAATATAATTACCAATTTTATGTTTTTTGTTTTATTTTTTATTTTATGTAATTTGACCAAGTTATTTTATTATTATTGATATTTGTACCAAGAGGCGCTCTCTAGCCGGTATGGTAGAGATGTCTTAATGCACTGTTTAACATTTTGACTAAGTCAAATTATATAAAAATTAAAATTAAAATTAAATAAAAAGTTTAACGTAATGCAATGTAAACATTTTAACAAGTTCTTGTCTACTAGCATAATTGACAAAAAGCATGTTGATGAGCCCTTGTGTATCCAAGTAATTGGAAGCTCAATCTTCCCGAACTTGTCTCCTACAAAAAAATAGCATTTTAACACGGTCAAAATAAAATAAAATAAATAAAAATAACCCTATAAAAATAAAATAAAAATAAAAATAGTCCATGATATTGACCCATGGTATTCATGTGGAATATAACCTACTTAAAGGGAAAATTAAACCAACCTAGATCCATCTTAACTCCACGAGAGGGATCAAATCTCTTTTCACTCTAAATAGAGATGTTGTAATGCAATGCTTAACATTTTGACTAAGTCAAATTACATAAAAATAAAAATAAATAAAAAGATTAATGTAATGCAAACATTTGAACTCTGTCAAAATAAAAATAAACCTCTAAAATTAAAACAATGATGATGATGATGATTAGTGTCCACTAAGACCAATGCGGTTTATCGGACCTTAAGAAAGTAAGAGATTAATCATTTGTAAAAAATAAAAATGGCCCATGGTATTCATGTGGAATATAGTCTATTAAAAGGGGGAAATTAAACTAGCCTAAATCTATCTTAACTTTGGATTTACCAAGCGTCTAGAGGTATCAAATATCTTGAGATGCAAACATATTTTAGAGTGAAAAGAGATTTGATCCCTCTCAACACTTTGTAGATCCGGAGTTAAGATGGATCTAGGATGGTTATATTGTATTGCATTGTATTATATTATATTACATTTTTATTTTTATTTTATTTTGACTAAGTCAAAATGTTAAACATTACAACATTTCTACCATATTGGACTAGAGAGTGCCTCTCAACACAAATACACATGTTCTTTACAAAGGATTTTGTTATTTCATATATCAGCCTAAAACCATCTTAACTTTGAACCTACCAAGCATCAAAAGGGATCAAACCTCTTGATATGCAAATCTCTTTTAGAGTGAAGATATTTAATCCATCTTAGCAGCTTGGTAGATCTATAGTTAAGATAGATATAGGTTGGTTTAATTCCCCCCTTTAAATAGGTTATATTCCACATGAATGACATGGGTCAATACCATGGGTTCTCATAAACCTAAAATTCAAAAACAACTAGTAACTTGACCAATTGAAGTTTACTTTAACCACCCAACAAATAATAATAATAATAATATATTGTTATTATTTTAGTTTGAAGTTACTTTTATTTTAACATAGAGTTTTTTTTTTTGACCAAGTCAAAATGTTTACAAGACATTACATTACACATCTCTACCATACTACCATACTAGGTTGGAGAGCATCTATTTGATCCCTCTTGACACTTGGTAGATCCAGATTTAAGATTGACCTAGTTTGATTTAATTTCCCCCTTTAAATGGGCTATATTCCACATGAATACCATGGGTTAGTATCATGGGTTCTCAATACCATTGGTTTGTTGTTGTTGCGACAAACACCCTCCAAAAATTTTCCTATACTTGAATTTTGGAGCCTATTGTGGATCTTGTGATCATTCATTTTGTAGTCACTTCTTGGTTGGTTAATGCTTTGTTAAGTCTTTGAGCTCCTTTCTTGGATTGTAAGTGTTGAAGTCACCTACTCACACATGCTCAGTCTGTAATGAATTCATGAACACATTCTTTCATGCAAGCTTGAACAGGCCTAGCACAATCCATCAAGATAGTGCCTGTGCACTGTTCAACCCATGTCGACAGTCAGTGCACAATATCACCAACAATCTCTCACGTTTGGTTTTGCTTGTACTTCTATTTCGGTGAGTTTTTCAAACTGTCGTTTTTGCACACCTTCGCTTTCACGAGTGTCACTTTCATGTTTTTTACTGTCACTTTTTATTGCTTTCACTTTAATTAGTATTGTTTTAAGGTTACCTTCGCTCTGGCATGTGTCACCTTCACCGTTGTTTGCATATCGCAAGTGTCATTCACACTTTTCTTTTCATATAGGATGTGTCGTCTTTTAGCATGTTAAGTGTCGCACATTGCATAAAAGCTAGTTCTAGTGTCTTTCAAGGGGTAATATTTGTGATAATGAGTTCTTCTCATCATGTAAACATGTATTGTACTCATTTCCGAAGTTTCAAGCATTGTCGCTCAAGTGTCGTCATGTCGTCGCAAAGTGTATATTTAGTGTCGCACTTGGAGTAAGTTGTCGCGACGTTATCGCATTAAGGAAAGTATGTTGTTCATATGTTCTGAGTGTCCTATGGTTTTTCATTAAGAAATCTAAGTGTGTGATCATGCTCAAGACTTGTACCTGTTCAACTTCATCTCATTGATCCCACACTTAGTCAAAACTGGGAAAAATCCCTGACCGGGCCACTCAGCCTCATCCATCCCTCTTAAACTGCGCATTGTGAAGTCTCAGTCCTCAAGTAGCAACCTTGTCTCTTGACACTGTGAAATGCGTAGTCTCTGCCTCCTAGAACTGCACATTGCCTAATTTAGTGCTCAAGCCCAACCCATGAGCTCCAAACCTGCGCATTTTTCCTTTACATCCAGTCCTTCACTGTGCATTGTGTAGTCTCAATCCTCAAGCCTTGGCCTTGTGCTCCTAAACTATGCAATTGCGCAGTCACTTGTCCTCCTCTCCTTCCAGAACAACGCAGTGGAAACTCAGTGCTCAAGCCCTCATCATGCCTCCTTGAGTCCCTCAACTATGTAGTTGAAATTCCTAGCCCAGCCTGAACTGCACATTGCATAGTCTATTAGGCATGAAATCCCCCCAAGGGAGGTTTTTGGGCTTAAAGCCCAAGTTTTGACCGAATCTTTTGTAAAAGCTCCGCGAATTGTGGGCACGGGGCGTGAAATGATAATAGAGTCACAGGGTTGTTCGCCCTAGTTTTTGTAATGTAATTTCAGCTCTATAGACCTACCCATGGTCCGCGGACCATGGGATTGTATAAATAGAGCAAGGCTCTAAGTGTATAAGATAACTAATAGCTAAGATGGAATCGAGAAGAGCAAGAGAAGTCTAAGTGATTAAGTGGAAGTATAAAGTGTGTCTTTGGGTTGTAGAGTAGGGAAAGGCTTTGTAGCTGAGTGCGTAGAGGCCTAGTAGTCCGCAGCTGAGTGCACGGACCCCTGCAGCTGAGTGCACAGGGCATGTCGAGTTTGTAACGGTTGGAAGAATCATAAAGATAAAGTTTACCATATTTCTGTGCATCTTTTCCTGTTTTAATATATGATTGGGTATAATTTGCAAGTATATTGTTTATGAGCTACGCGAACTTATTTGAATGTTTTACTAATTATAACATAAGACATCCAAGTACGCAAAGGTAATTAATTAGTGTAGGAAGATAAGTAAGATCTCGGGTAACAGTGCAGAGCATGGCTCTAGTAGCGCAAAAGCTCCACAATCCCTAGTTAGGGTTGCGCGAAGGCAGTGTATCAAGGCGTGAGGAACAGGGAAGTGTGCGAAGCGACCTGCGCGTAGGGACAAACAATGAGACCAATCGAACCTCTCAGACATCTCAAGGGTGCGGAAACCTGGTTCTAACACCCTCCCATACTACTTCAGGTGAGACCTCAGTCCGCGCTCTGCGGACTGTTGCCGAAAGGACCAGTAGTACAGGGATTTGTTTGGCTAATTAACTCCAAACCTGGGTCAGGCCCCAACAAGACAACAAATGGTTCCGTTGCCGGGACCAGGATCTGCATAGAGATGTCTGATGTCGTATCATTGGAATCTGACAAAGAAAGGAATTGAAGATTGGTTGGACAAGAAGATTCACAAGTTCGCGACGCAGGAAAATAGGAATCCACAACTATCAAAGGAAGAGTGGTTAGACTGCTACTTATATACAGAGATCCACGAAATTTTCTTTGTATCCTTCCCCACTGAGTTGTATGAGTGGATCGTGAAGCTAGAAGATAGCCAAGGAAGGTGTAAACTCGACAAACCGATTGTGTGGACTCCAGAATTAGTGCGTAGACTGGAAGCATCGGAAGATAAGATCGCGTGCGCTGCCGATCATTGGCTCGATCGAATGGATTCATCACCAAATTCGCGGTAGATACTTCGGTCAATTATAGAGAGGAAGAACGACGCTTCCTCAAAGGACCGCGAGGTAAGTATGTTAAATCTTTAAACACTTGGATTAAAATGCCACTATGTGAAGCGAGTTATGCAAATAAATTGATGTTTGGGGCTACACGAAGTGGGAGAATCTACAAAAGCGAAGGTAGCACAGAACTAGAAACTAGCCCCTTGATTTCACCTCCGCGAGGGGGCGAAGAAGAGCTCGCGAAGGTCTTGCCAAGAAGTGCGATCAATCTGATATGGAAGAGAATTCTGCGCATACCACCTCCACCCACACCACTGCCAGTTTCACCATCTTCACCCCTATCTTCACCCATACCACCTTCGCCACCACTGCAAAGCAGTATGGCAAGTGCGATAAAGCTACCTGTGTTCAAAGGAGTAGGGAATGAAGATCCAAACTAGTTTTGGTTCGTGATAAAAATGGCATGGGAAGCACAGGGAATCACAAATGACAATATAAAGAAGCCAATGCTAGTCAACGTTCTGCAGGATTGCATGCTGACCTGGTACATTAAGCATTCAAATGACAATCCGAATGTGGCGATCGTAGATATCCAAGTGGCGTTAAACAAAGAATTTAGTAAGCTAAAGTCAGAGGCACAGTCGATCATTGGGTTCAAGGAAATCACAATGCTATCAGGCGAGACCCTGTGGGAGTTGGATCAAAGACTGAAGTGCACAATTCGCCAAGCAAACATGACATTGACAGATGGGCAACACTGTGAATGTTTTGTAGCATCGTTAACGCCGCATCTACGGAACACACTATCACAATAGAGGCTAAGCACTTAGGCCGAGGCCTTGGAGGTCGCAATGAGATTGCAATGAGACCCCAATACAAGATCCCAACCTGGGAGTTTAGCAGATTCACGCACAGTTGAAAAACTTGTGCCTGGAGATGCAGAGTTTGAAACAAGACATGACAACCTGCCTAGAGATGCGCGATGAGGTATGGTGCATAGAACGCAAGGGCCAGGGGCACAACAAGGACCATTGCCTAGTGTTCGCAAATTACCTTGCAGGGGGAGGGCCAATGCCACTAAGACTGAAGGCACAAGCAGGACCAAGCGCAATGCCTACACTATGGTGCACGATTTTTCCGATAGGATGAAAGCATGCTACATATAACTGCCATCTATTACAGAAGTATATGCAGAATTCACATCAGTTGTTCTGTAATTTTTGTAGGTCAGTAGGACATGATGAGCGCACCTGTAGAAGTTATGATTTGATGATGGATCAAACTCCTACCTACAGAGTTCAGGCTGAAACACGCCCCCTCGATTAAAATGCAGCAATGGCACGCACCGGATTTCAGGGGTGTGGATGAGGCCGAGGTGGAGGGGGACCAGGAAGAGGTTGCAGAAAACTGATATGTTACAATCGTAGAGGGCTAGGGAATTATGCCCACGATTGTACAAATCCAACGTGACCATCATGCTTGTTTTGCACATTGTTTGATCATAAGACGAAGGACTGTCCCACATTGATAGCAAGGTTACGCGATAAAGGAGCATTCCAACCTACCCCGACTCAGAACCTGCAAATGATGAGGTCTGATCCACGCGAGGAAGACCCTAACGTAAACATCGTGCTCCGAAGTGGAATTACGAGAGGAGATGACAAAGGCAAGCAACTTGAAGAAAGTACGTGGGTTCACAAGGCTCCAACGAAGGAACCAAAATTTGATTTGGAGCGCGCTAAAGAGACTTTCATGGAAGCTAAGAGGAGCTTTGCTGATGCCTCCACTTCAGGAAGTAAAGGAAGACTAGATCCGGAAATGGATCCATTGATGCTCACTGCGTTCTTGGAGACATGCATGAAGCTAATGTGCGACAACAAGGCTGTAAAGGGGATGCAAGAACTCAGAACTAGATGCACTGGGACCGCACTAGGAGAACTGTGCGTAGTCTGGAAGCTTAGGAAGTACACAACACAAACAGGAAGAGAGATGAGATTGACCACACAGATTGGGGAATATGAGACGGACCAAGTGATTCTGGATCTAGGATCGGACGCGAACGTCCTGCCAAAGTAGACATGGGAGCGCATGGGTAGGCCTGTGCTGTAATGGTATCCTATCCAACTGCGAATGGCGAACCAGCAAAAGATCCTACCTATGGGGAGATTATAGGGAATCACAATAGATATCGAAGGAGCAAGCGTGCTAGCAGATTTCAAAATCATAGAGATTGTTGATGACAACAATCCCTACCCCACGCTATTGGGAATAGATTGGGCCACTAACATGAATGGAGTGATAAATTTGAAGAAGCGCAAGATGATCTTTGAGAAAAAGTCTCTGCGCGTAGTGGTACCTTTAGACCCTGCAGAAGGATCACGCTACACGGAGCCAGTGCGCAACTACGATAGCGACGACGATTTGGATTGCATCTACAAGATAACCGCGCGGGAGCAAGACTGGGTAAATCCAACCACGGATGACCAAATCTCATGGGAGCGCGAAAGCTCCTGCACATCAGATTCTGATGAGGAGATAGAACGATGGCAGAACCGGTTACACGAGGTAACCATGCTCAACTGTAACATGATGACGAGGTCACTGCACTACATAGCAACAGAGATAAGAAATCTGCCTACGTATGATGGGTTAAGCGAGGTGGATGACTTCCTGAACAAATTTGAAAGAGAAGTACCGGAACAACAGCGTTTCGACGCTCTGAAACGGGTACTACGCGCTATGCCCGCAAGATGGTGGGGTATACACTAAAGAAGTTTTGAGGACTGACACGAATGCAGAAGGATGATGCGCATGTGGTTTGGGAAGCCACCGATGCGATTAACATACAAGATTGCCAGATGAACCGGCTCGCGCACCCACCTATCCAGGTGGATACATGTATATGGTGCGAAACTTGCACGAATGCACATGTAGCAGACACGATTAGTAAGCAGGTGTGGGTAAGGCAATGGCGCGAATGATCCCTTCGGTTGGAACCACGAAGTATGGAAAGACCAAGTGCGCAGAAGGATATCCATGCAAAAGCCTTTAAAAAAGTACGCGAAGTGCTAAACAAGGTCCACAATGTGAAACAGATTGGCTAGGACTTGTGCGTACTAGTGGTTCTATGGGCTTATAGGACCACGTGCAAGAACCTGACCATGCAGGCACCGCCAAGGCTGGAGTATCAAGCAAACGTTGTAAGCCCTATAGTACATGGAAAGCTTAGACTGCACATGGTAGCACCGGTAGATACAACAGTTCGCAGAACCTTGGAAGAAGAAATCCAACTGGGAAATTCTAGGCTCCAAGCACTTGAAGAAGAAAGGGTACGATTAAGGAAGAAAAGCACTATGGTGGATGCAGAAGTCAAGAAGCTGGAGGACGAGATAAAGGAAGCTTTTCTTGGTAAAAATACCAAGGTGATAAGGCAGGATGCACAAGATCACGATAACAGGTTCGAGGCCTATCGTCGCGAATTGATCAGTCTGATGCCTTGGCTTGGACCGCACATTACTAAGCGAATCGACTAGGGTAGCGCATTGCAGATGATAAAGTGCGTGATGCCGCCTGTAACAATGAAAGGTGGGTATTTCCCAGGAAACGTGATGGATGATAGGATGAAACTTTACACAGGTGGTGTGACCACCTGACTAGCCGAGGGAAGTACAGTCTTAGCGCTCCAGGTAGTTGAAAGGAAGCACAGGACTATAAACTACTCTGCTCAGGAGCTGCGCGATGTTGGAGCTATGCGCAGAAGAAAAGAGTCACAAAGTCCACGACCGCGCACGAGGGGTTATGCTGCCGCGCATGTTGGCCAGAAAGTGACTGTTGAAGTCACTATTCACGATGGATGCTCGACTTGAGACCAAATGGAGCGGGCGACAAGCATTTAAGACGTAATTTATGGGCAAAATTTGGGAAAATCTGCCACCAAGGGAGCATTAATGAATCGAATTTGGGGGGAATGGTCGAATTCAAATTCAAAAAGCACTATAAATTACAAGGGGTTTCCCAACAAACAACACTTGGTCATTTGCGAATTGAGTGATTGAGCAGAGCCCTGTTTGTTTTGTGCCAAGTGTTGATTGAGCCCCTGAGTTCGCGAGTGATAGATTTCTACACAAACACGATGGAAGAAATTAAGGAAGTTATGGAAATAACCGAATTGTGGCAGAAATCCCGAAATCACCGCGCACACCAATACCCAAGACAGAAAAACAAGTGATGGTTCCCATACGTGTGTCCCCGTGGAACTCACTGCGCACCAAGTTGTCAATGGAGGAAAAGGGGAAAGCCATCACCATAGAGACCGATGAAGAAGAAGAAGACCTGGAGGACCTAATTATCGAAGAGGACGAGGACGAAGGCATGGAGGAGGAAACTGAGCCTGCGCACCCCCCGAAAAAGCTACCCGCCTATGTCCCCCCATGGAAAGGGAAGGCTAAAGTGCCTAAGGACCTTGACGAGACCAAGAGCTCACTCTAGACCCTGCTCCTCCCAGACAACATTATTTTTGAGGGCATGCACCTGGGACGGGTGCCAAGCTTAAAATTCGAAGATTGGGACCTCGTTGACCACGAGAAGTTCCCTCACCTTGAGACCTTGCACCTCATGAAGCCCAAACAGAACATCGTGGCGGGGGTTACAGAGTTAGAGCCGCGAAAGTGGTTGCGCGCCGTGGAAAAGGCCGGGCTATTTCACGTGCTCTGGATGCCACATTTCCACCGCGCCCCAATAACAATTTTCGTCATTAGGCAGCTACTTTTCCTGGTGCATGATGGGTGTTTATGGCTGGAGGAGCCCATCCCCATCACGACGGACTTGATTCACTACATTTCTCGGCTCCCATACAAAGGAGAGGACCCTGCGGACATCTCGAAAGGGAAGAGCAATGACTTAGCCATTGCAGAGGCCATGAAGAACAAGTACAAGATGGCGAAGAAGAAAAGGGGCTATACCATATCCAACATCAATGATAAAGTAGTGAGAGTGGTGACCAAAATACTGGCCGGTAAGGTTATGCGCAAGTGCTGCGCGGACGAGGTACCCGCGCCAGTGGTAGCACTTGCTGAATAGTGCGCGGAGGGGGTCTAGTTTAACTGGTCTGAGTTCCTCTGCAAGGAATTTTTGGAAAATTGTTGCGAAGCTTAGGAACAGGGAAAAACATTCCACTTTGCATGGTTTCTGCTGTCCATGGTGCTCATGGCAGGGGAATTGCCAGAAGATATTCAATTCCCAACAATTGACAGGGATCTGCCGGAGGCCGCGAAGTACGCTTCGCTTTGGGCCACAAAGGATGCCAATAGGATCCGCAACAGTAAAATATTTTGGGTGTTCATGGAGATGAACCTCAAAATGGGGATCAACCGTAAGCTGTAGTTGTCGCCCACTGTTTACAACAGCTTGCAGACTATTGCAGAATTTAAAGCAGAAATCCATAGCATATACATCAAAGCGCGCAAGGACCCAACCAAACAATGGAGGAAGATACCCTTTGTAGCCACATACAATGTCATCTTTAACGTCTTGGAGACATGGCCGCCGGAGTGGCGTGCCCCAGACATCGCAGAGATAGAAAAGTCGGTGGCACAGAGCAAGAAAGAAGAGGCCAAACTGCGCATCGCCCAGTTGGCAGAAAAGAGAAGGAAGGAGGCAGCAGCAGCAGAAGCGCGGGTGGCGCGAGACGCTGCATAGACAACAACTGAACAGGAAAAGGTCGTCACAACAGCAGTAATGCAAGAGGCAGCCGCGAAGGCGCGTGAGGGCCAATTGTTGCCTTTGCATGGGTAGGAAGCAAAGGAAGAAGAGGGAGGCATGGACCCACAAAACGCTTCAATGCAGTTGAAGCACCACCACCCAACCAAGTGGACAGGGCTGCGCAAGAAGGTCAAGGCATCGAAGTTGTCTATTGACCTGATCATCTTAACCAAGGGTGATTTGCATGACATCGGTGAGACAGTGCGTGATGTCACCTTCGAGGCCCTCCAAAATTTCATGCAGGAGAACCAGATTGTGTTGGGGGCCCTCAGAGTGCAGTTGCAGGAGTTGTAGGTGTGCCCTCCTCAGGCTGGTACCCTTTCGACTAGCCTCGCAGTTGGAACAATGGCAACAGAACAAATGTTGCGCGCTCAGGTGACGAATACCATAGTGCTGCCAGAAGGGGCACTAGTGACAACAAATGAGGCCGACAGGCCTACGGTTAGTGCATTGAAGGGTCTCAGTATCAATATGGTTGCACTACCATGGGAGACTTTATATCTTCTGCAGGATGGGATAACTGTGGGCTAGGGAGAGTCGCACACTGCAAGTCCTTAGCAAGAAAAAAATCAATATGGAACAGTTGAGCTTGCAGCGCGACGAAGTGGTGTCATAGGATCGACAAATGGTACAGGAAATAGATGAATCTTGTCAGAGCATCCCGGAGTTGGCCATCCCAGCAGACACACTAGTAGTGACGCGCATCCACAGGTTAGCAGTAGGGGTGCGTGAGGAAAGGGAGGAAATGACAAAGGTTCAGCTGGAGCTGAAACTTCAGATCGCCGAGCTACGGTTAAAGGTGCAGCCGTCCACCCCTCCGAAAGTCAGAGAACAGCATGCTAGCGCTATTACAATGGGATTGGACGAAATTGGCAGTGCAGTGCGAGACTGCACCAACATGTTGGAAGAATCATTTGAGGTCCTCACAAATATGCAGGAGGATCCCAACATCCAACACTTAGAGACAGAGGTGTGAGAACTCCAACAACAGTATGACACAAAGGGACTGTACAGATGGTGGCCCTCACTCAGAGGTTCGCGCGGATGCAACAGGCCAAAGCACTGAAATAACAGGTGGACGCGACACGACACAAGGAAGCAGTCTTGAAGGCACGCGTTCAGCCTTGGATCGACAAGGCCTTCACCATCACAACAGAAATTGAAGGCAAGATCGCACACATGTAGGGGATACACACACAGATGCAGAGAAGTACTTCCAACACAACGGTCTCGAAACAACGCATGTAGCAGATTTAGCAGGTAGCAGCTCAGTGTGTTGTCGACCTTGCAGCAGTTCGAGCAGAGTTGGCGGGACTCTGCGCAAAGATCTCCACACCGACAGAGTGACTCGAGAATGAGTCATGATGTTTGTGTTGGGGGCCTGTTGGGCATGGAGTCCCCCCATGGGAGGTTTTGGGGCTCAAAGCCCAAGTTTTGACCGAATCTTTTTTAAAAGCTCCACGAATTGTGGGCGCGGGGCGCGAAAATATAATAGAGTCATAGGGTTGTTCGCCCTAGTTTTTGTAATGTAATGTCGGCTCTATAGACCTACCCATGGTCCGCGGACCATGGGATTTTATAAATAGAGTGAGGCTCTAAGTGTATAATATAACTAGTAGCTAAGATGGAATAGAGAAGAGCAAGAGAAGTCTAAGTGATTGAGTGGAAGTGTAAAGTGTGTCTTTGGGTCGTAGAGTAGGGAAAGGCTCTGCAGCTGAGTGTGCAGAGGCCTGGTAGTCCGCAGCTGAGTGCGCGGAGCCTTGCAACTGAGTGTGCAGGGGATGTCGAGTCTGTAACCGTTGGAAGAATCAATAAAGATAAAGTTTACCATATTTCTGTGCATCTTTTCCTGTTTTAATATATGATTGGGTATAATTTGCAAGTATATTGTTTATGAGCTGCATGAACTTATTTGAATGTTTTACTAATTATAACATAAGACATCCAAGTACGCAAAGGTAATTAATTGGTGTAGGAAGATAAGTAAGATCTCAGGTAATAGCGTAGAGGGTGGCTCTAGCAGTGCGGAAGCTCCACAATCCTTGGTTAGGGCTGTGCGAAGGTAGTGTATCAGGGCATGAGGAATAGGGAAGTGTGTAAAGCGACCTGTGCGTAGGGAAAAATAATGAGACCAGTCGAACCTCTCAGACATCTCAAGGGTGCAGAAACCTAGTTTCTATCACCCTCCCATACTACTTCAGGTGAGACCTCAGTCCGCGCTCTGCGGACTGTTGTCGAAAGGGCCAGTAGTACAAGGATTTGTTTGGCTAATTAACTCCGAACCTGGGTTAGGCCCCAACAAGCCAACATAGTCTCAAGGCTCAGTCCTGACCCTTGACTACCTGAGCTACACAACTTTGCAATCCTAGAGCCTCTCTCTCAATCTGTCATCCAATTCCAACTCAATTAATGGATCATCATGAAGCATCTTCTACTAGGGTTTTATCAGACTGATGTCATCTTGTCATGAGTGGATTGTAGTCACAGGTACCCTATCATGTTATGATAGAATGATGATGAAGGAGAGGGAGAAGGATACCATGCTAGAAGACATCTATGTAGTTGTAAAGACAAGTTGATCAATCAAGAGGAGACAAAGGGACTATTATGCAACCAGCTCACTAAAACAGAAGAAAAGATAGATCAACGAATTAAAAATTATCCTCTTCGAGGGGGAAACCTCCTCTACATTACATAAGTGAACAATTCTTGGATGATACAAATGACAAGGCCTCCTTGGTATATGTAGGAGTCTAAGGGGTCACAATATAATCAAATCCTACATAACAACAATAATGTAAGGGCACAACAATAACAATAGTGTGTTTCTATGGGGCACAACAATAACAATATGGGGGTTACATGGGCACAACAATAATGATAGGGGGCTACACTAGTATTATAGGGACCTAACATGCCCCTCTCCTTCAAAAAAGTTTTTTCCTCAACGCTTGAGTAGTTATGGTTACTTCTGTATAAAATTCTCATCCTCCCATATGGAATCTCTAGCAGGTAAGTTCTTCCACTTAATGAGATACTATGAAATTGATCAATTATGTCTTTGTCGGGTTCTTGTTTATGTGACTGCTTCAGACTCCAATATGATTTTTCCTTCTTTGTCAAGTTCTAGCAATACTATTTGAACTGGGAGCTTGTCATTGATAACCTTATTTAAGCATGAAACATGGAAAACTGGGTGTACTCAAGAAGATGCAGGCAGCTCCAATTTGTATGCCATAGTACCAATATTTTGCAACACGTTGTAAGGACCATAGTGATTGGGTGATAATTTATTATCCTTCTTAGCTTGCTTGAGGGACATTTGTTTGTATGGTTGTAGCCATAAAAATACCCCGTCACCTACATTGAAACTTCTTTCACTACGATGTTGATTTGTATGTTGTTTCATTCGATTTTGTGCTAGAGTGAGGTTATCCTTTAAGAGATGGAGATCTTGTTGTCGATGCTCGATGTGATCTTCCACTGCTTGAACCTTAGAATGTTCTGTTAAAGGTGATGTGATGAACGATGGATGATATCCATAAAGTGCCATAAATGGTGTCATTTTTGTTGTAGTATGGAAGGAAGTGTTATACCACAATTCATCCAGAGGGATCCACTTCACCCATTGTGTTTGTTTATCAGATACAAGGAAACAAAGAAATCCTTCCAAACATTTGTTCACTATCTCAGTTTTCCCATAATATTGAGGATGATAATATGATCTATGAGCTAATTGTGTGCTAAGACAAGAAAATAATTCCGTCCAAAAATTTCCAGTGAAAATGGGATCTTTGTAACTTACAATAGTCTTTGGGTTTCCATGTAGATTTTGATTGTTTCCATAAATACATTAGCAACGGTATAGCCTTTAAAAGGATGAGATAGTGCACAAAAGTGTTCATACTTGGTAAGTTTATCAACTACCACCATGATGACACTCTTTCCTTCAGACTTGGGTAAACCTGTGATAATATCCATTGAGACCTCCTCCCAACACTAACTTGGAATGGATAAAGGTTGTAACAAACCTGAGATCTTAATTATCTCAACTTTATTTTGTTGGAAAATGTTTGAATATCAGATTTAAAGTCATCCCCAAAAAATTCCTTCTTGACCCTCTGGTAAGTTTTTAAAAATCTTGAGTGCCCTCCTACAGGGGAGGTGTGCAATTCCAAAAGAATCTTTTGTTTGAGTTGGGAATTTTTATAGAGATATAAGTGATCTTTGTACCATGATGAATCAATTTTCCAAATAAATGTATTTGATGTACTAGGATCTTGCTGCAACTTTTGAATAAGTGTCTGCACCCCTTCGTCATTCTTCCATTCATCCCTTGGTTCAGTTATCCAATCAGGTTGGATAATAGAAATGGCATAGAGAAATGTGACTGAATTCTCATCCTTTCTTAAGATTGCATCTGCAATAATATTTTTCTTTCCTTTTTTGTAGATGATTTCAAAGTCAAAACCCAACATCTTTGTTGTTGATTTGGGGTAGCATTGGATGTTCTCTAGCCACAAAATTTGGTAAGGAGGTTGGGGTGCATGAGATCTCCAATACCCATAAAGGGTTTGGGCAGATTCTAAACAGTTCAGGAGATATTAAAATAATTAATATTTTTAACGGAGTCCCTAAGTCTAAACTTATGGAAAATTAAATATTAATGTGTATTAATATGAAACTGTGTTAGAATGGTCCAAACGACATGGATCAAGCCAGATCTAATCTTAGCCGTTGATTAGGGACTTAATCTCGATTGTTGATTTTTCAATGAGAAAAGTATAAGAGGAGGATTGAGGGTCACTTAGAGAACACACTGAGGGGGACAAGTCAGTTCAAGTTCTGGAGCGGGGTTAGCTGAGAAATTGAACCAGTGGTCTGGAGAGAAGTCAGGAGATAACAAGTACGGAATAGAGAGACGGGAGATGAGCGCAGAGGCAGAAGAGATCAGACGCAGGGCTAGAGGAAGCCACGCAGAGGCTGCACAGAGCTAGCAAGGCCTGCACCATCGACGCAGAGGCTGCAAGAGTGACGCAGAAGGCTAGAGAGGTTGCGTAGAGCCTAAGTAGGCTGATGCAGAGGGTTTCAGGCTGACACAGAAGTCAGTAGGGCCTATGCTGGGTTCATAAGAAGTTTTGTCTATCTGTGGGTAAGCAAGTTTGGCACCTTGTTGTACTAGAAGATTGCTGAATAATAAAATCCTCCCTTGCTGCACTGGTTTTCCCGCATTGGGTTTTTCTGGGGATATTATTCCAAAATAACTATGTCAATGTGTTGATTCTTGTGCATATGTTTGTTTCTGTATTATGGTGTGATATCTACAGTAGTATTTATTTTAATGTTTGTTGAAGTAATTTCATGAATAACTTATGGTGAAATAAGTAGGAAAAGTAAATCAGTTGCTCCAGTGATAGAATTTTCACATGGTATCAAAGCAAGTAATCAGAGACGGAAAAGGAAAATCAGTTATGGGTCGAGACCATGATGTAGAGGCATTTACCTCAGGGGACTCACACAGATTTTCAGTAGATTGCACAAGAGAAAGAGATTTTGATTTCTCTATGTTGGCTTTCAGGTTGGAAGAAGAAGTGGCGTGCATGGCTAGTGCTGCATCATTAGGAGTATGGTATATAGACAATGGAGCCTCGTGGCATATGACGGGAATTAGGGAGTGTTTCTCGGAATATTGAGAAGAGAAGATGAACTTTTAGATCACCATGTGGAACAAGGCAAAGTGTACTCTAGTAGGAAAGGGTACCATAGTTTTTCAGACAAAATCGGGAGAGCGGTTCCGTGCCACAAATGTGCCGCATGTACCAAGATTGGGGATGAACTTACCTTTTGTGTCACAACTACAAGGCAAGGGCTATGACATCTAATTCATCAAGAAAAAAGTATATGTCAAACACCCGAGCTGGAAAAAGAAAGTGCATATCGGGATCAAAAGTAATTGGTTGTATAGATTACAACTAGAATCTCCAATGGCACTAATAGGTAATCATGGGGACAAGGAATTGAATGAACTATAGCACATAAGGATGGGTCACTTGCACCATGGAGCTCTGAGAATTCTCAGGAGCATTGTAACAAGATTTTCGGATCTGGGTACGGAATGAGATGATGTATGCAGGGGATGCGCTCTAGGAAAGTATGCCAAGGCGACATTTCCTAGGAGCAAACATAGGGCCAAAAGTGTACTAAGATTGATACACTCAGATATCTGTGGACCTATGTCCATCAAATCTCTTAGCGGTGCTGATTATTTCCTTACCTTCATTGATGAACACTTGAGGAAAGCTTGGATTTATTTTCTAAAAACCAAGGATGAGGTTTTCTGTCGATTCAAGGAGTTAAAGGCTCTAGTGGAGAATTTGACTGGTAAGAAAATAAAAGTCTTGTGCTCAGATAATGGTGGAGAGTATGTCGATAAGGACTTCATTGATTATTGCACTAAGGAGGGCATCAGAAGAGAGTGGACAACTCCCTACAATCCAGAGCAAAATGGGGTGGCAGAAAGGAAAAACATGACTATTGTAGAAGCAGCTAAGGCCATGCTATATGATTAGGATATGCCAAATTCCTGTGGGTGGAAGCATGCAACACAATTATCTATGTTCAGAACAGAACTCCTCATCGAGCATTGGGCAAGATTACTCCAAAGAAAGTCTTCACTGGGAAGACGCCTGAAGTCAGTGTTTTCAGGATATTTGGGAGTTTAGCGTATTGCCGCATACCCGAAGAAAAGAGGAAGAAGCTGAATCAGACTGCAAAAAATGGATATTTGGTGGAATATAGTGAGAACGCTAAGGCATATAGAATCTATATTCCAGGGAGCAAGAAGGTAGTAGTACAATGAGATGTAAAGTTCATGAAGGACAAAGCTTTCAGAAGATCTCGCGAAATGCCTTCCGAGGAGCAGTCGAAAGAGGATCCGTTGGTCATGCCTCTTCAACCAACGGAAGTGAAGAATCCTTCCTCAGGTCAGGAAGATTCTCAGGATGAGGAGGAGGAGTGAACATAAGCACCTTCTAGAAGAGGAAGAACTAGCAGAGAACTTCGTCAGATTCTGCGTGATGTAGAGAACTTCATCGGTGAGCCAAGGAACAGTAAGAGGGAGTGAAAACAACCAGACATGTATTAGGCGTTGGTAGCTCAGGATGGGGAACCTGCCAGTTTCAAGGAGGCTTCTCAGCATAAGGTATTGCTAGATGTGATGGTGGAGGAGTATAACTCCATAACGGTGAACGATGTCTAGGAGGTGGTGTCAAGGCCTCAAGACAGATATGTGGTAGGTTCAAGATGGATCTACAAGTTCAAATATGTTGCGGACGACAGTGTTGAGAAATACAAGGCCAAGTTTGTGGCTATGCTCAAAAGGAAGGGATTGACTATGAGGAAACCTTCGCCCCGGTAGCCAGGTATACATCTATTAGGACCGTGATATCTCTTGCAGCCTAGATGGGATGGGAGATCCATCAGATGGATGTCAAGATGACATTTCTGAACGGGGTAATAGAAGAAGAGGTATACATTGAACAACCAGAGGGCTTTGAAACTCATGAGAAGAAGTATCATGTGTGCAGACTGAAGAAAGCCTTGTATGGGCTGAAGCAGGCACTGAGAGCGTGGTATGGTTGAATAGATGGCTACTTGCAGTAGATGGGGCTTGTCAAGAGTGATGCGGATCCGAATCTCTACTATCTGGTCGTAGAGAACGAGCCACTTATCTTAGTATTATATGTGGATGATCTCTTTCTGACATGATCATCTAGATTCATTGAGGACTGCAAGAAGAATCTAGCCACAAGTTCGATATGAAGGATCTGGGACGAATGCACTACTTCCTAGGGTTGGAAGTTTGGGAGTAGAAAGGAGAAATCTTCCTTGGGCAAGGGAGGTATGCTACAGAGATCCTGAAAAGGTTCGGGATGGGAGACTGTAGACGTATGGATACACCAATGATCACCAACTGGAATAATATTGATGCATTAGAAGACAAGGATGTCGATCCCACCCTATACCGACAGCTCAGGGTCCCTGATGTATTTGGTCAATACTAGGACCGATATTTGCTATGCTGTCAACAACCTCAATCAGTTCATGGTGGAACCAAAGAGGGCACACTAGGCAACAACCAAACATGTTCTCAGGTATTTACAGGGAACAATTGATTATGGACTCTTATACACCAAGGGGAAGGATATCAGGTTGAGTGGATTTACTGATGCAGATTGGGTAGGAAGTTCAGTGGATCAGAAAAGTACCTCTGGGTATTGTTTCAACATTAGTTCAGGAATGACCTCCTGGTGCAGTAGGAAACAAAAGTCCATGGCTTTGAGCTCATCTGAGGTAGAATATATGGAAGCAAGCACAACTTCGTGTGAGGCCATATGGCTTAGAAAACTGTTGGTGAACCTATTTAGAAGAAATATGGAGGCGACCAGGATCATGTGTGACAATCAGAGTTGCATCAAACTTTCTGAGAATCCAGTATTTCATGATAGGTCGAAGCATATTAATATCCGATGTCACCTTGTCAGAGACTGTGTCTAGCGAGGAGCTGTATAGTTGAGCTACACTCCTACAGGAGAATATGTGGCAAATATTCTCACGAAGGCCCTTGGAATGTCAAAATTTGACTACTTTAGGGAAAAGATGGAGATGGTAAAGAACCCCTTTCAGAACTAGTGTGTTAGAAACACGAATGAAGAGGGAGTTGCAGTGTAGATGCAGTGTTGGGAGAAAGAACCAACAACAATACAAATGCAGAGGGAGTTGTAGTGCGGATGCAGTGTTGGGAGAAAGGACCAACAACAACACAGATGCAGAGGGAATTGTCGTACAGATGTAGCAGTGGAAGTAGCAGAGTCATGGGTAGTAGTACAGGATGCAGCAGTGCAGAGGATGTTGGGCAGGGAGGCTTAACATCAGCACAGGGACCGATGCCGGAAGATCAGGGTGATACTCAGTGAGGAGTATTACTAGAGCACAATCCTCGCTAAGAGAGAGTGTTTATTTGCGGTAGCATCGAATGTGCTCTAGTCACGAAATTTGGTGGAGAGGTTGGGGCACATGAGATCTCCAATACCCAGAAAGGGTTTGGGCAGATTCTAAACAGTTCAGGATATATTAAAATAATTAATATTTTTAATAGAGTCCCTAAGTCTAAACTTATGGAAAATAAAATATTAACGTGTATTAATATGAAACTGTGTTAGAATGGTCCAAAAGACATGGATCAAGCTAGATCTAATCTTAGCCGTTGATTAGGGACTTAATCTCGGTCGTTGATTTGTCAACGAGAAAAGTATAAGAGGAGGCTTGAGGGTCACTTAGAGAACACACTGAAGGAGACTAGTCAGTTCATTTTCTGGAGCGGAGTTAGCTGAGAAATTGAACCAGTGGTTTAGGGAGCAGTCAGGAGGCAAAAATTACGGAACAGAGAGACAGGAGATCAGCGCAGAGGCAGAAGAGATGAGACGTAGGGCCAGAGGAAGCCACACAGAGGCTGCAGAGACTGCATAGAGCCAGCAAGGCCTGCGTCATCCACACAGAGGCTGCAGGAGTGATGCAGAAGGCCAGAAAGGCTGCGTAGAGCCTCAGTAGGTTGACGCAGAAGTCATTAGGGCCTACACTGGGTTTAGAATAAGTTTTGTCTATTTGTGGGTAAGCCAGTTTGGCACCTTATTGTACTAGAAGATTGTTGAATAATAAAATCCTCCCTTGTTACATCGGTTTTCCCACATTGGGTTTTTACGGGGACATTAGTCCAAAATAACTGCGTCAATGTGTTGATTCTTGTGCATATGTTTGTTTTTGTATTACGGTGTGATATCTGCAACAATATTTATTTTAATGTTTGTTGAAGTAATTTCATGAATAACTTATGGTGAAATAAGTAGGAAAAGTAAATTAGTTGCTGTAGTGATAGAATTTTCACATTTGTGACCCATTTTTGCTTCTCTTATGAAGATAATATTTGTTCCAAAAATTATTTCGGACTATCATGATATGTTTTTACCTTGAAGTGTCTTCCCATTAGGTAGGGTTGCCATTTATTTAGTGCATTTAGTATTTCCAACATTTTCATCTCATAAATAAGTTTGCATAAATACTTTCCCTTGGTTGGACAAATTTTAAAAGCAATGGGTCTTCCTTCTTGCATTAAAACAACACCAAGTCCATTTCTTGAGGCATCACATTTCACAATGAAGTTTTTTGTGAATTTTGGCGTAGTTAAGACTAGTGCTTGGCACATTTCCTCTTTAAGATATTCAAAGGCCTCAGTTGCTTCTGGAGTCCAAGAAAATGCATCTTTCTTTAGTAATGTTGTTAGAGGCATTGTTATTCTCCCATAATTTGTAACAAACTTGCGATAATACCCTATCAACCCGATAAATCCTCAAATATGCTTTACGGTTGTGGGGATTTTCCATTCCTTAATGGATTTTTTTTTTTTAGGGTCTACCTTAACACCCTCATGAGAGACAATATGAGCCAAATATTCCACCTCCTGTACTCTGAAGAAACATTTGGAGTTTTTTGCATATAATTGCTTCTCCTCCAATAGTTTGAGCACCATGTCAACGTGTTGAACATGATCCTTCCAGGACCTTTTATGGATTAGTATATCATCAAAAAATACTAACACAAATTTTCTAAGGAAGGGTTTGAAAATGGAATTCATCAAACCTTGAAATGTGGAAGGTGCATTAGTAAGGCCAAAAGGCATGACCAAAAATTCATAATGACATGCATGAGTTATGAATGTTGTTTTCAGAATGTCTTCAGTCTTCATTCTAATTTGATAATATCCCGAACAAATATCTAGCTTGGTGAAGTAAATTGCTCCATGTAATTCATCCAACAATTCATCAATGATAAGAATGGGAAATTTGTCTTTAATAGTGAGATTGTTGACCTCCCTATAATCCGGATACTTACGACATGATCCATCCTTCTTGTGCACCAACACTACTAGATCAAAGAAATAACTTTGACTAGGTTGAATTATACTGGCCTCTAGCCTTTTTGCAACCATACATTCAATTTCACTCTTTTGAGCATCGAGATATCTGTAAGGCCTGATGTTTGGAGGAACACTTCGTGGAATTAAGTGAATAGCATGATCATAATCACGATTGGTGGGAGGCCTTTGGGAGTCTCAAACACCTTGGGATGATTGTCCAAGAATTTTTGGAGATCTGGAGAAATAGACGATTTCGATGTTTGAACCTCTAGTGAGCATAATTGTGTAATTATGTCCTGTTGTTCTTTCTTAAAAATATTTGTCATGTTGTTAGAGTTGATTATATTCATTGGTTTCAATTTGATACCCCTTAATTCAATTTCCTTTTCTTCCCAAAATTTTTTCAAGAAAAGTTCTTGAAAATTAAAAGTTATCATCTCTAAAGATTGTAACCATTGGACTCCTAGTACAATATCAACACCACCCATTGGAATAGAAAGCATTGGCCTATTCAATACATATTCTCCCATGGTTAGATTAATATTATGGAACTTTTTGTAGAAAGTTCCTCCATTTGCAACCATCACTTGACACTCTGGTGCTAGATATAGAAAGCAATTCAATTCCTTGGCTATCTTACAATGAATAAAACTATGGGTACTACTCGAATCAATCAACACTATTAATTTTTTATTCTTGATATATCCTTCTAACTTGAGAGTTTGGGGAGTGGTAATTCCCACAAAATTCATTGCAAGATATCGTCATATTCATTTCTTCTTTTTCTAGGGTTGTTTCCTGGTGTATATCCTCCTCTTTTGATGCTTCTCGTTCCTTTTATTCCTCCTCTTCACAATCTATGTAAAATAATTTATTCTTAGGACACTTATGACCTTTAATGTATTTACTATAAGAATTTGTAAGAAAGCCCTTTTTCTTTTTTCCTCCAATTGTTGTGGTGTCAACCTTATATGTTGTGGAAGGTTAGTAACAACAACACTTCCATCTTTATAGTTGTGAGTGGTAGAATTCCTTGTTTCCATAATTTTTCTTTCAAATTTTCTTTCCAACTTGAATGCCTTCTCCAATGAATTAGGTTCCCAAAGGCGCACCTCATTTTGGATTTTATCCTTTAAATTTCCTCTGAAGACATCAATCCTATGCTCCTCTAGAATATCATTTACCTTGATATTCAATCTTTGGAAGTCCTCAATGTGCTCTGCTATTTAAGCCTTTTATTTGAGATTTATCAATTGGCTAAAGAAGGTGTTTATCTTTGTATCCTCATAATGTGCTACTAATTCCACTGCAAAAAATTTCCAAGTGACAATTGATTTACAAGAACAAAGCCATCGATACCACACAAAGTAATTTTGTTCTAAATATGAAGATGCAATGTGTACCTCTTGTGTGTTTGACACATCATGTAGATCAAATAATTTCTCCATTTGTAGTATCAATGTCACTGGATCCTTACTATCAAACTTCCTCATATCGATATCTGGAATGTGGTTAGTCTTCAACCCACTATGGGAGTCTCTAAAATCATAATTTGTATTCCTTTTATCCTCATCATGATTTTCACGGAGTACCTTGTCACCAATAGGAAGCATTTCTTGTAGCAACTTTGTTAAACCTTCCAAATCCCTTTTCATTTCTGTTTTTAAACCATCCTTCAAACCTTCCATCTTGACATTCATCATTTCTTCCATGTCAGATTTCAAACCATCCATCTTAGCTTCTAGTTAAATTTTTGTTACTCTTTGCGAGAGTGAATTTTTTTGCACTTGGTCTCATAATTTTGATACATCATTATGCATTTCTTCCTCTTCTTCATGCGTCATAGAAGAGCTTTCTGGTTGGTTACTAGGTGTGTCCATTTTTTTGTTTCGAGGCATTTTGGAATCAAACAATGATATTTATGCTTCACTATTCTCTTTGAATCACTTCAAACTGATTTTTTCAAATAAAAGTTTTGCAAAATTTTAAAAAAATACACACCTTTTTCTTGCTTTTTAGGAGCTTGAAAATGAAATTGTTTTATCTCTGTAATTTCATATCTCCAAGGTCTGAAATTTTGTCCTGTGGTAGCTCGCTTAGTCTTCTTTCCAACCCCACAATTCAGACGGAGATTGAATTCTTCGAGAAAGAATTATACCCAATCTCTCATGTTGACATGATTATAGACTGTTTCAATAGAGTGAACTTGTACGGAGTGTCACGTGTCATTGTTTCGACCTTCGACCCTAAAAATGATACACGAAAAACTATATTCCATGTAATTTCAATTTTTTTTTATGAAATTTAAATCTAATTCCTGGAGAGAAAGTTATGGCGATTTTCCCCAGGTCACCTGTTTGAGATGGAATTAGGGAGCCTTAAAAACCGTAAATTCCTTGGATTATATCTCCGAAAATGTAGTGAACTAAGATCTGAAATTCATACACAAATTTCAACTATATTTTGCCTCCATGTAATTGAAATTTTAACTTTTGAAGCCTCATAGAAAAAAAGTTATAGCGAAAATTCCAATATGACCTGTTTGAAGCAGCGAAACCCTAGAATCCAAAGCTCTTACCAAATGTTCTGTAACCAGCTCACCAAAACACAAGAAAAGATAGATCAAGGACTTGAAAATTATCCTCTTCGAGGAGGAAACCTACTTTACATTACATAAGTGAACAATTCTTGGATGATACAAATGAGAAGACCTCTTTGGTATATATACGAGTCTAAGGGGGCATAATATAATCAAAGACTACATAATAATAAAATTGTAAGGGCACAACAATAACAATATTGTGCTTATATGGGGCACACCAATAACAATATGGGGGTTATATGGGCACAACAATAAAAATAGGGGGCTACACTAACAATAAAAATAAGGGTGCTACACTAGTATTATAGGGACCTAATAAGGACATCAGATTGCAACAATAGTTGAAGGTCAAGATCACACTGAATACTCCTTATCCTAAAGCCATATGGAGGTGGAAGAAAATATCATGTTTTATCCTTCAAGAAGACAGAAAGGAAGCAACAACCAAGAGTGACTTGACACTTCCATGTCATCATGCAATCCATGTCACCTGTGTCATTCCATGTCATGTAATGAGTCATCATGTGTGAAATCATTTTGTGGAGTATCTAAATTCATATTGGAGAAATGTATTGTAAAGTGAAAGTATAGGAAACATGTACACATTGTGAAGAGTCATGTAAACAGTCTAAGAGCCACAATTGAGGTGAATGGACATCCCATTTGTTATATATATACCCTCATAGCTCATGAAAATGGAATTTTTCTCACCTTGGCTCCTATACCAGGCATTGGAGAGGAATATAGTTGTTTTGGAGGAGTGAGTGATTGCTCTAATGCTCCACTAATGGGGCTAGTGGTGTTCATTGTCTTGATGTAACTTAGAACTTTTACTTAATTTAGAATCTCGTTGAGCCAACATGCTTTCATGCATATGTCGTGAATATTGTAAGAATATTCTTTGAATGTTTGCGATGTATGTTGTTTTCATATGTACTAAGGAAATTGAACTATTTTGGTGGATTTGGTACTTATCTTGTTGAAGGCGTGTTGTATTTTCTTTAACAATCATTGCTTCCTTGTGAACTATTTCACTGGTTGATCAAGAATCCATTGAAATGTATATGCTCATGTGCCTTTTCTAGATTAGTACTATTAATTTTCTTTAAAGGGCCCACTTTTCTCTTCCCTTTTGGTAAAAGGACCTTGATACTTTCTGAAACTGAAAATTTCATAAGGCATACTCACTATTACTTTTTTCTTCCTGATATATCCTTCTATATTGAGAGTTGGAGGAGTGGTAATTCCCACCAATGCATTACAAGATATCTTCGGATTCATTTATTCTTTTTCTATGGTTGTTTCCTGGTTTATATCCTCCTCTTTTGGTTCTTGTTGTTCCTTTTCTTCCTCCTCTTCACAATCTATGTAAAATAATTTCTTCTTAGCACACTCATAACCTTTAGTGTATTTAATATTACAACTGTAACAAATCCCTTTGCTATTTTTTCCTTTAATTTTTGTGGTGTCAACCTTGTAGGTTGTGGAACGTTAATAGAAGCAACACTTCCATCTTTATAGTTGTGAGTGGTAGACTTCCTTGTTGCCATAATTTTGCTTTCAACTTTTCTTGCCACCTTGATTACCTTCTCTAATGAATTAGGTTCGCAAAGGCGGGCCTCATTTTGGATGTTATCCTTTAAATTTCCTATGAAGACGTCAATCATGTACTCCTCAAGAATATAATCTACCTTGATATTCAATCTTTGGAAGTCCTCAATGTGCTCTGCCATTAAACCCTTTTGTTTGAGATTTATCAATTCGATAGAGATGGTGTTTCTCTTTGTATTCGCATAATGTGCTACCAATTCCTCTACAAAACTTGTCCAAGTGACAATTTATTTATGAGAAAAAAACCATCTATAACACACAAACTGATTTTGTTCTAAATATAAAGATGCAATGCTTACCTTTTGTGTGTTCGACACATCGTGTAGATCAAATAATTGCTCCATTTGTAGTATCCATGTCACCGGATACTTACCATCAAACTTCCTCATATCCATCTTTGGAATGTGGTTAGTATTAAAACTAATATGGTAGTCTCTTAAATCATAATTTGTATTCTTTTATCCTCATTATGATTTTCGTGGAGTACCTTGTTCGCGCTAGGAAGCATTTCTTGGAGCAACTTTGTTAAACCTTCTAGATCCCTTTTCATTTATGTTTTTAAACCATCCTTCAAACCTTCCATCTTAACATTCATCATTTCTTCCATGTTAGATTTCAAACCATCCATATTAGCTTCCAGTGAATTTTTGGTTACTCTTTGCGAGAGTGAAATTTGCTGCACTTGGTCTCATAATTTTGATATATCATTTTGCATTTCTTCCTCTTCTTCATGTGTCATAGAAGATATTTCTAGTTGCTTACTATGTGTGTCCATTTTTTTTTTTGTTTCGAGGCATTTTGGAATAAAACAATGATATACATGCTTCACTATGCCCTTTGAATCACTTCAAACTAATTTTTCAAACAAAAGTTATGCAAATTTTAAAAAAAAACATACACACCTTTTTCTTGCTTTTTAGGAGCTCGATATTGAAATTGTTTTATATCTGTAATTTCGGATCTCCAAGGTATGAAATTTTGTCATGTGGTAGCCCTCTTAATATTCTTGCCAACCCCCGAGATTGAATTCTTCAAGAAAGAGTTATGCTAATCTCCCATGATGACTTGATTATAGACTGGTTCAATAGAGTGAACTTGTATGGAGTGCCATGTGTCATTGTTTAGACCTTCGACCCTAAAAAATGATACACAAAAAACTACATTTCGCGTACTTTCGGTTGATTTTTATGAAATTCAAATCTGATGCTTGGAGAGAAAGTTATGATGATTTTCCTTAGGTTGCCTGTTTTAGATGGAATTCTGGAGCCTTCAAAAACCCTAAATTCCTCGGATTATATCTCTGAAAATATAGTGAACCAAGATATGAAATTCGTACACAAAGTTCATATATTTCAGATCCATGTAGTTTCAATTTCATCTTCTGAAGCCTCGTAGAAAAAAAGTAGTAGCGAAAATTCCAAGATGACCTGTTTGAAGGAGTGAAACCCAAGAATTCAAAGCTCTGATACCAAATATTATGCAACCAGCTCACCAAAACAAAAGAAAATATAGATATACGACTTAAAAATTATCCTCTTCAAGGGGGAAACCTCCTTTACATTACATAAGTGAACAATTCTTGGATAATACAAATGACAAGACCTCTTTGGTATATATAGTAGTTAAGGGGCCACAATATAATCAAACACTACATGACAATAATAATGTAAGGGCACAACAATAACAATGGTGTGCTTCTATGGGGCACAACAATAGCAATATGGGGGCTACATGGGCGCAACAATAACAATAGGGGCTACACTAAAAATAACAATAACGAGGCTACACTATTATTATAGGGGCCTAATAAGGACATTAGATTGCAACAATAACTGAAGGTCAAGAGCACAATGAAGACTCCGTATCCTAAAGCCATATGGAGGTGGAAGAAATATCATGTTTTATCCTTCAAGAATACACAACGGAAGCAATATCTAAGAGTGACTTAACATTGGCATGCCATCATGTATTCCATGTCACTAGTGTCATGCCATGCCATGTAATGAGTCATCATGTGCCATATCATTGTGTGGAGTATGTAAATTCATATTGGAGAAATGTATTGTAAATTGGAAGTCTAAGGGACATGTCCAAAATGTGAAGAGTCATGTAAGAGTCGAAAGTCATAGAGAAGTTAAACAATCATGAGGGTAGTCCAAGAGTCACATTGGAGGTGAATGGTTACCCCATTTGTTATATATATATCCTCATAGCTCATGCAATAGAATTTTTTTCCACCTTGGCTCCACCTACCAGGCATTGGAGAGGAATATAGTTGTTTTGAAGGAGCGAGTGATTGCTCTAATGCTCCACTATTGGGGCTAGTATCTTGGAACTTTTACTTAATTTAAAAGCTCGTTGAGCCAACACGCTTTCATGCATATGTCGTGAATATTGTAAGACTATTATTTGAATGTACACACATGTATGTTGTTTTCATATTTACTAAGGAAATTGAACAATTTTGGTGACTTTGGTACTTATCTTGTTGAAGGTGTGTTGTATTTGCTCTAACAATCGTTGCTTCATTATTAACTATTTCGCTGGTCGATCAAAGATTCATTCATATGTATATGCTTGTGTGCCTTGTTAGAGTCAGTATTTGCATATTTCCATCAGTGATCAAAACTCCTCTTTTATATCATATTAGTGTCCCACTTGAAATTTTTATCATTCCACCTAGGTCATCATGTAAAATTCTACTCACTGATGGTAGCCCAAAATCGAAAATCACACTCCCCTCTCAAATAATTTGTATTTGTTGGCCCACCTTCATGTGTCTTTGTGAGCATCCATTAACTATAAAGGCTCATTTCATCATGTTTTATGTCAGTCAAGTCCACCTGAAGTCCAGTCATTCAAGGTTCCATTAGGTCACCTAGGTTTCATTTTCTCAAGGTCCAATAAAGCACCATCTCACTGCATAAGGCCAACAAAGTATGAGAGTAAAGCAAATAATATCCCTTTTTAAGTCAAATAAGGATTTACAAGTATGTAACCATGGTTGTTGAAGTTCCAAATTTGATTTTAAGCAAGAATTTCATTCCAGTTTGTAACTTTATTTCAAAAGAGGGATGTAATATTTTTTTATTTTATTTATGTAATTTTATATTATCATATGTAATAAGTCACCATTTTAGCTGTTTACTCAATTCCATTGCCAAAAGCTCAGCATCATCCACCTACCAAAGGAAGAAGTCAGAAGTCAAAAAGCATTAGTGTGAAAATTTGAAAAGTGACATGAAACATTAGAAAATGGGTTTTCAAAGCATAAATTAAACCCATTCAAATATAAAAGCCCTTAAGGACATCATTTCAAGATTCATTTGCACTCCTACACTCTCAAAGCATCCTCAAGAAAAGCGAATTTTTGAGAAATTGGGCAAAATAGGGGCAAAGGGCGCGTTTTGAACTGGTGCTGCGCGTTTGCCTCAAAACACTGAGTGTTTTCTAAGGGCGCTACGCACTTGTTAAGAGAGGGCACGTTTGAACAAATTCCTGCACGTTTGACCAAATTGCTGCGCGTTTGCCCAAAAACATCCAAAGATTTCCCAAAGAGCACTACATCATCTCCAAGCTTCAAAATGTGCCACCATCATGCTCCATCAAACAAGTAGGTTGAAATCATATCACTTCTCTCTTCTAGAGTTGAATTATATGGTGGTTCATTGTGTTTTGGTGTACTACTAAATTCAAAACCCTAGTAACATAATCCCATTCCTTAATTTCATTTTCTAGCATCCCACAACCATTCCCACATTTCAAAACTAGCCCCTGTTACCTCCCTCATATCACACATCCCCATTTTTCATCTCCTCAATTTCCTCACACCATTCCATACTCTCTACACCAACATTCCATTTCATCATCTCCCTAGGGTTTGACTCCAATAACTCATGGAAAAACAAGAGAACATAAGTCATAGTGAGGAAGACAAACAGGAGAGGAGGTTATCTAGGAGAGGAGGAAGAATCATTATACATGAGCCAACCAATACCAGAGAACTCATGGCATCTCCCATCACTGTGACAGGCTTTAAGCATGTGGGCTGTTTTGAGTTTTGTGAGAAAGTACAAAGGATCCAACATCATCCTGTGTTGACCAGATTATTCATCACCAACCTCCATGACAACCAGGTAACCCTTGTTGGTGTCACCTTCACTGTATCTCCTGCTATCATATCAGTTGCCTCTGGGATCCCAAATGTTGGGGAAAAATGGTTTAAACAAGGAGAATTGGATCATTTCTATTATGAGCCATATCTTAAACCAAGGTACAAGAATGAGAGAAAGAGGATTTTTCCTTTCTCTTACCTCCTAGACATATATGTTCCCATGATGAAAATCATCATGAAGTACTTCACTTGTGAGGGTAGGTTTTCTAGGCTTTATTCCTATCATATTCGGCTACTCATGCATTTCACAAGAGTCAAAATGCTCAATATGCCCTACTATCTTTACCGAAGCATTGACAAGATGTCATTCATTGCCCAAAAGAAATATTATGATCATCAAATGCAAAGTATCTTTCACCACTCCCTCATCAAGATGATAGTCCTCCATTACCTTGATCAGCTTAACATTGCATGGGACACCTTTATATCCAATGAGATTTTCATTGTCCCACCTATTCAGCATGGCCATGAAGCACCTTCATCATCTGATCCACCCACTCCATTCCTCCACCTCAGTCCATACATTATTCATCTTCATCTAATGAATCAGCCATACCATCACCTCCATCATCACCATTTCATGAGCCTATTCATTCACCTGGCAGAGATGAAGGCAGTGAGCAAGAACACATTGAGCATGGTGAGAGCAGCAAGCCTAAAAGGGCTGGTTTAGGTACCTTGACACATACCTATTAGAAAGGGCATAGGCAAGTGTTTTCCCCATAGATTGTGGGAGGGGCCTTGCATTCTTCATCATCAAAGCATGTACAGAAGGGTAAGGAAAAGGTGACAGAGGCAGAGATCTAGCAACAGGAAGGGGACCTCCATGAGACAGAGTAGGATTTTCACTTAGTTGACCTAAGCGAAAATGATGACACTGAGAATATAGCCATTTCCATCAAGGAGAAGAATGCACTCATAGGAGAGCTCTAGGCCAACTTGCAAAGAGCCAAATACATTATTTCATACTATCAGCAGGAGAACAGGCAGTTTGAGGGCAAACATGAGCTCATGTAGGTTCAAATCATCAAAGCAAAGAGAGAGGCTAAAAAGGTTAAGGCCTTACTTGATGAGACATATGGAGAATATAGTGACTAGATGGAGGAACAGGTGCCAAGAAGAAGGCCAAGGACTAGAGGCCTAAAGAGATCTTTGGAGCTAGAAAAGCAAAGGGAGGCAGAACTAGCTAATGAGCTCACCTTAAATGAGCAATTTGCCAAAATAGTAAATGAGAACCGGGAACATTGGCTCGAGAGGGTAAATGGTCATCTTGAGAAACTCTTAGTCAAGGCCAAAAAGGACAATGATATTCAGAGAAGGATGACAAAGTATTATGCCATGAGAAACAAAATTGCAAGAGCCAAGCTCAAAAGAGCCCATGCAAAGATTGAAGCCTTGACCAAGCAAGAGGAGAAAAGGAGGCTAGACATTCTTGCTGAGGCATCACTCCATGCCTCAAACACATGATTAGCCATCATCCCACCAATTTTGACAAGTTTTGAGAAAATTTTTGCAAGTTGTGAATTACTGTGTTTTTTGAGGCATTTTTAGCAAAATAAAAAGGGTCAAACGCGCAACACCTAGGGTGCTGTGCTTTTTTTTGGGACATCTAATGAGAAAAAGGTCAACATAATTAGATTCAGAGTGATGAGGACATTCACCCTGTGCATTTTCTAAGCATTTGGAGACAAACAAGCCAGTCAAAAAGGTCAAAAACCACCTTTCTGCCTTGGGCACTGCACGTTTACTAGTCTTGGGAGATTGAGTTTTTGACAAGGCAAATGAGCTCCAAATTGAAAACTGAAGAAATTCCTAGAAAGTAGACTTGAAGGCATTTTCAACAAGCCATCTTGGAGAAAATTTGGACACCGGGAAGGCACCCAAAAGTAGTCGTGAACTTGGAGGGTGCATTTGACAGAGAAAGGGCGCGTTTGACAAAGAGAGGGCACATTTGACAGTCTTCTCCAATTTTATGAGTTTCTCTCCTGTTTTGATTTTCACCTTGGAAAATGATGATTTTACCTATGTAAATGATCAAATTGGATGTGATTATCATGTTTTTACTATTACCTAGGGTAAATGCATTAGGTAAATCAAGAAGATGAGGTGTAATGAAACAATTCATTTAAGATAGGAATGAGTCACTCGGACCCTCCTACAAGTTAGCTATTAGTTTAGATTTTTGTAAAATATCTTCCTCACCTCATGGACTCCACCCTTGAGGATGAGGGGAAGTGGTTTTCATGTCTATTTAGTCCCTTTCTTCACCATAGAGAAGGGTTGGAATTAGTTGGATGTTTGGCTATTGATCAGAGACACTAGTGTAATCAGTGTTTGGCGGAATTTAAGGAATGAGTTGCAGCGATTTTGGTGGAATACCCGTGGTATGGAATTTTGACATAGTTTATTCTTATGTTTCATATGTTTGAATGTTTTGTACTCCCATGTTTCAGTTCACTTCTATGATATGTTGATTTTAAAGTTGATGAGCATAATACATCTTACATGCTCTGTTTTGGGGAAATCTTCATAGTTTGTCCATTTTCTTCAGTTTAGAAAGAATACATGCTTGTCTTGCTCTTTCTAGAATCTCACCAGTCTTATCCATATCACTTCATAACCCTAAAGTGTATGAGTGCCTACCTACCTTTCTCCATCAGATGTCTGCAATCATACCCTCATTTGCCCTGACCTAGTCTTTTTGACCTAATCCTCTTCCAACAACCCCACCAAATCAAATCAAACAACCTATGCACATCATACCTAGCCTAAAACCATAATCCATCCAGCCCTTTTCGCTGTGATCCTTTGGAGAGAACCCTCTCTAGCTTGGTAGGGATAGCCACCAAGTCAAAATATTGGTCTGTGGTTACCTTAGCTGGACTCTTTCTCAGCCTTGGAGATCCGTAGGAGTGATAACATACTGGCACCATTGCCAGGGAACGAAAGGTTCATTTTCCCTGGGTGCACGGCTAGTTATCATTGGAGTTTGGTCCTCTGGATGATGGGACTAAGCTTCACCAAGGCTGATTCAGTAACTGTAGTGTCAAGATTGTAGAAGCTGGCCTCAAGGAGACGAACAAGACAAATTCTACATCCTGATCCAGCTGATTCAGTCAAAGGCAATTAGAGCTTGTTCGAAGAAATCAAGAAGGTTACAAATCACATGTTTGATCAAAATTCATTCCATTAGTAAGCTCTCATTCATTACCAATTTTAGATCTCGCTATTGAAGACTTTCCTTTGAAAATATCCTTGTTCAGCTCAAAGTCTTAGGTCCTTTACCTCATATAGTTTGTGACTTTGTTAAGATTCTGGCTTCGAAAAGATATAGTAGGTCAAACCCTGACCCAAATCTTCCTTCTCCAGTTGATAATCTTGAAAGATTGTTAAGAAAGCCTAATTCCCTTTCCCCGAGACTGAAACCATAAAATTGGAAAGGACCACTTCCTTCCTAGATCAAATACATAGTATTGAGGATATACCTATCGACATTAAATTTGAGCTATCCCCATTTAGTTCAAAATCTGAATCTTGTCTTACCGAAGAAGTTTTTGATCCCATAAATGTTGACTCATGTCTTCCTATATCAAAGTCTTTGTTTAATCGACCTTTTGGTGCTTCTCAGTCTGCAAATCTTGAGCATGAGGTTTGGTCTAATTTTGAGAAACTTCAAAGCCTATATTTAGTATCAACTTGAGCTCTCATCTTCTGTCAGACCCTCTACTACACCTCTGAAATCATCCACTTCACCCCCTCCATCTTCATCTCAACCAACACAACCCATTGCAGTTCCCATCCACCATTCTCCAGGAGTTATGGCGAGATTTGCACCCTTAGTGTTACCTGGTCAGTTGGCAGCTTTACCTCAGACCTATGGCCATAGACTTCCTCTGTTTGATGGCAGCCCAGGAGTCACAGTGCAACAACATATTGATAAGATGGCTGATTTCATTGACTTAGAGGAAGTTGATGAAGATGATGCGAAAATGAGACTAATGGCTCAAAGTTTTTCTGGAGATGTCAAAAAATGGTTCCGTGGTTTGGCAACTCACTCTATTGATACTCCTTAGAGGTTGAATGAGTTGTTCTTAGCCAGGTGGCAGGAAAAGAAAAATCCATTACAGATCTTGGCGGAATACAACACATTGAAGAGGAATCCTAATGAGACGGTTCAGGAATTCACTATAAGGTTCAATCAGATCTACAATTCCATTCTGGATAACATGAAACCTCCACCTGATTTGGCACTTCAGCACTACCCGGATGCTTTTGATCTGGAGATGGCTTATCAATTGAGGGAAAGAGATCCCACAACTCTGGAAGACATGCAAAAATGCGGTAAGTGTGGAAGCAAACTTGATGGTTAAGAAGTCTCAACTGAAACATGAGAAACCAGAAAAGAGAGTGACCATCAAAGAAGAACCTTCTTCTTCCACCAATCTTAAGCTAGATGTGCTGATCAGAACCATGGAAAGAATGGCTGACTGGATGATAAATTTGGATAGACCTCAGGAACCCCAAGTTAGAAATCCTAACTTCAAAAATCAGTAGCAACCTCAGTACACGATAAAAAAGAGAGAGCAGAAAGCTTCCAAAGCATCGACATCTCAGCAGCCAATCCGAACACCCTTGCAGAAAATTATGCTCAAGGAGAGTATGATGATGAAACAGACCCGATCGTTTAGGAAAATAACGTCTTTAGGGAAGATCACCATCCCATTTTCTTGACTGAAGATGAGAAGTATGTTGAGAAGGTGGAGGATCCTAAAGATGAGGACTACATACTGGCAAGTGACAATGCATTAGAAACCCAAACCAGTGATTATCAAAGAAGATATTTGAACGCACTCAGTTCTCAATAGAAGCAATATTCTTTGAGGAATAGAGATGTCCCAATCACTCCTATTCAGAAAAGGACATCACATAAGAAAGATACCCAAAAAAAATCAAATCTTCAAGGAAGTCAAAGCAAAGGTAAAGAGTTGGCATCAACCGATCAAAGCAGAACAAAACAACCATCTACAATCAGTTCAAACAAGGATCATGGCAGTCAAAATAAGGACCAGATACCAAGAGATCTGCCCGAGAAGAGAGACAATGTCCAAAGAGAGGTAGATAAATGTAGTTCTTTCGATCTAGAAACTGAAATTTCAAAATTGAAAGTGTCAATCCCTCTTACTGAACTAGTCAAAAATAGCCATTACAAGTCTGATATAGTTAAAATGCTCAAAGTTGATCCTATGTCTGACATGGTTAATATTGAAGATGATCAGCTTGAATTGATTTTTGGTCCATTCGTAGATGGTTAGTCAGGAGATAGTGACGTTCCTCCATTTTATCTCAGTTTAAGAATCCACCAATTCATTCTTCACAACTCCATGCTTGACTTCAAAGCCTCTCATAATTTAATGCCAAAAGCCATCATGGAAAGGTTGGGTCTAGATATAACTCGTGAATACCATGACTTGTATTCTTTTGACTTCGGTAAGGTTCGTTGTCTTGGCCTAATCAAATATTTGGTAGTATCCCTGGATCAAATCCCTGCAAAGAATGTTTTAATGGATGTGGTGGTAGCTGATATACCACCACAGTTTGGCATGTTATTGTCGAGATCCTGGGGAGCAAAATTAAGAGGCACAATGCAGTTAGACTTCTCCTATGCTACCATCCTGGTTTTCGGGAAATTGAGAAAGTTGTACTGAGAAACTAAAATGAAGTTCATGATAACTAGCAAGGATAAGCCTAACAATCATCCTATAAATGTTGTACATACAGATTTAGAGTCTTTTATTTTATATAATGATAGTGGACTGAACGATGTAGATAGTCAGCTTGTAGAAATTAAAGATGTACCAGAGATTTTCAACACTATAAGGACAATTTCAGATCAAGAAAAAGAAGAGCTGCCAAGTTCATCCGAACAACCATCAGACAAGGCATAAAAAGGTTCAGATCAGCCATCAGAGAAGGTAATGGAAACTTCAGAAGAGTCTGAAGTGAAAGTTCAAAAAATTGACCCAAAACAGAAAAAGGATGTACAACCCTTAGAATAGGAAAGTGGCCTTTAGACCATGGAATTTTATGGTGCTCTTGGGAAAGACGGAGCATGTATTGGCATTTGGATTCAAAGTCCACATCATCATCAGCAAGGTAATCTCCCTATTGTGCTCATACAAGTTGGCTTTTGATTGCACTAAAAATGAGGCAGAGTACAGAGTGTTGATCACAGGTTTGAAGATCTTGAAGAGGTTAGGTGCGTGAAGAAATTCCGTGTATGGTGATTCAGAATTTGTAATCAAGCAAGTTAAATGTGAATATCAAGCTCACCATCCGCTAATGAAACAATATAGAAATGTAGTTTTAGATATTCTTAAGATGTTTCCGGAGTATACTCTTTTAGTTGTACCAAGAAGTCATAATATTATGGCGGATTCACTAGCTATAGCCGCAAGTAATTTCAAATCCCCATCTTTTCAAATAAGAAGTTTGAGATTCATGTGAAGCATTGACCCTCAGTTCTTGACAACTTGCGATATTGGGAAGTATTCTGGGATGACAAACAGGAGAATAAATTTCTTCAGAGTGAATGAGAGTTTGAAAATTGTTCCATGGATGAAGTTTACGACGAGGATGATCAGATCATTGAAGCAACCCAAGTTGATATATTACCGCTGAAGGACAAGAATATTCTGAAAGGTCTGGTACCTTTGGAAGACTTGTTTGATCAGGATGACGTAGCAAGGAAGCCTACATTGGTTCCTACAGAGAAAGGTGTTGAAGATGTGAACATCAGAACAATAGACAAACCAAAAATGATCAAGCTGTCCAAAACATTGTCTCCTGAGGTAAAAGAGAAATACATTCATTTATTGTCTGAATTTTTTGATGTTTTCGCTTGGGATTATGCAGATTTGAAGGAGTATGATAAGAAAATAATTGAGCATACCATCCCAATCAAGTCCTATAAAAAACCCTTAAAAAAAAGAGCTAAGGAGGATTAACCCAAGGCTGTTGCCATCCATAGAGAAAGAAGTTAACAGAATTTACAAGGTGGGCATCATTGTTCCTATTAGATTTTTTGATTGGATATCGAATCTAGTCCCGACGAGAAAGAAGACTAGGGAGATTAGGCTCTGTGTAGACTTTAGAAACTTGAATAAAGTGTCTCTGAAAGATAAGTACCCGCTTCCAAAAATGGACCATATCATTCAGAGAGTTGTGGGCGCTTCCCGGCTATCACTTTTGGATGGCTACTCCAGTTACAATCAAGTTTTAGTGCATGAAGATGATTAGGACAAGACATTATTCACCACACCTTGGGGCACATTCAAATATGCAAAGATGCCATTTGGTCTCAAAAAAATGCAGGGGCCACTTTTCAGCGTGCCATGGACATAGCCTTTTCAGATGAAAAAGATGTTTTCTTGGTTGTATACTTAGATGATGTAACTGTGTTTTCACATTCAGATGATGAACATTTGCATCATTTTAATAGTCATTTTTCAGAAGTGTAGAAAGTTCAGGATCTCTCTCAATCCAAAGAAAAGTCTGTTTGCTATGGAGGAAGGTAAAATTCTTGGCCACATCATTTCGAAAGACGACATCCAGATTAATCCTTCACAAGTAGAAGATATTCAGCAAATTGATTTCCCTTACAGCAAAAATGAAATCCAAGAATTTAATGGTAAGATGAATTTCTTATGCATATTTATTCCTAATTTAGTTGAACATCTTAGAGAAATGACCAATATGTTAAAAAATGATAATGAGGTGAAATGGTTCGAAGAAGTCCGCAAGTCCTTTCATGCAATGAAGCTTTCCTTAACCACTACCCCTAGTTTGATTAGTCTTGATTACACCGATTATTTTATCATATTTTCATTTGCTTCTGAGCATACTATAGCAGTGGTACTGATGCAAAAAAGGGATAAAACCGAGATGCCAATTTCATTTTTCAGTCGCAACATCAGGGATGCAGCCCTTAAATACAATATCATTAATAAACAGGCCTTGGCTTTGGTAAAGGCAGTGAAAGATTTCAGAGTTTACATTTTACATTCGCATACACTTACTTATGTGCCTAATGCAGCGGTAAAACAAGTCCTTGTGCAGAATGACCCGGAAGGTAGAAGAGGTAGATGGATAACAACACTATTAGAATATGATCTTGATATCAAGCCTACAAAGCTAATCAAGGGTCAATGCTTAGCCAAACTCATGGCCGAGTCAAACCTTCATGCTCTAGACATCAACCTTGTGGTAGCATTATTCGACAATCAAGAAGAAGTGGATCTCATTCAGGTATCTGAAATTTTTCTGTCATCCTCATGATATTATGATATTATTTATGTGCTTCAACATCTAAATCCCCCTCCACACATGTCTAAAGCTAAGTGCAGGTCATTGAAGTTGAAGGCTTCCAAATATTGTATCATGGACAATGTACTTTATTGGAAAGATTTTGGAGGTGTGTTGCAGAACTGTTTGACCAAAGATGAGTCAAAAGAAGTAATAAATGACTTCCACAAAGGAGATTGTGGAGGCCACTTGCATTGGAAGACCATGACCAACAAAGTACTGAGAGCGGGTTACTATTGTCCTACACTTTTTGCAAATATCTACAAGGTAGTGATGAGTTGTCACAAGTGTCAGGTTTTCCAAGGAAAAAGAAAACTTCTTCCTTTGCCTCTACAACCAATATCAGTAAATGCACCTTTTCAGCAGTGGGGCCCAGATTTCATAGGTGAGATCAATCTATCATCATCCACACAACACAAGTGGATATCGACAGCTACAGACTACTTTAATAAATGGATTGAAGCAATCCCAACTAGGCAAGCAACTGATTTAGTTATCATTCAATTTTTAGAACCTAATATCTTGTCCCTTTTTGGTTGTCCTAATAAGATTATCGCAGATAACACGGCAGCATTCAAGTCCAAAAAGATGACTGAGTTTTGTGACAAGTACAACATAAAGTTGGGGCATTCAACAACATACTATCCATAAGGAAATGGTTTGGCGGAGTCCTCCAATAAGTCTTTAATCAACATCATCAAGAAAATGTTGGAGGCCAACAAAAATAATTGGCACAAAAAGTTGATCAATGCATTATGGGCAGATCGGGTGAGTAGCAATAAATCTCTTGGGATTTCTCCTTTTCAGATTGTGTATGGAGTAGATACTGTTTTTCCTACATCATTAGTAGTCTCGGTCATGAAATTATTACAAGAAGCAGGAAGTGAAGAGAATGATATTCAGCGGCGGATCAATCAAATGATTCACTTAGAGAAGATACAGGATGAGGCATTTCAGAACACCTCCAATCTTCATGAGAGAATAAAGAGGATCTATGATCAGAAAACAAAGGAAGATGATTTCAAAATTGGAGATGTGGTACTTCGTTGGGATGCCAGAAATGAAGACAAGGGTAAGCATGGAAAACTTGAGAACTTATGGAAAGGCCCTTATTAGATTTCAACTTTCTGAGGACAAAATTCTTTCTTGTTGGACAAGATGAATGGAGAACCATGCTTAGGAGGACCAGTCAATGGCAGGCTCCTAGAGCATTATTTTTCTGAATTGTCCTGGTTTCATTGTACATACCTTTTAAATATTCTGCAAGTATGAAGTTGAAGATCATTTGAGTTCGGAGCCCGAAGTGAAGGCCATGGAGCTTCACTGATTTTCTGCCATTTTAGTATTCAGTCCTTAGTCATGTAAGTCAGTTTTGAGTCAGTCTTGAGTTAGTTTGAATTATTTGAGTTGTCAACATTTACTCATGCATCCAAGTTTGAGTTTTTGACCGTATTGGTCCATATGGTTAGGCACTTGGTCTACGGTGTTCTTGGCACCTCCAAGGAGTTGCCATCCCCAAATAAGGCCAATGTTTGAGTCAGTATTTGCATATTGCCATCAGTGATCAATTCTCCTCTTTTATATCATATTAATGTCCCACTTGAAATATTTATCATTCCACCTAGGTCATCATGTAAAAATCTACTCACTGATTGTAGCCCAAAATCGAAAATCACACTCCCCTCTCAAAAAAATTGTATTTGTTGGCCCGCCTTCATGTGTCTTGCTGAGCATCCATTGACTATAAAGGCTCATTTCATCATGTTTTATGTCAGTGAAGTCCACTTGAAGTCCAGTCATTTAAGGTTCCGTTTGGTCACCTAGGTTTCATTTTCCCAAGGTCCAATAAATCACCATCTCACTGCATAAGGCGAGCAAAGTATGTGAGTAAAGAAAATAATATCCCTTTTTCAGTCAAATAAGGATTTACAGGTATGTAACCATGGTTTCTGAAGTTCCAAATTTGATTTTAAGCAAGAATTTCATTCCAGTTTGTAACTTTATTTCAAAAGAGAGATGTAATATTTTTTATTTTATTTATGTAATTTTATGTTATCATATGTAATAAGTCACCATTTTAGCTATTTACTCAATTCCATTACCGAAAGATCAGCATCATCCACCTGTCAAAGGAAAAAGTCAGAAGTAAAAAAGCATTAGTGTGAAAATTTGAAAAGTGACATGAAACATTAGAAAATGGATTTTCAAAGCATAAATTAAACCCATTCAAATATAAAAGCTCTCAAGGACATCAATTCAACATTCATTTGCACTCCTACACTCTCAAAGCATTCTCAACAAAAGGGAATTTTCGAGAAGTTGGGAAAAATAGGGGCAGAGGGCGTGTTCTAAATTGGTGCTGCACGTTTGCCTCAAAACGCTGAGTGTTCTCTAAGGGAATTGTGCGCCTGTTAAGAGAGGGTGCGTTTGACCAGATTATTGTGCATTTGCCCAAAAACGTCCAGAGAATGCCGAAAGAGCACTGCATCATCTCCAAGCTTCAAAATGTGCCACCATCATGCTCCATCAAACAAGTAGGTTGAAATCATATCACTCCTCTCTTCTAGAGTTGAATTATATGGTGGTTCATTGTGTTTTGGTGTCCTACTAAATTCAAAACCCTAGTAACATAATCCCATTCCTAAATTTCATTTTCTAGCATCCCACAACCATTCCTACATTTCAAAAGTACCCCCTGTTACCTCCCTCATATCACACATCCCCATTTTTCATCTCCTCAATTTCCTCACACCATTCCATACTCTCTACACCAACATTCCATTTCATCATCTCCCTAAGGTTTGACTCCAATAACTCATGGCAGAAGAAGAGAACATAAGTCATAGTGAGGAAGACAGACATGAGAGGAGGCTATCTAAGAGAGGAGGAAGAATCATTAGACATGAGCCAACCAATACCAGAGAACTCATGGCATCTCCCATCACTGTGACAGGCTTTAAGCATGTGGGCTGTTTTGAGTTTTGTGAGAAAGTACAAAGGATCCAACATCATCCTGTGTTGACCAGATTATTCATCACCAACCTCCATGACAACCAGGTAACTCTTGCTGGTGTCACCTACACTGTATCTCCTGCTATCATATCAGTTGCCTCTGTGTTTTGGAGAATTTGGTATCTATGGATAAATACTAATTCCCTAGATAAGTAGTTGTATCTAGAACAACAATTTAAAGTGTTTTAGACTTTTCCTATAAGCAATAGATAAGATGAGAAGATAAGAAGACCTACTTGCAGTTCCGCTTTTCTCTCGTCTCCCTTGTATTGATCCTGTCACTCCTTCTTGTACTTAATACGCTAGAGAAGTACCTGTAATCACAACAGAAAACAAAGAATCGATCAAACCACATGATCTATTAAATATAAGTGAAAGGAATCAGATACAATTCACACATATAAGTATTATGAAACAATACAAACATATGGGAGAAATGTTCAAACACTTTATTAGATAGAAGAAGGAATTACAACCATTGGTGTCTGATTCAAAGCCATTCCTTCAGCTTGGATCCCATCCACATCACATCAAAAGCATGACAAACTTGTAGCATTACAATACTTGCTTCAAAGCCAAATCTTATAGCAGCGTTATCTCCTTAAAATTCAGCATAATCCAGCCCCTGATCACTTAGATGAGTGGTCAATTTATAGGAAAATGGAGGAGGTTTTGTCATAAATGGTGGCATTGAATGGCCTTCCATACTTAGAATTAGCTCCATGGAGGAAGGGATGAGAGGATAGGATGCACCTTAACTCATTCCTCATCCATTTTCGAGCTCATGGGAGATGATAAGTGAGGGAACCTTCTAGATGACTCCAAAAGATAAGAATATTCCCCAAACCCTATGTGAATTTTGCTCATTCTCGCCCAATGTAGGTGAAAGGAAGCCTAAGTGCTCTACAGAGCACCTTAGCAGTGGACTCAACTGCTCTGCAGCACACCTTTACAAGGGCTTACCTGCGTTGGTCCCTCTAGAGGCTATTTCTGGATGTCTTCAAGTTATGAAACTGTCTAGGAAGGAGACATTCAAAGGCGTGACTTGTTTAGGGCATGTAGCAACTAAAATTAGGGTTTGATGAGCCCTAAAACACTGATCTGGATGATGGGATTGATGTGCCCAAATGGATCTGTAATAGCTGCCCCCTAAAGCATGAAGTCGGAAAAATGCCAATGTCGAATGAAATTCTTTACGATGTGATGAGGAGGTATCGAAGTGGAAGGTGACCTACATCAATTACAATACATATATCATGATATTTGATTTTACATGAATTGCTGAGGGAAGGCATACCCATGCTCAACTTATAAACTTTCATTACATGTACATAAACAGTCGTCTACAGATATACACCCATTATTAGAATGACCATCAATGTAAAGCCATTGTACATATGATTTAGTACTCCTGAAATTGCAGCCCAAATGGATGAAACTAGATCCGGGGTCTTCTATCTCGTTCAATCGTTCGCTCAAGTACGAGTCTAACCATGTGAATATGTGATCTGAAGTCGAACATGGGAAGACACCATCTGATTACCAACCAATGATGTAAGTTGTTAATAGATGCGAGAGAAATCACCGATAATGATAATGATCCTCAAGGTACTGTAGTACATTCTGCATGGTGTGAATGGATGATTTGATGTTGAATGCCATACAAAGTCTTTCGGTTGAAGGCCATTGATGTATGCCTGTCGTCGGAAGCAAGAAACCTGCCATTGATGCATGCAAGCCTCAAGGTACTGGAAGGGTGTTTCTAAGTCAACTTCTTGGATAATGTGCTAATGTCGACAAGAAGTGACTCGTCGCAGGAGGGCCTTGATGTATCCCACATCAACGACACGAAACAAGTGTAGTGATTTTAGAGATGGAATTTGACTGACGACACAAGGTTCAGGAATGGAAGTCGTGAAAATGAAGGTTTATGGTATTGAAAATGTTGAATTTTGACTGGATGACTTCTCTTGAACATGTTGGCGACACTGAAATGAATTGGTAGCATTGACCCAAAACAAAGTGATGGATTGTATGATAGACCAATGGTATGATAACCATCAAGCTAATAACCCAACCCAAATAGTCACGGTGATGGAGTGAAAGTGTCATGTTCAAGAGCGACCTGCTACCATAAAGTGGTTTTCTCCTTTTTCCCATTTTCCCCATTCATTTTTGACCAGTACCTCTTTATTTTTATCAAGCTTGAGGAGGATAACATATGCTTGTTGTATAATTTCACCCTTTGGGTGAATTCATCACTATTTGATGTTTTAACGAGTCTAGTGGAGGTGAAACTCTGTCTTGTCTAGATGGATAAGTTTGTCGCTATTTGATGTTTTAACAAGTTTAACGACAAAGATAACTCAGTCCTTTTCATGTTTAGAGAGTTTGAAAAGGGACAAAAAGGAAACTCCACGAGTTCTTTTTCGTACATTACTCTCTCAAGCCCGAAAAAGCGTAAAATAATACAAGAGAGATATCGTTTCCAATCCGTTAACGAGCTGGAAAGGACAAGCGCTCAACAATATTTTTATGTTTAGAGAGTCTGAAAAGAGCTTAAGGAGGACTCCAAGGGGGTTCCTTTTTAGTTTTTAACAAAGCTCGAAAAGGAGATAAAAGTGTGCTCTGTGGTGAAAGGTATAATTTACAATCGAGCATGTTGAATTCTGTAAGTCAGTTGCAAAACCTGCTCAAAACACCACCAAATGGATTAAAAATACCTATTTCATAGGCAAAAATGAGAAAATACTAATGTTTACTCGATTAATGAAGATGAAATAATCATAAAACAAGTTTTTACCATGAAATTTTTACCATTTGTAAGTTATCATTCAGTTTTGTGCTCTGAGCTAGTTTTTACCTCGATCTTCACCAGTTGATTGCGAGAGATTCCGTGGACCATTTCTCGAGCCGTCCAGACCAGGTAGGAGCTAAACCTCTCTTCTTTCTTTTCAGGTCATTATTTTGTCATTTCATGCAATTTTTAGGGTTTTTTGGGGCCCCTAGGGTTTCATTTTTTTTCCCTGGGATCAGAGCAAGCTTTCACATCGAAAACTGTGTTGAAGAGCACCTAGATAGAAGGATGCATGCTCTACAATGCACTGTCTCTGTGCCTGGGTTGCGCTGGGCGAGTTTCCTAAGTTTGATTTAGCTGTTTGCTCCAAGATTTGTCCCTTTTTTGCATGGAAAGGATCCTAATAAAGCTTATGATTGTGTTTTAGGCTTTCATCGGATCAGGATGTCGATTACATGGCGAGAAAGAGAGCACGAAGAACAATACATGGTTGCCCTAAACAATCCGGGTATAGTTGAGGCCCTCAAAAACTGTGGGTTACTCAAATACTTCAAGTTGTGTAGAATGAGGCAACAAATAGAACTACTGCAGTTCCTTGTTCATGCATGGGATCTAACAGATCAGACTTTTCACATTAGGGACAAGATGGTCCCTATTACCATTCTTACCAGACTGTCGAGGTGAGGTGCCCCCATCTCACTTTCTGGATTTGCCCATGGAGGTGAATTGGTGAGAGATTATATTAGACAGTTTTGTTGGCCAGGTACACAGCCTAGCAAGGATGGGAAAATAAACATCAAGGATGTAGGTGATTTTCCTTTGAGAACGATCCTCTTCACAATCGAAAAATTGGCTGGCAGTGTGACACTACATCTGGCGAACAGATCTTATATGCAGTATGCACTGGAGTGTCTAGAGCCAAAAGTTTTCAATTGGTGCGAGGTTGTGTTTTCCTCACTGAAAGAATAACTGACCAAGGTAAAAAGTGGTAAGATGAAGAATTTCTGCTATGGTTCAATCTTAATCACTTTTACCTTAGAGAGAATCCCATTGATGCAACCACAACATGTATCACTGGGTGTAGCTGGTCCTAGAGATCCACGTATGCAGAGGTGGGTCGAATTGATGGCTCGACATGAGGGCCAGTCAACAATAATTTTTTCCACTACATTTTTTAGTTGGCTTGAGCGACAACACCTTGTCATCGAGGAGCATCCATACTCAGGGATGGATTTTCGTGGAGATCCATATTTGATTCTACCAGTTGGAGCACAATGGGGTGCTATGGGTAAGTTGTTTGACCAAAGTATTTTTTGATTTTCAAGTTTCTACATGTTTGTTGTGTTTTTAATGTTTCCAAGACTACACTAAAGTTACTCTTATGCATGTAGATGTGGGTACTGTTCGACTTGTGGGACACCAACAAGTTGTAGGTGGGCCAGCGTGGAGAAACATTGGGAGAGTAGTTCTCCAGGACTTAGATTTAGCTGAGACCTTAACAGATTTGCAGGATCACATAGAGGGATTAACCCTTGGTATTTCGGATGTCCAGATCGAGGAGTTACCTATGAGGCTGCAGCACCACACTATTGGTGTTCCTAGCCGCTGGGCGAGGCTTTTGCACATGATAGCATAGGCTGTGACCTATTACCATGAGCACCACTAGATCTACTTAGGATATTTTGCATGCATTTTGAGTTTTTTGGGTTAGATGACCAAACGTGTCTTGGACACAAATTTTGTAAAAACTTTTAAAACACCTATCTATTTTACTTTCAGAGTTTTCTATGGTTATATGCAATCCTATTCAACTGATGATGTGAATTGAAAATATTACTTTTACATGTGTCACAAATGTCTATTTAACACATAATTCGCTAGAGAATCAGTTAATGTGTTAAGATTTTTGGAAATATGTTGATATTGAATGTGTTTAAAACGTCTTTCCAAAATACGAACTCTAAGGAACATACGAAAAATTGTTGGATTTCAGACAATATCAATGTTTTTTAGTTGTAGTACAACGAGTTGCAAGTCCAGCCTAACAATGATTCGGCAAATGCCAAGTGAAATGGCATCAGAGAATAGTTCAATCAACGCGCTATACTTAGTGATATTGTTCGTCGATCGACTGATACAAATCCCTTGAAAACTCACTAACTCGCCACTTGGAGCGAAAATAGCCCATGCTGCAGAAGACAAGTTCTGCGTACTATGACTAGCACCATCGGCGTAACCAACAAAAGGTTCCGAAGATCGACATCTGCAACAAATGCAAAGCAGATTACTAACCAGATAAAATCTCTAAAAGACACACACACACACACATGCAATGAAAGCATATATATACAGTGAGTTTTACTACACTTAATCAAGCATAGTAACGTTTAAGGTACAACACGTTTCGGGGCTGCGACAATGGAATCCCATCATAATCTATTAACTCGTAGGCACCTTTTGCAGAACACACTTGACAATATATGGACCCATCCACATTGGTTCGAAGTTCCCTGCTCCAAGTTTATCAGCTTCCTGATCGTAAAGCAAGACCAGGTCTCCTTTTGAGAAGATAAGAGGCTTGACATTTCTATCATATTGCGCCTTAATATGTTTCTTATGTGCTTCGTTAGCCAATGTGGCATAACGATGGGTTTCATCCAGATGGCATAATTCCAAGAAACATGCTTCTTCTTCAGAAGTGTTGAGTAACACGTCAATCCCGAGTTTGAGCAATGAAATTTCGCATTGTATCGGTGAGATTGCTTCCAAACCATACACCATTTGAAAGGGTGTGAATCTAGTTGCATTTCTCACCGAGGTTGGATATGCCCACAAGGCAAAGTACATGATTAAGTGCTAGTTTCTCTTATGAACACCTATCATTCTCTACAACATTCGCTTTAGGACTTTGTTGATAGCCTCAACTTGTCCATTCGCTTGTGGGTAATAAGGGGTAGAACTATCATGTGACATTCCTAACTTAGTAGTCAATTTAGCCATCATGTGATTGCGAAAATGCGACCCATGATCTGTAACTATGGCTTGTGGTACACCAAACCGGGCAACCACATGGTTAAAAAAGAAGAGAGCAGTCATTTTGCCACTATTGTTCAATGTTGGCATCGCCTCAGCCCATTTGGTAAAATAGTCAACGACGACTATAATACACCCATGCCCCCCGGCCGAGGTGGGGTTACATGTCATAAAGTCAATACCCCATTTGGCGAATTGGCCAATAGCAACGACTAGATGCAATGGTGGAGGTGGTAATTTGGTTTTTTGGTCATATATCTGGCATGCGTGACAGCTTCTAACAACAATAATATAATATTTGAATATAGTTGGCCAGAAGTAACCAACACGGAGAATTCTCTATGCGGTTGCATATCCAGATAAGTGTCCACCACAGGCACCTGAATGGCTATCATTCAATGATTTCTTGGCTTCCTCATGCGTGAGGCACCTTCGTAAAATCGTATCGATACCATGATGGTAAAGATTGTCGCCAATGATCAGATAATCTTTGGCTTGGTATCGAATACGTCACTGTTGCGAGCGACAGGTATCAGGCTGGACAGTTTGGGTTTGGAGATAGATCAATATATCTCCATACCACACATCAGATGATGATATTAGAAATAGAGACTCATCCAAAATCAATGGTTCATATGTTGAATCAATGGAGGTCGAGGGAAGGTAGCAAAGTAACTCTGTGAAAACTCGAGATTTTTTTGATTTGGACTTGATGAATTCCAAATCAAATTCCTGCAAAATAACTATCCATTTTGAGTACTTGCCCCCCAACAATTGACGTGATAAAATATATGTCATAGGGTTGCAATCCAAAATGACAGTTGTTTTCCGTAGCAGGATGTAATGGCGAAATCTTTGAACAGCTTGCATAGCTGCCAAAGCTATTTTTTCGACATAAGAGTACTTACTTTATGTATCGTTGAGATTATAGCTCAAGTAATAAATTGGATGTTCAATCCAATTTTCTTCCTGGACTAAAACCATGCCAATGGTTGTATCTGTAGTGACGAGATACAACTAATAGTCATTTTGATAATTTGGAGAGTACATTAATGAAGCTCTAATCAAGGTATTTATAAGAGCATCAAAGGAGGCTTGCGCAACCTGATCCCAACGGAAGGGTATCACCTTTTTCGAAAGACGTGTAAAACCTTTAGCCATCTCAGTGTAATTAGGAATTAACCTCCTCAGAAAGTTTTCTTTCCCTTGTAGCCTCTATCACTGTAAAAGATTTGAAGGTGGAGGCAAACCAAGAATTGCTTGAACCTTTAATGGATCGAGTCGAATCCTCTCTCTAGACACTACAAATCCAAGCAATCGACCAGAACCAACACAAAACGCACATTTGTGTGTATTGAGTCGTATCTTGTAGTGTCGGCACCGTAAAAATATCGCTGTCAAATGTTGTGGGTGATCAGTCCGCTTTCGTGAATGAGCAGGGAAATCATCAAGGTAAGGTTGAAAAATGTGCATGATGTCATGGAAGGCATAGTTCATTGCCCTCTGAAATGTGGTCCCTGCATTCTTCAAACCGAATGGGAGTTTCCTATGGGCGAATGTGCCCCATGGACAAATAAAAGCTATTTTCAATTGGTCCTGTGGGCGGATATTGATTTGATTGTAGCCAGAAAATCCATCCATGAATGAGAATATTTCACATCCGGCACATTCGTCAATAATATGGTTGATAAAAGGAGTAGGATAATTGTCCTTTGGACATGATTGATTTACATCCCTATAATCGACGCACACTCGAATTGTCCCTTGTTTCTTCATGACAGGAACAAGGTTGGAAACTCGATTAGTAAGAGGTACAGGGTAAATGAAACCAACCCGCAAGAGTTTTTCAACTTCTGCCTTAATTGCAGTGGCTTTCTTTGGATGAACAGGTCGAAGCCGCTGTCGAACTGGCTTGACATCAGGGTACATTTTGATTTCGTGTTCAACAATACTAGAGTCAATGCTCGACATCTCCTCGTAAGACCATGCAAAGATATCTCTAAATTCATGAAAGAGAGTACGGTAACTATCGAGTTATGATGGAGAACAAGATTTTCTGACATGAATGTTCTCTACAACATTAGGCTTGGTCGAAATATTAATAGAAATCGTTTCTTCAATATTTGACAGGTTTTTCTCAGATTCTACCGTGTCTATGAAAACTAAATTCGAAAGAAAATCAACAACTGAAGGGTGGTTTAGTTCATTTGAATAATCTTCGATGTCATCTGGAAGATGGGAATGATGATGATAATCTTCCCAAGGTTCTTCTCCTATCATCATTGATTGGATGATTCCTTCATCCGTAGAATGTATACGTGAGAAAGGATCCGAAGAAGTACCATATTCTAACGAATGATCTACCCATAAAATTAGTGAATGCATATTTGGGTTTGCCGCACAAGCTCGAAAAATTGATTGCTATGCTAGTTCAATGGGGCTTAGCGACATTACCTCAATATTACTATCAACTTCAAACTTGTTGGTAATCCTCCTTAAATCAGATGAGGTGGACGAAATCATGTTGCAAGTCTCTACTCTTTCTACTTTCGCCAAATCAGATGGTGACGGTAGTGTAAAAGTACCCATTAGGGAAGGATCTTTAAAGAGACCTACTCCAACACTTTGAAGTGACAGTGGGGGTCCGTGTACCAACAGAATGCTTCCCGTAGCCTGTGAACTATTGGCAAAGAAGGCTAGCTGATCAATGACTGTGATTCCACCCTTATGAGGGAATGCAATAGTACAAAAGTACGTGGAAACCACAACAGCCATAGCATATACCCATGGCCTTCCCAATAAAATGTTGTAATCGAGGGGTCCGTCAACTACCTCAACTTCAACAGTAACTGTTTTGCCCCCTAGTTCAATTTGTAGGTTACTCAAAATCCCATAAGGAGTATATGTTCGTTTGTCAAAAGCTTTTAATGTGGTTGGTGATCATGACAATGACGGTGAACCAAGTGTTTTCCAGCAGCTCATTGACATAATGCAAGTAGATGCCCCCTCATCAATAATAGTTTGGTGAACATTCTTATTGAGAGCTTTTACTTGAATTAGGAAAGCTAACTGTGCCGGTAACTGTGGTGTATATCTCGCATGGTTAAAAACCACAAGATTGGAATCCGTAGGGTCTATTCCGCCAATTGCTAACAGTAAAGCCTGCTTCTGGGAGGGATAGTTTTGTAACACCTCGAGTGTCGAAATAGTAGAAGGTGATTGAGCAAGGTCTTCCACTATGTTATAATTTTGAGCTACTCAAGCCCGAGGGTTAAATGTCGATTTATGCACAACTCTCTTTGGTGGTTTTATTGTCAATTCTGGTACAATAGGTGGAATATTTTCAGATGAAGTTGAAGTCGAAGGATTAGGTTGATTAGTGGCCTGACTATTCGATGATGATGGTGGAATTCCATAATCTTTATTTCTCATTGACACCAAAACTTCGTTTTGTGGCTTCGTGATGGATAACATGAGTACTTGGGATGTGGAAGGATGGTCTGTCGCAACCAAATGTGTCTCCAAGTTTGGAAACGGATCAGTCAACACTACAGATGTGTTAGAAGTCTTTAAAAGTGTCAGGCCAGGTTAACTCCAGAAATTAATGAGCGCAAGAAACAACTGGTGATTTTACTCATTAGACAACTATTATTTATACATACACAAAACAGATCAGTTCATCTTCTAGATGACTGTCCAACTTCACCTCATCCGTTTCGGATTAGGTGTCAACATTCCCCCCCTTAATCTGAAGGGATGTTGGTGAGTCCAAGCATCGTTCTGAATCTTTCAAGCTTTTCTCTTCCAAGCGCTTTGGTGAAGATGTCTGCAATTTGCTCGTTTGTGGAACAATGATGGAGATGGATTGTTTTGGCCTCAACATGATGTCGGATCAGATGATATTTAGTATTGATGTGCTTAGTACGATCATGGAACTTTGGGTTCTTGGCCAACTTTATTGCAGAGGTGTTATCAATCATGAGTGGAGTTGATTGTATTTGTTTTACCTGCAAATCTTCAAGAATTTTCCTGAGCCACACAATTTCTTTCATTGCTTCAGCTGCTGCCACATATTCTGCTTCTGTTGTGGAATCTGCTGGTACTGATTGTTTGCGTGATCTCTAGGAGACAGCTCCTGATCCAAGACTCATAGCATATCCTGAAGTAGATACCCCAGTTTCTTTGTCTCCATCGAAGTCTGAATCAGAGTATCCAATCAAGTTGAAGTCGTCCACCTGTGTATACTTGATTCCAAGGTCTTGAGTTCCCTTCAAGTACCTTAGAACTCTTTTTGCAGCAGACCAATGTCCCTCACAAGGCTTTTGCATAAACCTGGAGAGGATTCCAACAGCAAATGAAATGTCTGGTCTGGTAGTAGTGAGGTAGATGAGACTTCCTACAAGCTGTCTATACTTTGTTGCATCCTCAAACTCCTTTCCTTCAATAGATGTGAGCTTCAAGTTTTGTTCCATTGGAGTAGAAAGGGGATTGCACTCTGTCATGCCAAATCTGTTTAACAAATCTCCAATGTATTTCTTTTGAGAAAGAAATATGGACTTTGGATGTTGGGTACTTCAATGCCAAGATAGTAATGAACATAGCCCAAATCAGTCATTTCAAAATTTTTTCCTAATTCTTTCTTTATGGATGCAATATAGCTTTCATTGTTCCCTGTCATTAAAAGATCATCTACATATACCACAAGATATACAACTGTTTTGCCAACTTTCTTGACAAATAAAGTTGCATCATCAAGATCAAAATGTTTGAAGTTGAGTTTCAGAAGATGCTCAGTTAGTTTTTCATACCAGGCTTGTGGTGCTTGTTTGAGGCCATACAAGGAATTCACAAGTTTGCATACTTTGTGTTCATGTCCTTTCACAGCAAATCCTTCAGGCTGGGACATAAAAACATTCTCTTTTAGATCTCCATTCAAGAATGTAGTTTTTACATCCATTTGATGGACTTTCCAACCGTTCTGAGCAGCTAGTGCAAAGAGTGTTCGGATGGTGGCCCATTTTGCTGTGGGAGCAAAAGTTTCCTCATAATCGACCCCTTCCTTCTGTGCAAAACCTTTTGCCACAAGCCTAGCTTTGTGCTTGTCAAGTCAGCCATCAGCTTTGTACTTGTTCTTGTAGACCCACTTGCAGCCAATTGGTTTGGTTCCAAATGGAGGATCAACCAGCTTCCAAGTGCCATTCTTTATGAGGGTATCATACTCCTTCTGCATCGCTTCTTTCCATTCATCATGAGAAGCAGCTTCTTTGAAGGAAGTTGGTTCAAAATCTATAGACAAATTCAATTCACAATCATAAGTAACATCCATATCAACAGGTTAATTAGAGTTATCTACATCACCTCCATTTTGTCGGTTTGTATTTCTGGTTCCTGTTTTTCCAATTTCATCAGGATGAACACTTTCAAGTGTCTTTGTCAGCCACTTTGGGGGACCTTTCTGAGATGGTCCAGGCTGCTCTGTTGATTGAGTTGGGTCTGAATCAAGATTGAGTCTCCCAATTCTATCAATTACATCACTTAAAGCATCATCCGTTGTTGGAGTGTCATGCAGGGGAGATTGTTCTTCAGAAGAAGATTCCACATGTTGATCTAGTATAGGAATCCCCCCTTCAAGATGTGGAATCTGATTATCAAACTCTTGAAATGATTTCGGTTTTGTGAATCTATCCAAGCGATCAAGTTGCCGCTCAACAACACTGTCAGATTTGGATGATTCAAGAAAAATGACATCTCTAGATAAAACAAACTTTTTATTTACTTCATCATAGAGGCGGTATGCTTTAGATGTGTTTGAATACCCCAGGAAGATACACTTACGACTTCTAGCACCAAGTTTGTTTCTATGTACCTTTGGTATTAAAGCATAACAGGTGGAACCAAATATCCTGAGATGTTTTACCGAAGGAACATGTCCATACCACAATTCATAAGGAGTCTTGTTTCTTATAGCACTAGATGGACATCTATTCTTTATATATGCAGCACATAGAACAGCATCAGCCCAAAACATTGTCTTTACATTTTTGAAGAAAAGCATGGATCGTACCATATTCAAAATTGTTCTGTTCATTCTTTCAGCTACACCATTCTGTTGAGGATTATAAGGGACAGTTGTTTGATGTTTAATCCCATGTTGGAGAAGATAGTGTTCAAATTCATTTGATGTATATTCTTTTCCATTATCAGTGCGAATAGACCCAATATGAGATTGTGCATCATTTTCAATCCACTTATGAAAATTCTTGAATGTTTGAAATGCATCAGATTTGTTCTTCAATAAGTAAACCCAACACATTCTGGTGTAATCATCAATAAATGTCATGATATATTTATTTCCATTTGCAGAAGGAACGGGCATTGGACCACATAAATCTGAATGAATAAGTTCAAGCTTCCTATGTGCTCTTGAATGTGAATCATGAAAAGACTGTTTGCTATGCTTTCCTAGAATGCAAGCATCACATTGTTTATGTTTTCTAGGAATTGTAGGCAAACCAGCAACACCATTTTTCTTCAACAAGCGGAGACTATCATAGTTTAAATGTCCAAATCTAGCATGCCATAATAAACTTGATGGAAGTGTACCTTCATCATGATGAGAAATATATGAAAAATGTTGTGCATGAGCAGAGGTTCCTTGCAGTTTAAGAAGTCTTTCTTCTTCTATACCTCTCATGACAAGTGAATGGTCAGATGCCTTTCTTACCTCAAGATTTCCATCAAACATATGAATGGAGTGACCTTGCTGGCGAATGTGGACCAGGGACAGCAAGTTTCTCTTGAGCTGTGGGAGATATAGAACATGATCCAGAAGAAAGTCTGGAAGACCAGGCAGTTTAAGCCTGACTGTGCCAAGCCCTGATGGCTTGATTTTTGACTGATCTGCAAAGTATACTGCTCCATCAACATTATCAGTGAAATCTTCAAAAAAATCTTTCCTATGAGTCATATGACAGGTTGCTCCTGAATCAAGCAACCAGTCATTTTTCGAAGAAGTAAGTGAAGCATTAAACAGATCTTCATTTACTCCAATGTTACATTGTGCCTCAATGTAGTGAGCGGATTCAGGTGCTTTACCTTTGTCTGAGTCATCAGTTTTACCTTTCTACTGATTTCTTCTATGCTCAATCTTTTCCCATGGTAGCTTGCATGTAGAAGCATCATGAGATCCATTTCGTTTGCAGCGAATGCAATGTAAGTCTGCCTTTTCTGCTTGAGAATGTCTGCCCCCCTGCCTCTGAAATATCTTTCTCTTTCTTTTGAATGCATACTGTAACAAAAATTATTTTTGCTGATGGAAAAATAATTTTGCTGATAAAAAGAACTTCTACTGATGTACAGTGAAAGTATACTCAAAAGGGCAACAGATTCTTTATGCACTAAATTTTCTTCAAATGTCTTCAAAATTTTATAAAATATCCTCCACTAAGTATGTCAAAGGAAACATAAACAGAATAGCCCAACACATCTTTAAAAACTGAAACTGCGAAGGAAAATTCACTTTAGCATATGGACTGAAAATAAAGCAACCATGTTCATTAAACATTATAGCTTCAGCAGTTTAGGCAGATCCACATATTCCAGCATCTATCGCGCTTCACAACAATAAGCTCAAGCATGGCATCATAGACCCTAGACATGCATTTCCAAATTAAATTAAGAAGCCTTTGCTGCGGGCTGAGCGAGATTCAATTTCTCTAGTAGCTTAGACAAAGATTCGGGCGAGTAAACATTTTCTGTTAACTATATTACAATCCATATAGAATTTTCGATGGAGAAACCAAAAAGTAGACTAGTGTTCACAATAAAAAATCTATATATTTATGGCCGTCTCCATTAAGTAATCTCGTAAGAGCCTATAGAAAGCTTCGGTGCCTTCGTTGAAATAGAAGCTGCTTTAGAGTTGAGCTCTCTGAATTTATATTCAACAGAATTGTTGACAAAATGGATACCAGCGATACCTCTGAGCACTGAATACCTTTACCAAACGCACCCTTAAAAAATTTCAACACACAAAGGGACCATTCCATTACATGGTCTTCAAACACCATTCCCACCATGCATTCCCATTGTACTCTATGCAGCGAACTTCAATGGTGATTCAACGAACTTACTGCTCGAACAGGAATGATCTCGTGACAGAGAATTCCACTCTCAACCTCACCGATGACAGAAACCTTGTCATCTCCAATGCAAACGGGAGCAGTGTTTGGTCCTCAAACACTTCCGGATACCTCGTTGTGGGATGCGAACTCCGAAACGAAGGCAACCAAAAACACAGTCTTCATTAAAATAAGAACGCAGCCACCATTACAAAAACGCAGTTACCATTAAAACACAGTCTTCATTAAAATAAGACCGCAACCACCATTACAAGAAACGGAGTTACCATTACATGAAACGCAGTCGCATTTTTTTACAAACGCAGTCTTCATTAAAATCAATACAATGCGGTCTTCATAAAAACGCAGTCATGGTTACGACAGCCTCAATACAACGCAGTCATTCTTCAAGAAAAAAACGCAGTCACCATAGACTACTTGATATCAGTTTTGTTTGAATGGAAAGGGATAGTCTTTTACCATGGTTCGACAGCAGAAACGCATCAACGCATAGAGCTTACATTCAACAGCGCATTCCACGCTCACCGCACCATATTCTGTCATGCCAGAGGCGCTCAGAACACCGCCAGAAGCACGCAGTCTCAGGACAGAGGTTTCATGAGGCAGCAGAAACCTGGCAGAGGCAGGAGTTATTTCTGGGACCTGTGCTCTGATACCATGTCAGGCCAGGTTAACTCCAGAAATTAATGAGCGCAAGAAACAACTGGTGATTTTACTCATTAGACAACTATTATTTATACATACACAAAACGGATCAGTTCATCTTCTAGATGACTGTCCAGCTTCACCTCATCCGTTTCTTATTAGGTGTCAACAAAAAGTTTAGAGATCTCTGAGCAGTGTGGACAATCTCTTGTAAAATGCCTGTCATTACATATTAGACATGGATAACGAGTTTTCTTTACCGAAGTAGAGGAATCAGATGATTTCTCTTGAGGGGAATTATTCTGTTTCTTCTTATTTTTCCCCTTTTTCTTGCCTCCTAATTGCTTTTGATTTTTTCCTTTGTTAGATGACACGACATTAATTTCGGAAGCAAGAGTATTTTCTAATGCATTGGTAGTTTTATTGGTAATGGCAAGAGTTTGACCAGATGGTCTTCCTACCATTTACGTGCTCGAAGAACTGATCACACCATTGCCGGCATGAGAGTCCTTACTCGATTGTGGAGGAGGAGGAACAATGAAAGTTGGTCGGGGTGCATTGGGAATTTTGTCATAGAGTGTGCCAGATTGTGTGTAAATCAAATCCAAGTATTGGGCACAAGAAATTACTTGCTCTTCTGTGACAACTCCACCTTTTGCCACATCCTCAGTGATTGATGGCAACAAGGATTTTATGAACCACTCAGCCAAAAGATGATCAGGAACATATGTCTTAACCATTCGACGATGATGCCGCCACTCATGAATATGATCTGATATATGGGTAGCAGTAGTCTATTTAAAGTTGGTTAGGAGTTCCGTTCCAGTCTTGTATTTGATGGGTAACTGGAAGTGGGTCAGAAATGTGGTGGCTAAAGTTGTAAAGTTGTCGAAAGAAGCTCTTGGTAACTCAATATACCATTTAGTAGCCGGACCAGTAAGTGTTCTTTGGAAAAGATGAAGTCTAACCGAATCATCATTTAAGGAGTTTGATGAACACCACAAATGAAAGGTCATGAAATGATTTGATGGGTCTTCTTCGGGATTTCCATTGAATTTCGGAATGTCAGAAAGTAACTTATGTGGAATCATCGGCCACCAAGGTGCATATAAGATTGGATCATTGGTGAGTCGATCTAAATCTGGTAATTCTAAAGTTGCTACAAATGAAAACTATCGATTCAGGTCAGGTTGAGCATACCCAGGATATGATGGAATTGCCTGAGCAATAGGTCTTTGCATACCAACATAGGGCATGTGCATCTGGTAACCTTGATAAGGTTGTTGTTGAAAAAATCCGGCATAAGGTGGATGTTGATAACCAAGTTGAATTTGTGGTTGTCCATAACCTGGAAATCCTTGTTGACCAAGACCTTGGTAAGCTTGATATTCTCCAAACCCAGGTTGAGCCTATTGGTCAAGTTCAAATTGGGGTTGGAATTGCTGGAATTGGGGTTTTTGAAATTAAGGCTGCCACAGTTGTTGAATCAACTGTTGTTGTTGTTGGTACAACTATTGTTGATTTAAAGGTTGTTGTTGCCCAACAATGAAAGGTTGGATAAGTTGTGAATAAACTATACCAGTGTAAGCTTGGGTCAGTCTAGATAAGGGTATACTAACATGAGGTTGTTGAACCCTAGAAATAAGTGGTTGTTGTACAACAACTTGAGAAACTTGAGCTTCTTGACCCGAAACTTGTGGTTGCGAGGTAGAAGGACCAGTTTGTATCGGTTGAGATACAACCGTTTGAACTTGTGACTGTGGTACAATAGTAACAATAGGTGTAGTAGGAATAAATGACATAGTTTGCATTGGTTGTGTTGGATACACAAGCCTTGGTTGAAATGGAATTGTTGGTTGCCATCGACAAACTCAAATTCCAGGTTGACCTGAATACTGCGGGATATTACCATATGACAGTCCTCCAGAAGAGGGAGGATAAGGTGATAAGCATATTTCTCTCCATATGGTGGCAATCCAGTATTTAATGGATACATAGGTCTTTGTTGACTAGATTGCCCAGCTTGATATTGATATGCAAGATCAAACTGTTGAGTTCTCGTTAAAGAAGAACTAGGTAGAATTCCAGTTGAGGACATGGGTGATGACTATGGTGTAGAAGCAACCCCTGAGTGGGTTCCAGATAAAGATTGTAACCAACCGCGATGGATGATTCACCATATAGGTGCGACTCAGGTGTGGTAGAAAACATATAAGAGGTTGCAACAAAAGATTCTGCCGCAGCTGCATTAGATGATATAGTCTGGGATGTTGATGGTTGTTTAGCCATAGTTAACTGACCCAAAAGTTGTCCTAAAGAATCAACGGGTACTTGAAAATAAGCAGGAACAATGGAACAATAAAATGAGGAGTATGAAGGTAAAGATAAAGCCCAGCTCCAAAGTGTAATGGGGTTCTAGGTGTAGAATCTTCTTCCAATTCTTCCTCTATTGCAATTAAACCCAGTGGAAGAACTTCACTGTCTGGTCCATAAAATATTTCTGGTGTTGATAAAGTTGAAGTTTCAGTAGCTACTGATGTCTGAGGGGTAACCGGTTGATCATCTTCCGGTAAAATAAACACTTCTGAATGTTCAAATTCGAAGTCCAGATGTTCAGGTAAAAGAACAACAGTTTCAGAGAGAGGTTCCGGAACTACTTCAGGTTCAGATGTAAATTCTGTTTGAACTGTGATAGGTTTTGGATTAACTTCTGGTTGAATTAATTCAGGTTTAGAAGTGATTTCTTGTTGAGCAACTTCAAGTTGAGGATCAAGTTGTTGTTGAACAACTTCGGTTACTATTTCACTAGGATCAGTGCTAATGTCCTCAGGTAATCGTGAAACTTCTCCTTTAGAAACGAATGTACCAGAAATGGTTGGAGTAATTGGAGTCTCAATACTTACCGGAATAGATGATTCAGGTAATTCAGATGAAGAACTAGGAGTTCTTGATGCACTTGAATCAGTTAGGTGAGACCACTTTGACTGAATAGGTGTAGCTTCAGGTGGCAAAGGCGGTTTGCTCGCTGCTCTACACGAATGACGAGGTAAGGGTTGATGTTCCTCCACGTTTGCTGATTAATTTTATTATCAAAAAAGAAATAAACAAAAAGGGGTAAACTAGGAAAAAGGTTTACCAAGCAACTGTGAACTGCAGAATACCTCCTGGCGAACCAAGAAGTATGGGCAGACAATCTCCTCGAATGCTGTGTTTGGTGTATCATAGTGTATAATGCGGCCAAATCGGTTACTTAAGGATGGATAGCAACCTAGAGTTGTCCTCCCATATATAGCCGAAGGTATGTGGAGGCCCAATCCGTATAAGCGATGTCTAATGCAAAACTGCACAATAAGAGCATTCCCATATACTTTACGTACTGTAACACCGCCCTATATACCCGAAGGTACGTGGACGAGCTACGATATACTCACGTATGTGGAATGAGGTATCACACTCGAGATGTATTGCAGACAAGTTAGCGACAACTACTTTGTTTTACGACACCGGAACATGTCTCTAGCCTAGAACCACTAAATGTTCTCGTTAATGACAATGCTCCATTAGGTAAATTGATGTTAATTTTAAGTTGATCTTGCTTAGGAATTTTCCTTTCAAGTTCACCACGTGATGTATTCTAAAATTCCTAGGAATTCAACTATCATGATAAACATTCTTTCCATTCAATTTAACGATGAAAATCCTAGCTACTTAGGGATAGAGCAATCAGATTTCTTTCGATCAAAGAGAAAAGAGCACAATCTAATACAATTTCCCTACACTATTCCTATGAGCACAAACAAACTTTTTCAATGCAACATGAATGTATTTCTTTTTGATTTCCTTAATGTGAATATGAACAAAAGGAAATATGCGCATACAATCAATCAATCTTTCATAAGAACTAAGACTTTTACGATAGTTCTAATTCGAAGGAAGAGAAGGCTTTACGACACTTTCTTTCGAATGAAGATTAATCAACTATATTCTAACTTTGACTATCAATAGATAATGACATAGAAAACATTAAGAAACATTGATCAATCAAATCAAAGTTGGGCTAGACAAGGAGATAGAAACTTATTCTTTGAGACATAACATTCATTGATCAATCAACAAACAAACCAACAGAGAAAACTTGGCAAAAACATTTCCAAAGGTGGGAAACTGACCCTAGGAGGATTAGCGCAGCCCAGAATGGGAGACAATGCACTTCAGAGCACTGTATCTAGAACAACAGTTTAAAGTGTTTTAGACTTTTCCTACTATATCTACAGATAAATACTAATTCCCTAGATAAGTAGCTATATCTAGAACAACAGTTTAAAGTGTTTTAGGCTTTTCCTATAAGAAATAGATAAGATGAGAAGATAAGAAGACCTACTTGCAATTCCGCTTTTCTCTCGTCTCCCTTGTATCGATCCTATCACTCCTTCCTGTACTTAATATGCTTGAGAAGTACCTGTAATCACAACAGAAAACAAAGAATCGATCAAAGCACACGATCTATTGAATATAAGTGAAAGGAATCAGATACAATTCACACATATAAGCATTATGAAATAATACAAACATATGGGATTAAGGTTCAAACACTTTATTAGATAGAAGAAGGAAATTACAACCATTGGTGTCTGATTCAAAGCCATTCCTTCAGCTTGGATCCCATCCAAATCACATCAAAAGCATGACAAACGTGTAGCATTACAATACTTGCTTCAAAGCCAAATCTCATAGCAACATTATCTCCTTACAATTCAACATAATCCGGCCCCTGATCACTTAGATGAGTGGTCAATTTATAGGAAGATGAAGGAGTTTTTGTCATAAATGGTGGCATTGAATGGCCTTCCATACTTAGAATTAGTTCCATGGAGGAAGGGATGAGATGATAGGATGCAACTTAACTCATTCCTCATCCATTTTCGAGCTCATAGGAGTTGATAAGTGAGGGAACCTTCTAGATGACTCCAAAAGATAAGAATATTCCCCAAACCCTATGTGAATTTCGCTCATTCTCTCCCAACGTAGGTGAAAGGAAGCCTAAGTGCTCTGCAGAGCACCCTGGCGGTGGAGTCAACTGCTCTGCAGCTCACCTTTAAAAGAGCTTACCTGCGTTGGTCCCTCTAGAGGCTATTTCTAGATGTCTTCAAGTCATGAAACTATCTGGGAAGGAGGCATTCAAAGGTGTTACTTTTTTAGGGCATGTAGCAACTGAAATTAGGGTTTGATGAGCCCTACAACACTGATCTTGATGATGGGATTGATGTTCCCAAATGGATCTGTAACACTTTGGGATCCCAAATGTCGGGAAAAATGGTTTAAACAAGGAGAATTGGATCATTTCTATTATGATCCATATCTTAAACCAAGGTACAAGAATGAGAGAAAGAGGAAGTTTCCTTTCTCTTACCTCCTAGATAGATATGTTCCCATGATGAAAACTATCATGAAGTACTTCACTTGTGAGGGTAGGTTTTCTAGGCTTTATCCCTATCATATCTGTCTACTCATGCATTTCAAAAGAATCAAAATGCTCAATATGCCCTACTATCTTTATCGAAGCATTGACAAGATGTCATTCATTGCCCAAAAGAAATATTACAATCATCAAATGCAAAGTATCTTTCACTACTCCCTCATCAAGATGATAGTCCTCCATTACCTTGATCAGCGTAACATTGCATGGGACACCTTTATATCCAATGAGATTTTCACTGTCCCACCTATTTAGCATGGCCAAGAAGCACCTTCATCATCTCATCCATCCACTCCATTCCTCCACTTTAGCCCATACATCATTCATCTTCATCTAATGAGTCAACCATACCATCACCTCCACCATCACCATTTCATGAGCCTATTTATTCACCTGGGAGAGATGAAGGCGGTGGGCACGAACACATTGAGCATGGTGAGAGAAGCAAGCCTAAAAGTGCTGGTTTAGGTACCTTGACACATACCTATCAGAAAGGGCATAGGGAAGTGTTTTCCCCATAGATTGTGGGAGGGGACTTGCCTTCTTCATCAGCAAAGCAGGTACAAAAGGGTAAGGAAAAGGTGACAGAGGCAGAGATCCAGCAGCAAGAGGAGGACCTCCATGAGACAGAGCAGGATTTTCACTTAGTTGACCTAAGTGAAAATGATGACAGTGAGAACACAACCATTGTCATCAAGGAGAAGAATTAACTCATAGGAGAGCTCTAGGTCAACTTGTAAAGAGACAAATACATTCTTTCATACTATGAGCAGGAGAACAGGCAGTTTAAGGTCAAACATGAGCTCATAGAGGTTCATCTCATCAAAGAAAAGAGAGAGGCTGAAAAGGCTAAGGCCTTACTTGACGAGACATATGGAGAATACAGTGACCAATTGGAGGAATAGGTGCCAAGAAGAAGGCCAAGGACTAGAGGCCTAAAGAGAGCTTTGGAGCTGGAAAAGCAAAGGGAGGAAGAACTAGCTAATGAGCTCACCCTAAATGAGAAATTTTCCAAAATGGTGAATGAGAACTAGGAACATTGGCTCAAGAGGGTAAATGGTCAACTTGAGAAACTCTTAGTCAAGGCCAAAAAGGACAATGATATTCAGAGAAGGATGGCAAAGTATTATGCCATGAGAAACACAATTGCAAGAGTCAAGCTCAAAAGAGCCCATGCAAAGATTGAAGCCTTGACCAAACAAGAGGAGAAAATGAGGCTAGAAATTCTTGCTGAGGCATCACTCCATGCCTCAAACACATGATCAGCCATCATCCCACCAATTTTGACAAGTTTTGAGAAAATTTTTGCAAGTTGTGAATTACTGTATTTTTTGGGATATGCAATGAGCAAAAGGTCAACATCATTGGATTTAGAGTGATGAGGACATGCACCCTGTGCATATTCTAAGAATTTGGAGACAAATAGGTCAGTCAAAAAGGTCAAAAACCACCAAAAAACCACCTTTTTGCCTCATTTTTGGCTTAGGCGTTGCGCATTTACTAGTCTTAGGAGATTGAGTTTTTGACAAGGAAAATGAGCTCCAAATTGAAAACTAAAGACATGCCTAGAAAGTAGACTTGAAGGGATTTCCAACAATCCATCTTGGAGAAAATTTGGACACCAAGAAGGAACCCAAAAGCACCCTTGAACTTGGAGGGCATGTTTGACAGAGATAGGGCGCGTTTGACAAAGAGAGGGCACGTTTGACAATATTCTTCAATTTTCTGAGTTTCTCTCGTCTTTTTATTTTCACCTTGGCAAATGATGATTTTACCTACGTAAATGATCAAATTGGATGTAATTATCATGTTTTTACTATTACCTAGGGTAAATGCATTAGGTAAATCAAGAAGATGAGGTGTAATGAAACAATTCATTTAAGATAGGAATGAGTCACTTGGACCCTCCTACAAGTTAGCTATCAGTTCAGATTTTTGTGTAATATCTTCCTCACCTCATGGATTCGACCCCTAAGGATGAGGGGAAGTGGTTTTCATATCTATTTAGTCCCTTTCTTCACCATAGAGAAGGGTTGGAATCAGTGGGATGTTTGGCTATTGATCAGAGACACTAGTGTAATCAATATTTGGTAGAATTTAATGAATGAGTTGCAGCTATTTTGGTGGAAACCCGTGGTATGGAATTTTGACATAGTTTCTTCTTATGTTTCATATGTTTTAATGTTTTGTATTCCCATGTTTCAGTTCACTTTTATGATATGCTGATTTTCAAGTTGATGAGAATAATACATCTTACATACTTTGTTTTGGGGAAATCTTCATAGTTTGTCCATTTTCTTCAGTTTAGAAATAATACATGCTTGTCTTTATCTTTCTATCACCTCACTAGTCTTATCCATCTCACTTCATAACCTTAAATTGTTTGAGTGCCTACCTACCTTGATCCATCATATGTCTATAATCATACCTTCATTTTCCCTGACCTAGTCTTTTTGACCTAATCCTCTTCGAACAACCCCACCAAATCAAATCAAACAACCTCTGCACATCATACCTAGCCTAAAACCCTAATCCATCCAGCCCTTTTGGCTATGATCCTTTGGAGAGAGCCCTCTTCGGTTTGGTAGGGATAGCTACCAAGTCAAAAGATTGGTTTGTGGTTACCTCAGTTGGACTCTTTCTTAGCCTTGGAGATCTGGAGGAGTGATAACATGCCTTTTCTAGATTAGTACTATTACTTGTCTTTAAAGGGCCCACTTTTCTCTTCCCTTTTGGTAGAAGGACGTTGATACTTTCCGCAACTAAACATTTCAAAAGGCATACTCACTTGTTGATCTGAAAAATACCTATGTATTACTCTCTTGTGCTGAATTTTGTAACTAAGGAAAATCTACAAGGATACATGGCAGTCGGGCTGATACTCCGAATGGGGCTCCTAGTCCAAATGGTGTGAGGTCTAATTGGGACTTCACATTGGGGAGACCGCCTTGGTTGACGGATTTCCAACACCATCAATAAAAATGGCACTAGAAGAAGGGTCAGATTACAAGTTGTACACATTGAGTCTATTTTGAACCTCTTATCTGAAATGACTCATCCTTAAATCATACTCCCATGGTGTTTTTCTAACCTCTCCCCTGGTGAACTTTCAATCCTCGAAAATTATTTCCATGACTTGTCTCAATTCAAGTTTGATGGTGAGGGTGATACATCCATTGTCGAGCATGCATCTCTTTTCCTTAAGTTCTGTGAATATTGTGAAATTGATTGTAAAGATTTGGCTTGTATTCTCTTCTGCCTCACCCTTGAAGGCTAAGTTAACCGATGGTGTCACACTCTACTTGTAGAAATTATGATGTAAATTCGAAACTTCTCATGAAATTTTCTGAATCATAAGACTTCAAGCTACTCTATTGATCTACATAAATTAATTCACCATCTAGAACTAGAATCATAGGCATACAAAAGGAAACATCACACACGCACAAAGATTTATCTATGGGAAAGAAACTGCTCAAAACCCCTTACTATCTATATTGCGTTAATTAGATAATAGAGAAGAAATATAATGCTTTCTCAAGCTTAAGCACACCCTGCAAGTGTATAGTCTATCCCTCTGCCTGACTGACTGAACCTGGCCAATACTTAGCCAAATTTTCAAGCCTCCAAGCTCCTATTTCCTTGCGTTATTTCCCCTATTTTTTAGGAATTCCACACCAAGGAATTATGCAATATCCTTAGGTGAACCTCTGACTGTATGAACCACCTGTACACATGGGAATATGCTATAACTGATAGTTCACTACCTTGGAATGTCCATCTCAATTGGGTAACTCGACTTCTTTGCATGCAACAATTATTTTGGGATAGTTGATCAATTAACTGGTTGATCACTGAGTGTGGTTAAAGTTCCACTTCCACAACTTTACCTCCACTATTTCTTTTGACAGTTATAACCAGTTAAACTAACAATAACTCAAATTAACTGAAATAGATTGCTAAAAATTAGCAGTAAATCATGTAGAACAGAACTCAAGCTTCTCTAACTCGAATTTACTAATTTAACCGAGTGACAAGAGCTATGTCATCTCAGTTAACTACCTCCAAGTATTCTACTGAAATAGAAATTCGAATTTTAATCTAGTTTGACCAAGGCAAAATCAACACTAGATTTTCTTGTTGCATTTTCAACACTCCCTCTCAGCAAGAAAGGAATTATCAACCACCCCTATCCTACACCTTTGGAACTTGAACTTCCCTCTTAACAAGGCCTTTGTCAGAATATCTACATCTTGTTCCTTTGTTAGAATGTATTGCAACAATGTAATCCTCCTCTACACACAATATGGTAGATGGTGATACTGGATATCAATATGCTTGGATCGATCGTGAAAATTAAGATGCTCAGAGAGTTTGATACAACTATTATTATCATAGTAAATCGTAGTAGGATCCATCATCTGACCAAACAAGACAACAAGTATCTTCCTCATCTAGATCGCCTCACATGTTTCTTGACTTGCAGCCATGTATTCTACTTCTTATGAGTTTAGTGCCATTGATATCTGCTTCTTGTTGTACCAAGAAACTGTTGCCGACTCAACATTGAATATTCCACCTAATGTACTCTTCTGGTCTGATAGACTTCCCGCCCAATCTACATCGGTGAAGCCACACAACTTCATTCTTGCTGTCCACTTGTACCAAATTCCAAACTAGGTAGTGCCTCTGAGGTACCGTAGAACATGTTTAGCTTCTCTCCAAACCAGTTTGGTTGGCCTAAACATGGATTGGCTATGCTGGTTGACTACATAACACATGTCTAGTCGTGTGTTCACAAGATACATGAGTGAACCCATCAACTGCCAGTAAACATCCACATCCACTTCGTCACCTGCAGTGGCATCCTCTTTCCTCTAATTGGTCGCTAGAGGGGTCTCCATGGGTTTGCACCTATCCATGCAGAACCTTTGAAGTATCTTGTTGGCATACTTTCCTTGAGAGACAAATAGTTCCCCATCACCTTGCCATACTTCCAATCCAAGGAAGTAGTGCATGGGGCCCATGTCCTTCATCTCAAACTCTCTTACAAGGTCCTCCTTGCAAGATCTAATTAGCTGTTCATCAATAGTAAGGATCAAATCATCCATATATAAAACAATAATCAATAATTTACCTTCTACCAAAATATGATAAAGGTTTGCATCTGCTTCACTTTTGGTGAAGCCCAAACCGATGAGATAGCTATTGATCTTAGTGTACCAAGCACAGGGTGCTTGCTTGAGACCATACAATGCTCGATTGATTCTGCACACATGGGACTCTTGGTCATAAGTCTCGAAGCCTTCTGGTTGCTCGATATACACCTCCTCCTCAATAACTCCATTGAGGAATGTTGTTGTCACATCCATCTAGTGGACCTTCCACCCCATCTGCTCAGCCAAAGCAAGGATTGATATAATGGATGAGTACCTTGCTACAGGAGAAAAGGTTTCCTCATAGTCAATCCCCTCCACCTGAGAGTACCCCTTGCCAAAAATATGGACTTGTACTTTTATATGCTTCCATCTGTTTCCTGATTCACTTTGAAGATCCATCTTGAACCCACAATTGATTTGTCTATTGGTCTTGGGACCACATCCCAAACACTATTCTTCACAATGAATTTGTACTCCTCCACCATTTCATTAAAACATACTAGTTGCTCTACTGCCTCCTTGAAAGAGGATGGCTCAGTCTCTACTAGCTCAGTCATAAGAGCCATGTAGCCAATGTACCGATCTGGTTACCTTCTCTATCTTCACTGATTTCAAGGAGCACCCACGTTCTCCCTCACATCCTACACAAGTTTCTCAACTTCTTTGGTTCTCTTCTTGCCTTCTTTGGTTGATTCTGTTTGAGTGGTTTCTACTCTTTTCTCCTCAACTTGTGGCTACTCCAAAACATCTTGAGGCTGCTGCTTTGGAGCTAACAACTCCTCCTCTAGTGGGATTTGAAGCTCCTTCTCAAGAGAGCATCACATGGATTTATCTTCATCAAATTTGACATCCCATCGCATGACTGCAATTCTGAGGGATGGAAAATACACACAGTAGTTTTGGGGAGTTTCTATGTATCCCAAAAATACCCCCAACTCTGTTGTCATCTCCAACTTCTTCCTTGACTTTTTGAAGACATGGAAATAGACAGAGGCTCCAAAGATCCTAAAGTGCAACACATCTAGCTTCCTCCTCCAAAAAGCCTCCTATGGTGTGATCGTGCCAAGAATCCGATGAGGACTCCTATTATGCAAATAGACCAATGTGTTGCAAGATTCAACATACAAGTGTAGAGGTAGGATTTCGTGATGCAACATCACCCGTGTTGCTCCCACAATGCTTATGTTCTTCCTCCTAGCCATCCCATTTTGTAATGGGTTGTGGGGTGTTGTCAACTCTTGTTGAATGCCTTCTTTTGCACATAAATTTTTAAAATCATTCGACATGTACTCACCTCTATTATCGCTCCTGAGAGCCTTCACCTTCTTGCTCATTTATTTCTCCACTAGTGCCTTGAACTTTAATAACCTGGAGAAGCTCTCATCCTTGTTCTGCATGAAGAAGATCCGACACTTCCATGAATATTTATCAATGAAGATAACAAAATACTTGTGCCTGGTAGTGGAGGCTATTGGGAAAGGTCCACAAATACCAGAGTGGATCCTTTCAAGGATTTCATGTGCTATGTTGTCCCGATCATGGAAAGTTGATTTCGTGTACTTCCCCAAGGTACACCCTTTGCATGTGTCATGATGCTCTAGTGTTCCTTTGGGGAGGCATGTGGTAATTAGCTGCATGATCTTCAAAGTGCCATGATGCAAATGGCCAACTCTTCAATGCCAAAGTTCAATGACATTGTGGCTTTTCACCTTCTATGCTTTTGTGTTCAATGTAACACATTCCTCCACATCTAGCTTGTAGAGGTTCTCCACCCGAAACCCAATCTTCTTCACCTGTCCCATGGCTATGTGTCTCAAGAATGCCTTTTCTTTGCTAAAGATCACATCGTAGCCATGATCTTCCAAAATTGTGATGGATACAAGATTCTTCTTTAGACCCGGTACAAAAATTACATTCTTGAGCCTAAGAGGGGAGCCCGACTGCCTCTGAAGGGTGATGGTACTAATCCTGGTCACATTGTACCTTCCATCATCTCCCATATTGATGTGCATCTGGGGATCCTTCTCCTCCAAATCATTGAAAAAATATTTATTCCTTGCCATATGGAACGAGGCACCATTGTCGAGATACCACACTCTTCCCATCACCATGCTAGTTATGCATGCAATGAGAGTAAAATCAAGCTTGAACTGTGAAGCCAAAGCTTCACCCACTACTCCTCCTATGGTCTTCTTGCTTCCCTTCTCATGTGGACACTTTGTTATATAGTGCTTGAATTCATGACAATGAAAGCACTTGATTCTGGACAACTCTTTCTTCTTGCCCCCTTGGCCTGATTCTTCTCTGGATTGGTGTTTCTTCCCTCTTCCTTTATTTTCCTTTTTGTACAAGACACATTTATCCTCATCCTCACCCTTGGATGAAGTCTCATCTAGGGTATTTCACCTTATTTCTTCCTGCAACAGGTCGGACCATAGGCGCTCCCAAATTGGTATTTTCTCTCTACCATTTACTGAATCTTGATAGATATGCCAACTCTTGGGAAGGCCCAAAAGGGATAGAGCTAACAAGTCTTCTTCATGTATATTAACACTGACCCCACCAATTTCATCACGATGCTGTGTAAACTTGCTCAAGTACTATAGAATTGTGTCATTCTTCTGCATCCTGATACTTCGAAGCTTGTCCTTGAGTGCCGGCTTCTTTTGGTCACTATTGTTCTTGAACAAATCTATTAGTGTTTTCCACATTGTGAATGGAGTCTCTTTTCCGTAGATATTCGAGACAATATGATCTCGTACTCCCTCTAACATGATTCACTTCGCTTTGGTCACATCTTTCTTCCACTGAGCAAGATTATAGGCATCATATGCTTGGGGTTTTGCTACATCTGTCTTAATGTATTCTAGCAGCCCATTATCATCCAACACTGCCTCCATGCGGTCCTTCTATACAAAAAAGTTTAAGGTGCCTTCCAAGGCATACTCGAGCCCGAGTCCATTGAAAGACATCTTCTTAGTCCTGAAGAAAACCTGCAACATTGATATTCAAATTCGAACCTCCTGTAATGACAACTTAGAAATCACTGCTCTATAGTGATTCCAATTATTATACCATGTAGAAATTATGATGTAGGTTCGAAGCTGCTCATGAAATTTGATAAATCACAATACTTGAAGCTACTCTACTGATCTACAGAAGTTAATTCACCATCTAGAACAAGAATCATAGACATGCAAAAGGAAACATCACACATGCACAAATATTTATTTAGGGGAAAGAAAATGGTCAAAACCCCTTACTATATATGTTGCATTAATCAGAGAATAAATAAGAAATACAATGCTTTCTCAAGATTGAGCACACCTTACAAGTGTATAGTCTATCCCTATGCCCGAATGACTGAACCTGGAAAATACTTAGCCAATTTCTCAAGCCTCCAAGCTCCTATTTCTTTACATTGTTCCCTTGGGAAATTGCCCCTGTTTTTTAGGAATTTCTCTCCAAGGAATTGCGTAATATCCTTATGTCAATCTCTGATTGCATGCACCACCTGTACACATGGGAATATGCTACAACTGATAGTACAATGCCTTGGAATCTCCATCTCGATTGGGTAGCTTGAATTCTGTACATGCAACAATTATTTTGGTTAAACTGGTTAAACTGACAATTAGAACTGGTTAAACTGACAATAAATCAACTTAACTGAAATAGATTGCTACAATTAGCAATCAATCATGTAGAAATGAACTCAAACTTCTCCAACTTGAATTTACCGTGTTAATTGAGTGACATGAGCCATTTCACCTCAATTAACTACCTCCAAGTATTATGCTGAAATAGAAATTTGAATTTTAATCTAGTTTGACCAAGGCTAAGTCAAAACTAGATTTTCTTGTTGCATTTTGAACACTACCACATGCTTCCATTCATTCTCTCGAACACCTCATGAAAGAGATTCATTTAGCATTTGATAGGTATGATTACCAAGATTTTTATAAAAGGATTGACTAACTAATAATGAAGCCTAATGAATCAATTAAGGATTTATCTGATCGATTCCTTCACCCTTGTTATGGATTGCCCGAGGAAGACAAAGATTGGGATTTATTTAAAGAAAATTTTGAGTGTTTGGTTCGTATCCCTTTGCACGGTGAACCCAAACAACCTAAGGTTTCTACTTCCACAACTCTTGTAAGCCATGAGACACCCCTAATTTCAGAGGAGGAACCTGTTATTCCTTTTGTTCCTTGTCCTCCTCCTTTTTCAGTTCCGATGTGGGTGCCTCCTTGCGATGATAATAAAGTTGGGAAATATGCAAATCAAATTCCTAATCCATCTTCTCATCCCCTTTTTTCTTTCCATGATTCAGATCCCATGGAGGAAATCCCAGAATGGTTCATGAAGCCTATGGTGAAGACTAATTTCTCCATTCCTCAAGATGATATTATTACTCATAATTTAAATCTTGAATATGATTTGGATACCTATCATCCTCTACCATCTCTTTCTCATGACCCCTTGTCCCTCAATCTTCCTAATAAATCTCTTCCAAATCCAAGTAGTGAATAGGTTAAAGGTAGTCACATTTCTCAAGTAGAGGAGTAGGAAGGTGAATATTATTTCGATCTTTATTCTCTTTTTCAGAGTCCTCCTTGTGTAGATGGCAATGCCTCACTCTTGGATGATAATGAAACTAGTAATCTTAGATCTTAAATCTGTTTCGACCAAAGAAGATTCACTTATGAACACTTCTTCCTCTTCACCTCCCTATCCTTTGTGCTCTACTGTTTGTAATGCATCAACTTGCGATGTAAATTCTTCATGTTCTTCAAGTTTTTTATCTGATGGGTTGAATCTTGAAATGAAACAATATAGTGAAATTATCCATGAAGAAGAAGAAAGCAATGAAATTATATAGCATCCATTCCATCCCTTATCATCTCTTGCTTTGTATGGGGGCAACTCTTCGAACCAATGTGATCATGAGATTTTTTTGATGCATCTGATCAGAAGAATATTATCACTTGAGTAATCTGTTTGTTGAAGTTGAAGAATTTGATCAAACCAGTGATGTAGATAGATTCCATCCAGATAGTGGCGATCTTGTTGATTTAACCGATAAAAAATTTCCACATGCAATTTGCGGTCTGACTTAGTTTACAAAATGTTGTTATTTGTCTTTTCAAAGTTCCAAAACTTATCATTAATTTGAGGAAATTCAACTCTCATTGATGGTTATGTTAGGTTCTTGCCATCTTGGTGAAATTCCTGAATCGTGTTTCTCTAGATACACACTCATTCTCGATGGATTTCGGGATTTCTCGTTACAATTTTCCTATTTCTCAAGATTGGGTTTCTCATCATACTATTGTAGTGAATCTATCCTCATACAAATCTCTTGTATCAAACTTGGGTTTGGAATGTGTATCTCTCATAGAGTCATGGAACTGTGAAGTTGATCACTTCAAAGCTCGTCTTTGGATGAAGGAATCATGTCTATCAGATTCATTTCATAATAAGAATCTCCTATTTTTTCTTGTGAATGTTATATTGCAAATCTTTTTCTTTATTGTACTTGAAATCCTCCTGAGTTATTCGGTGAATCAAATTCTTATTCACTCATCGTATCCTAACTAGTTCCATGTGTTTTCCGTACCAACATTCCTTTTCACTTCTTTCGATGATTACAGTGCTAGTGAAGTGTGCTACCAGTTACAAGGAAATTGTTTGTCATATCCATCATACGAGAAGATGATTCATTTTTTCAAGGCATTCGTAAAGATGTTCAAATTGATCTATCTTTGAACCAAGAATATCATGCCACAAACGATCCGTCTAATCATAATATTAACTGGCATATGTTTTATCATTTTCCCACTAGTATATCAGATGACAGTTGTTTCACATCGATTAACCTTTATGGTTTATCTAACTATTCAGATACTTGTCAAGCAACTAAGGCACTTCAGCCTCTGATAATAGCTATGTCATGCCCTCACTATCTTGACAATCCTTTTGAATACAGTAAAATTCATTTTCCCTTACAATATTCTTATCCCAATCCCGCGCTTTTAATTGAAAATTCATCTTTTCAAATATTTCAGGGTTTTCAAGGGCACTGTTTTGAATTTTACGAGCCAATCATTGAATGGTTGGAAAAATCCTACTTGGAAAGCTTCGTCACAAATAAAAAGTTTTGATATTTCCCCATGCTTTCTAAGAAGTACAGTGCAAATGAAGATAAGTTTGCAAGAAGTTGTCGAGGTTCGTTTAACTATGATCTTCATCAGAAAGGAAAGAATGCGAACTGGATAGAAGTAGTGTTTGTGACACATATTTCTGCCAATAGGAAAGACCTTATATTTGTTGTGCAAGTTCTTAAAGCTCTTATCTTTTATGTTGCATTTTTCTTTATATCGGTTTTAATTGGTTGTATATTTGTGATTACAGGTCGGGAACAACTACAGTGGCTTCACTGGAAGTTTCATTACACTTAACCTTGACCTTCTAGTTGGTTAGGTTAGGAGTAGGTCTTCCTGTATTTAGTTTCCCCCTTTTACACTCATTCTACATTCGTTTTCTATGGTATCTCTTGTGTTGTCTAACTTTTGTCTTGCATCCTCTTTTTGGTTCCCCCCATTTGCTTTGTCCTTTTGGTTTTGGTTTTTATTGTGTCTTGTCTCTTCTTTCATGTTTTGTTTAACAAGACTTTGCATGAAGGATGTTCTCTTTGGCTCGGAAGAAAATGTGGAAAATAGAAGAGTGCTTTGTGACGCTGCAACATTTGGCTAATCTTCAGTCCTTCTTCTCTGTCTTGGTTATCCTTTGGTCGATGATGTTCTAATAGAAAATATGATCCTTGCACGAGGAAATATTTGTGTCGAACCATTGTATCTATGTCTATTCTAGAAACCTTACGCCTTTACTCAGTTCCTTATGTTTTAGTGTTTTCCACGCTAATCCAATCAAGTACAGAAGGACAAGGGGAAAATCTAAATGAGAAAACCAATATCAGAGGTCTTACATATGATTCTCTAGAGGAACAACCTCTTCTTCTCTTAATAAGTTAGGATCCTCTTTCGCAAAATGAAATGTATAAGTGTCGATGCACATTTCTTTAAAAATAAATAAATAAAGGGTGAAATAAGAGAAAGGCTTCTTGCATAGGGATGTGAAGCAAGCAACTCCGGCAGGGAATTGTCCAGGCTCAATGAAAGAAAAGCGATGTTTTTGTTCCTAAAGTGACTCCGCCGGGGTACTATCCAGGCCTGCTAGCAACGGAGCAACACCAGAGATGAAAAAAAAAAACTCTTAAAATCTAAATCTCACGTGCTACATTACCCTTCTCCTGTCTTGAAACGCTACAATATCACTGGTCATATGTTTGTGTTCAATCAGAAAGGAATTAAGGGGACTATGTTTACATATAGAGTAAGTGGGGAAGGATATGAATGATGAATCAATACTCCTTGAAGAACTAGACTATGCATAAAGAATTTACCAAGGCAAAGAAGATGGAGTTCTACTAGTGTGTCGCCAAGTGTTGTTGCTGTGACAAACATCCTCCAAAATTTTGTCTATACTTGAATTTTGGAGCCTACTGTGCATCTTGCGATCAGTCGTTCCATGGTCACTTCTTTGTCAGTTAATGATATGTTAAGCCTTTGAGCTCCTTTCTTGGATTGTAAGTGTCGAAGTCACCTGCTCACACATGCTTAGTCAGTAATGAATTCATGAACACATTATTTCACGCAAGATTGAATTGACCTAGCACAGTCCATTAAGACAATGCCTGTGTAATGTTCAACCCATGTTGACAGTCAGTGCACAATGTTACTGACAGTCTGTCACTTTTGGCTATTTATACTTCTATTTCGGTGAGTTTTTCAAATTATCACTTTTTCACACCTTTTCTTTCGCGAGTGTCACTTTCATGTTTTTTACTATTGCTTTTTCTTGATTTCACTTTAGTTAGTATCATTTTCAGGTTATCTTTTCTCTGATATGTGTGTCTTTCACTGTTTTTCACATATAATAAGTGTCATTCACACTTTTCTTTTCATATAGCACGTGTCGTCTTTTAGCATGTTAAGTGTCACACATTGTATAAAATCTAGTTGTGTTTCAAGGGGTAATATTTGTGATAATGAGTTGTTCTCATCGTGTAAGAATGTATCATACTCATTTCCAAAGTTTCAAGCACTATTGCACAAGTGTCATCATTATCGTCACAAAGTGTATCTTTAGTGTCGCACTTGGAGTAAGTGCAATGTTTTCGCATTAAAGAAATTATGTTGTTCATATGTTCTAGGTGTCATGTGGTTTGTTGTCAAGCAATCTAAGTGTGTGACCATGGTCAAATATTTTTCCTGTTCAACTTCATCTCATTGATCCCACAGTTAATAAAAATTGGGAAAACTCCCCAACCAGGCCACTCAACCTCATCCAACCCTCCTGAACTATGTATTGTGCAATATCAGTCCTCAAGCAACAACCTTGTCTTTTAGCACTGCGTAATGTGTAGTCTTTGCCTCCCAGAATTGCATATTGCACAATCTCAGTGCTCAAGCCCAGCCCCTGAGCTCCATAATTGCAAAATTTTCCTCTCCAGCTAGTCCTTCACTGTGAATTACGCAATATTAGTCCTCAAGCCTCAACCTTGAGCTCCTGAACTACACAAATGCGCATCTACTTTTCCTCCTCTCCTTCCAGAACTGCGTAGTGGGAAAACTCAATGCTCAAGCCCTCAACCTGCCTCCTTAAATCCCTCAACTTCGCAATTGACATGCCTAGCATAACCTGAATTTCGTCTTACACAGTCTCAAGGCTCAGTCCTAACCCTTGATTGGATGAGCTGCGCAACTGAGTAGTCCTAGAGCCTATCTCTCAGTATGTCACCTAGTTCTAGCTTAGTCAATGGATCATCATGAAGCATCTTAGACTAGGGGTTTATTGGACTGATGTCATCTTGTCATGAGTGGATTGTAGTCGTAGGTACCCTATCATACTATGATAGGATGATGATGAAGGAGATGGAGAAGGAGATCGTGATAGAAGACATATTTGTAGCTACATAGACAAGATGATTAATCAAGAGGAGACAAATGTAGAAATTTTGAATAATTTAACACATATTCACAGAGATTATCCTGATCATACAATTATAAGCGGAACATGTATAATAAATAATCTCCTCTACGTTGATCATCAATTTACAGAAGCAGAAACATTCACAGGCACACATAGAAGCATCAATCAAACTCATTAAAACAATATGTATCCCGGGGAAAGCATCTCGCTAAAAACCCCACACTATCTGTATATTAATGATTGAATCATGTAACATTAAAAAGTACAATGATTATCACAAGCAATCCAGTACCATCTCCACCTGTTACACACAATACAGCTCAAATCTGATCTCCAAATCTATTCCACTGCTTTCCTGCCTCCACAGCTCAATACCTGCTCAAGAACTGATGAGAATGGCTTACCAAACTCGTATTTGACCTGCAAATAATCACTCACACTCTGTTGGACGTGAGAACAAGCTACAATTCTTGATATTGGCCAATTCATTGGCATACTCAATCCCTCTGATTGTGCAAATCATCATGCACAACTATAGTCACAACTGATAGCAATCTGATCCTCTAACACCTGTCCCTGCTGAACTGAACATGCACTGACATGCAACTGAGTTAACTGATGTATTCTATAGTTGCATTATGAGTTAATAACTTGTGAATTAATTAATAACTAATTCACCCAACTCATCTCTAGTCTATTGATCGGTTAGACTAAATACAACTAGTTTAACAAGGCTAAACTGAACACAACTCTATCAACTGCACCTCCAATCCACTAAACTCAACTGAGTTCTATCTGAAGTCCTGCATGCAAATATTAGTCATCCCATAGGTAACCACGTATTTCCTTCTGGGATCTGCATGTACCACATCCGTAGCTCATCCTGAAGTGTTCCAAGAGAATAAGACAAAGTTTATAGTCTAAATATTATTATGAGACAATAATATTTGACTTTTCTATTTTTGACAGCTAGTCTAAAAATAGACTTTGATCACTCACACTGTGATCACTCACACTGTGGTCACCCACACTGTGATCACTCATACTGTGGTCACCCACATTGTGATCATCCCTGCTGGGATCAAAAACAGAACTTGCGCCATAATTTGCCTGCGGGCCCACTTAGTGAAGGTGACTCTTTTCACTAAGCTCCATCATCTTGTTGCATTCTCAACAAGCATTTCTTGTTGCACACTTTTAAACACTCCCTCTCAACAAGAAAGGCTTCCTCTCAAACCCGATCCTGTAACTCTGGAATGTTATCCATGCAACACATCTGGCCGGTCCACTTGCTCTGTCATCAAAGTCTCTGACTGCTATTGCCGCTGTCGACTGAAAACTCTGCATCCCTGTGCTCTTCAGTATCTGACTGCTCTAGCCTCTGTCACTTTGATCTCTGACTGCATCTGTGCTGCTGCTAGTTCTATCTCCCAGCATTGCATCTGCACTGCACCTCCCAACTGACCTCCCTGTTGGGCTAGAAACACCCTCTGATGCTGAAGCTCTACCTACTGCTGACAAGTGCTCCCTCTCTGACATCTGCGCTACTGCAACATCTCCATGCATCTCGCACCATTGCACACCTCTCTGTGCCACCTAGCACTGTGCAAAACACTTGTGCCTCTCGCATTGCTGCAGCCTGCTAGCTATGCGCTGTCCTGGGATTCCCTGCACTGTCGCTCTCTCTACCGCTCCATCCGCATCTGTCTCTACCCAATCAGTCAGTTCCTGCTACTACACATTGGGGCTCCCATAATAAGGTCTCAACCAAGAGGTTGGGTACCTCAAGGATCCTGCCCCTCCTCCTTGGGACAATCAATCCACATCACCCCACCTCCTACCTGGAGGTATGGCTGCATGCGATCCCTCAGCCCACCTGGCTCGAAGTTTCCCCCTACTGGAGGTCTCTGGATGAGTAGCTGTCTCTTCTTGATCTCCTCTCAGCTTCCCTTGTTGTGGCTGCTCCACAACCTCCTGAAGCTGTTGCACCAATCGTGGCTCCTCCACAATCGTTTGAGACTTCTTCTGGCTCTGCATGTTGAGAAGTAATATACGCTCCCTCTCAACCACCAAGTCTCCATCAGTTGCCTCGCTGTTCAAGACTTCACATGCATCTTGAACCTCAAGAGCATACAGGTTCTTGACCCGTGAACCAATCTCATGACAACGAAAGCATCTCACCTTCAACTTGTCAACCTTCTTCCCATCACTGGAAGAACAAGATTCGGAAAGAGAAACCTTCTCCTTCCCCTTCTTCACCTTACTCGCTAAGGAACAGTTCTCCTCATCATGCATAGATGAAGAACTGTCTCTGGTGCTCCATCTAATCTCCTCCTGCACAAGATCCGACCAAAGTCTCTCCCATCCTGGCAGTTTCTCCCTTCCATTCACCGAATCCTAGTAGCTATGCCAACTCTTAGTAAGGTCAAGGAGTCCTAGACTCACCATCCTCATCCGACAGTCACCCCCACACTTCCTAGCTCATCCCGGCAGTGGGTAAACTTCATGAGATACTGAGGCATACTGTCTCCATTCTCACACAGAATGTTTCTGAGTTTCTCTCTTGCTTTGGAATTAAATTCGAATTCCACCAGCTCAAAACTCAACCACTTCCGATCTAAAATTCGTGAGAACAAAGTATTTCTCCTACAGAGATTGACTGTATGGGCTTTTACCGGATATCTCACCTTCCAAAAGAAGGATGAATCCAGAGGCTACCTGGCCCGATTACAGATTCTGCCTGAAGAAATAAAATGTAAACACTTTCTGAATAATAGATCCGATGATCAATCCTCAATTGATATCCTGTAAAAATCTCTTCTACAAATCAAGCAGCTCCGATACCATGTAGAAACTTTTTTTACAAATCATCTAGCTCTGATACCATGTAGAAATTTTGAATAATTTAACACATATTCACAGAGATTATCCTAATCATAGAATTATAAGCGGAACATGTATAATAGATAATCTCCTCTATGTTGATCATCAATTTACAGAAGCAGAAACATTCACAGGCACACATAGAAGCATCAATCAAACTCATTAAAACAATATGTATCCCGGGGAAAGCATCTCGCTAAAAACCCCACACTATCTGTATATTAATGATTGAATCATGTAACATTACAAAGTACAATGCTTATCACAAGCAATCCAGTACCAGCTCCACCTGTTACACACAATACAACTCAAATCTGATCTCCAAATCTATTCCACTGCTTCCCTGCCTCCACAGCTCAATACCTGCTCAAGAACTGATGAGAATGGCTTACCAAACTCGTATTTGACCTGCAAATAATCACTCACACTCTGTTGGACGTGAGCACAAGCTACAATTCTTGATATTGGCCAATTCATTGGCATACTCAATCCCTCTGATTGTGCAAATCATCATGCACAGCTATAGTCACAACTGATAGCAATCTGATCCTCTAACACCTATCCCTGCTGAACTGAACATGCACTAACATGTAACTGAGTTAACTGATGTATTCTATAGTTGCATTATGAGTTAATAACTTGTGAATTAATTAATAACTAATTCACCCAACTCATCTCTAGTCTATTGATCGGTTAGACTAAATACAACTAGTTTAACAAGGCTAAACTAAACACAACTCCATCAACTGCACCTCCAGTCCACTAAACTCAACTGAGTTCTATCTGAAGTCCTGCATGCAAATATTAGTCATCCCATAGGTAACCACGTATTTCCTTCTGGGATCTGCATGTACCACATCCGTAGCGCATCCTGAAGTGCTCCAAGAGAATAAGACAAAGTTTATAGTCTAAATATTATTATGAGACAATAATATTTGACTTTTCTATTTTTGACAGCTAGTCTAAAAATAGACTTTGATCACTCACACTGTGATCACTCACACTGTGGTCACCCACACTGTGATCACTCATACTGTGGTCACCCACACTGTGATCATCCCTGCTGGGATCAAAAACAGAACTTGCGCCATAATTTTCCTACGGGCCCACTTAGTGAAGGCGACTCTTTTCACTAAGCTCCATCATCTTGTTGCATTCTCAACAAGCATTTCTTGTTGCACACTTTTCAACAACAAATGGGCATCAAATTACAACAACAATTGAAGGTCAATATCGCACTAAAGAATCCTTACCATAAAGTCATTCAAAATGGAAGAAAAGATCATATTTTATCCTTCAAGAAGACACAAAGGAAGCAACAACCAAGAGTGACTTGACATTGCCATGTCTTCATGTATTCCATGTCACTAGTATCATGTCATTTCATGCCATGAGTCATCATGTGCCACATCATTTTGTGAAGTATGTAAATTCATATTGGACAAATGTATTGTAAAGTGGAAGTCCAAGATACGTACGGAATGTGAAGCTTCATGTAAGAGTTGAAAAGTCATAGAGAAGTTAAATAATCATGAGGGTAGTCCAAGAGTCACAATGGAGGTGAATGGTCACCCCATTTGTAATATATACACCCTCATATCTCATGCAAATGGACCTTTTTTAACCTTGGCTCCTCATACTAGGCATTGGAGAGGAATATAGTTGTTTTGGTGGAGCTAGTGACTGCGCTAACGCTCCACTATTGGGGCTAGTCGTGTTCACTACCTTGATGTATCTTGGAACTTTTACTTAATTCAGAAGCTCGTTAAGCCAATACGCTTTCATGCATATGTCGTGAATATTGTAAGACTATTCTTTGAATGTTTATGATATATGTTATTTTCATCTGAACAAAGAAAATTGAACTATTTCAGTGGCTTTGGTACTTATCTTGTTGAAGGTGTGTTGTATTTGCTTTAACAATCATTACTTCCTTGTGAACTATTTCATTGGTTGATCAATGATTCATTCATATGTATATGATCACGTTCCTTTTCTAGATTAGTACTATTACTTATCTTTAAAGGGCCCACTTTTCTCTTCCATTTCGGTAGAAGGACCTTGATACTTTCCATAGCTGAACATTTCACAAGGAATACTCACTTGCTGATCTAAAAATACCTGTGTATTACTCTCTTGTGCTGAACTTTGTAGCCAAGGAAACTCTACAAGGATACATGGCAGCCATGACAATACTCCAAATGGGGCTCCTACTCCAAATAATGTGAGGTCTAATTAGGACTTCACATCAGTAAGACCCTCTTGGTGGAAGGCTTTCCAACACCATCAACAAGGTCATTTTTATTTTATATTTTTATATTTTTATAGGGTTATTTTTATTTTTACCATGGGTCCCCTCCTCCCTCGCCCTTATCCCCTCCTATTTTCCCCCATCCCTTCTTTACCCCTCACTGGAGAACAAAAAGTTTTATGCCCTTCATTCGCACTCCAAATAATAAGAGGTCCCCCCATTTAGTGGAGGCCTTGCCCTTGACAATCCGGTCCCAAATTCAGTTGGTTGAAAATCTAACCTCCATAAAGCACAAGAATACGCACTATTAGAAATCAATAAGGGGAAATAAGTCCCCATATTATGATGACAAAACGATCTTCTTATCTTTCAATTGTTAATTTTTCTTAGGGCTATATTGTTCTTTGCTTTGATAATTACATTTCTTCATTAACACATTACATTCACCCCATATCATCATAAAATTATTCATATTTACATCATTATTCAACAACATATGCAATTATGTAAAGAACAATAAAATCATCATCAATGCAACGAAACATAAAGGAACAATAAAAGAACATCATTCACACATAGAGACACTAGGATTGGTCAAAGACCAGGGAAAAACCCACTATGGGGCAAACCCTTGCAAATTATTCTTCTTATTTGATCATCATCAAATGATTCAGAAAAACATAGTACAATGATCCATATCTTCATCTATGTAACTAAAACTCAACAAAAACAACAACAATATCCATGAAATGAACCCAATAATGCTTATACCCAAAACTTTGATTATGAAGACTGTAATGAACTGCCACGATTTACGGTTTCTACGATCAACTGTTAAGCATTGTGGTCATTGAGTGAATTATTCAGAAGGCCGAGATTTCATCTTTTGAGCTTCGGTTGCATGGAGGAGGAGTCATCCAAGCGACTATAGCTTCTTGGTCACTCTCTGAAGCACTGTAAGCGAGCGACTATGGTTGGATCTGCCCATATCTATCTCAGAGTTTTGGTTGCACCCTTCAAGTTGTTATACAGGTGACTTTGGTTTCCTAGTCACATTTCGAAACATTGTGAGCGAGTGACTGCAACTTCCCGGTCACTCTTTTAAGACTGGTTTGTGAGAAACTGGGGTCTGCAACCTATAATATGAAACCCTAAATTCTAGGCACACGGATGGAGAGTTTTCCGTGCGACTGGAGGACTCCAGTTGCACAAGTGAGCTTCTATAAGAGAGACTATGATCAAATCCATCCTATGTTATGCCCGTGAATATGACCGAAAACCCTAGATTTGAAATGTGAGCTTTGGACCCTGCGATTTCACGTCAGAGAAAACCTATTCCTATAAGGATGAGCCTTAGACTCGTGCGAAAAAAAAACCAAGATTGAAGAGTGTCTCATGATCATGTCCAAATGAGGTATATGTCACTTGTATTTATAGCCTTCCAAGAGGGTCCACTTTTCTTTAGGGTCGAAATGATCAAATATGCACATGTGGGGTTTTATTCATAAATACACTTTCCCTTATATGATTTGAGTGATCTTTAGGTCGATTTTGGTCCTCTAAAATAGAGGAATTTAATGCAATTATTATCTCCATCAGGGGAGTAGTACAAAGTGAAATTTGACCGCAATTGCACATTTTTAACACTCCCTCTCAACTAGGGAGAATTCCACCTGCCAATATTTGACCATTGATCAACAAGGAATCTTTTCATCATATCCTATCCAGTCTCAAGTAACATCATGTATTGTCATAGATAACCTTAATTCATCTCTTACTTATTCCTTCTTATCTCTTGATTTTCCCTGCTCACATGCTAAACATTCTAGAGTCTAAAAGAAGAATAATTTGTTACTATAGGGGAGCTTAATCTACCACCCTCTATTCATTGGGCTACTACACGGTATCTCATCAACGGGGAGTGAATTCACATAATCGTCAGAGAGCATACCATCAGGGAGCATATCTCAACCTGGAAACACATCGAGGAGCTCAATCTCAACCTGGAATATCATGGGGGAGTTATACATATACAACCCCATATTGAGCAATAGGATATCCAAACGCACATGGGAGCACATATCACCCCTGGAATCACATCGAGGAGCTCATTCTCAACCTGAAACCAAATAGGGAGAAAATATCAACCCAATCCTATTACCTGTTGATCTTCCCATCGATGACTATAGGCAGTCATGTGGTAGAACACCTACATCATAATCGACTTGGGTTGTACACCCCAAGTACACTCTCTACCCATTGACCAAACAGGGAGTAGTATTCCCAACAAGCCCTACTTGTGGGTATGATGCCAACTGGGGTATACTCTGCATAGACCAGATATGGGAGCAACATATTCGACCTTATGAAGATAGGGAAGCAACATCTCCAACCAAATGGGTAACAGATAGGCATGATACCCTATTTTCCAGAGTTCCCTCAACCAAAAGAGCCATGTATCTCAATTCCACAACCTGGGAGCTCAAACAGGGGAGGAAGAGTTGGCTCAGTGTCCTCGATCAACAATGTTATCAGCATACTCATATTTGATATCAGCTTGATCGTCATGTAGCAATAGTATTTATCTCCTGTTCATGTAGGTCATTGAATCAAATATCATGTTATAACATAAATAATCATTTAAATCATAAAAGGATACCATATTCATTCTCCCTCTCAAGGAGGTCCCAACCATAAGCATAAGCTTGTCTCATACAACTGCATTGTCTCAATATATGAAAGTATATCGGTCCCAACTATATATGGGATTCTATTCCAATCGGATCCCACTCTTTTCCATCACAATGTATCCATGTCATATTCGGATCATGCTCAGATAACTCTTTAAGGAGATTCTTCATCCCGCCTCACAGCTAGCCATGCTAGCAACATCATACTCAACCTTGGTCGCTCTACGAACCTATCATCCAAGATATCATGGTAGATCTCATACTAAAGTAGCATCCAAATATGCTCATCAATAAAAAATCCAAACATCATTAACACATTCATGCAACCACATATTGTAGGATGAATATCTCAGATCAAAATTGGTCGTCTCATGCAAGTATCTTGAAGGGTTCTCGGTGGCAACTCAATGTGTATGAAGCAGCTGAATCGACTACATCATATATAGATATAGATATATATATATATATATATATATATATATATATATATATATATATATATATATATATATATATATATATATATATATATATATATATATATATAGATTTTCAAAACAAAATATCAATGCTTCAATTAACTTCCGATTGCCAAGTTGAGTTCAACAAGATTTCTTCACAACATCTTGAAATTCAATCGGAGTGTCCAAGGATTCGCATTTCCACTTTCAAATACTTCTTCACTAGCTTCACAATATAGATTATCTTTTCTCAACTTCAAAAATCGATTCATCATGCCATGATTCATCATTTTGAGCATCATAATCCATCTCCCTCTTACTTCGATCATCAGAGGATCATTATCTATCAAGAGTAGACCATTAGTATATAAAACCAAAACCAAAATCAAATCCATACCTTGGAACACTTCTGAAGAATAGGTTTGGATCATCACATCATCTTGGCTTCACCAAATAACTATCAATGCAAGCATATCAAGATCGAGGAACTTGCTTCATATGATACTCTCTGCAAACATAATACTTTTCAAAGCCAATATGCTAAAACTCACATATAATATTGTATAATCAAATCAACTAAGTTAGCTCATCAAAGTTTAAATATTATATCAGATCCAATATCAAAAAAATCACAATATCACAATATCAAGTTCTTTAGAGCAAATGATAGGTAGAGCTCTCATCAAGTCATGGATTCATCTATTGTCAAGTTGTCATCTATCATGCAATATCAATCCAAACTTCATCATGTCATTCTCATAATCATAATACAAGTCATTTCTGTCACTAGATGAAAATGCATACACCAAGGATAAGTCATGCATGTTCCATCTTCATACTAAATCACAACTATCGATACTTCAACCATTGTGCTAGTAAAAAGGAGCCCAATACAAAACCATTTTCAAATACCCATATAAGTCATTGAAAGTCACTATGCTCATATATCATTGTCATCAAGGCAAATCATCAACCATCAAATCAAATCTTTAGCCATCATGTCAAATCCAAATTTGCTATCATAGAGAGATCTATATTCCAAAACATATCTCAATCATCAAGTCAAATTTCTAAGTCATTATCAAGCATCATGTAAAAATTCCAAACACTACTCATATATATCAACCAAATCATGTCAAACTTTTGTAGCACAAACTTTAATCATAATGACACATTTATATGCATATCCTGGTCATATGCAAACACAAGTTTAGTCTTCATGTTCATATAATAGTAAACATACAAACTTTCATGCTCATAGATCTTTTTGTTGTCTACTCCACATCTATAGGTCTCACATCCATCAGGTGGACCTATGATTTCACGCACAAAACTTCATTTTATTTTATTTTTATTTTTTATTTTTATGTCCAGTAGGCATATTCACACCCATAGGCCTTCCGCTGAGTAGTTGGGAGATTACGTCACACTCTTCAAGATGTTATGTGAGTGACTGTGGCTTCCCAACTACCAAACCCTAGCTCAGAACTGACTCAGTGCCTTGGTTTCACCCTTGAGCTTCCTTCTGTGTGGCTGGGAGGATACAATCGCACTTGTAGGCTTTCTTCCATGCGGCTGAGGCTTAGAGTAAGATAAAACTCTCTCCTCAGATCAGAACTTTGTTGTAGATCAACAATGCCATATATTTGTCTATTCATGCCCATAAATCATACTTCAACAATAAATAATATGCAAATGCTAATAAGAGAAATAATATTATAGAGAGATTCTCCCTTCGAATGGAAATCCACTTCAGTCATCTTTATACATGTCATCAACCTATCTATAATACTGTCATGCTTCAAAAAATCTGTTAGATCATAAAGTCAAACATATATCCATCATGGTCATAACATGCTAACATTAGCTGCTACATCATCATATCATGAATTAAATCTTTAACCAAGGGTTAGAGTCAAGTGATTAGGGAAGCAAACAAATGTAACATCATACTTCAAAGATTATGAACACAATATTACTTCTATCAAGTCAATTCATCAAGTTAGGGCATTCAGTTTTATCATATGCCATAGTTACTAATCACATTAAAATGTAACCATGGTTAATAAAAGATCTCGAATATTAATCTCATAGTTATACTTCTATCATCATGGTTACCATGCTTATCATTATCAATAGGATCAAGTCAGGTCATTCAACTTTACTAAAACAACAAGAGTGTCAACCCTTTTTCCATACTTTCATCATGCTCATCACAAGCATTATCAATAATATTGTATACAGAAATCAATAACTAACCTTCTATATGAAATCCATCATGTCTTATGTATGTCAAGTGTCAAGAGTATCACTTACTAGAGTCAAGATGCTAGCCTTCTTTATGGGATCAAGATATTCAAAAGATAGATGTTAGACAAACATCAAGTACACCAATATATAAAATATCAGCATTAAGTAGCCTCATAGAGTTTAAGAAGTTCATAATGATCAAAATGTTCAATACCAGGTGCACCATTTCATCATAAGAAACATGAATCCAAATCACTTTCATATACATGAATGAGACATTTGAGAAGATACATTATCATCATACCTTAGGGCTTGCCCTTCCATCATAACAATATATCTTGCATGCCTTATAGTATTCAAATACCTGTGCATATTTTCATTTGACATAGTCAACTTGTAGCACTTTGTCATATTTTCATCAGGTGCCTCTTTACCTTTTCCGTTCTATATTTTCTTTCCTGCATCTCAAGTGATCCTCAAGAAGGATCCTCTTATTACATCTCATAAAGGAGGTTAGAAACATCCAAATACTCAAATATATATACATGAAGTATAATTAATGATCAAAACAATAATCAGATATATAAGTCTAGAAACATATTAAAGACATTGAGGAGCATCATAAGTCAAGAAATAATTATCTTCAATGCAAGGTGATCCTCTCCCTCTTGAACAACCCTTCAAGAGCCATCACTTTCCATTTGCTACATAACAATGTTGCCTTCAATCTTTATCAACAACTAGGCCTACTAGAGAATATCCCATCAAATCTATCACAAGTGCTTGAACATATTTACTTTGACCATCCTAGGGTTTCTAGATTTCATATCTCAAATATTTTCCATAAACTAGGGTTTCTCTCAAATCCTAGCCTCATAGTATCCATCAAACCCTAATACATAAATTTCCTAAGGTTATCTTCAAACCCTAGAATTATTTTAGGTCTCCTCCATCTTCTCTTGCTTCCGTCAAAGGTGTCTCCATGGGGGTGATCTCCATGACTTTTCTTTAGTCCAACTCTGATACCATGTTAATTTTTCTTAGGGCTATACTGTTATTTTCTTTGATAACTGCATTTCTTCATTAAAACATTACATTCACCCCATATCATCATAACATTATTAATATTTACATCATTATTCAACAACATATGCAATTATGTAGAAAGAAAAATAACATCATCATCAATGTGGCATAACACAAAGGAACAATAGAAGAACAACATTCACACATAGAGACACCACGATTGGTTGGAGACTAGGGAAAAACCCACTATGGGGAAAACCCTTGAAAATTATTCTTCTTATTAGATCATCATCAAATGATTTAGCAAAAGAGAGTACAATGATCCATATATTCATCCATGCAACCCAACAATGCTTACACGCAAAACTATGATTCTGAAGACTGTAATAAACTACGACAGTTTGCGGTTTCTGCGGTCAACTGCTGAACACTATGGTCACTGAGTGAAATCTATGAAAGACTAAGATTTCATATTTTGAGTCTTGGTCACATGGAGGAGTAGTCATCCGAGTGACTATAGCTGCTTGGTCAGATTTGCACAGATCTATCTCAAAATTTCGGTCACACCCTTCAAGTTGTTATGTGAGCAACTTTGGCTTCCCAGTCACACTTTGAAACTTTTTGAGTGAGCAACTGTAACTTCCCAATCGCTCTCTTAAGCCTGGTATGTGAGCGACTGGGGTCTGCAACCAGAAATTTGAAGCCCTAACTCCTAGTCGCATGGATGGAGAGTTTTCCGTGCGATGGAGGGCTCCAATCACATGGATGAGCTTCTGTGCGAGTGGCTATGGTCAGATCCATCTCGTGTTGTGCCTGCAATTGTGGAAAAAAACCCTAAATCTGAAATGCGAGCTCAGACCCTATGATTTCACCTTAGAGCGAACCTATTCCTACGGGGATGATCCTCAAACCTGTGCGAGCCAAAAACCAAGATAGAAGAGTGTCTCATGATTGTGTCCAAATGAGGTAGAGGTCACTTGTATTTATATCCTTCCAAGAGGGTCCATTTTTATTTAGGGTCGACCTTATCAAATATGTACATGTGGGTTTTTATTCATAAGTACACTTTTCCTTATCTGATTTGAGTGATCTATTTTGGTCCTCTCGAAAAGAGGAATTTAATGCAATTATTATCTCCATCAGGGGAGCTGTATAAAGTAGAATTTAACTGTAGTTTCATATTTTTAACATCAATGAGGGGGTTGGGGGGTGCTTGCAAATCATTATCCCTTAAAAGGTTTATTTTGAGTCACAAGCAGGATGTAATCCTAATTTTGGAGACAATGTGCCTAGGGATAAAGCTAGAAATATATTAAATGGTTTTCTAAAGAACTGATATTTTTTTAATCTAGACTCCATTGATCACTCCAGTGGCCTTATTACTAGATGTAGCTCTAACTATCTAGCAATCTCTTATTCTAACCCCATGCTATTCTTCTCAAGATGAGAAATAAGGACCTAAATTTTGATATTTCAGTTCTCAATGTTTATGGGACATATACTGATTGCACTGCATATTGGGAGGATTTGGATCAAGTAGGTGCCTTTGTGGATTCACATACAATCTTGGGTAGCGATCTAAATTTCACTACTTATCTACAACAAGTTTGGGGTCCAAGCCCACATATGGATCCTCAAAGTAATTTTTTTTAGGATTTTATCAGAAATCATAGTGTAATCGATATTAAACCTATAAAATTGCTACCAAATCGGAGCAACAATCAATCAAATGGTAGTGAAGTTTCCAAATGGATCGATGATTTCTTATCTCATAAGAGCTTTGGAATTTGGGTTGAGCCATCAAAGCCTTTGTTGAATCAAGGTGCCTCTCTAATCATAGACATGTCCTCCTACATGTCAACCCTAAGGGTAATTCTAAGTCCCATCCATTCTATTTCAATCCTTCATGGTTACAAGAGGAATAATATTGCTCCCTTATTCAATCATCATGGGTTCACTTATCCCCCCTAAAAGACTTGTAAAAAATTCAAGGATAATATCCTGTCTATCAAGAGGATATCTCGTAGTTGGATTATGGCACCCCAAGCTAATTTGGACAAGGAATTATTGGAGGTAGTACAAAAACTCTTTGATATCCATTCCTTTTTCAATACATGGACTATCCCCTCAGTGTCGTTATAGGAGTTGTACACACTCCAAGAAAGAAGAAACTCATTACTATTGTTGGAAGAAGAGAGATGGTGCATCAAAAGTAGAGTGATCTAGCTTGAATTTGGTCATAATAATACTAAGTCCTTTCCTCAATATGCAAATTTCAGGAAACAAAGAAATACTATCTGGGAGATAAAAGAAGAATATGGAGCATCATTGCATTCATTTGAGGAAAACGTTAAGGCTGGTGCTTGTTATTTCCAATCGCTCTATTAGGATCCCTCAAGAAGCCCCATACAAGACATTCTCTAGGTGATCTCCCTTCTAGTATTTATAAATAAATTAACTCATATATGATTGAGGATGTGTAAGAAACAAAGATTATAGTAGCTTTTAATTCCATGTAGAAGTCCAAAATCCCAGGACTAGGTGACTTCCCAATTGAATTCTACCTGGGATTTTATGATATCCTAAAAGAGGACCTTTTAAAGGTGGTAGAGGAATTACAGGATCAAGGAAAAGTTCTTAGTTCAATACATGCTACTATTTTATGTCTCATTCCCAAGACTCAAAATAACACATCATTTGTGAATTATCACCCTATCACCTGCTGCAATGTCCTTTACAAACTAATATTGAAAATAATTCTTAGAAATCTCAAGCCCATTCTGAGCTCATATATTTCATAGGAACAAATTGGCTTCCTTCAGAATCATAACAACATGGATGTTGTTTTGTTGCATAAAAGGTCACACATCACATACAAATTACAAAATCCATTGTTATCCTTCATAAATTGGGCCTTTCAAAGGATTTCGATAGGGTTGAATGGAATTTTATGTGTCTTCGCCACATTCAAATGGGTATGACACTCTTATTCGTCAATTGGATAATGGGTTGTATAACATCTGTCACATTTGCAACCCTCATCAATGGAACTCCCACTAGATTTTTTAGTGCTTCCAGGGGGCTTCACCAAGGATGCCCCCTTTCCCAATTACTTTTTATGCTAATTACAGAAGCTCTCAGTAAATTCTTAGATTCATAAAGTCCACCAACGATATTTAGGGAATACATTTCTTTGATGTAGTATAAGTCACACATCTCCTCTTTGTGGACAATGTCCTTTTATGTATATAAGGAACCAAAAGGAACCAAAAGGAACATTACAACATTAAAAAAATATATTGGAATCTTTTTGTAAATATATAAGTATGATCATAAACTCCCATAAATTTTATTTGCTTTACAAAGACACCTCAAATCTAGCTTTCTCTCTAGCTACTGAAACCTTCCCTTTTCTAGCAAATTCACTGGAGGAGGGCCTTAAATATGTCGGTTTCTTTTTGAAACCTAATATTATAGGAAGATAGATCAGGATTGGCTCATTAAGAAGGTTGAAGCTAGAATTGTGGTATGGAATCGCCACCCACTCTCTCGTGGAAGGCACCTCATTCCATTGAGTTATGTATTAGAAAGTATTCTAGCTTATTGGTTATCCATTGATTTGGTCCCCAAGGGCACATTAAATATCATATGCATGCTCAAATTCAATTATATATGGATGGGAGCTCGATCCAACCCTGGTATTACATTGGTAAAGTGGTCTAGGCGTACGAATCTAAAATAATTTGGGGGCTGGGGCCTCATAAACTTATTTATTTTTGCTAAACCCATAGTAGGAAAGAATTTATGGAGGATGATTACAGGCAGTACACTTTTGATAAAAGTGATTGTCTCCAAGTATCTTAGAGGTTTAACCATCTTTGAATTGATTTTTCCTCCTAATAAGCCCTCCATGGCTTCAATAGTATGGAAAGTTATGGTGGCTTCCTTCCCATTAATCGAGAAGTCGATCATTTGGAAAATTGGTGACAGATCCTAGGTAAAAAATTGAAGGGATAAGTGGTATGGGGTGGGCGCTAGTTTTGTGATTTCTCCTCCATTACTACAACGTCCGAAGGATGCTAATATTCATTTATTATCTGATGCCTCGACAAGGATCCCACAAGCGAGATGCCTTGTTTCTTGGAAATCAGCTCAGACTTCTGGATTACTAGGCGATCAGGCAATGGAATGGGAGAAATATATACAAATAATCGCACACAATATCATTTTCCTCAAGTTGGATTTGATTGGTACACTCTTCTGGTAAAAAAACCCAAGTATAGGAGCCTTTATGACAAAGGCCAACTATAAGGTGTGCATTTTGAGGACCACTTTGCGGGACCAAAACTTTGGTGGTGGAGGGCTCTCTAGAAAACCACCACCTCACTCAAATATAAAATTTCTTGTTGACTTTCTCTCAACAATAAGCTCCTCACTTGGGAGGTCCTTGAAGCTTGTGGATTGAAAGGACCTAGTTACTGTATTTTATGCCAACATTTTGAAGAGACCACACTACATCTATTTGTCAAGTGTCCATATTGTACATAGGCTTTCTCTCATTTACACTTAGCAATTAATCCCAAAATCCATTGGTCTAAAAACTCGACTACATAATCAGTTAGAAGTTGGTTGCTTGAAAAGGCAGTATGATCATATTCTGGTGTCTTGTGTATCTTGATAGAAAATATATGTAAGGATAACAAATTACTTTTGTTCCAAGATAAGATGGTGTCTCTTGCAATATGTTCTTCTCGAATTATATCTCTTGAAAAGTAATACAATACATAGCAAAAATCAATCTCTCAATGAGTGCCTTGTATGCCAGAGCTTGATTATGATATTCCATTGGGTTTCTTCAACATGGCCAGTCAAGGCCATTCACCTCACTATGGTGCCAGTTTGATCATACATTTCAACCAAACACACTTCCTTTATAACAGATAATCTCCAAGTAGAGGGTCCAATAAAAAGGGAAAATTTATTGGACTCTGCGTTCTTCTTCAAATTGTCAAAATGTAAAACATCTCCAGACTCCAAGTTATCGAGGAATCAAAGTTAGTCATTGATTGGGCCAGTGGTAGAGTGATTGTACAAAACATTGGCCTAGATTTGATATTACAAGAAATCCAGTAGCTTGCATCTACTTTTGAATGGATTTCCTACAACGATATCCTACATGAACTTAGTGATAAGGTTGATGCGCTTACATAGAATCCTTTGATCTTCCCTTGAAATCTCCAAGCATCCATGAACTCAAAGACGACTAGGAAATTGATTTAATGCAGTTAAATTTATAACTCATTTTCTTGCCCTCATTTGATATGATCATTTGTATGTATGTGGTATAATTTCCGCCCCAATTTTGTCAAAATAAACACTTGAAAATGCAAGATGACGTAAATGAAAAATACAATGATGATTTGAGAAAGGACTCAAAGGATCCACAGGGTAGTCCCCCGTTAATGGAAATAATGTATATATTCTCTATAATGAAAATATAAGGTTTTTTCATTTCAAAAACATAGATAGATAGATATTTTTTTTTTTCCACTGGAAAAATCAGTAATTTTCATTAAGATTAGAAAATTACATAAGTAGATGCCCTTGGCATTGCTGTAATGTTCATAATATCAAAACTGTCCTGTTAATCAGGAGCTATATTCAAACTAGCTAATCTAGACTTTCCTACCCTTCTTTTTTTCCACTTTCCGCCAACCTTCATTGTTAGGCAGATCAGTTACAATAATCATTTGTGTTTCATTTGTGGCAGCCATGATATCCTTTTCAGAATCTGTACTTGTTGGCGAGTAAGCACGCTTGCTGCCTCCAATTTCCTGCCTGGTGTTCTCATCTTGCTGCTGTGGGTTACCTGCATTTGTGTCTATTGCTCCTTCGATCAGATATTCGTTGCTCAGTAGGTGGTGTGGATAGCTTGCATTGCTGTTTGCTGTATTTATCTTTCCGTCTTCATCTTCTTGTATATTGCTGTTGGTTCCCTCATTCCTTCCCTCTTCTTTTTCCTCTTCTGCATCCTCTGTCCATGTGGCTGAAAATTGCCATCCTTTCGGTTTCGGTGGTTGTCTCCTTTTCCTGTCTTTTTTGTTTTGTGGGCATGTACTCTGTAGATGACCTGTTTGTCGACATATGCGGCAACGAAAGGCGGTGTTTTCATAATCCAATGGCTGTGCCCATTGTTTTCCATTGTGAATTAGGATAATGTGCTCTGGTAAACCTTGACTGAGGTCTGCCTCCACACATATCCTGGCGAAAGTGTAGATATCCTTAGATAGTCGCTCATGATCTGCTTTTAAAAAGGATCCCAGGGTATTGCCTATTCCTTCCAGTACTTTGTAGTGCCAGAAGTGTATAGGAAGATTAAACAGTTTTACCCATACTGGCATTTTGGTGACCACCATGCTGTTTGGATCGAAATCCGGGAACCAAGATTTCACAAAAAGGCCAGCGTTACCCCAGAACCATGGCCCTTCGTTCAAAGCATAATCTTTGTCCTTTATGGTGTCAAATTTGACAATAAAGAATCCCTTTGAACATAGATGGATATCACAGTTTTCTGTCCAAATGGAGTAGATCCATTGTCGAAGGGCTTCTGGTTTGGGCCAAAATCCATTGAACCTGCATATCACTGCTTTAGTCAAATAATCAGATTGTATTTCATTTACCTCTGGTATGGAGATTACTAATGCAGGGTTCTGTGTTGTCTGCTCAACAATGTATGCCCCTGGTGCTGTATCTTGCTGTTCTGGTTTCTTTTGTGATTCCATCTTCCCTTTGACTGCATCTTTGAAGGAAACAGGCCCTTTTGAACTTGAGTCGGGGCAGCCTCCGCGCAATCTTGAGCTGAGACAGATTGTAGAGTCCTTTGCTATACCGTAATCCATTAGTTGATACCCCTCCCGCATTACTTTCCCTGCGTAGAGGAGGAGTTGTTTGTATGGTGGGATTCCCGTCTTTTCATGTATCCTCTGTTTGAGGTTTTCTGTTGCCTCCCATAACCCTATTTCAATGCATATTGTGTGCCCTCCCATAGATCTGATAAAGAGAGGGCTTTTTTTGCCCTGAATCTTCTTTTCCGGTGGGTGTAGTTCCAGATCTGATCTGTATGGGGTTAGATCTGCTCTACAGAGGTCTAGATCTGGAAGTTTATGTCCCGATCTGTGTCCGAGTACTGTGGCTCGCAGGGGATCCAAAACCAAGGTCTCGTCCCATGCTTGATCTGCATTCATATTAATTGAGGGCTGCCAGAATGAGTTAGAGCGAGCTCGCTGTTCTCCGAGAGGGGGTATAGGAACAGTCTGCCAAACATATTCCCCATACCTGAGCATGTACTGCTGCATCGATGTGGTCCAAACCCAGATCTGCGTTGCAGGGGTCATTATAGTTTCCTTACGCCGTGGCTCCAGGATCCTACTCCCATCCTCAGCCTGATCTGCATCTTTCCCTTCTAAGAAACGATCTCGGACGACAGATCGAGTCCCCAGGATTCCTGAAAGGCCCATGTGAGTTAACAGATGTCCTTTCTTTTCATACTCGCCATCAGATTTTCCATACCTGCGCGATCGCGAGTCAAGTCGCTTCAGGGTAAAAAATATTTGTTTTGGGGCCGCACAAAGGGTTTCTGAAGCCGCCGTGGAGAAGGCTTTCTGTACCCTGTAGGCGGGGGAGCGCAAATAGCTAAGGTTTGATGCATGTAAATCCTTGCCATCCGCCAATACAAACCAGTCCGCAGTGGGGGCTCCGAGCTCGGGGAAGCCATCGGCCACACCTCTATCCGATCCGAGGCAGATCAGAACTTTCAGATCCGCGGCGGCGCAGTGAATGTTTTCTTTAACCCTAAGACCGATAACCGCCTCCATCGCTCTCCGCTCCTAAAAATCCTTTCCGACTATAATCGATTCAAACTAACAAAATTCCTTATAGAATTTATTCCAAAAGGTAAATGGAATTTTTTCAATCTTGTAAACCTTATAGATAGATAGATATGAATTATTATTATTTAAAGTTATATTAATGTGATATTCATATTATGTTTTTTTCCTTAAAATTTGTTTTTGTAATTTTATTAATAGAAACAAAATTACAATACAACAAATTGAATTGAATCGAGTTATTATTTCTATTATTTTTTAACTAAGTCGACATTATGGTTATTTATTTATTATTATTATTTGATCTAATGCTTCATTTTATAGACACTACAACATCTCTCCTCTATTTAGGCAACATTTAAATGTTTATATTCATTTACGAATGCTACAACATCTATCTCATATTAAGTCAATGCTTGAATGTTTACATTCATCTACAGACACATCAACATCCATTTCGTCCATATTAGAGTGTAGAGCACTTCTCGGCACAATTAACTAAATCATAACTTTATTTTAAATTATTATTATTATTGTTATTAATTATAAAAATAATTACCCCCAAATGGGGTGACCAAAAATGATAGGGGGGGGGGTGGATTTCCACCACCCCACTTGACTAATAGGTAGGGGATGTTATAACATGCCCCTAGAAAATGTCATAAGAATGCAGTGGAATTAAACTCAATTGCTATGTGTGAGATGAGAGGACGGCAATTTGATGGGGAGAGTGGCTACACGTGTGTGAGGAGGTTAGCATGTAGGTCGAGTATGTCTGAGTTAATGTAGAAAAGGGAGGTTGCAACCTACTAAACATTGGTGATGGGGTGCAATTAATGTCTGTCTATTAATGGTAAAAGGATTCTATGGGGAAAAGGGGGGAACAACATTGTGAAAATCAGTAGAGTGCAACGACGGTCCTTACCTCCAACCTCTGCGCAAAGGGGAAATGGCGTTTGTTGTTGGTGTAAGGACTCCAATTTTATAATTTACTTCTATATAGAGTGGGTGGGTGTTGGAAGTTGTATTGGGACTTATTTGGAATGAGAACTAGTTAAAATGCATGCAAGGGAATGAGAGCCCAAGGAGCATGGGAAGGAGCGTCTCATGAAATTGAGGAAAATTTCCCTTAAGTAATATTCATGTAACTTCCATTCTGGGGTTTGAAATCTTTCTGTAGAGTTTTCTTGCTATTCGTTTTGTCTTTATACTTTTCAAGGGATAATTTCCTTCTATCGAATTGGAAGGGTAGCAGGGTGAGGTGTTTGAAAAGAATTTGGCCTGAAATCTACTTTTTGAGAAATATTTTGCTTAATTGTTAGTTTATACTATTTCAACTATTTCTACTGTGAGGATTCCAGGGTATCCATTATTTATATCTATTGGTGTGGTCTGTGTGGTAAGGTTATATCCTTTAGCTTCTAGGGGAGTTGGGTCTAGCTTGTAGTTTGGTTAGGTGGAAGGCGGAACATTTTATTGAGGGAGGCCCTATATTTTGAATATGATAGAAACCTCTACCTATGGGCATGGGATGGAAGGCATTCCTGGCTATGGTCTCCTAGAACAATGTGGAGTGGGTGGCGATTTAGTAATATCTCCCTGAGCCAAAATTCGAAAGCAGGTTGGTGTGGTTGGTTGTTTAGTATCACTGGGGGCATTTGGGGCTTGGAATTTGGTGGAGTCCAAAGCTTGAGATATGAGCTAGTTGGTGGTCAATACTCTGATTTGGGTCCTCTACTAGCTATATTAAGAGACAAATGTCAAGTAGACATTAGGAACCCATAGGCAAGGTGGACTAGGGGTAGAGAGGCTCCTCCAAGTCAAAACATATCCTAGTTTGTAATCCAAATCTTGAGTGTAGTATTCACAATGCTAAGAGAGAGAGGCTGGGTGAGAAGAGGGACTACATACCAGGAGGAGAGAGCTCACAGAGGAAATTTATGTTTACAAAACATATTGGAAGGATTTGCAGCTAGGTTTAGAGAACAGACTCCTATGCATGTGCATGAAGAATTAAATAGGTTTGAAGGAGAAGCTTCTTCCCAAAGAACTTCCCTTTCAGACTCTGTAGTATTGGCATAGTGTACAACAGGGATCTCAGATATGGGAAGTACTTGTGAAAGAGCCAACCAGTATCTGTAGAAAATAAATCTATAATGACAGATGAATTTTCTCTTAGGATTCACATTATTGGACAACCAAAAATCAAGAAGGCACTTGTTGCACACCCTGGATCATATACATGGTTACATGAAACATTACGACTGCAGATTGGAACAGATAGATCACAAACTGGCCAAGATTGAACAACACCTTGGGATACCTCCAGTAGTTGCTAGATCCTCAGCAGATCCAGTTGACCCAATTCCAGTTGCAGTCTCAAACTAAACCACTCCCCTGACTATGTGATGGATCAAGTTTATGGGTTTCTTTTTGTTGTGGATTATCTATATGGCCAGATAGCCCAATGTCTTAGCATAAGTTTATTTGATGCCATTCCTTTTAGTTTTCAGTTATCTCTGGTGTCCCTTCGAAGGGTACAACTTTGGTTGTGGTCCAGCCTCCCTTGTGAGAGGCTAATATGACTTTTGATACACGTTGATGCAATTTCCTGCATTTCAGTTAATATAATTTTCCTTATAAAAAAATTATAAAATGAATTAGTATATGAGTTAAAAATATTTACATTTACGAAAAAAATGTAACAAGATTCTTAACCATGAAGATTCACTCTCACTTTACATTGGAGTTTCTTAACCTATAAATAGGCTTTGTTAAATGGCAAGAACCAATACCATGGCTTACCAATACCACATTTACAAAAAACCATAACTCATTTGACATTATATATATATATATATATATATAATTTGAAAAGTATTAATTAATAATATATATATATTAATTAATACTTTTCATATATATATATATATATATATATATATATATATATATATATATATAGATAGATATATATAAAACAAAATTACACCAATAATATGTTAGTGATTTTTATATATTGCATCTTCTCTTTAGTTTACACTTTTCAAATATTTCAGTTAATTAATTAAATCGTTTCCCCTCTTATTTATTGAGATAAATAAGAGGGGTGAGATAAGTTAACATTAAAACTCATTTTTCCTCATCTTCTAAGTTTTAGCTTCAACTTAAAATAGCTATGATGATCCCCTTTTCTAGGTTTTAGCCTCAAGTTAAAATAACTATGACGATCCCCTTTTACCAATGTATGATCTATTGTTCTTTATTACTTTGCACACAAAATTAAAAGTTTACTACTCTTAGCTTAAGTGTTAACTTGAAAGATAAGTTAATAATTTTATAAATGTGTAAATGTGACAAAAGTATTAATAGATAGAGATAAATCTAGTAAGTTGTATTAAATGATTAAATAACTCCATAATTGATTGTTGTTTATTACCATTTGATATGCTGACATTAACAAGAGTTCCAGGAATGTATATGGCGACATGTCTTGCAGATTTTTCATATAAATTGCAAAACCTGAGAATAGAAAGGAACCAACCTTAACTCTCGTAGCTCCTCATGTATCTCGTGTTCTCCATTGCCATATGGAGTTATGTACCTTAGTCTTTCCTAAAATTTGAAGGAATGATGCGAGGCCTCATCTTCATTTCTCGCGGTTGGTGTACACTTTAGAAGATGTATAATGAAAGCTTGGGAGCCTAGTTACATCAGATATGGGGAGTGAAAGGTCAACATTCTAAGTAGCAACACACCTACCTTCATTTTCGAAATTGCACAAATGTTGGTTTTGGTAAGACTACATTGCAACAAGATATCAACTTTGTTGCCACACCACTTCAATAATTCTTGAACAACTACACACTAGAGGACGTACTAAGTAATGAGATTAAATGCCTTGAATATTAGTAAGAAACAATAAAGAAAATGCTATTATTAAGAATCTAATAGTGGCTCATTATATTGTTTACAAATTTTCTATTTACAAGATAAACCATGACGAGGAAGGTTATTGAATGTGCAGGTTGCATTCATAAATATAACAGGAGGATTAACTCTTACTATATTGATATTGCATATCACACTTGCCAATTTGAATGTTTTGTCATAAGTTTATGCCAATTGCAAATTAACATTATACAAATACATTGCTAGTGTTTTCTCTCTTTAGGTAAGTGCATCGTGATAAATGATTTCCTTTATGTTACCTAAATTCTGTTCTATGAGCTTAGATAATGAAGTACATTGTAGTATCATTGAGGCACATCTCACAGAGATTGGTATCTCTAATATGCAATAGTAAATATGTTCTTCATGCATGAGAAAAGAAATGGTTGTATATGAGTTCATGCATGTAAGTTGATTTTCAACCATAATATTATAATAAATGACGTTGTAATTTTGTGTTCTCTTTAAAATTTAAAAAGAACATAGATGTATCTTAACTTTGGATTTACCAAACGCTGAGAAGGATCAAATCTCTCAAGATGTAAAATTATTTTTGAGTGCAAAACTTGAGGAAAAATTTACACATCGAGAGTATATATATATATATATATATATATATATATATATATATTGTGTTTGTGTGAGAAGTATTTATATGATTATTAACTAATAACTTAAACATGAAGTTTTGAAATATCATAGTTAAGGATATGAATCATCTTATTTAAATTTCTTTTAATGCAATGTGCATATTATAAATTTGCCCCTGAAGGTGGTGAATCCCGAGACAATTAGTGGGATTGGGGGCCGAGCCCGCCACCCTGTTGTGGAGAGTAGTAAATGTTGGAGGTGGCGTCGTTGCCCCTTTATGCACAAGCACGCAACTTAACATCAAGGCAAATACTATGGATTTCGACTTGCTGCATTTTTCGTGTGATGTAAATGGTTTTCAAGGCTGCACAGGGAGACAAAAACCAAATCCCCTGCCTCAAGAGTGATGGTCGAGAGGAAATTTGAGGTGAGGGTAGCTGGAAATTCTTTGGTCACTACAAAATGGAATTTTTTTATGGTATTATCTAAACGGGGTACTGGAGGTGGGGTTTTCATCATTATTTTGAGTGGTGCATGCCTGGTTGAGTCCCTGGAGTCACTATGGAGGAACCTAGGCCACATAGCGGAAAAGAGATGGGTGTCTATCTTAGGACAACCAGGTATAGATCCTCTATTGCTCCTCATGTGTTTGATACTGTGGACTTTGTTGCTACTTCTTTTTCCTTGATATTGGTGCTTCTCTTGACTTGCATAGTATGCGTACCACTTTTTCCCTATTACAACTCTGTCAAATTTCATAGCTTCTCTTTTGATGTTTATGAGAATTTCCTCATGAGGGGTTTTATCTGTCTCTAGGTCCATCTTCATGCTCATAATGTTTCAAAAGTTTTGTTGGGTTATTGTCTTAACATTTCTCCAAGGTTGATGTTTATAGCCTATCCTTTCTAGTGGTGTCCTTTTATTTGTGGACTATTTTTCTTGGCTCTTTGTTCTATGTATTTCAACATGGTTGCATCACCTTATGGTTTGCTGTTAATTTTGGTTTTGTGGTATAGTTGGTTTTGGGTTCATGGTATCACTGGTTTAGGGTTTAGTTTCTTTGGTTTAAACCCCAAGTGATATATATATTTTCCTAACATGCAATGCTAGTGTATGCGAGGCAGGAATGGGGGGGGGGGGGGGGATGGGGAAGGCCACGACCCCCGGGCTCGTAATCAATCCCAAAAACAGGCCCAAGAATTTGTTGATACTTATCATGCATTAGTACACTGCCCCCCCCCCCCCCCCCAACAAAAAAAAAAGGTCAGAATGAAATTTTCCATTCGGAGTCTCTTGTTGTTCATGACATACATGCCTTCTTAGATTCAAAGATCCTAGAAGATGTTTCTTCTTGGATTCCTGACCTTGGGCATGCCCAAGGAAGTAGCGAAAAATATTTTAGCACCCTAGCTTTGTATTGGTAGGTGAAGGCTCTGTTGGAGAGGGTCTTGAAGGACAAGCATGCAAAAAGATACAATATCTTTGCTAGTTTGGAGGACGTCAAACATGTCTAGCATAACCAAATATTATGCTTAGAGAGGATTGATGTGATGTTGGCACACATTGGTCTCCACTTCCAATGGGAACCTGCTCCTCATGTTTCTCCTGGTTCCAGTGTTAGAGATTTGACTCGTGTCACTTCCTCAGATTCTTGAGTCTAAATGTTTGTTTTTAGTTTTTGGTATTAAAATACAATAGTGGATACTTAAGTCATGTTATAATTGCTTAAACTTTCGGAATTTTGGACAAATTACTCCATTGCTAGGTGGTCAAAAGTATCTAGTTTTTTGTTGGGAAGATTGAGACCACCTACCTAATGACATGTTTGAAGATATTGATTGTCAGATGTGTGTGTATTACATGATATTTTGAGGCAATACAATATCAACTTACAAAAAAAAATGCATATTACAAATTTAATTTTATTAATAAAAAATAAAATTGCAATATAACAAATTGAATTCACCAAACTTATTATTTTTATTACTACTTTTATTGCTTTTTCATTTTAATTTTAATTTTTTTTTTTTTTTATTACTTTTTTCATTGAGCTGACATTATGTTTTACTATTATTATTATGTTTTGATCTAATGCTTCACTGCAACATCTATCTAATGCTTCATTACAACATCTCCTCCATAATGGAGCTGACGACTTTTTACTCTTTTATTATTATTTAAATTTAGTTGTAGATCTAATGCCTCGTTAGTCCAATGCTCCACTACAACATCTCCCCGACACTAGGCTGTAGAACACCTCTCAAGGCAATGCCAATTGTTCCTAATGTGTACCCATGTTGCATTCTCATATTTCCTATTGCTAGCTACATTAAATATTATTGTGATACTTCATATTAATACATTAAATATCGTTGTGATACTTTCTTCATATTAATTATGTTTCTTACTTGATTACTATGTTTGTTAATCAATAGAAGTTATAAATTAACATAGAAATAATGTTCACATTTTTTTTCACATAACATAATAGTTGAGATGCATTCTAGCACCTTACATACGATGGAGGAAAACAAAATGCATAGACAAATCTTGTACACAAATTGGAAGTATGGGTAACACCTTTGCCTAGTAACTATTGCATTGATTCGTAAGCATATAATATCTAATACCTCATGTATCTTGAGAACACCTAGCACATCATGATATTAGGGGTGTTTCATCAATGGAAACTTTGCACTATAGAAAGATAAAGTTCTCTTCGAGAAGGAAAATTTTGGGATTGATTTCCATTTGGAATTTAAATGTGATATATTTCTCTAAAATTAAGTATAATAGCTAACTAGATTGTGTCTAGAAGGGAAGGCTCCATGGCTAATTGATGTGTTGTCAAATACTATTTCCATACACCGCATCACTAAAGAATTTTTGGTGACAACATCTCACCTTACCTCCTCTATTTCTACCATTTTTTAATCTCTTATCTATCAAAGATATGGACGAGACACATATTCACTATAAGAGTTAAGAAATATTTCATTTTTTAACAAGGAAACCTTGTAGGGAAACCCAAGCGATGATTCCCCACGTTTGTGGATGTCATCCTTAATATATTTATCCATGTAAGCTAGTGTGCCTTGTGCAATGAGATTGAACTATGCACCTAATGGCATGGAACTAGCTAATATTGAAACAATGGTGACAACCCACTAAGCTAACCCTTTGGGCTAAGAAATTATTTTAACATATAAAGGAGACAAGTTAGAATTATTAGAATTATTAAAAGGAAATTGTTGTTACATGATAGCAACATGGGGCATCGATTTTCACTTACTTTCCCTTTGTTCACCTCTTCTCCCTCATGCATTTGTAGGGCACATACCAACAAATGGTGTCATTTAGTAGTTAAGTCAACATTGCTCTCCTTTTAGTTGTGGAAACTAGCTTGTTAGTGATTTTATAATGCTTCTTTAAATTAGTTTAACTGATCGATTTTATTGTATCAATAACTCAATGATGTGCCTTTTTAAACATTTCATTTAATAAAGGTTGTTTATTTTTCACTAATATGTATATCTAAATATCTATAAATTTGATATTATTCAAACCTTACCCTAACCTATCTACGTTGGGTACTTATGAGTTAGTTAATTAATATACAAGGTCATCTTCTTTGAATAAGGGTCTTTAAGTTTCAATCGGATTGTTATTTAATGCAAAAGGGTCATCCTTATTAAATAAAAACCCAAAATTCGTTAGTATCCATTAATGATGGGACCACAAGTAGTTAGGTTTTTGCTAAGCAAGAAATTGTTGATAGAGCTATAAGGCTATCTAATGTTTTGTTAAGTGTCGTTATTATATTGGAGCTTTACGCAATTGAGCCTTTAACGAGGTTCATGAACATTACTCTCTCTTTTCTAGATTATCAATACAAGGGTTATAGTTTGAAAGTTCCATGTCATTATCTCTCTTATTTACTTTTATGTGGTTCATATTTCTTGTATAATGCTCATAATTACTTTTTTTGTTGATTAAGTATATTGCAATTATCAAAACTTTTTCATGTGCTAGCAAGCACCCAAATTTTTGAATTTTTGTTTTTAGGCTAGAGACATGCATTGATGTCTTTAAACACAAAAGTTTTGTCATTCATTGTGTCTAAATTATGGTGTATATTTGCAACTTCTCATGAAGTTTTATCAAAATCACAAGACACAAACCTACTCTACTGCTTTGTAGAATTCAATTCACAATTTATAACATCAATCACAAACATGCAATGAGAAATAACACACATGCACATGGTAGTTTTCCAGGGTAAAGCAATATGCTAAAATCCCCTGTGCTTACTTGCATTAATCTAATGAATAGATATGTATTACAATTTCTTTTCTCAACTGAGCACAACCTGCAAGTGAATAACCTATCTCTCTTCTCACTGAGAATATCTAACACATACTTAGTCAATGTATGCCTCTGCTTGAGCCCTTATCTCCTTGCACAATTCCTTGAGAATTTAGGTCCCTATTATTTAGGAAATTCCTCAAATTGATTGCACAATTCCCAAGGTTGATCATTTGTCTGCATGAAACACCTGCACACTCAAGACTAGTCTACAACTGATGTTACGTTGCCTTGAAATCTCCACCACATATAGGGAACTCGAATTCTCTGTATGCACCAACTATTTTGGGTTGATTGATTAGTTAACTGGATTATCATTGAGTTAGATTGAAGTCTCACTGCACAACTGACCTTCCACTAGTTCCTACAACAATTGGAACTAGTTTAACTGAAAAAAATTTGAAATGACCAACCTTGATTGCTACAAATTAGCAATCGCACATGCTTAACTGAACTCTAACTCCTCTAACTCAAATTTATGGAGTAAATTGGGTGACACAAGTCATGTCACACAATTTAACTGCATCTAAGTTGTTTGCTGATGTGGAAATTCGATTTTTCTAAATTAAATCAAGGAAACATCAAATTGATAATTTCTTGTTGCATTTTTCAACACATTGTGCAAAATTATGGGTGGGAAGCACATATGTAGTGGATACAAGTGGAGTTGCTTAGTTCAACACCCTTCCACATCTATATTAGTACATGGAAAGTGGTAGCACTTAGATAGAATGTGTCTATCAATGTTATCTTCCACATACCTTTTAGTATAATAGTAGTCCCCTTGGCACACCTAAAACCAATGTTACTTATGATTATCATCCTTCTTGTTTCTATAGTAAATTGAGAGCAACACTCAATGAGATCACTCTCATATACTAGGGTAGCATATCTAAAGGTATGGACTATCATCCTTATTTAACGCCATGAAAGGTTCAATCGAGTATTATTCTTAGAACATATTTGGTATATAAGAAAGCCATAGTGCTTGGAACTCCTTTTTCCCTTAGAACCTTGCAAACCCTAACCTCTATAGAATAGGAAACAGAAAAAAAATATATTGGAATATTAAGAATTTGTGAATTTCATCAGTATTACTTAGACATGGGTAATAATCAAACATATCTCAAAATATTCCTTCCACGATGTTGATCACATTGGTATAGTCCCCAAGTAACACCTTTTCTCGTGTACCCAAATAAACTATTGCAAGTTACCTATCTAAAAAGTATAGTTTCACAACATTTCTCACATTTTTATAGTTCCTTGATATACCTTCAAGTCGACTCAAGCATCCCATAACAACAACTAGAAGCATGACCACAAATACTAGGATCGCTCAACTAGAAAGATAGATCAATGATGAAGGCTCTAATATTGATGACACACAAAGCAATGTTCTAAGATTGAATACCCTGTATGAGAAGTTGTTAAGATAGAAAACATGTAACTAGAAATATCTAAGTTTGTAACTACCATCATCCATGAGGATAGGAATTGGTAAGAGCATCCCACTGGTGAATCATTAGTAGTTGGAAGACATCACCCAAGGCCACCTTTCTAAACAATTAATTCCTTTTGAGGCACAAATTACCTAAAATCAATCTTAACAAGTTTGATGGTTCTGGCCTAATAGGGTTGGTTACATAGCTGGAGCACTACTTTTCCCTCGAGGATGTCATTGATAACATAGTTAAACTCAGAGTGGAATGTTTTACTTAGATCTAGAGCACTAGAAATGGTGTAAATGGCATACGAAGCCTTGTGGGGTACATTTCTTGGAGCCAATTTGCTTAATCCATTTATAATCTCCCTAAAATAAAAATTATTTTTTGGGATGGTTGACCAAGTTATGCCAAACATGCCTAGTGGAACAATTTATAGAAGTTTTTTGGAAATTACCAATTTGTAGAGATGGCATGGCCAATATCTTTTTCAAATATTATTTTACCAGTGACCTAGAGGAGAAGAGTGGACCACAAATCTTGATGGCTCACCCACCTACTTATTTGAAGGCCTCTCAATGAGATACAAAAGCACAAGTGGTGTTAAATGCACAGACCAAATGACCCCTTTTTACTTTTCATACCTACCCACATTTTGTGTCGACAACTTAGTTGACATCTTACCATTAGGGGTCCATAAGTTAAGCTCCATAAAAATAGTCAAATATCAGTGTTTCAAACTTTGTTATATTAATGACTTTAAGTTAAAAGGGCTTCAATATAAGGAACAAAAATGATTTCAAATAGATGTGACCCAATCTAACTAGCCTAGTGAAATTTTATAAGATGCCATTCTCAAGTTAGTTTTAGAAAAGATGAAACCACTTCCTAATGAAGAACTCACCTCAGAGCCCCCTTCCGAGGAACCCAATATTTCCCTCCATGTTTTATCATGATACCTCCTTAAAACCCTACAGTTGGTTAGTTATACCAAGAAAAAAATATTATTTTATTAATTGATAGCAACAAAACACACAATTTTATTCATTGCCGAGTTGTTAAAGAAACCCATTTTCATGTCCATGTGTCACACAATTTACAAATCATGATAACTAATGCTACTACAATGAAATGTGATAGCAAGTGCGAGAATGTGAAACTTTATGTGGGAGACTATTTTCTCAAATCTAACATGTTCACTATTGATATGGGAGGTTGTGATATAGTCCTATATGTTGAATGGCTACAAATATTAGGTCCAACAACAATGCATTTCAAGGATTTATACATGAAATTCACTAAGGAGGGCCATAAACACATCCTCAGGGTCTCCAATCTAGTTCCCCAAAAATGATATGGAAAATCTCATGAAGAAAGGAAACTTTGGAATTATTTCCCACTTCCATGCCATTCGACCTATGGATGACACCCCATAGAAAATCATCCCAATTTTGTAGTCAGTTTTGACTAAGCATCAATAGGTATTTGAAAACACCCCATGTTGATATCCTTCACATGGTAAGCATGATCATGGTATCTCATTAATCCTTGATAGTCAACCACTCAATCTATGTCCTTATTGACACCATTTTTCACAAAAAAATAAAATGGAAAAGATCATTTAGGAACAATTATGAAATAAATAAACAACAATAAAGAAATGAGATGAAGAAAGAAAGTGGCCAAAAAAGCCCAAAAATCAACCAATCTTGTGTTCACATTACATAGTACATTCTCCAATAACCATATTTAATGGTCCACATAACTAAATATATATTACTTAGGATAATGACTATATCCTAGGACAAACATTCAATGGTATGGGACTTGGTATTATGAGCTAAATTGCTAAAAATAACTCCTTAATCATAAGCACATACAAGTGTACTAGCTATGCAACAAACACCAATGCAAAAGTTGATAGCATATCCAAATATTCAACCTAATACCCATGGTTTGAAATATCAAAAGTCTTGATGGAGATCTACCTGAAAAATTGCCAAAATGGTTAGCAAAATCCAAGTCTAGAAATTTCATTTTGCAATAAATAAGCTAGATAACCTATAAGTGTTCACCAATCTGAACCTAAAAACTATGACAAAAGACTTTGATAAGAAGTGAATTGGTTGCAAGTCCAACACATCCCAAGTCCTAAAGATTCTTAACAATCCAATGTGCCAAGTAAACACACAAAATGATCATTTAAATTCTACTAGTTTTGAAACACCACAAGGAAAACACCATATACTAGAGGGTTTAATAGATTTTTTTAGTGATATAATATTGCGTAAAAAAACCCACTATTAAAACCTCGATATTTGAGATAGTAGAGGTTTTAGTGGAGCATTAAGTAAATATTCAATATAGTGAAAAGTTGTGGGTAGTTGAAGGTGTAGTGCCCCACTCTAGCTAACATGATATTTACATTATCTTGACAAAGAGACATCATTTGACTTATACATTATTCCTTGAGGACATCATTGTGATGATATGGGCATTTTATGCATTTTGATGGATATGTATTTCATGACATTATGGTATTTTACTTTCATTACGATGATGATGATGATGATGATGACTATGGCATTTATATGTGGTCATTTGTGATGCTTATTGGATGATAGTTATATCATGTGTATCATATTTTACTAACTAATTCCTGTGTGTAAAGAAAAGAGGACTATGAATACAACCCATATCATGACGGTTTGAGTCACATTGTGATTTATGTTTATGTTTTGATATTTAATATTGATGCAAATAGTGGATATGCTTATATGGATTATATTGATGGATGTTTTTCACAATTTTGTAAGCATTGATAAGTGTTGAACAAACAACCCATAGATGGGTAATGGGGTTGTAAGTGAAAGATACCAGACAACTTTGGAGGGGTTTGATTAGTTTCGTGGGTCATGCCTATTAGCACTCGAGTCGTGGCTCGGGATAAAGTACCCTGGCGGGCGGGGTACATATCCTTGGAGTTGCATGATTAAATGAGGGATGCACCATGGGTATTGTCACTCACGAGGCACTACTAAGGGGTGCACATCAAAGGGAAACTTCGATCCTCAGTCACCATGAAACTATCAACAAAGGAAACTATTGAGTTTCCATTTCCGCCAGTATTTCTTTCCTTTGCATGGATCACAAGTGTTTGAATGGAAACCTATGGGACCCTTGAAATGTGAGATTCTTAAAGGGCATGAGAGTTGACACCTTTGGCACGAGATGAAGGATAATGAAATCTCAGATCACATGTGTTTGAAGTGCAACTTATGGTACCCTTGGAACGTGAGGTTCTTAAAGGGCATGAGAATTGACACCCTTGGCACCATATGGAGGATAAGGAAATCTGTTGATTGGGATTAATTAATAACATTCTTAAAAATTGATATGTTATGAAAAATAAATTTGAAAAAGAACTTTGTCAGTTATTTCAATATCAAATTAATTTAAATTTAAACATTGCTAGTTTTGAAAACTAAACTTAATATGAAAACATAATACTTGAAATAAATGGCTTGGCTAGTGTTAGTAAACTAATACTTAAAAAGGGAGTTTTGTGTAAGTTAGAGCTAAGCAAGTATATACATGTATGAATTATAATTATCATGTTTAAAAGATTAATTAACTTAATGTTAAATGGATGTAAGCTTATATGAGAAAAATTATAAATAAACACGTTCAAGAATTGAATTATTTCAATAATAATCCAAAAAAATTAAAATCAAAAGAACCTCACCTAGTTGAAAGAATCCTAGAAAATACAACTAATTTTGAAAGGGAGGAATTTAAGGAAGTAACTAAAAGTAACTTGGACTCATGGTAGGTGACAATGAGTTAACTAAAATAAATTTGCAAAATCTAAGGAAGGGAAAAAGGGCATAAGGGAACAAGTAGGAGTAAATTTAGGAACATGTGACTTGGGTGAGTGAAAATCTATGTTTTAAATAAAATAATAGGAATTTACATGACAATCAATTTGTGGATAGGACATAGGTCTCAGTGAATAATAAAATTTGTGGAATTAAATAATTAACTATTTTTTCATGTGAAAACAAGTGTCACATCTAATCCTCACCTAAAAGACTATGTAAAAGGAACACATTTTTATGTATGGGGTATCTTTTTTTAGCTCCCTATTGTTGGATGGGGGTCATAATGACATTCTATTTATTCTTTTGAGAACTTGTGATATTGTAATCTAGTGATTGTGAAATTGTGATCTTGAGCACTTGTTGGATAATGTGGTGGGTAGGAACTTATTGATCTAGGGAGATCAGGGTTGCGACCCAATTCTTATAAGCTAGTATTGATCTCTTTTCCTTCCTACAACCCCATTGTGGTTTGGGGGGATGCAAAGGGAGGAAGAGTACCTTGCCATTGGTAGGGTGGTGGGTAATCAACTTCAGTCTAGTACATTAGGTTTGTGGAAGAATTGGTCAGTGGAGCTGCTTCAAGGTAGGAAAAATGATCTTGACTAGCCTACATTGAAGACTCTACACTCGGGTGAATGATACCTTTATTGTAAACTGTTGTATAAAATTTTAAGTGAAAATGTAAATTGAGTATTGGTGTTATAAAATTGTTGTGATTACAGTAAGTATATATATATATATATATATATATATATATATATATATATATATATATATATATATAAAATTGAGGAAACACACATAGATAAAACATGTAGTGGTGTTATCGACTGTTGTGAGAATTCTCTTGATATTATTGTATCCATTAATAACACTTGCAGGAAAGATGCATATCTATCGATGGATATATTACAAAGGATTGGAATTGATCTATTTGTATTTGTTCTTTTTAAAATTATATGTAAGTTAATTAGTCTTAATCTAAGTAAAAAAAGAAAAAAGAAAAAATGGGTGGAACTTTGGGGTTACATATAGGGATCCTACAGAAGGCCATAATGGAGGTTTTTTTTCCTTAGTGCATTTAAAACAATAAGGCATATTAGTGTGCACATGTTTAGTATGCACCAATGCATTTTATAAAATCCCATATACATGTTTTTAAGAAATTATAAAAGCTTTGATGCTTATCAAAATTTTAAAGGCATCAATGTGACTTATCTACTATTGTGCACTAGTGAAAATTATCTATTATTACCCATTGATCTGAATTATCTACTATTTTGCACCAATGCAAAAGAAACATTTAAATGCATTGATGTTCAAGTAGGTATGAAACACACTATTGAGTTCAAACTAATACAATGGACAAATATACAATGCACAAATATGTTTCAATGTTGAATTATTTTACATTGTATGTATGTAAACATATATATGGACAAATATATATGTAGGTATGTAACATTTAAATGCATTGATGTTCAAGTAGGTATGAAACACACTATTGAGTTCAAACTAATACAATGGAAAAATATACAATGCACAAATATGTTTCAATGTTGAATTATTTTACATTGTATGTATGTAAACATATATATATCTATATATATATCTATATATATATTATAATTATAATCTATTAATCATCACAAATTAAATAAATTTTATAATAATATTAATTTTTACATTTTAATTAATGTGTTTTTTCCCTGAGATTTTTTTTGTAATTTCATTCATATAGTATGATTGAAAGCTACATTCTACATATGTGCATCAAGTGTGTATAATTAACCTTCCCATACGCAATACCAATTTTACAAAAAACTCACATAGAGAAAAGGCGAGTCTATACATTTTGACAACACTATTGATTAAAAATGATGCAAAACAACATAAAGGAAATTGTTGTTATTAGTCCGCAGAGTGTAGTTCAACAAAAAAAACCATATGGATAATGACAAAATGAATTTGTAAATATAGAAATAAGAGACAACACATAGAAGAAACTAGATATTTCCAAAAAATATTATTCTATTGTTGTACCATGATGAGAGTCCTTTTATGGTCGATGATAGAACTCAAAATCCTATCCATTGATTTGTTCAACTATACCTAATAGAAATTTTCCCATATTGATTCCTTCTTTGAAAAGTTTGTCCTCTAATTGCTTCCTTTCCCTATATATATGAGAACAAAAGAAAGAGATAAGAGAGTCAATAATCTTGTTGGTTTCCTCTAGAATATGATTTTTTTTTTGTTCTTGCAAGCAATAATACCGTTGAGCCAATTTATAGTGAGTATGATGTCCCCAAATACATGAATATGTGAGAATCCCTTCTCTTGAGCAAACAATAACAAATGTTTACAGGCTAGGAGTTCCACTTGGTTATTTGTCCCTTGTCCCAAACCCATTTTGACTTGATAGCCGTGTTTTATAGATAGAAATAGGATAAAGCCTCCTCCACTTTGTTGGCCATTATTAATTGAAGTGTTGTCAAAATAGGCCCATGACCTAGTTGGATCTATGCTTTTAAGTGTAGTCACTCTTGGGGAAGTGAGTCCCTTTTCCCATGGGAAATGACTTTAGATTCTAGAACTTCAGCTACAGTGTGCATGCGAACCAAAATCTTGTCCTAGAAAAGTTCCCAATTTTTGGCCAGCCAAACCCCGCAACATACTATTAAGGGTAGAGATTTGAAAGGATGATTTTTGGCATTAGCGCGCCAAGGCATCTAGGTTTCCTCTAAGTCTAGCCCATCCCATGGATCAAAGTGACCCATAATATATTTGCATTCATTCCACACATGTTGATAAAAAAGACACAACATGAACAAGTGCAAGGCAATTTCCTCATTGTTTTGACTTAAAGAGCACCATCCTGGTCCAATGATGAACCTTCTTTGAAGGACGTCCCATGTGGGAACCTTCTTCATCATAAGGAACCACATTCACAATTTTGATTTTGTGGGATATTTTGCTTTCCATACCACTTTACACCACCATTTCTATTCATCTGTAATTCTTTTAGCTAGAAGGGAAATGAAGCCCAACTTAGGGAATAGGAGCCATGAGGGGAAATGCTCTAGATAAGTTCATTTGATCTCCATGTCATTATAATATTATTTTCACATAGAGCTTGTAGATAATTCTACTAAGAGTCATGATATTCCCCATGTAAACCCAACTCTTCAGCAGATAGCCACCCTTATCTTCATATTGTTGAATTTGCAGGGTTGACAATGTGTGAAAGGTTGGGATAACCTCTATCTCTAAGAATAACAATTAGAATAGGGGGAAATAAGTGACTCAGTCCATTTCTAGGCCATGTATCAAGGCCAAGTCTCACTCTGTCTCCTCTGCCCACCCGCCAAGCTAGACCATTTCCAATGGTGCCAAAGGAATTGAGACAACCATCCATATGACTGAGATATTTGTTCTTGGTTTATTTGCTATCCTTATATAGTCTTCCAAAGCGATAGGAGCTATGTACTTTTGGGTGACCACCGATGTCCATAAACTGTGCGTTGAGATAAATCTCCATCCATATTTTGTGGCCAAAGCTTTTGAAAAAAGGAATAAGTTCTTTAGGCCCCAAATTCCTAGGATTTTTGGCATGGCAGTAATGTCCTATTTAATCCATGGTAGCACCCTCAAATCCTATTTCCCTCCCATAAAGAATTTGAGCATAATTTCCTGATTTTTTCCAAAACACACTTGGGGATCCAAGTTAAAGATCCATAATAAATGGGAATGTATTCTAACACTGATTTGATCAGTATCATACGACCCACCCTAGAAATCCATCTGTGCCACTGGTTTTTCAAGTGCTTTTCCACCTTGGCAGTGAGCCAAGTCTAGTTTTCTTTGTTGTAGCAATTGGGTTTCAGATGAAAACCCAAATATTCTAGACCTTCCTCCAAAGGCTTGGAATCATATGGGAATAGTAGAGAGATATGAAATGCCTCCTCATCATAAATATTATGGTGAGATATAGTATACTTGTGAGTGTTTATAGACATCCCAATGGCTCTCCCGAAAAGAGACATATTCTGTACTAGCCCATTTACCTCCCTAAAATATCCATTTCAAAATATAATAATGTCATCAACAGAGAGGAGATGGGTAATAGCCAAAGTCCATGTAATGAGAGAATTGTGAAAGTCTCTACACCTTTTAGCCTCTATTAAGAGATGTCTTAATTCCTTAGCCACCAGTAAGAAAAGTAAAGGAGATAGAAGGAAACCTTCACATGACCCTCTTTGAGCATGGAAAAAGGGGGAGGGTGAACCATTAATAAGGATAAATAAAGAGATAGATTGTATGAAACTCATAAACCAATTGATAAAATTTAGGCTAAAACCCAAATGGGTAAATAGAAGCCTAATATAGATCCAATTTACTCTGTCGTAGGATTTAGATAGATCAATTTTGATAAAAACATCCTTTAGATTTTGAATTTTTATACTATGAATACCCTCATGGGCCACAATGGTAGCTTCATGAATCTGTCTCCTCTCCAAAAATAAAATTGTTCTATGGATATGAATTTGGATAGGATGGGTTTGAGTCTAGAAACAATAATCTTGGCAATGATCTTATAAATGGAATTATAGATGGAAATGGGGCTAAAGTTTGAGAAGGAAATAGGGTGGTTCGCTTTTGGGATAAGAGCGATAAAGGTTGAATTGAAAGTAAGATGTATTCTCCTTGTTATCATTCCTCCGGATCTCCAAGGCTGAGGAAAAGTCTAGCTGAGGTAACCACAAACCAACCTTTTGACTTGGTAGCTAGCCCTACCAAGCCGGAGAGGGCTCTCTCCACAAAATCACAGCCAAGAGGGCTCGATGAATTAGGGTTTTAGGCTAGTTATAAAGTTCATAGGGTTTTGTTTGTTTGAAATTGGGTTGCTGGATGAGGATTGGGTCAAAGAGGCTAGGTCAAGGCAAATAAGATTAGGGTTACAGTCCATTAAATGGGGCAAGATAGGTAGGTAGGCTAGAACATTAGGGTTTCTTAGGATGATGTGATTCAGATAAGTGAGGAGCTAGGAAGAGCATGAAAGATGTATTCTTCCTAAACCGAAGAAAGATGAACAAACTATGAAAACTTCCCCAAAACAGAGCATGTGAGATGATTTCTATTTATCAACTTGAAAGAGATCATAAAATAGACATGAAATGGAATATGGAGCAACAATACATTCATACAAATGAAACTGAAGAAAAACAATGCTAGAAAACCATACCATAGGTATCCCAAGGAAATAACTACAATTTATCTATTAAAACTGGCCAAATTATGATACAATAGTGTCTCTGATCAATCTAACAACATCCAACTGAGTCCAACCATTGTCTATGGTGAAGAAAGAGACTAAATAGACATGAAAATTGCCTACCCTAATCCTCAGGGGTCGAATCCATGAGTTTAGGAAGATATTACACACAAATATGATTTGATAGCTAAATTGCAGGATGGTCCAAGTGACTCATTCCTATCTTAAGTGAACTGATTCATTATACCTCATCTGTTTGATTTACCTAATGAATTTACCCTAGGTAATAGTAAAAACATGATAATTACATCCAATTTTATCATTTACATAGGTAAAATCATCATTTACCAAGGTTAAAATCAAACCAGGAGAGAAACTCAGAAAATTGGAGAACACTGTCAAACACGCCCTCCAAGTTCAGGACTACTTTTGGGTGCCTTCCCAGTTTCAAAACTTGCTCCAAGATGGCTTGTTTGAAATCCATTCAAGTATAATTTCTATACATTTCTTCAGTTTTCAAATTGGAGCTCATTTGTCCTATCAAAAACTCAATCTCCCAAGACTGGTAAACGTGCAATGCCCAAGCCATAAATGAGGTAGAAAGATGGTTTTTGGTGGTTTTTGACCTTTTTGACTGACCTATTTGTCCCCAAATGCCTAGAAAATACATAGGGTGCATTTCCACATCACTATAAATCTAATTATGTTGACCTTTTTCTCATTAGATGCCCCAAAAAATAGCGCAACACCCTAGGTGATGTGAGTTTGACCTTTCTACTGTGCTAAAAAATGCCTCAAAAACACATAAATTCACAACTTGCAAAATTTGCTCAAAACTTGTCAAAATTGGTGGGATGATGGCTGATCATGTGTTTGAGGCATGGAGTGATGCCTCGGCAAGAATGTCTAGCCTCCTTTTCTCCTCTTGCTTGGTCAAGGCTTCAATCTTCTCCTTTGCAGCTTTGAGTTTTTCCCTAGAAATCCTTTCTCTGTAGGCGTAATGTTTAGCCATATTCTTGTGAATTTCATTATCCCTTTTGGCCTTGACTAGGAGTTTCTCAAGATGACTATTTACCCTCTCGAGCCAATACTCCCAGTTCTCATTCATCATTTTGGCAAACTGTTCATTTAGGGTGAGCTGATTAGCTAGTTCAACCTCTTTTTGTTCCTCTAACTTCAATGCTCTTTTTAGGCCTCTAGTCCATGGCCTTTTTCTTGGCACCTATTCATCAAGCTGTTCACCATATTATCCATATGCTTCATCAAGTAAAATCTTATTCTTTTCAGCCTCCCTCTTTGCCTTGATGAGCTGAATCTCCATGAGCTCTTGTTTGGTCTCAAACTGCTTGTTTTATTGCTTATAGTACAAAATGATATATTTTTCCCTCTGTAAGTTGACTTGGAGCTCCCCTATGAGTGCATCCTTTTCTTTGATGACAATGCTTGTGCTTTCACTGTCATCATGCTCACTTAGGTCAACTAAGTCAAAATCCTGCTCTGTTTCATGGAGGTCTTCCTCCTGCTGCTGGATCTCTGTCTCTGTCATCTTCTCCTTGCCCTTCTATACCTACTTTGCTGATGAAGAAGGCAAGGCCCCTCCCACAATATGTGGGGAAAACACCTGCCTATGGCCTCTCTGATAAGTATGTGCCATTATGCCCAAATCAACCCTCTTAGGCTTGCTAATTTCACCCTTGCTAGGTGACCCAGTCTCAGTGTGAAATGGAGATGATGGTGGTGAGGTGGGTGAAAGAGATTGATTTGGTGATGATGTATGAACTGTAGGCTGACGTGGAGGAATGGATGTGGAAGTATGAGATGATGAAGCTGCTTCTTGGCCATGCTGAATAGGTGGGATAGTGAAAATCTCATTGGATATAAAGGTGTCCCATGCAATGTTAAGCTGATCAAGGTAATTGAGGACTATCATCTTGATGAGGGAGTGGTGAAAGATACTTTGCATTTGATGATCATAATCTTTATTTTGGGTAATGAATGACATCTTATCAATGCTCTGGTAAAGATAGTAGGGTATATTGAGCATTTTTACTCTTGTGAAATGCATGAGTATCCGGATATGATAGGAATAAAGCCTAGAAAACCTACCCTCACAAGTGAAGTACTTCATGATGATTTTCATCATGGGAGCATATCTGTCTAGGAGGTAAGAGAAAGAAAAAATCCTCTTTCTCTCATTCTTGTACCTTGGTTTAAGATATGGCTCATAATAGAAATGATCCAGTTCTCCTTGTTTAAACCATTTTCCCCCAACGTTTGGGATTTGTTAGACAACATTTTGTTACTGTCCCTGTACTCCTCGTTCCATGATCCTGGAGGACCTATAAAATGAACCCTACATGCTTCCCCTTCATGAAGAAACTGCCATTGTGTCCCTCTTCATGAGCAGAACAATTCCCTTTTGCACCATTTCCCAAAAATCTTCTGTTTTTCCTAGTTTACAAGACCGACGCTAATGACCAGTGTCCTCCTCGCGCCAATATGCAGGGATTAACACTGTCCCTAGTGCCGACCGGAGTGACTGAGCCTTGTTCCAGTTGCGCCGATCCTCTTTTGGAAAGTTTTTAAATAAGGAGCCGAAGCTTCCAGCTCTAGAAGCTTCGTAATGGAAGTCTGGTAAATGGTTTAGCCGAATGGAGTCGAGGATGTCAGTTTGGGCTCCTTTCCCCTATAAGGATTTAATTACCTCAAGAGATAAGACCTTCTCCCATGAAAAGAGGAACCATCTCCCATCCATTCATGCTATATAAACCTCCCTTTTTCCCAAGCACAAGCTAGTGTTAATGTTGGTGTGTGTTGAAGCCCCAAAAATCGGGCCTACAACAAGGGGGATACCCACCTGGTTCGGACCTTGAAAGCAGCTCCTTTTCCGTTTGGGATGGTGGGTCCAACTGGGAATAATGGGACTAGTTTCCTAATTTGTGTGTGTGTGTTGAGAACTGATATTTCCTTTCTAATAATTTCTAAGTAAAATGCTTTTATTCTAAATCTAATTTAACAACATGCAATTGTATTCTGATGAATAGAAATATCTAATTCTAAAACTAACCCGGGATTTAATCTTTCAGTTATGCGATTTAAAATAATTTCTAACAACAATTGGTAATAAAGATAATTCAATCGCTATGAGAAAAGAATTCAATAAAGATGAACCATTCCGTATAAAAAGTTAGCTGAAACAATTGTGAAAGGCATATCGCATAATAAGTCACTCAGATATTAAACATAAATAAAATAGCCATCACCGTACAGAAGTGCCAAATGATAACTCAAACATTCAAGCATTCATATATAAATAACTGAACATAAATATCACCTTAACCTATAAGCAAAAATCATTAAGAGGTAAAAGTACCATTGATAACAAGTTCTACTCATGAGCTTCAGCAATAATGATTTATCTCCTCTTAATTCAACATCTATTAAGAGTACAAAAGTGCATTTCAGTAGCAGATATTAAACACAGATATCAATAAATCTTGTTCCATTCATTCATCAAAACCTCCTTCGAGGGTGCAGAAGTGCATGTTCTGAGGAAAAGTTTTTGACAAATTTCAGGACCCTTCTCTAATTACATGAGAAGCACTGAAATACTATTAGCTAAATCTAAAAATAATTTATTACAAAAATATAGGAGGAGGTTTAAATGACTGTCCTCTTCTAAGGCAAAAATAAATCAATATTAAAACTAAAACTAAAACTAAAACTGAATTTGGCAATTAACTATCTATGTATCTGTTCTCTTTGGTCGCAAGCATTTAGCATCGGCTTGAGGAGAGTTGGTTGGCCAACCTCCGAATTTAGTTTCCCTGCGAAAACATAATCAGAAAGTGCTGGCGCTATCTTCTTGGCAGAGTTAGTGAGACATTTGAGAGTCATGCATTGACTGTGTGGTTTAACCAAGTACTACCAATAAGAATCCCAATTCAACTTGGTTAACCTCTTGATGGATTATGTTCTTTCTTCAGCCTTTTGTCTCTAGCTTGTCTGTAGATGCTGTGCATTTGGTAGAAATCCCGGAGTGGTCTCTGATATGAGATTTTCCCTGTGTAAGTTTTCATTGACACAGTCGATGACATTGTTTGCCGCTATGGCTGCTTCTTCTACTGCTTGTTCTGCTTTCCTGATCTGTGCATCCCACTTATTAAAGAGCATTTCTTTGTGGGCTTCATTGATTATGGGTGTGCCTGCCTTTTTTCCTTCCTCTGATTCCTGCCAAACCAAATAATCAAAAATTCTTTTATCAATTAAATCGTAATCATGTCACAAGTCCATGACTTGATTAGTGATTTTGTCACTTATCTCGCAATAGGAGCTCCATTGCGATATTCTTTGGCATAATGTTTCTTGCTGCTGCAAGAGTTGGTCATTTAAGGAAATGGCTTCTGTGACAAACTCTGTAAGCTTGGGATCATCTTTATGCATCTCTTGCATAACCTGTAACTGATTTTCTTTTTCGACCAAACTATTCTGGTATCCCAGCTGCATCTGTTGAAAATCTTGCTGTAATTTTTCTAGCTTTTTCTCTGCTTCGCTGTTGGCACTGGCTTGCTGTAGCTGTTGCTGCAAAATCTGTATTTGATCCTCTTTTTCCTTCAGTAGTTTTTGTACCTCGGATGCTTTATCAATGGTTGCAGAAGCATAGGCTCCTGCGATCTGAGATAATTTAGTGAGATTTTCAGTAGGGTCAGTGGTAGGATCTCGCCAAAGGACGTCTAACTGCTCTGCCTCAGGTGAGAGCACGCTTTCCAATTTCCTTTTCTTTCTTTGCCTTCTTACCACCGCCTTATGCTACAGACTATAAAATACATCTAGAGGAGGAATTTCCTCTATTTTGAGCATGATTTCAGAAGATGGGGTAATGGGAATATGTTCCATTTCTGGAACATTGCTGATTGTTCCAATGACCATATCATTCACTGTCTGTACATTACTCTCAGGTGTCTTTGTGCTTTGCCCCTCAATATTAATTAAGTCATTGAATGTCTCCCATTATTTATCTAGCTTAGTTCTTACTGGTGGTGGCTGGATGATGAGAGGGGGAAGATTTACCTGTGGAGTAGTCAAAACCTGTTGTTCTGGGCGCTCTTTAGATTGGGTAGTATCTCTTACTGACCCTTCACTTTTATTATGGTCACTCTCAGACCTTTTCGAGTGTTCTAGTGATTCTCTCCCAGACTTAGATCCAGACTTGTTTGTGCCTGAACTTCCACTTAGACTAATACTGGGAGTTGGTTCCCTTATTGGTTCCAAGCGTAACTTATCCAAAGGGATGTTAGCTAATCTCCTTTCTCTGTACAATTTGAATTCTTGAAATTCTACTGGAGGAAATTGCATTTGAGCCGAATGAAAAACTTCCTCCAATGTACTTTTCTGCTGAAAGGTATCATCAAAAAGGTTGTCTTCTTTGGAAAATACTTTTATCTTGACGGAAGTAGTGAAATTCTTAATGATATCGTAAGGATCGAATTGTCTCCTTGGAAATTTGAACAATCATAGGCATAACATATTGTCTACTTCTTTGAACACATGACCTAAATCAAACAGTGAAAAGGCCCCACAGGCCACAGAAAATTGCGGCCAAATGGCCTTCTTCTTGTCCTTCAGCTCTTTGCTCATACCTCCCACCCCGCAGGTCTGGTAGGCAATCTCTTGTGCCAATAATTTATCAGGGACATATAAGGGTAGGACATGAGGGGAAGCAATGCTTCCAAATACTCTGACATAGGTGAAAATATCTTCTCCAAACCATCTTGCGACAGGGAGAATATCAACTTCCACTTCGGGAGAAAATCTTGGAGCATCCTTATTATACAACATTCTGTACAGAGGTAACATGACTCCATGACAAATTTTGTAAAAATATGGAATAAACTTGGAATCCCATAATTCCTTATGATAAACATGAATGGGCAAGGGATCCTGAGTAGTCCACTTCCAACCCATTAAAGGAAACTTGGAAACATAACAGATTGCATCCATAACATAAGCAACTAAATAGAAAGGAGGATAAATCCTCTGAGTAGTAGTTCTTTTGGATCGATAGTTCAAAATAGCTGTGGCTAAATTATCAGACAATATCTTAGCCCAATCCACAATAGTAGCATTAGTGGATGCATCTAATAAGGGTAGCCATTCAGATGAAAACTTGTTGACGTCGGGCTTTCCAAAAAGTTTACAGAGCATAGCAGCAGCAAAGCAATACGAGGAAGAGAGAGAAGCAATACTATACATACCGTGTTTATCCCTTTTTAGTGGTTCTTCCCTTGCCGACTAGTCCTTGGTGCATTTTGCCAAATCTTCGTTTTCTTTAGCGAACTTCTCTATGAACTATTTATTGTAGGTTACCTGTGGCTATGGTAGATGATACATGAGCCTTAAATCTTGTGAAGTGAACGACCCAATGAGTCCTTGGCTCTGAGTCTTAAACTTTCTATCTATTATATCGGCACTATCTAATATCCATTTGACCATGTCCGTGTATGGAAGAATCTTGGGTCTCGCCGCTATCCGGTGCAAGAATGAACATGCTAGTTTTGTAATTGACGCCTCAGATGACCCGCGTGAGTCTGCAGTTGCTGTAACCTCCATTACTCTGGGATTTTCTTCCTTGAGTAGACTGTACATGCCTTCCTAAGTAGTGATGCTGGCGTCTCTGTTACAGGTGGTGTCTGTGTATAAGGGCGTCATTTCTTTGTCTTCAGAAATCGGAGCTTTTCCCTTCTTTCCCATTATATTCTGAACACTGCTACATATACCTTTCTGCTTTCTGCTCCTGCAATTTACAAATAAGGAAAGAGTAATGATAAGAAATAAGGTGACGAGAAAGCTTTAAATGCCGAAATCATATAAAATATATCATCCTACGTGAAATGACCTTTCGATTAGATCCAAACCATATTTCATTAATGATCATCAACTAACTCATTAAATTAACATTAATGTGCATAACTTGGCATCGGATTACGGAAAAACTTTTTTGAACGATGAGCCCTGCAGATCTACGATAAAGCGATTTTGTAATTTGCTTCGCAATATCGCAAATCGCAATATCGCTAATCCGTTGCATTTGACAATCATCTATTACCATATGTTTCTGCGAAATGCGATTTGTGAGACGTGTCATCGCAGATCGACGGCCTGAGGTATTTCACCTTAAGTGATACTTGAGGCATATGAAAACTACGATGCACGATGAGTTTCTTCAGTGTGCGATCTCGCATCACGATTTCGCAATCTTAGGAGTTTGTTTGTATAATGTTATCCATTACCTTTTTGCGATGCAACGCTTTATTATTGAGAGAACGATTTTTTTTGAACTTATCATAAAACTTAAGTCCTTTTGGATTTTTGCGGGTATTCTCCTAAGTTTATGATAGTAAGATTTATTAAAAAAAGGGAATACAAGTACTAATTATTTTTTATTTTTTTATAAAAGGGTCCCTACTTATTTAGTATTAGTAATAAAACTAAATAAGAAGGGGGGTTGTTGTTGGCCACAACAATGTGCTCGTGCTAATTAAGTTTGGAGTGATCATCAAGTTATTCATAGTTGTAGCTCTATAGTTGTGTGTGAGGGAGAAGCATGAATTTGGTTTAGTGTGAAGACTAAAGGGAAGAGCATTAAAACTATCATTGTTGAGGCCATCATGGAATGCTAATGGAAGTGTGTGGGAACCTAGTTTTTGTCGGAGGAGAACAACAATGTCAAGACAATGGTTGTAATCTCTTCTTGATTTAATATATATGCAACTATCGATTGATTTCCTACATAATGTGTCATCTCACATGTTTATGGCTTAATGATTCTTGACTTGTTAAGTAGGTTGAATTACAATTTTACTATTATCACGGTTGCTGTTTGTTGTTGTTTACTTGTTTCAGGTGTTCGAAGAAGGAAACGGGAGATAGCTGGAGCAAGCAAGCAAGGCCATCACTAAACGAGATAAGCATACTAAGAGGTAGGCCCTCTTAATTGATTCCAACCTAAGGAAATCTTCCATAGAATGTATTGTTTGTGGCTAGACCCACTATCGGGCTAGAGGAATTGTTTGTGTCCGCACTTAGAATTTTACTTCACCACAAATTGGCGACTCCACTGGGGATCCAATCCTTCTGTTTATTTGCTTGGGATTTCATGGTTTTGTGTGAAATTTTCTAGTTTCACAATTTCCCTTTAGTTTTGTCTGCTTTACTTTGCTTACTACTCTGGGTTTGAAATTCACAATAGCAAGTTTGGTCGCAACCCTTGAAAATTTTTATTTTTTTCTTTGCATCCTCGCTCAACGCGCTTATTTCGCTGACAGTCACGCTGATCAGAACGATATACTGAGAAATAGTCACGCCGACCCCCTTCTGGCACTTGTTGTCAGTTAGGCAGTCGCGCCGATGCCTATAAGTGAATATTAGGGTTCACCCCAGATCTTGGCCAGTGTGTCTTGCTCTCTTGATTTCTGCCTTGTAAGCTGTTTAGACTACCTTCTCCCTAACTAGAAAGCTGCGTTTCATTTGGTTTATTTTCTTGTTGATTTGCCATATTTTCGCTTGATTTCTTGGGTCATTGGATGGTTTGTGGCCCTAGGGCATCTAGGTTGTCATCCATTCAACTGAATGTGAACTCGGTGAATCAAGTTGTTGGTGCATTTACTCCTTGCATTTTGCTTATGATCCTTCTAAGACTTTGACCTCAATTACACAAGTTTGAGAATTTTCGTTTGCTTGTCTAAATGTCTCTTTTCTGGCATATATTACATTTCTTGTCTTGTTTTTAGTACAATCATCGCGTCATTAGTTTGAAAGAGATTTTCTTTTCGTGTTTTTCATTTGCTTGAGAATTGATTGTCTCAAAACTTTTTCATTGAAGTATTTTATGAGAAATTCATTTTGTCATTTGATGAAAAATACAAAATTCTAGTTTGATGCATCAATATGTTACAGTAGTTAGCATCATTGACGACTAGGATTGCATTGGCATTTGAAAAGAAAAACAATTATCTTTGCTTTTGAAAGGATTGTTCAAGTGTACTTGTTAGGAAATTAGGAATTGGAATGTATTTTTCATTAGTTTATTTTCTCGAAAAGTGAAGTAGTGAAAGATCATTTTGCTTTTGGTTGCTTGGTTTTTTTCATTTGAGTGTGTTTTCGACCCTCTCTAGTGTAGACAATTCATCGAATTGAAAGGGTCTGGTCTCATTTAGCCACATTTAGGGCTTTTCGAGTCACATCGCTAAGGCCTAAAAACCGAGACACAATTCAAGAGATAAACTTTAAAATGAACTCAATTAATATAAGGTGCATTTGAAACCTAACAATCACATATAGAAGGTCTAGGCTAGAGATGTGTTCCAACATCTTTAAACCTAGTAGCTATCATTGGCTTCGGCATTAGACATCGCTAGTACAGACTTGTGCTTCCCGTACCATCGAGTATATAACGGGAGACCCCTCTAGGTTGCAATCCTTTATCCATAGGAAGTCAAGTCTTCCGCCTTACAAACGTGATACGCCGAACACAACATTCGGGTAGATTTCCTACTCGTACTTCTCGGTTCGCCGAGAGGTATTCTGCAGTTCATGGTTGCAGGGTAATCCTTTTTACCTAGATCATCCAGAGTAGTCATTTGATATTTTTGACTCATTAAACTTAAAAGATCATTCAAGAACTTATCCTTTCGAGCTCGTTTCCAATCAAAAGTGATAGAATCATATTTGCTTCTTTCTCGACTCTTAAAACATGAAAGAGCACCAGTTTATTTATGCGTCTTACAAAAAAAAAATTGTTGCCCACAATCTTATAACATCCTGTTAGTCTTTTCTAGACCAAATCGTGAGTTTCCCTAAAGTACATTTTAAAGCCTTGAAATTTATCTCTCTTTTCCTGTTAACTAAGACAAGGTCATTGTGGCTGAACCATCTGGTTCACCTAATTCCTCTTCCTCTCCTCCATCTGAGGATCCTTTTCCTGAATTACCAGAGTCACTCGAGGATCAAGGTGTTGAACTCAGAATCATTTTGAGCATTCAACCTTTGTAATCTCGTCCTCCACCTACTTCAGATACTGGGTCACCTGGTGATATTGGCCTAGAATCTTTGGACAATCCCGTCCAGACTCCTGAGAGTTCGTCGACTACTGACGGTTAGCTTGGACTAGTTATATATCCTCTGAATCCTTTTTTCAACCCTGTTGTGATATAATTGTAATGTCAGTACAGTTCGTACGATCAGTCGAGTGTTCCTTTGGAATTATCCCCTCGTACATCTTCGGTTGTTCGTCGTCGTTTGTTCCCAGCTATGGAACCCAAAGGTGATGCTCCAGTTACCTCTCCGAATCAATAAAAAATTTCTACTCCACACACTGTCGAAGAGGAAGAACATAATTTTCCTCCTAAAGGTTTCCCCTATACAGGGAACATTCCTATCAATGCGTATTGGGTTTTGTTGCCTAATTATGTGACTTTAGCACAATTGGTCTCAGGTACCCCTAGTGCCTCATCACTTTATCACAACCCTGTTTTGGCGTCTGGTACCATGCCTACTACAGGTTCATTCATTTCGAACCCAACCTCGCAATAGGTTGTTACCTCAGTCCTGGTGCAACCCACTGTTCTGAACTCTTTTGTCTCGTCCGTCCCAGTCACCCGTCCAATTCAACCAACGGTCTCAAAGAATGTTACTGTTAGTTTTTCGATCCCTCCAGTAATTGGACAAGCTGTGCCACCACCTAGGGGTAGAATCTAAGTGTTCCTATGATGTTAGGCACAACCAGTGTGAGTAGCTCATAGGCTCACATGGTTGGGATGAACCAGCCTTTTACTGGTGTTATCCAAAACCCTGCTGGTCCTGCTGGAGCAATGTCCAGTACCAACAGGTCCAAAATCCCATTGGTCCGTCTGGGTCAAGCAATTTCCAGTATCAACAGCCTTATGAGGCTCAGGTTCAACATGAAGATCCTTATGTTCCATATGGTTCTCAAGGAATGGTCAATCCGCCTTATGTCCTTTAGTCTAAGCAATATGTTCAGCTTGGCCCATCCACTTTTCAGAGTGTCTATGGCTAGATACAGTTCGAAAATTTCCTGGGAACTGTTCAAGTACCCTTGCAACAACAAGGATAACCTCTACAGCAACAAGGAAAACCTTTGTTGCATCAAGGGTCGTTCGCACAACAGCAGGGCAGATGATACCACAACAAGAACAATTGCAACAACTGTAGGGGCAACCCTCACAATAGCTGCAACAAACCATGCAGTAGCAGATGCAGTATGCTTCGCAAACCTCCCAACCTATGTCTTCACAAGGCCAACCTCTGCAGCCGCAGGGACAATGTTTGCAGCCGCAAGGTCAATCCTTGCAGTAGCAGAGCCAACCCGGGTAGCAACAATCCTTATATACATATCAACAGGGTCAACCCTTGCAGGGACAAGGTCAAAGTCAAGTCCTGCAGCAACAGGCCCAAAATCCTAATGTCCTGGGGCAACAGGTACATAATCCTTTTGTCCAAGGGCAGCAGGTCAAAAATCACTATGTCTAAGGGTAACAAGCATAGAATCCTTATGTCTAAGGACAACAGGTCCAAAATCCCCTTATTCAGAGGCAGTAGGTTCAAAACCCGTATGTTCAGGGACAACAGGTGCAATATCCATATGTCCAAGGTCAACATGCTCAACAACCTCTTAACCCGTATATTGCTTATCAACAACCTATGGCCAGACAGTTCCATGGTGTTCAAGGTCAAAATCCTCCCTAAAACCAAGGTAACCTACAGTGGGGGCAGAATCAAATGCCATATGGCCAGAACCCTCCACTATGGGGCCAAAATCCTTACCAACAGGGATGGGCTCCTCTGGTTAGACCCGCTTATCAACCTCCAATGCCTTTCAATACTCAATTGCCATTCTTGGCAACTCTGAAGTTTCCAGATGTGTCTCGACTCACAAATGACCCGATTCTTCATTCGCCATACAGGCCTCCAGTTCCGTCCAAGATCCCGAGTGATTGTCCTAAGTTCAATGGAAAAGTGGAAGAAGATCTTCAAGCCCATGTGATGACATATCACCTCTGGTGCTCTTCAAATTCCTACATTAATGATTCTATTCGTCTCCGTCTTTTCCAACGAACCCTTACAGGTGCTGCGACCAAGTGGTACATCAAGCTCCCTCAAGGTACTTACCATGACTTCAAATATTTAGCCATGGATTTCCTCATGCATTTCTAGTTTTTGGTTCGCTATGAAACTCACACTTATTTTCTCACATCGCTTAAGCAAGATACTGCGACACACATCTATTTTCACATCCATGAACGGAGACGTAGATGTTGCCTGATCAAATTTGAAATTGTTGATTAGTTGCTCACCAAATGGTTCACCAAGTCATTCATCGCTCCAATTTCTCGCGATATAGCTATGGGTGGAGGCGTTAACGAAGAATAAGCCATTGCTCGTGCCTAGTATTTGGAACTTGTTTACTCTTAGTTTAGCACTTTGTAAGAATTATTACCCGATGTTATGCGGCCATCATCCGATCTCGTGGCATCAAAGTCACAGGCTACACCTCCTGTTGATGGAGTAATTGGTTCAGTGTCCCAAAAACCTGCCAAATCTTCTTCCAAACAGAAGTCAATATTGATCACTGCTTCCAATAGTTCCTCCCAGATTCCACCTAACCCTGGAAAAACCTTAGAGGTCCACACTGTCTAGTCTACCACAACAGACAAATCCTAGAAAGATAAGAAGAAAGGCAAAGGCAAAGGAAAAGTTGATGCCCCAAAACAGGGTCCTCCTAAGTCATCTTCTGGTGATTCTTCACAACGAAAGCCTAAGTATATGTGTCTCATTTGCAAGGAGGATCACTATAATAAGGATTGTCCGTGACAGTCCAAAGTTAGTCATTTTCTCAAAGGGACCCCAGCTGTCTTGAAAGAGCCGTTTCCATCTCAACAAACTCAAATGGAAGACCAACCTCAATCATCTACTTCCTCAGGATCTCAAGTGTTCATGATGATTATGCCTATTAATGTGGCTACTAGTTCAAAAGATTATCAACCTCCTGCTCCGACAGTCGGGAAGGATAAAGAGGCCACCCCTTCTTCTTCGGCCCCGAGTTCTGGCCCTCTTCATATCGAGCGTCCTAACCCTGATTCCACCATTCGACTACCCTCTCCAGGTGTGCTAAGGAAATCCTCGTACAATCCCAACGCTCGAGCTGCTCAACACTATAATATTGTTGAGGATTTGGCTCAGGCGCCCTCAACTATGTCTGCTCTCAAGGTACTCTAAAGTTGTCTATCTCATCGAAAATCCTTGGTGTCGGCTATTTGGGGCGTTGATCCTACTGATTCTAATTTGTTATGTTTTGATCTAGAGAACCATGTTCCATTCCTACCTCATCAAATTTCCTTTCTCATTCAGGTAATCATCAATGAGAAAACCATTCATAGGACTGTAATCGATGAAGGTGATTCTACCTGCATCATGTCAGTCGCTTGCTGGAAGGAAATTGGTTCTCCTACTTTGAATCAACCCCCTAACACTTTGGAAGCTTTCGACGGGCGCGATTCGCGACCCCTCAGTGTCTTACCCAACCTTGCCATTACTTTGGAGGACAAGACAATACACGTCGAGGTAGAGATTGTTGACACTAATCTCAATTATAATCTTCTACTCAGATAGAGCTGGACCCATGCCATGCATGCTGTAGCCTCCTCCCTGTTCCGCGTGATTCGTTTTCCTCATCAAGGGAAGATCGTTATAGTCAACCAACTATTCTTCTTTGCCTCTTCCTCCTCGGATGGAAATGTTCCGTATGTCAAGCACATTGGTGCTCCTTATGAGAGTGTGGGGGAGGGTATTTTTAAAGATTCTGCCTTAATGGGAATTTTTCCGCTCCCACCTCCTCATGTTTCCTCTATCAACATGATCTTGATCAAATCTGATCCTTGGGTCATACCTTCACCAGATCTTGTTGATACCTGGGGCGAGGTTATGCCACTTAGTCTTGCCGAACTCAATTACATGGAAATTTTTTCGGCCTCAAGTTCTGTATCCTCTGATTTTCCTATTTCGAGGACCTCTCTCAATACGTATTCTTAATCCCCGTGGCTTGGTGCTTCAGAATCTCCTGGTCCCCTAACCGAGACTTTTCTTGTGAAGAGAGTATCATGGAAGTAATGTCTCTCGAGGAACCACCTTGGAACAATACTCATCATCATTCCTCATTCCTGCCTCGCCTGGTGGTCACGTCTACCAGTCTCGAGGAGTTCTCTTCTCAGTTTCCTTCCCTACCGCTTCTGGCATAGATCCTGATTCATGAAGTTTGGTTGGAAGGAAATTTGGGTAATATTACCCCAACAATTCCAATTGATATTTCTGTCAAGCCTGGTATTGTTGAAAATGTCCATATCGGGGTAACTTGTTCTTCGGATGAGATCAAGATCTATACTCATTTGTTTCAAGAATTACGTGATGTGTTTGTGTGGTCATATGAAGAAATGCCTGACATTGATCCTAGCATCGTTGTGCACGAAATAACAACTTATCCTCACATGAAGCCCATTCACCAATAGCTCTGCCCAGTGCACCCTAAGAAAGCGGCTGCTATCAAGGGTGAAGTTGAAAAACTTCTTAAAGCTGGATTCATTTATACAATCCCTCTCACCGATTAGGTGTCAAATATTGTACTAGTGACAAATAAACAAGTCACGGTCCACGTTTGTGTTGATTACCACGATCTCAATCATGGTTATCCTAAGGATAACTATCCCACTCCCTTCATTGATTAGATCATTAATGAATGTGTTGGGAGCGAAATTTTTTCCTTTATGGATGGTTTTTCTGGTTACAACTAGATTAACATTGTGTTGGCCGATTAAGAAAAGACAACTTTTATCTGTCCATGGGGTACTTTCACGTACAAAAATCTCCCTTTCGGCAACAAAAATGATGGGGCTACCTTTCAAAGGAAAATGTCCTATGCATTTCACAACATTTGCAACATCATTCAGCCTTACTTGGATGACCTTCCCGCTCATTCGCGTAAGCTCCAAGACCACCCTGACCATCTGCGGCTGATTTTTCTTCGCTGTAGACATTACAACATTCGGTTAAACTTGCATAAATGTGTTTTCTGCGTTGAATCTAGACGGTTCCTCGGATTTATTGTTTCCAAGGACGGTATTTGCCTTGATCCGCTTAAAGTCAAGGCTATTGTTAATTTACCCCCCCCCCCCCCCCCCCATCTTCATTACACCAGCTCTAGGGTCTGCAGGGAAAAGAAAATTTCCTTCGTCGTTTCATACCCAATTATGCTGGGCTAGCTTCAGGATTTACTTAGTTGCTCAAGCAAGGAACACCTTTTGTCTAGGATGAGGTCACCCAACAGTCTTTCGATGACCTCAAGGCTATCCTTGTAAATGCTTCTATGCTACATCCCCCGGATTATCATCGTGATTAATTCCTTTACCTAGCTACAACCCCTAGCACCATTGCTATGGTATTGGTACAAGATGATGACGAAGGCACTGAACATGTTATCTACTATGTTAGTTGCAATCTCCTCGACACCAAAACATGTTATACCCATGCCCAGAAGTTGGCTTTGGCTGTCGTACAGGCTGTTTAGTGCTTTCGGCATTACATTCTCTTACGCACTACTACTGTGATTTTTGAATGCAACCCCATGACCTACATCCTGACTTGTCAGTTACTTGGGGGAAGTATTCTAAATAGATTGTCATCCTGCAAGAATTCGATTTGGTGTTTACTACTGCCAAATCTAAGAAATCACTAGTTTTTGCCAAGTTGATTTGCTCCCTTCCTTTGACCTCTCTCCCCACTGGTGCAGATGAACAACTTCCGGACAAGACTCTCTTCCTGATCAACACCCTTGACCCGTGGTACAGTGATATCATCGTGTATCTCCAGATGTCCACGTTCCCGTCTGCGTTGACTAAGGATGATCATCGATGGATCCAACATCACTCCCAACCCTACCGTATTATTGGAGATACTTTATACTGTGTCGATGTCGATTCAATTCTTATCCAATGTCTTACTATCGAGGAGGTTGAGAGAGTTCTCAATGACTGCCATTCTAGGGCATGTGGTGGTCATATGTCTAGCTACGTTACTGCTCAGAAAGTCCTTCGTGCTGGTTATTTGGGCCATCCATTTTGAAGGATTGCATCCTTGCAGTTCGCAAGTGCCATGAATGCCAAATTTACCAGCGCGAGATGTGCATCTCACCCGCTCACCTACACCCCGTCATTACCATTGGTCCTTTTTCCAAATGGGGCATTGACTATATGACATGTAACTCTCATTCGACCAGGGGGCATGGTTATATTATCGTTGCTATGGATTATTTCACCAAATGGGTCGAAGTGATGCCTACATATTCTGTAGACTCTAAAACGACAGCTCAATTTCTTTCCAATCATGTTATTCCAGGTTCGACATACCCCAAGCCATTGTCACAAACCATGGCTCCCATTTCCGAGACTACATGATGGCTGAGTTGACCTCTACATTGGGTTTGCGCCACGATGGCTCAAACCCGTATTATCCTCAGGCCAATAGTCAATTTGAAGCCGTGAACAAAGTTTTGGTTACAATGCTTCAGCGTAATATTGGGATGCACAAGTCCAATTGGCATCTCATGCTCTTTACAACTCTGTGGGCTTACCGAACCTCGACCAAGGACGAAACTGGTTTCACACCATTCCAGCTCGTCTATGCTCTGGAAGAAACGTTACTGATTGAATGCCAAATTCCTTCACTTAAGCTAGCTGTCAAGCTTTTCCTCAAAACCTCACCTCAAGAAGAGCACCTCTTATATTTAGAACGGTTGGATGAGACTCGTCGTTCTGCTGATTTGTCATCAAAGCACAAAAGAAGCGAGTCAAGTCCCATTTCAATCGGTTGGTCTCCCCCCACGCATTCTTTGAGGGTGATTTGGTTTTACTATACGATCAAGCTAATGATAAGTTGGGGACAGGCAAGTTCGAACTCATGTGGCATGGGCCCTACATTGTTAAACGATTTTTGCAAAAAGGAGCCTATGAGCTAATTGATTATGAAGGCAATCCTTTGGAAAAGCCCCAAAATGGGCTTTATCTCAAAAAGTACTATGCTTAGGTCATCTTGCATGGTTACTTATGTACATTAGTGTGTCATTCATTTTTTGGTAGTGTGGTTTGGTGTGTTAGCTTTCAAACAAATTTCTTGTTTACTATGTTTTTCCCTGCTTTGCAGATGTCTGTGACTCCTCACATCGGTTTCACTGATGGTTCTTGCCATAGTACCTGGAATCTATCCTCCACGGCATGGGCTATTTATGACCCTCATGGTGAGTTGATTGATCTTCAAGATATTTTTTTAGGTCGCACAACTAATAACATTGCTGAATACAGCGCAATCATCAAATTGTTGTCAGAAGCCATCACTCTTGACATTCGGGAGTTGGTTGTCAGCCTGTATCCACAACTTGTTGTCCTTCAAATCAATGAGAAATATTCCATCAGAAACCCTTAGATATTGAGAATGTATTTACGTATTCATCTACTGGAAATAAATTTTGATTACATTACGTATCATCATATTCCTAGATGCATGAATACACTTACAGATGCATTAGCTAATTATGTGTTGGATAGACATTTACAAAACATGTGAAAAGCTAAAACAAATCATTTGTACCATAGTAAGCAAGAAAATCCAATATATATAGATGGTGATAATGTTTGATACATCAAAACCCCAAAAAAAATATGTGTGTTCAAATAACATCGGCGGCTCGCAGGCCTCATATATCCATGGTACGTAGGCCTCAAAAATGTAAATGTTGGTCCTAGGAACTAATCAGCATGGTGATCGTGGTAACATGAAACTTCTCGTGCAACATGAGTCAACAATCGGCGGATCCGTTCGATACTCCCACTGTATGCCTTTGGTACGACACGGGATGTCTCGCACATGGGCATACTCTGGGATACCACGAGTCAACCCCTTAAGGTTCCTCATGATCTCCTCCTCGTTGTCATTCCCCTCCTGATAAGGAGTGACATAAAACTGGCCAGCGACGTGCTTGGCTATTGGGGACATCCCAGTAGGACGCTCTGGTCCAACATCTGCACTGATAAAACAAAATGTTATAAACACATATATATAAAAAATAATTAAGAAATCAAAAAATCAAAAATTGATTTTTTACCTTCATTGTCGAAATCCTCCCCATTTGGCAGTGGCATGTCCAGATCTCCGCGGAAGTCGGTACCGCTCTATGGCCAGTTCTCCACTATGATCAGTTGTCATCGTAGCCATGAAAAGAAGGCGGGCCTATGAGACATATGTTGGCCCTAAGTGATCCTAGGCATCAAACGACTCTAACGGACCATCCATGGATCTCGTGGCAGCGACGGATCTACCTTAGTCAGTTGGTACTAGAACAATGGAACCAGTTCCAAGAAAAAGGTCACTAGTACAGATCCAAATAAAAATTGCTTTAGATTCCCCACCTTATCTTTCGTCAGTGGGCGTTTCATGTTGATATTCATGGCTTCTGCCCAATTGAAGATCGTCGGTGCTGTACAATCAATTACATATAGGAATTTTGACTTGTTAGTCTTGTGATTTGCTTCGGACCCCACCACTCTATTGATAGTCAACAGTAGAACCCTCAGTGTCAGATCTCGCACAGTGGCAATATCAATCTTGTCGCTCTTGGATTTGAGGGCTTCTGGGTAATGTTTGGAAAGTATCATGGATATGCTTGCTGTTGGAAATAATACTGAGAGGGGGGGTGAATCAGTATTATTAAAACTTTTCAATATACCATCCAAATTTATACTTCAACTTATTCTTCAGATATTGATGATTAACTTATGCATAATAATGAACAAGAACAAAAAGTCACACCATAGAACACTAGATATAAGGTGGAAACCCAATGTGGGCGAAAACCACCTGCTGCAATATGTCTCTATCTTCTTTCAATTAGAAACTTCTTTTACAATGATTTTGTACTGGTGCAGTCCTTTACCAGTACGCAGGCTACAACCTACAGAGAGCTACAACTCTCTCTTGTTTTCCAGTCTCTCTGGAAGGGAGCTACAACCCCCTACTTCTTTTCTTTCAAGGACCACTTTTCATACATTTTCAAACTGGATCCATGATCATCAAGTACATGCAACTTACCCAAACTCCTTATACAATCAACCAAGAATCACCCAACTTCACAGAATGCTGTAAACAGAAAGATAGTACCAGAAATATAAACCCAGAACTCTGCAGCAAGAGATAAAAGATAACCAACAAATGTTTTTAAGACAGATCCGCAAATTTTCTTTATCTGGACTGCGAGGCTTCGCACTTCACCTTCTGCATCTCTGCGTAACCCCGCAGAGAGCCTTCCGCTTCATCGCGTACCCACGCACTGTGTCTTCAATCGCGTAACGTACTTTTACTGTGCCCCCGCACCTCGGATTCTATCGCGCCGCGTAGCTATGCACCTACGGCTTCTGTAGCGCCGCGTTCTTTTACTGTGCCTCCGCAACTGACCCTGTATCACACCACGTACCTTTACTGTGCTTCCGCACCTGAACCTCTATCACGCCGTGTACCTCCGCACTGGTACTTTTGTTTCGCTGCGTACCCTCGCACTTTCTCTGTGTATCACCTGCGTTCCTTCGCACCGGAACTTCCGCTCTTCTGCGTATGCCCGCACTTTCATAGTGAATGGTCTGCATACCTCTGATTAGAACCCAATTAAATAGTCCTCCTATGTGCCACTGACAGTCAGATTCTCAGATCTGATATTGTGCCCGATAGATCACGCTTTATAGATTCACTTTCAACTTCACTTTTATATAGATAAGGCTTTTAAACCGATAACCCAATATTTCAGATCTTAAGATATTCAATTTGTAAAGATACATTGGCCAAGTGATCTCCTTCCCTATTTATAGTCAATCCCTCATTCACACCATGGGGCAAAACCATTAAATAACCAAAACAAGGGATCCAAACCGGGGCTAAATTAGATCCTATACCACGGGCCAAAACCATAGGATTATGAACGACGGGCCAAATACCACCGGCCAAACATAAGAGACCCCACGAGAGCGTGCTTCTCTGCCTTGAAGTGAGTGAACTGGGGGACCGCACCTTCTGAATGGGTAAACTGCGGGTATGACCGCATTTCCTGCACGGCGTGCCTGCGGGTCCGCACCTTTTGAACCATTCACCTGTGAACCTCTTAATTTTCAACATTTTGAGAGCCTGAACAGAACATTTCCACTAGAGTGAGTTGCCATCAAGTACAACACCTGTAACATAGAGCCATACCAGAATCATAATGCCAACAATCTCCCCCTTTGGACTTGATGGCAACCTCAAGATCCTCAACGTCATTTCTCCCCCTTTGACATCAAGGGCAAAGGGTTATGCTCCCCCTAAGAACATGCTCCCCCTGACTATAAACCAGATCTGCAAAGAAGAACCATAATCCACCAAACACCATAAATGACCATGAAAGAGATAGAGACATATTGCAGCAATATTCAGACCAGCATCCATGATCTCCTTCTGTACTTCCTCCATAATGCCAACAATGCGTTATATGCTCCCCCTCAACCTGTGCCATGCGATCTTCGACCAATCCGCAACCCAGCACATGTACGCATATACCCCAGATGAACCTTGCGTACAACCAACAATCAGAAGAGATTCAACAACAAGATGATGCATCAACAACCCCCAGCTTTTGCCTGAGGTATTCAAAGGTCTCCCTAGGCAATGGTTTGGTGAGTATATCAGCAACCTGTTCCTTAGAAGGAACATACTCCAACTTGACCTTTTGTTCAAGCACTTGTTCTCGGAGAAAATGATACTTGATCGGTATGTGCTTGGTTTTTGAATGCATGACTGGGTTCTTTGAAATGCTGATTACACTTGTATTATCACATAAGATGGAGATAGGTGGAGTACAAGTGATTTGAAAATCCTGCAAGGTCTGCATCATCCAAAGGAGTTGAGTGCAGCAAGATGCAGCAGCAACATATTCCGCTTCAGCTATAGACAAGGCAATCGAACTCTGTTTCTTGCTGAACCAAGATACTAATCTGGAACCCATAAAGAATGCACCACCACTTGTGCTTTTCCTGTCATCCACGCTTCCGGCCCAATCTGCATCTGTATAAGCATGAAGTGTGAGATCTGTATCTCTAGGATACCATAAGCCATCATTTTGAGTCCCTTGAAGATATTTGAAAATTCTCTTCACTGCCTGAAGATGAGTTTCCTTTGGATTTGCCTGAAATCTTCAAACTATTCCCACTGCATGCATGATGTCTGGTCAGGTACCTGTCAAATAAAGTAGACTTCCAATCATAGATCTGTAGGTTGGTTGATGCACTACTGCTGATTCATCATTTGCACTGAGGCTACATCCTGTGACCATGGGTGTACATACTGGTTTTGCATCTTCCATGCCATATTTCTTCAAAATCTTCTTGAGATACTTGGTTTGAGACAAGAAGATCCCTCCTTCTTTTTGTTGGATTTGCAAACCAAGAAAATAAGTCAATTCTCCAAGCAAGGAAATCTCGAAATCTTTCTGCATCACCAAGGCAAAGCTTTGACTCATAGCTTCTTCATTGCTGCCAAAGATAATGTCATCTACATACACAACAAGTATTAGCAATTTGTCATTTTCAACTTTTATATAAAGATTGCTATCTGCTGATCCTTTTGAAAAACTTTTTGATGAAGATATTTGTCCAAACGATAGTACCAAGCCCTTGGAGCTTGTTTGAGACCATAGAGAGCCTTTTTCAGTCTGCATACAAGATTTGGATCATTTCCAAGAATGAAACCATCTGGCTGCTCAATGTATACTTCTTCTAAGTCTCCATTCAGAAAGGCTGATTTCACGTCCATTTGAAATACTTTGAAATTTTGAAAGCTTGAGAGAGCAAGGAACATTCGGATGGCCTCAAGTCTTGCAACAGGAGCAAAATTTTCTTCAAAATCTATTCCTTCTTGCTGCGCATACCCTTTACAAACAAGTCTGGCCTTGTTTCTAATTACTTCCCCATTTTCATTCAACTTATTTTTGAAGACCCATTTTGTCCCTATAACATTCTTATCCTTTGGTCTATGAACCAACTCCCAAGTGTTGTTCTTTTCGATCTGCTCAAGTTCTTCATCCATTGCTTTGACCCAACATTCATCTTTGCATGCCTCTTTCACATTTTGTGGTTCAGTGGAAGAGAGTAATGCCAAATAGCTTGTAGCTTCTGCAATTGTTCTTCTTGTTTGTACACCTGCTTCTTTCTGCCCCAAAATCTGAGATTCTGGATGATTCTTCTGAACGTACCGGGATGGAGTCTTCTCTTCTATCCTTATCTGTTCCTCTGGTGCTTCTTGAGGTTCTTCTTCTTCATCATTCTGTCTTTGAGGGTAGTCTTCATCTTCTTCGATATTTTCATGATTTACTTGCCTAGGAATGTATCCCTTTTCATCAACCACTACATCAATGCTGTCAACAATTCTTCCAAGTCTTTTATTGTAGCACTTATATGCTTTGCTATGTGGAGAATAACCAAGAAGAATGCCTTCATCTGCTCTAGGTTCAAGTTTTCCAAGTTGCTCATCAGTATTCTTAATATAACATTTGCTCCCAAAGATTTTGAAGTGCTTTACCGAAGGAGTCTCACCATACCAGAGCTCATGAGGAGTTTGAGTGCTATTCACTCGGACATTTGTTTTGTTGAGAATAACAACCGCAACATATGCAGCTTCACCCCAGAAAGTTGCGGGAGTTCCAGACTCATCCAGCATAGCACGAGCCATTTGTTGGACTGTTCTGTTCATCCTTTCCACCACTCCATTTTGCTGAGGAGTTCTAGCTGTAGAGAATTCTCTTCTTATCCCATGTTCTTCACAGAAATCGAAAAATTCATTTGAGGTAAACTCTCCACCTCTGTCGGACCTGAGGCACTTAATTTTGTAACTTGATTCATTTTCAACCAAGGCTTTGAAGGATTTGAATTTTTCGAATGCTTCGTCTTTGTGCTTCATAAGTCCTAACCAAACAAACCTAGAGAAATCGTCAATGAATAATATCAAGTATTCTTCTCCTTGAGGTGTCCTTTTTTTAAATGGACCACATACATCTGTATGGACTAGCTCAAGAGGCATGCTAGTTGATCCTTCCTTCTCTGGAAAGTTATTTCTGGTTTGCTTTCCAAACTGACATGATTTGCATATGGTGTTGTCTGGAATTTTGATATCTGGAAGACCATGAACTGCCTGATATTTGCATGCTTTCCTTATTTGTGGAAAGCTTAGATGCCCCAACCTCTGGTGCCATAACCAATGTTCATCATTCTTGCTTAAATAGCATTGTTGTTGTCCTTCTTCAAATATGTATAGATTATTTGGAGTTCTTCTACCCTTGATCACTGTTTCACCTGTATTAAGATCACGAACACGACATCCATTTGATCTAAATATTACCTCGGTTCCTTAATCACATATCTGGCTGACACTCAGAAGATTATGCTTCAATCCATCAACATACAAAACATTTCCAGCTTTGACCTTTTCCTTTAATTGAGCCGTCCCTTTTCCTTTTATAGCTGCAGGAGTATCATTTCCAAAAGAAACTTTCTTTCCCTTTTCTAAAGCAGAATATGATTCAAGTTTTTCTTTATCACCTGTCATATGCTTCGAACATCCACTGTCGATGTACCATAGATTTTCCTGTCCCTCTGCATAAATGCTATCCCACATCTTTCTGTTTGTGGTTCCTTTATTCTCCATGTTCTGGTGCTTGAGGATTGTTCCTTTGTCTGCTGAAACCTGCTCCTGCATTCAGAATCTTCATGACCAAAGTTATTGCAAATATAACATTCAACTTCATTTTCAAGAGCCGAAAAGTTGTTATAGGTCCTTTTTGTTATCCTGGTCATACTTCTTTGTTTTTGAGCTTCTCTAGTCATGATTGTTTTATATGAAACACATTGAGCTGCTTTATGACTGAAGTTATGGCAAGAGAAACATTGCCCATTGAAGAAACTTTTGCAATTATCAAATCTACTGGCAAAATGATTGTAATTTCTATAGTCATCCATTCTTGAAGCAAATTGGGAAGATTTTACCTGTGGCTGGTTGTAGCTTTTGTTCACCCTTAAGACAGATTGCCCCTGGTTTACCTGATAGTCTTTGTTCATTCTTGATGTAATTCGTCCCTGCTTTACCTGGTGATCTCCATTGTGCTTTTGCTCATTTCTTCTTGCTGCATCAAGATAACTCTTTGAGGTGGATGCTTGAGATGTTTCTCCATTATACCCCAAACCTGTCTTGTTTAGCGGAGAACACTGTACATTGATGATCTCATCCAGAGTTTCAGATCCTTTGACAAACTTAAGATTAATAGCCTTTGCTTTCTCAATTTCTTTTCTAAGGCCAACAATTTCACCTTCTAACTTTTCAAGATACTTTTCTTTTTCATCAATTTGAAATTGTAGAGTATCAATGATCATATTCTTTTCTTCTATACATGTCTTGAGTCTAGAAATCTCTTCATAAAAACTATCCACATCTATAGCATCCATGGAAATCATCATCTTCAAATGCCATTAAAAGTTTATAGTCATTACCTCGTTCATCTTCACCACTATTTGATAGACCATCACTGTCTTCATGAGTGTAGTATCTTTTCTTATTTGCATTCTGTTTCTTGTTCCATCTAGCAGGTTCCTTTCCTTTGTCAATCTTATCCTTATGAGGACATTTCGCAGCATAATGACCTACTCTTCCACAAGCAAAACATTTAAAAGGTAACTTACCTCTAAACCTTCCAGTACCTCGTTGAAGATTTCTGACAAAATTTGATTCTTCTTCTTCTTCTGGCACGTGACTTGATTCATAGTAGTCTCCTTTGCCTGAAGCCTTAAAAGCAGCTTCTCTCCTGTCTGCTTCTCTCCTGTCTGATGGACCTCCTTTTCTCATTTCATAAGCAGTTAGAATTCCGTGTAGTTGAGACATAGTAAGAGTTCGTAGATTTTCCTTTTCTTCTATGGCAGACACTTTAGATTCAAACTTGGAGGACAATGATCTTAGAACTTTTTCAACCACAATAGCCTCTTTTATTTCTTCACCCAAGTTTTTCATGCAATTAACAATCTCGTCTACCCGAAGGAAATAGTTAGCCACACTTTCATCATTATACATTCTGAGATTCTCATACTGAATCCTGAGGGTTTGAAGTTTAGCACGCTTTACCTGTTCATCTCCTTCGTAGCTCAAGACAATCTTGTCCCATATTTTTTTTGCGGATTTATATTGCATAACCTTCACGAATTCTATTAGAGATAAGCATCCCAACAGAGTATTGACTGCTTTAGCATTTGTTTCATACTTCTTCTTCTCGGCCGGATCTGTAGGAGTAGCTGAAGGAAAAGTGTAGCCTGTATCTATGATATCCCAAACTTCTGTACCAAGAGATTGAAGATAGGCAGTAACTCTTACCTTCCAATAATTGAAGTTTGTCCCATCAAAAATTGGTGGCCTGATTGATGCTTCCCTCTCGTAGTTGCTCATGATGAATGATCTTCCTTCAAGCGGTCAAGCTTCTCTGGAGGACCTGCTCTGATACCAATTGTTGGAAATAATACTGGGGGGGGTGAATCAGTATTATTAAAACTTTTCAATATACCATCCAAATTTATACTTCAACTTATTCTTCAGATATTGATGATTAACTTATGCATAATAATGAACAAGAACAGATAGTCACACCATAGAACACCAGATATAAGGTGGAAACCCAATGTGGGTGAAAACCACCTGCTGCAATATGTCTCTATCTTCTTTCAATTAGAAACTTCTTTTACAATGATTTTGTACTGGTGCAGTCCTTTACCAGTACGCAGGCTACAACCTGCAGAGAGCTACAACTCTCTCTTGTTTTCCAGTCTCTCCTGGAAGGGAGCTACAACCCCCTACTTCTTTTCTTTCAAGGACCACTTTTCATACATTTTCAAACTGGATCCATGATCATCAAGTACATGCAACTTACCCAAACTCCTTATACAATCAACCAAGAATCACCCAACTTCACAGAATGCTGTAAACAGAAAGATAGTACCAGAAATATAAACCCAGAACTCTGCAGCAAGAGATAAAAGATAACCATCAAATGTTTTTAAGACAGATTTGCAGTTTTTTTTATCTGGACTGCGAGGCTTCGCACTTCACCTTCTGCATCTCTGCGTAACCCCGCAGAGAGCCTTCCGCTTCTCTGCGTACCCACGCACTGTGTCTTCAATCGTGTCGCGTACTTTTACTGTGCCCCCGCACCTCGGATTCTATCGCGCCGCGTAGCTACGCACCTACGGCTTCTGTAGCGCGTTCTTTTACTGTGCCTCCGCAACTGACCCTGTATCACACCGCGTACCTTTACTGTGCTTCCGAACCTGAACCTCTATCACGCCGCGTACCTCCGCACTGGTACTTTTGTTTCGCTGCGTACCCTCGCACTTTCTCTGTGTATCACCTGCGTTCCTTCGCACCGGAACTTCCGCTCTGCTGCGTATGCCCGCACTTTCACAGTGAATGGTCTGCGTACCTCTGATTAGAACCCAATTAAATAGTCCTCCTATGTGCCACTGACAGTCAGATTCTCAGATCTGATCTTGTGCCCGATAGATCACGCTTTATAGATTCACTTTCAACTTCACTTTTATATAGATCAAGCTTTTAAACCGATAACCCAATATTTCAGATCTTAAGATATTCAATTTGCAAAGATACATTGGCCAAGTGATCTCCTTCCCTATTTATAGTCAAGCCCTCATTCACACCATGGGGCAAAACCATCAAATAACCAAAACAAGGGATCCAAACCGGGGCTAAATTAGATCCTATACCACGGGCCAAAACCATAGGATCATGAACGACGGGCCAAATACCACGGGCCAAACATAAGAAACCCCACGAGAGCGCGCTTCTCTGCCTTGAAGTGAGTGAACTGGGGGACCGCACCTTCTGAACGGGTAAACTGCGGGTATGACCGCATTTCCTGCACGGCGTGCCTGCGGGTCTGCACCTTTTGAACCATTCACCTGCGAACCTCTTAATTTTCAACATTTTGAGAGCCTGAACAGAACATTTCCACTAGAGTGAGTTGCCATCAAGTACAACACCTGTAACATAGAGCCATACCAGAATCATAATGCCAACAATCTCCCCCTTTGGACTTGATGGCAACCTCAAGATCCTCAACGTCATTTCTCCCCCTTTGACATCAAGGGCAAAGGGTTATGCTCCCCCTAAGAACATGCTCCCCCTGACTATAAACCAGATCTGCAAAGAAGAACCATAATCCACCAAACACCATAAATGACCATGAAAGAGATAGAGACATATTGCAACAATATTCAGACCAGCATCCATGATCTCCTTCTATACTTCCTCCATAATGCCAACAATGCGTTATATGCTCCCCCTCAACCTGTGCCATGCGATCTTTGACCAATCCGCAACCCAGCACATGTACGCATACACCCCAGATGAACCTTGCGTACAACCAACAATCAGAAGAGATTCAACAACAAGATGATGCATCAACAACCCCCAGCTTTTGCCTGAGGTATTCAAAGGTCTCCCTAGGCAATGGTTTGGTGAGTATATCAGCAACCTGTTCCTTAGAAGGAACATACTCCAACTTGAACTTTTGTTCAAGCACTTGTTCTCGGAGAAAATGATACTTGATCGGTATGTGCTTGGTCTTTGAATGCATGACTGGGTTCATTGAAATGCTGATTGCACTTGTATTATCACATAAGATGGAGATAGGTGGAGTACAAGTGATTTGAAAATCCTGCAAGGTCTGCATCATCCAAAGGAGTTGAGTGCAGCAAGATGCAGCAGCAACATATTCCGCTTCAGCTGTAGACAAGGCAATCGAACTCTGTTTCTTGTTGAACCAAGATACTAATCTGGAACCCATAAAGAATGCACCACCACTTGTGCTTTTCCTGTCATCCACGCTTCCGGCCCAATCTGCATTTGTATAAGCATGAAGTGTGAGATCTGTATCTCTAGGATACCATAAGCCATAATTTTGAGTCCCTTGAAGATATTTGAAAATTCTCTTCACTGCCTGAAGATGAGTTTCCTTTGGATTTGCCTGAAATCTTCCAACTATTCCCACTGCATGCATGATGTCTGGTCGGGTACCCGTCAAATAAAGTAGACTTCCAATCATAGATCTGTAGGTTGGTTGATGCACTGCTGCTGATTCATCATTTGCACTGAGGCTACATCCTGTGACCATGGGTGTACATACTGGTTTTGCATCTTCCATGCCATATTTCTTCAAAATCTGCTTGAGATACTTGGTTTGATACAAGAAGATCCCTCCTTCTTTTTGTTGGATTTGCAAACCAAGAAAATATGTCAGTTCTCCAAGCAAGGACATCTCGAAATATTTCTGCATCACCAAGGCAAAGCTTTGACTCATAGCTTCTTCATTGCTGCCAAAGATAATGTCATCTACATACACAACAAGTATTAGCAATTTGTCATTTTCAACTTTTATATAAAGATTGCTATCTGCTGATCCTTTTGAAAAACCTTGTTGATGAAGATATTTGTCCAAACGATACTACCAAGCCCTTGGAGCTTGTTTGAGACCATAGAGAGCCTTTTTTTAGTCTGCATACAAGATTTGGATCATTTCCAAGAATGAAACCATATGGCTGCTCAATGTATACTTCTTATTCTAAGTCTCCATTCAGAAAGGCTGATTTCACGTCCATTTGAAATACTTTGAAATTTTGAAAGCTTGAGAGAGCAAGGAACATTCGGATGGCCTCAAGTCTTGCAACAGGAGCAAAAGTTTCTTCAAAATCTATTCCTTCTTGCTGCGCATACCCTTTACAAACAAGTCTGGCCTTGTTTCTAATTACTTCCCCATTTTCATTCAACTTATTTTTGAAGACCCATTTTGTCCCTATAACATTCTTATCCTTTGGTCTAGGAACCAACTCCCAAGTGTTGTTCTTTTCGATCTGCTCAAGTTCTTCATCCATTGCTTTGACCCAAAATTCATCTTTGCATGCCTATTTAACATTTTGTGGTTCAGTGAAAGAGAGTAATGCCAAATAGCTTGTAGCTTCTGCAATTTTTCTTCTTGTTTGTACACCTACTTCTTTCTGCCCCAAAATCTGAGATTCTGGATGATTCTTCTGAACGTACCAGGATGGAGTCTTCTCTTCTATCCTTATCTGTTCCTCTGGTGCTTCTTGAGGTTCTTCTTCTTCATCATTCTATCTTTGAGGGTAGTCTTCATCTTCTTCGATATTTTCATGATTTACTTGCCTAGGAATGTATCCCTTTTCATCAACCACTACATCAATGCTGTCAACAATTCTTCCAAGTCTTTTATTGTAGCACTTATATGCTTTGCTATGTGGAGAATAACCAAGAAGAATGCCTTCATCTGCTCTAGGTTCAAGTTTGCCAGGTTGCTCATCAGTATTCTTAATATAGCATTTGCTCCCAAAGATTTTGAAGTGCTTTACCGAAGGAGTCTCACCATACCAGAGCTCATGAGGAGTTTGAGTGCTGTTCACTCGGACATTTATTTTGTTGAGAATAACAACCGCAGCATATGCAGCTTCACCCCAGAAAGTTGCGGGAGTTCCAGACTCATCCAGCATAGCACGAGCCATTTGTTGGACTGTTTTGTTCATCCTTTCCACCACTCCATTTTGCTGAGGAGTTCTAGCTGTAGAGAATTCTCTTCTTATCCCATGTTCTTCACAGAAATCGAAAAATTCATTTGAGGTAAACTCCCCACCTCTGTCGGACCTGAGGCACTTAATTTTGTAACCTGATTCATTTTCAACCAAGGCTTTGAAGGATGAATTTTTCGAATGCTTCGTCTTTGTGCTTCATAAGTCCTAACCAAACAAACCTAGAGAAATCGTCAATGAATAATATCAAGTATTCTTCTCCTCGAGGTGTCCTTTTCCTAAATGGACCACATACATCTGTATGGACTAGCTCAAGAGGCATGCTAGCTGATCCTTCCTTCTCTGGAAAGTTAGTTCTGGTTTGCTTTCCAAACTGACATGATTTGCATATGGTGTTGTCTGGAATTTTGATATCTGGAAGACCATGAACTGCCTGATATTTGCATGCTTTCCTTATTTGTGGAAAGCTTAGATGCCCCAACCTCCGGTGCCATAACCAATGTTCATCATTCTTGCTTAAATAGCATTGTTGTTGTCCTTCTTCAAATATGTATAGATTATTTGGAGTTCTTCTACCCTTGATCACTGTTTCACCTGTATTAAGATCACGGACACGACATCCATTTGATCTAAATATTACCTCAGTTCTTTGATCACACATCTGGCTAACACTTAGAAGATTATGCTTCAATCCATCAACATACAAAACATTTCCAGCTTTGACCTTTTCCTTTAACTGAGCCGTCCCTTTTCCTTTTATAGCTGCAGGAGTATCATTTCCAAAAGAAACTTTCTTTCCCTTTTCTAAAGCAGAATATGATTCAAGTTTTTCTTTATCACCTGTCATATGCTTCGAACATCCACTGTCGATGTACCATAGATTTTCCTGTCCCTCTGCATAAAATGCTATCCCACATCTTTCTGTTTGTGGTTCCTTTATTCTCCATGTTCTGGTGCTTGAGGCTTGTTCCTTTGTCTGCTGAAACCTTCTCCTGCATTCAGAATCTTCATGACCAAAGTTATTGCAAATAGAACATTCAACTTCATTTTCAAGAGCCGAAAAGTTGTTATAGGTCCTTTTTGTAATCCCGGTCATACTTCTTTGTTTTCGAGCTTCTCTAGTCATGATTGTTTTATATGCAACACATTGAGCTGCTTTGTGACCAAAGTTATGGCAAGAGAAACATTGCCCATTGAAGAAACTTTTGCGATTATCAAATCTACCGGCCAAATGATTGTAATTTCTATAGTCATCCATTCTTGAAGCAAATTGAGAAGATTTTACCTGTGGCTGGTTGTAGCTTTTGTTCACCCTTAAGACAGATTGCCCCTAGTTTACCTGATAGTCTTTGTTCATTCTTGATGTAATTCGTCCCTGCTTTACCTGGTGATCTCCAATGTGCTTTTGCTCATTTCTTCTTGCTGCATCAAGATAACTCTTTGAGGTGGATGCTTGAGATGTTTCTCCATTATACCCCAGACCTGTCTTGTTTAGCGGAGAACGCTGTACATTGATGATCTCATCCAGAGTTTCAGATCCTTTGACAAACTTAAGATTAATAGCCTTTGTTTTCTCAATTTCTTTTATAAGGCCAACAATTTCACCTTCTAAATTTTCAAGATACTTTTCTTTTTCATCAATTTGAAATTGTAGAGTATCAATGATCATATTCTTTTCTTCTATACATGTCTTGAGTCTAGAAATCTCTTCATAAAAACTATCCACATCTATAGCATCCATGTAATCATCATCTTCAATTGCCATTAAAAGTTTATAGTCATTACCTCGTTCATCTTCATCACTATTTGATAGACCATCACTGTCTTCATGAGTGTAGTAGCTTTTCTTATTTGCATTCTGTTTCTTGTTCCATCTAGCAGGTTCCTTTCCTTTGTCAATCTTATCCCTATGAGGACATTTCGCAGCATAATGACCTACTCTTCCACAAGCAAAACATTTAAAAGGTAACTTACCTCTGAACCTTCCAGTACCTCGTTGAAGATTTCTGACAAAATTTGATTCTTCTTCTTCTTCTGGCACGTGACTTGATTCATAGTAGTCTCCTTTGCCTGAAGCCTTAAAAGCAGCTTCTCTCCTGTCTAATGGACCTCCTTTTCTCATTTCATAAGCAGTTAGAATTCCATGTAGTTGAGACATAGTAAGAGTTCGTAGATTTTCCTTTTCTTCTATGGCAGACACTTTAGATTCAAACTTGGAGGACAATGATCTTAGAACTTTTTCAACCACAATAGCCTCTTTTATTTCTTCACCCAAGTTTTTCATGCAATTAACAATCTCGTCTACCCGAAGGAAATAGTTAGCCACACTTTCATCATTATACATTCTAAGATTCTCATACTGAATCCTGAGGGTTTGAAGTTTAGCACGCTTTACCTGTTCATCTCCTTCGTAGCTCAAGACAATCTTGTCCCATATTTCTTTTGCGGATTTATATTGCATAACCTTCACGAATTCTGTTTGAGATAAGCATCCCAGCAGAGTATTGACTGCTTTATCATTTGTTTCATACTTCTTCTTCTCGGCCGGATCTGTAGGAGTAGCTGAAGGAAAAGTGTAGCCTGTATCTATGATATCCCAAACTTCTGTACCAAGAGATTGAAGATAGGCAGTAACTCTTACCTTCCAATAATTGAAGTTTGTCCCATCAAAAATTGGTGGCTTGATTGATGCTTCCCTCTCGTAGTTGCTCATGATGAATGATCTTCCTTCAAGCGGTCAAGCTTCTCTGAAGGACCTGCTCTGATACCAATTGTTGGAAATAATACTGAGAGGGGGGATGAATCAGTATTATTAAAACTTTTCAATATACCATCCAAATTTATACTTCAACTTATTCTTCAGATATTGATGATTAACTTATGCATAATAATGAATAAGAACAGATAGTCACACCATAGAACACCAGATATAAGGTGGAAACCCATTGTGGGTGAAAACCACCTGCTGCAATATGTCTCTATCTTCTTTCAATTAGAAACTTCTTTTACAATGATTTTGTACTGGTGCAGTCCTTTACCAGTACGCAGGCTACAACCTGCAGAGAGCTACAACTCTCTCTTGTTTTCCAGTCTCTCCTGGAAGGGAGCTACAACCCCCTACTTCTTTTCTTTCAAGGACCACTTTTCATACATTTTCAAACTGGATCCATGATCATCAAGTACATGCAACTTACCCAAACTCCTTATACAATCAACCAAGAATCACCCAACTTCACAGAATGCTGTAAACAGAAAGATAGTACCAGAAATATAAACCCAGAACTCTGCAGCAAGAGATAAAAGATAACCAACAAATGTTTTTAAGACAGATCCACAGTTTTTCTTTATCTGGACTGCGAGGCTTCGCACTTCACCTTCTGCATCTCTGCGTAACCCCGTAGAGAGCCTTCCGCTTCGCCGCGTACCCACGCACTGTGTCTTCAATCGCGTCACGTACTTTTACTGTGCCCCTGCACCTCGGCTTCTATCGCGCCGCATAGCTACGCACCTACGGCTTCTGTAGCGCCGTGTTCTTATACTGTGCCTCCGCAACTGACCCTGTATCACACCACGTACCTTTACTGTGCTTCCGCACCTGAACCTCTATCACGCCACGTACCTCCGCACTGGTACTTTTGTTTCGCTGCGTACCCTCGCACTTTCTCTGTGTATCACCTGCGTTCCTTCGCACTGGAAATTCCGCTCTGCTGCGTATGCCCGCACTTTCATAGTGAATGGTCTGCGTACCTCTGATTAGAACCCAATTAAATAGTCCTCCTATGTGCCACTGACAGTCAGATTCTCAGATCTGATCTTGTGCCCGATAGATCACGCTTTATAGATTCACTTTCAACTTCACTTTTATATAGATCAAGCTTTTAAACCGATAACCCAATATTTCAGATCTTAAGATATTCAATTTGTAAAGATACATTGGCCAAGTGATATCCTTCCCTATTTATAGTCAAGCCCTCATTCACACCATGGGGCAAAACCATCAAATAACCAAAACAAGGGATCCAAACCGGGGCTAAATTAGATCCTATACCATGGGCCAAAACCATAGGATTATGAACGACGGGCCAAATACCACGGGCCAAACATAAGAAACCCCACGAGAGCACGCTTCTCTGCCTTGAAGTGAGTGAACTGGGGGACCGCACCTTCTGAACGGGCAAACTGCGGGTATGACCGCATTTCCTGCACGGCGTGCCTGCGGGTCCGCACCTTTTGAACCATTCACCTGTGAACCTCTTAATTTTCAACATTTTGAGAGCCTGAACAGAACATTTCCACTACAGTGAGTTGCCATCAAGTACAACACCTGTAACATAGAGCCATACCAGAATCATAATGCCAACACTTGCCCCAATCGGACGTGACCCATATAGGCTGACTGGTTCCCTCTCCGGGACATTCCTATGATGAAATATATGTCTGAAGTCTCTAACTCCAGCTCCTGGTCACCAATGATGAATATTTCTCGATTTATGTCCCAGAGACTAATCAGGTATCGAAGTAGCACAGGTTGAGCCTGCATCCCTGGTGTGAGGAAGAACTTGAGGAGCCCACAGTTATTCAAGGCGTTCAGGCAATTTGGATCATTCATTGCCTGGGTGTCCACTTTATTGTTCTCACGTTCTTTCCACTCTACCATTTTTGATGATTCTTTCCTGCAAAAATCATGTATTCTAGTCAGTAATCATTTTTGGCAAGTAAAATTTGGATTTAAACGATGGATTTGAGAGGGAAATGGTTTTTTTTCTTGTTCACGACGCTGACGCACCTGTTTTAAAATTTTTGTGCTGAAAACGTGGTTGGGAGTTTTAACTACCCTCAGCTGATGTGATTCAATGTCCTCCTCACGCCGACCGAGGCGAATTTTTTTTGCCAAAACCTCCCTCAGAAATCCAAGAAATGGATGAAAACAGGAATAAACAGTATGGAAATGGAGCTTAGGGACTTGGCTCTTACCTGCAACTGGCGGCTTGGCAAATGACCTCTTGGATCTTCCGAAATCTGCTCTAGAAAAATTAGGGCAAAAGAGGGTAAAAAGTTTTTCACACAAGGTAAAACGGTAAATGTTAAAAAATATTTACTTTTCTCTCCTTTTATTTAGTTTTTCATGAAATATTAGGGTTTTAAAGTATTTTTGACCTATTTTTCCTCAAGAATTGGATAATTCACTTTACCTCTTTTGCGTAGCAACAGGTGATTTCCTTAAGTTAGAACCAATTAAGAGTGCCTACAGGATCCTAGGTAAAATTTTACGTCACCATAGGATCCTAGGTTAAAAGACATTCTATGGAATATTTCCTTAGATTATAACCAATTAAGAGGGCCTACCTCTTAGTGCGCTTATCCTGTTTGGTGATGGACTTGCTTGCTCGCTCCAGCTATCTCCCATTTCCTTCTTCGAACGCCTGAAACAAGTAAACAATAACAAACAACAACCGTGATAATAGACAAATTGTAATTCAACCTACTTAACAAGTCAAGAAGCATTAAGACATAAACATGTGAGATGACACATTATGTAGGAAATCAATCGATAGTTGCATATATATTAAATCAAGAAGAGATTACAACCATTGCCTTGACGTTGTTGTTCTCCTCCGACAAAAACTAGGTTCCCACACACTTCCATTAGCATTCCATGATGGCCTCAACAATGATAGTTTTAAGGCTCTTCCCTTTAGTCTTCACACTAAACCAAATTCACACTTATCCCTCATACACAAATAGAGAGCTGCAACTATGAAAAACTTGTTGATCACTCCAAACTTAATTAGCACTAGCACACCAACATTAACACTAGCTTGTGCTTGGAAAAGAGGGAGGTTTATATAGCATGTATGGATGGGAGATGGTTACTCTTTTCATGGGAGAAGGTATTATCTCTTGAGGTAGTTCCATCCTTATAGGGGAAAGAATCCCAAACTAACATCCTCGACTCCATCCGGCCCAACCGTTTACCAGACTTATGTTACGAAGCTTCTAGAGCTAGAAGCTTCGGCTCCTTATTTAAAAAACTTTCCAAAAGAGGATCGGCGTGACTGGAGCAAGGCTCAATCACTCCAGTCGGTGCTAGGGACAATGTTAATCCATGCATATTGGCGTGAGGAGGACACTGGTCATTAGCGTCAGTCTTGTAAACTGGGAAAAATAAAAGATTATTGGGAAATGATGCAAAAGGGAATTGTTCTGCTCATGAAGAGGGACACAATGGGAATTTCTTCATGAAGAGGAAGCATGTAGGGTTCACTGCAGAGGTCCTCCAGGATCATGGAATGGGGAGTACAGGGACAGTGACAAAATGATGTGTAACAAATTTCCCCTAAATCATGAAGGCCAAACTAGAGTGAGGGATGAAATGCTTTATGAATCAGTGGGAGGAAGCAGAGTCTACAATCGGAAAACCTGCAAGAAAGCACATATACATATACATAACTGAAAACTCTGTCAAATGATACATGAATCGTGGCATGGACACAGCCATCTAGAGAATGACCATGTAAATGGATCCAGGAATGGGCGTAGCCATCCGATAAAGAGGATCATATCGAAACCAAAATATGCTCGCAACCATCCAATAATGAGAAGGATCACATATGACAACTCATGGTATGGTCGCATCCATCCATCTGAGAGAGACATGTATATCAAAATCATCATGTCACACTACCTTGCAACCTGGTCTTTGTAATATGAGCCCAGGGTCTTGCGCTCCAACACAACCCGATCAAAGTACAAATTCTAGCATGTGAATAGATGTGTTGATGTCGCACATGCTAGAAAATCGCTTGATTACCAGCTGATGATGTAAATTATTAACAAGTGTGAGAGAAACCAAAAATAATGAAAATGGTCCTCAAGGTAATATCAGCACAATTCATAGGATGTGAATAAAGGAATTGTAGTCGAACACCCGTGAAATCACCTGATAGAAAGCCAATGATGTGAACTTGTCGTCGAGTACGAAGGACTTTCCATTAGGGCATGTAAGCTCTAAGGTACTGGAAGGGAGTCTCTCGGTCAACTTCCTAGATAATGGGATGAAGTTTACAGGAAGTGACTGTGTCGAAGGAGGGCCATAATGTATCCCACATCATCAACATGAGACAGAGGGATGCAAAATGATTTTGGATGATACAGATAATCAGGGGTAAGTGTAACTGTAGAAGGAAAACTCTTGAACATATTGGCGACACGACTAGAAGTTTGGTAGCTTTTGGATCCATAGGATTGGTGGTCATGATGACGTCGCAGAGATAAAATGGAAGGAAAAAATTAGCGGCCCAATCCAGGAAGGTCAATGATAAAAGGGAGGATAACCCATCCCGACACAAAGTAGAAAGTGTCATGTTCAAGAGTGAGCTGCCGACACCACTGATTAGATTTCCAAGTTTTCCCCCACCATTCCTGGTAGGTACCCCAATTTTTTTTTAATTGTAAGCTTGAAGGGGATAGCATGTGGTTGCACTGTAAGTTCATCCTTCATACAAATATGACCTAGTAAGTTTAACGAGCCCTAGGAAGGAGAATTTCATGTTCGTCATGGTGATGAATCCGATGTTGTTTAGTATTTTAATGAGTCCGAAAAAGGTGTAAATTAATATCTTTTTCATTTTTAGAGAGTTTGAAAAAGACACGGAAAAGAAAACTCCACATGGTCACTTTTCATACATTTGTGTCTCTTGATCCCGAAAAGGTAGAAAACAATACTTGAGAGAATCGTTTGACCATTTCAGTCAAGGAGTGCCTTTTCGTAAATAGTGCATCCTAGCCCGAAAAAGGGTTAAACATATACTGGGCGCACGACGTTTCGTATCCGTTAATGAGTTTGAGATGAAAAGGGCTCGTCTATCTTTTCATGTTTAAAGGGTCAGAAAAGAGCTTGAAAGTGGACCCCCCATGTTATTCTCTTTTACGAGTCAAAATGGAAAAATACTCGGAAATCTTTTCATTTGAGTTTTAAAAGTCGAGAAAAGAGATGAAACGTGACTCGACACCATCGTTGAATGTCCATCACCTATTGCTGCGCAAAGGAGGTAAAGTGAATTATCCAATTCTTGAGGCAAAATACGTCAAAAATAATGAAAAACCCTAATATTAAGAAAAAACTGAAAAAAAGGAGAGAAAAGTAAATATTTTTTACCATTTACCATTTTACCTTGCTGTGAAAGTTTTTTTACCCTCTTTTGCCCTAATTTTTCCGGAGTAGATTGCAGGATATCTGGGAGGTCATTTGCCGAGACGCCAGTTGCAGGTAAGAGCCAAGTCCCTAAGCTACATTTCCATACTGTTTATTCCTATTTTCATCCATTTTTTGGATTTCTGAGGGAGGTTTTGGCCAAAAAAATTCGCCCTCAGTCGGCACGATTTCTGGGCACGAAATTGCATTGGTCAAGGGTAGTTAAAACGCCAAACCGAGCCATCGGCAGAACCATTTTTAAAATAGGTGTGCTGCCATTGTGAACAAGTAAAAACCCATTTTCCTCTCAAATCCACTATTTGAATCCAAATTTTACTTGCCAAAAATGATTATTGACTTGAATACATGATTTTTTTCAAGAAAGAATCGTCGAAAATGGTACACTGGAAAGAACATGAGCACAAAGATGTGGACACCTAGGAAATGAATGATCCAAATTCACTGAACGCCTTGAGGAACTGTGGGAACCTCAAGTTCTTTCTCACACCAGGGATGTGGGCTCAACCTTAGCTGCTTCGATACCTGATTAGTCTCTGAAAAATAAATTGGGAAATATTCATCATTGGTGACCAGGAGTTGGAGTTAGAAAATTCAGACATATATTTCATCACAAGACTGTACTGGAGAGGGGAACCAGTCAACCTATATGGGTCACGACCGATTGGGGCAAGCATATCCATGCTACTTACCAAACATTTCCCAGAAGCCCTCAAATCCAAGAGATGCAAGATTGAGATTGCCACTGTGCGAGAACTGACACTGAAAGTGCTACTGTTGACTATCAACAGAGTGGCGGGGTCCTGAGCAGAGCATGAGACTAACAAGTTGAAATTCCTATATGCAATAGACTATACAACACCGACGATCTTCAATTGGGTGGAAGCCATGAATATCAACATGAAACGCCAACTGACAAAAGCTAAGGCAGGGAATCTGAAGCAATTTTGCTTCGGATCTGTACTAGTTACCTTTTTCTTGGAACAGGTTCTACTGTTCCAGTACTAGCTCACTGAGGTAGTTCTGCCAATGCCACGAGATCCACGGATGGTCCGTTGGAGTTGTTTGATGCCTAGGATCACGAGGGGCCAACATATGTCTTACAGGATCGCCTTCTTTTCATGGCTATGATGACAACTGATCGTAGTGGAGGACTGGCCATACAGTGGTACCGAATTTCATAGAGATCCGGACATGCTGCTGCCAGATGGAGAGGATTTTGAAGATGAAGGTAAAAAAGAAAATTAATTTTTTGATTCTGTTTTTAATATATATGTGTTTATAATATTTTGTTTTATCAATGCAGACATTGGACCAGAGCGTCTTGTCGGGATGTCCTCGATAGGCAGGCACATCGCTCACCAATTTGATGTTGCTCCTTATAGGAGGCGAGTGACAACGAGGAGGAGATCACGAGTAACCTTGAGGGGTTGACTCGTGGTATCCTAGAGTATGCCCGGGTGGGAGACATCCCGCGCCAGTACCAAAGGCATACGGTGGGAATATCAGACCGAATCCACCGATTGTTGACTTGTGTTGCACGAGCAGTTTCATGTTACCACGATCACCATTCTAATTAGTTCCTAGGTCCAACATTTACATTTTTGAGGCCTGCGTGCCATAAATATATGAGGACTGCGAGCCGCCAATGTTATTTGAACACACATATTATTTTTTGGTGTTTTGATGTATCAAACATTATCACCATATATATATGCTATATTTTCTTGCTTACTATGGTACAAATGATTTGTTTTAGCTTTTCACATGTTTCGTAAATGTCTATCCAACACATAATTAGCTAATGCATCTGTCAGTGTATTCATGCGTCTAAGAATATGATGATACGTAATGTAATCAAAATTTCTTTCCAGTAGATGAATTGGTAGATACATTCTCAATATCTCAGGGTTTCTGATGGAATATTGCCCGTTGAGTTGAAGGACAACAAGCTGTGAATCCAGGTTGACAACCAACTCCCGAATGTCAAGAGCGATGGCTTCTAACAACAATTTGATGACTGCGTTGTATTCAACAATGTTATTAGTTGTGCGACCTAAAAAAATACCTTGAAGATCAATCAACTCACCATGAGGGTCATAAATAGCCCATGTCGCGGAGGATAGAATTCGGGTACTACGGAAAGCACCATCAACGAAACTGATGTGAGGAGTCACAAACATCTGCAAAGCAGGGAAAAACATAGTAAACAGGAAAGCTGTTTGAAAGCTAACACACCAAACCACACTGCACAAAAATGAATGACACACTAATGTACATAAGTAACCATGCAAGATGACCTAAGCATAGTACTTTTTGAGATAAAGCCCATTTCGGGGCTTGTCCAAAGGATTGCCTTCATAATCAATTAGCTCATAGGCCCCTTTTTGCAAAACTCGTTTAACAATGTAGGGCCCATGCCACATGGGTTCGAACTTGCCTACCCCCAACTTATCATTAGGTTGATCATATAGTAAAACCAAATCACCCTTAGAGAATGCACGGGGGTAGACCGACCGATCGAAATGGGACTTGAATTGATTCTTTTGTGCTTTGATGACCAAAGCAACGAGACAACGAGTCTCATCCAGCCGTTCTAAATATAAGAGTTGCTCTTCTTGAGGTGAGGTTTCGAGGAGAAGCTCGATAGCTAGCTTGAGTGAAGGAATTTTTCATTCAATTGGTAATGTTGCTTGTAGACCGTAGATGAGTTGGAATGGTGTGAAACTAGTTGCGTCCTTGGTCGAGGTTCGGTAAGCCCACAGAGCTGAAAAGAGCATGAGATGCCAATTGGACTTGTGCATCCCAATAGTACGCTGAAGCATTGTAACCAAAACTTTGTTCACAACTTCAACTTGACCATTGGCCTGAGGGTAATACGGGGTTGAGCCATCATGGCGCAAACCCAATGTAGAGGTCAGCTCAGCCATCATGTAATCTCAGAAATGGGAGCCATGGTCTATGAAAATGACTTGAGGTACATCGAATCTGGAAATAACATGATCGAAAAGAAATTGAGTTGCTATTTTACTGTCTGCAAAATATGTAGGCATCACTTCGGCCCATTTGGTGAAATAATCCATAGCAATGATAATATAACCATGCCCTCTGGTCGAACAAGTGTTACATGTCATATAGTTAATGCCCCATTTGGAAAGAGGACAAATGGTAATGATGGGGTGTAGGTGAGCGGGCGGGGCGTGCATCTTGCGTTTGTAAATTTGGCATTCATGTCACCTGTGAACAACAAGGATGCAATCCTTAAAAATGGATGGCCAGAAATAACCAACGTGAAGGATTTTCTGGGTAGTAGCGTAGCCAGACATATGACCACCACATGCCCCAGAATGGTAGTCATTGAGAACTTTCTCAGCCTCCTCGAGATTAAAACATTGGCGAAGAACTGAATCGACACCGACACGGTATAAAGTATCTCCAATAATACGGTAGGGTTGGGCGTGATGCCGGATTCATTGGCGATCATCCTTAGTCAACGTGGACCAGAACATGGACATATGGAGATACACGATGATATCGCTGTACCACGGGTCAAGGGTGATGATGAGGAAGAGAGTCTCATCTGGAAGCTGTTCATTTGCACCAGCAGGGAGACACGTAGAAGGAAGGCGGAAATCAACTTGGCCAAAACTAATGATTTCTTAGATTTGGCAGTAGTAAACACAAAATCAAATTCTTCCAGGATGACAATCCATTTAGAATACTTGCCCCCCAGCAACTGACAAGTCAGGATGTAGGTCATGGGGTTGCATTCAGAAATCATAGTAGTAGTGCGCAAGAGAATGTAATGCTGAAAGCGATGAACAACCTGTACGGCAACCAAAGCCAACTTCTCAACATGGGCATAATGTGTTTTGGTGTCAAGAAGATTGTGACTAAGGTAGTAGATAGCATTTTCAGTGCCTTCGTCATCATCTTGTTCCAATACCATAGAAATGGTGCTATGGGCTGCAGCTAGGTAAAGGAAGTAATCGCGATGATAATCTGGGGGATGCAATAAAGGAGTATTTATGAGGACAACCTTAAGGTCATCAAAAGAATTTTTGGTGACCTCATCCCAGAAAAAGGGCGTTCCTTGCTTGAGCAACTAGGTAAATCCTGAAGCTAGTCTAACGTAATTGGGTATGAAACGACAGAGGATATTTTCTTTTCCCTGCAGGCTCTGTAGTTGGTGTAATGAAGATGGGGGGGGGGGGGGTGGGTAAATTAACAATGGACTCGAATTTAAGTGGATTAAGGTGAATACCGTCCTTGGAAATGAGAAAGACATGGAGCCGTCCAGATTCAACACAAAAAACACATTTATGTGGGTTTAATCGAATGTTGTAGTGTCTACAACGAAGAAAAATCTGCTGAAGATGGTCAGGGTGATCTTGGTGCTTACGAGAATGAGCGGGAAGGTCATCCAAGTAAGGCTAAACGATGTTGTGAATGTCGTGAAACACATAGGACATCACCCTTTGAAATGTAGCCCCAACATTTTTGAGGCCGAATGGGAGCTTTTTGTACGTGAAAGTACCCCAGGGACAGATAAAATCTATCTTTTCTTGATCAGCCGACGCAATGTTAATCTGGTTGTAACCAGAAAAATTGTCCATAAAGGAAAAAATTCTCTCCCAGCACATTCATCAATGATCTAATCAATGAAGGGAGTGGGATAGTTATCCTTAGGATAGGCACGATTGAGATCATGGTAATCAGTGCAAACATGAATCATGCCTTGTTTCTTTATCACTGATACAATATTTGACACCCAATCGATGAGAGGGATTGGATAAATGAATCCAGCTTTGAGAAGTTTTTCAACTTCACCCTTGATAGCGACCACTTTCCTAGGGTGCACTGGGCAGAGCTGTTGGCGAACGGGCTTAATGTGAGGATAATTTGGTATTTCATGCACAACAATGTTAGGATCAATGCCATGCATTTGTTCATATGACCATGTAAACACATCATGAAATTCTTGAAACAAATGAGTTTAAATCTTGATCTCATCTAGAGAACAATTTACCCCAATATGGACATTTTCAACGATACCAGGCTTGACAGAAATATCAATTGGCATTCTTGGGGTAATATTACCCAAATTTTCTTTTGACCATACTTCATGAGTCAGGATTTGTGTTGGAAGTGGTAGGGAAGGAAAATGAGAAGAGAACTCCTCGATACTAGTAGACATGACTGCCGGGTGAGGCAGGAACGAGGAATTATGATGAGTAGCATTCCAAGGTGGTTCCTAGAGAGACATTACTTCCATGATACTCTTGTTAGCAAGAAAGTCTCAGCTAAGGGATCAGGAGATTCTGAAGCACCAAGCCATAGGGATTGAGAATATGTATCGAGAGAGGTCCTCGAAATAGGAAAATCAAAGGATACGGAACTTGAGGCCGAAACAATTTCCACGTAATTGAGTTCGGCAGGACTAAGTAGCATAACCTCGCCCCAGGTATCAAAAAGATCTGGTGAAGGTATGACCCAAGGATCAGATTTGATCGAGATCATGTTGACAGAGGCAACGTAAGGAGGTGGGAGCAGAAAAATTCCCATCAAGGCAGAATCTTTAAAAAGCCCTGCCCCACACTCCCATAAGGAGCACCAGTGTGCTTGACATACGAAACATTTCCATCCGAGGAGGAAGAGGCAAATAAGGACAGTTGGCCGACTGTGACGATCTTCCCTTGATGAGGAAAATGAATCATGCGGAATGGGGAGGAGGCTACAACATGCATGGCATGGGTCCAGATCCGTCCGAGTAGAAGATTATAATTGAGATTAGTGTCAACAATCTCAACCTTCTTCTGGTGTTATCCAAAACCCTGTTGGTCCTACTGGATCAAGCAATGTCCAATACCAACAGGTCCAAAATCCCGTTGGTCCATCTAGGTCAAGAAATTTCCAGTATCAACAGCCTTATGAGGCTCAAGTTCAGTACCAAGATCCTTATGTTCCATATGGTTCTCAAGGAATGGTCAATTCGCCTTATGTCTTTCAGTCTGGGCAGTATGTTCAACCTGGCCCATCCACTTTTCAGGGTGGCTATGGCCAGATACAGTTCGGAAATTTCATCGGAATTTTTCAAGTACCCTTGCAACAGTAAGAACAACCTTTGCAGCAATAAGGAAAACCTTTTTTGCAACAAGGGCCGTCCGCACAACAATAGGGGCAGATGATACCACAGCAGCAGATGTAGTATGCTTCACAAACCTCCCAGCTTATGTCTTCGCAAGGCCAACCTCTGCAGCCGTAGGGAAAATTTTTACAGTTACAAGGTCAATCCTTGTAGCGGGCAACAATAACCCTTATATACATATCAACAGGGTCAAACCTTGCAGGGACAATGTCAGAGTCAAGTCTTGCAGCAGCAGGCCTAAAATCCTAATGTCCTTAAAGAATCCTTTTGTCCATGGGCAGTAGGTCCAAAATCCCTATGTCCAAGGGCAGCAAGTGTACAATCCTTATGTCCAAGGACAACAGGTCCAAAATCCTCTTGTTCAGGGGCAGCAAGTTCAAAACCCATATGTTCAGGGACAACAGGTGCAATATCCATATGTCCAAGGTCAACAGGCCCAACAACCTCTTAACCCGTATGTTGATTATCAACAACCTATGGCCGGGCAATTCTAAGGTGTTCAAGGTCAAAATCCTCCCTACGGCCAAGGTAACCTACATTGGGGGGAAAAACCAAATGCCATATGGCCAGAACCCTCCACTATGGGGCCAATATCCTTACCAGCAGGGATGGGATCCTCCGATTGGACCCTCATATCGACCTCCAATGCATTTCAATAATCAATTGTCGTTCTTGGCCATACTATAGTTGCTAGATGTGTCTCGACTCACGAATGAACTGATTCATCATTCACCATATTGGCCTCCCTTTCCATCCAAGATACCGATCAATTGTCCTAAGTTCAATGGAAAAGTGAAAGAAGATCCTCAAGCCCATGTGATGACATATCACCTCTGGTGCTCTTCAAATTTCTATGTTGATGATTCTATTCATCTCCAAGTGGTACATCGAGCTCCCTCGAAGTACTTACCATGACTTCAACTCTTTATCCATGACTTTCCTCACACATTTCCAATTGCCGGTTCGCTATGAAACTAGCACCTATTTGCTCACATCGCTTAAGCAAGATACTGTGACGCACATCTCTGATCACATCCATGAATGGAGACGTAGACGTCACCTGATCATATTTGAGATTTCTGATTAGCTGCTCACCGAATGGTTTAACAAGTCATTCGTTGCTCCAATTGCTCGTGATATAGCTATGGGTGGATGTGTTACTGAAGAACAAGCCATTGCTCGTGCCCAATACTTAGATCTTGTTTACTCTCAGTCTGGCACTTTGTACGAGTTATTACCCGATGCTTCGTGACCATCATCCCCACGGAATAAAAGTCATAGGCTACACCTCCTGTTGATGGAGTAATTGGTTCAGTGTCCCAGACCCCTGCCAAATCTTCTTCCTAACAAAAGTTGGTCTTGAACACTGCTTCCAATAGTTCCTCCCAAAATCCACCTAGCCCTGGTAAAACCTCAGAGGTCCACGCTATCTAGTCTACCACAATGGACAAATCCTTGAAAGGTAAGAAGAAAGGCAAAGGAAAGGGTAAAGTCGATGCCCTAAAATAGGGTCCTCCTAAGTCCTCTACTGGTGATTCTTCACAATGGAAGCGTAAGTATCCATGTCTCATTTGTGAGGAGGATCACTATACTAAGGATTGTCCCTGACGATCCAAAGTTAGTTGTTTGCTCAAAGGGACCCCAGTTGTCCTGAAAGAGCCATTTCCATCTCAATAGACTCAACTGGTAGACCAACCTCAATCATCTGCTTCCTCAGGATCTCAAGTGTTCATGATGAGTATGCTTATTAATGTGGCTACTAGATCAAAATATTATCAACCTCCTACTCTGACAGTCGGGAAGGAGAAAGAGGCCACCCCTTCTCCTTCGGCCCCGAGTTCTGGTCCTATTCATATCGAGCGTCCTAACCCTGATTCTGCCATTCGACCACCCTCTCGAGGTGTGATAAGGAAATCCTCGTACAATCCCAACGCTTGATCCACTCAACAATATAATATTGTTGAGGCTTTGCCTTAGGCGCCATCAGCTATGTCTACTCTTGAGGTACTCCAAATCTATTCGTCTCAGCGGAAATCCTTGGTGTCGGCTATTGGGGGTGTTGATCCTATCGATTCCAATTTGATATGTTTTGATCTAGAGAACCATGTTTTACACCTACCTCATCAGATTTCATTTCTCATTCAGGTAATCATCAATGAGAAAACCATTCATAGGACCATCATCGATGAAGGTGCTTCTACCTACATGATGTCAGTCACTTGCTAGAAGGAAATTGGTTCTCCTACTTTCAACCAATCCCCTAACACTTTGGAAGCTTTCAATGGGCGCGATTCGCGACCCTTTGGTGTCTTACCTAGTATTGCCATTACTTTGGAGGGCAAGACAATACATGTCAAGGTAGAGATTGTTGACGCTAATCTCTATTATAATCTTCTACTTAGATGGAGCTGGCCATGCATGCTGTAGCCTCCTCCCTGTTCCGCGTGACTAGTTTTCCCCAACAAGGGAAGATCGTCACAATCGACCAACTATCCTTCTTTTCTTCTTCCTCCTCAGATGGAAATGTTCCGTATGTCAAGCACACTGGTGCTCCTTATGAGAGTAGGGGGGAGGTATTCTTAAAGATTCTGCCTTGATGGGATTTTTTCCGCTCCCACCTACTCATGTTGCCTCTGTCAACATGATCTTGATCAAATCTGATCCTTGGGTCATACCTTCACCAGATCTTGTTGATACCTGGGGTGAGGCTATGCCACTTAATACTGCTAAAATCAATTACGTAGAAATTGTTTTGGCCTCAAGTTCTGTATCCTATGATTTTCCTGTTTCAAGGACCTCTCTCGATACATATTCTCAATCCCCGTGGCTTGGTGCTTCGTAATCTCTTGATCCTTTAGCCGAGACTTTTCTTGCTGATGAGAGTATCATGGAAGTAATGTCTCTCTAGGAATCACCTTGGAACAATACTCATCATCGATCCTCGTTCCTGCCTCGTTGGGCGGTCATGTATACTAGTCTCGAGGAGTTCTCTTCTTAGTTTCCTTCCCTACTACTTTCGGCACAGATCCTGACTTGTGAAGTATGGTCAGAAGGAAATTTGGGTAATATTACCTCAACGATGCCGATTAATATTTCTATCAAGCCTGGTATTGTTGAAAATGTCCATATCGGGGTAACTTGTTCTATGGATGACATCAAGATCTAGACTTGCCTGTTTCAAAAATTCCATGATGTGTTTGCATGGTCATATGAAGAAATGCCTGGCATTGATCCTAGCATCATTGTGCATGAAATACCAACTTATCCTCACACAAAGCCCGTTTGCCAATGGCTCCACCCAGTGCACCCTAGGAAAGCGACCACTATCAAGGGTGAAGCTGAAAAACTTCTCAAAGTTGGATTCATTTATCCAATCCCTCTCACCCATTGGGTGTTAAATATTGTACCGATGACAAAGAAACAAGGCACAATCCGCGTTTGCGTTGATTACCGTGATCTCAATTGTGCCTATCCTAAGGATAACTATCCCACTCCCTTCATTGATCAGATCATTGATGAATGTGCTGGGAGCGAAATTTTTTCCTTTATGGGCAGTTTTTCTGGTTACAACCAGATTAACATTGCGTCAATCGATCAAGAAAAGACAACTTTTATCTATCCATGGGGTACTTTCCCGTACAAAAAGATAACCCTTTTGGCCTCAAAAATGCTGGGGATACATTTAAAAGGGTGATGTCCTATACATTTAATGACATTTGCAACATCGTTTAGGCTCCGCTCATTCTCGTAAGCACCAAGATCACCCTGACCATATTCAACATATTTTTCTTCACTGTAGACACTACAACATTAGGTTAAACTCGTATAAATGTGTTTTCTGCTTTGAATCTGGATGGCTCCTCGACTTTATCATTTCCAAGGATGGTATTTGCCTTGATCTACTTAAAGTCGAGGCCATTGTTAATTTACCCCCCCCATCTTCATTGCACCAACTCCAGAGCCTACAGGGAAAAGAAAATTTCCTCCGTCATTTCATACCCAATTACGCTGGGCTAGCTTCAGGATTTACCTAGTTGCTCAAGCAAGGAACACCCTTTGTCTGGGATGAGGTTGCCCAAAAGTCTTTCGATGACCTCAAGGTTGTCCTCGTAAATGCTCCTTTGCTGCATCCCCCAGATTATCATCGCGATTACTTCCTTTACCTAGCTGCAACCCCTAGCACCATTGCTATGGTATTGGTACAAGACGATGATGAAGGCAATGAACATGTTATCTACTACCTTAGTTGAAATCTCCATGACACTAAAATGTGTTATGCCCATGTCGAGAATTTGGCTTTGGCTGCCATATAGGCTGTTCAACGCTTTCGACATTACATTCTTTTTCTCACCACTACTGTGATTTCTGAATGCAACCCCATGACCTACATCCTGACTCGTCAGTTGCTGGGGGGAAAGTATTCTAAATGGATTGTCATCCTGTAAGAATTTGATTTGGTGTTTACTACTGCCAAATCTAAGAAATCACTAGTTTTTGCTGAGTTGATTTGCTCCCTTCCTTCTATGTCTCTCCCCACTGGTGTAGATGAACAACTTTCGGACGACACTCTCTTCTCAATCAACACCCTTGACCCGTGGTATGGTGATATGATCGTGTATCTCCAGATGTCCATGTTCCGGTCCACATTGACTAAGGATGATCGCCGACAGATCCGACATCACTCCCAACCCTACCGTATTATTGGAGATACTTTATACTGTGTTGGTGTCGATTCAGTTCTTCGCCGATGTCTTACTCTCGAGGAGGCTGAGAAAGTTCTCAATGAATGCCATTATGGGGCATGTGGTGGTCATATGTTTGGCTATGCTACTACTTAGAAAATCCTTCGCACTGGTTATCTCTGGCCATCCATTTTTAAGGATTGCATCCTTGTTGTTCGCAAGTGCCATGAATGCCAAATTTACCAGCGCAAGATGCACGCCCCGCCTGCTCACCTACACCCCGTCATTACCGTTGGTCCTTTTTCCAAATGGGGCATTGACTATATGACATGTAACCCTCGTTTGGTCGGGGGGCATGGTTATATTATCGTTGCTGTCGATTATTTCACCAAATGGGTCGAAGCGATGCCTACATATTCCGCAGACAATAAAACAACGACTCAATTTCTTTTCAATCACGCTATTTCCAGGTTCAATGTACCTCAAGCCATTGTCATAGACCATGGCTCCCATTTTCGAGATTACATGATGGTTGCGCTGACCTCTACGTTGGGTTGGCGCCACGATGGCTCAATCCCTTATTACCCTCAGGCCAACGATCAAGTTGAAGCTGTGAAAAAAGTTTTGGTTACAATGCTTTAGCGTACTATTGGGATGCAAAAGTCCAATTGACATCTCATGCTCTTTACAGATCTGTGGGCTTACCGAACCTCGAAAAAGGACACAACTAGCTTCACACCATTCCAGCTCATCTACGGTTTAGAAGCAATGTTATCGATTGAATGTGAAATTCCTTCACTCAAGCTAGCTATCTAGCTTCTCCCCGAAACCTCACCTCAAGAAGAGCACCTATTATATTTAGAATGGTTGGATGAGACTCGTCATCTCGCTACTTTGGTCATCGAAGCACAAAATAAGTGAGTCAAGTCCCATTTCGATCAGTCGATCTCCTCCCTTGCATTCTCTGAGGGTGATTTGGTTTTACTATACGATCAAGCCAACGATAAGCTGGGGGCGGGCAAGTTCGAACCCATGTGGCATGGGCCCTACATTGTTAAACGAGTTTTACAAAAAGGGGCCTATGAGCTAATTGATTATGAAGGCAATCCTTTGGACAAGCCCCGAAATGGGCTTTATCTCAAAAAGTACTATGCTTAGGTCATATGCATGGTTACTTATGTACATTAGTGTGTCATTCATTTTTGTGTAGTGTGGTTTGGTGTGTTAGCTTTCAAACAAATTTCTTGTTTACTATCTTTTTCCCTGCTTTGCAGATGTCTGTGACTCCTCACATCGGTTTCACTGATGGTGCTTGCCGTAGTACCCGAAATCTATCCTCCGCGGCATGGGCTATTTATGACCCTCATGGTGAGTTAATTGATCTTCAAGGTATTTGGTTAGGTTGCACAACTAATAACATTGCTGAATACAACACAATCATCGAATTGTTGTTAGAATCCATCGCTCTTGACATTCAGGAGTTGGTTGTCAACCTGGATTCACAGCTTTTGTCCTTCAACTCAATGGGCAATATTCTGTCAAAAAACCTTAGATATTGAGAATGTATCTACGTATTCGTCTACTGGAAAGAAATTTTGATTACATTACATATCATCATATTCCTAGATGCATGAATACATTGACAGATGCATTAGCTAATTATGTGTTGGATAGACATTTATGAAACATGTGAACAGATAAAACAAATCATTTGTACCATAGTAGGCAAGAAAATACATCATATATATGGTGATAACATTTGATACATCAAAACCCCAAAAAATAATATTTGTGTTCAAATAACATCGGCGGCTCTCAGGCCTCATATATCCGTGGCACGCAGGCCTAAAAAATGTAAATGCTAGACCTAGGAACTAATCAACATGGTGATCATGGTAACATGAAACTTCTCGTGCAACACGAGTCAAGAATCGGTGGATCCAATCTAATACTCCCAACGTATGCCTCTGGTACTAGCGCGGGATGTCTCCCACCCTGGCATACTCTGGAATACCACGAGTCAACCCCTCATGGTTCCTCGTGATCTCCTCCTCATTGTCACTCCCCTCTTGATAAGGAGAGACACCAAACTGGCGAGCGACACACCTGGATATCGGGGACATCTCGACAGGATGCTCTAGTCTAACATCTGCATTGATAAAACAAAATGTTATAAACACACATATATCAAAAACAGTTAAAAAATAAAAAAAATGATTTTTTACCTTCACCATCGAAATCCTCTTCATCTGGCAGCGACATGTTCGACTCTCCATGGAAGTCGGTACTGCTGTATGGCCAGTCCTCCACTACGATCAATTGTCGTTGTTGCCATGAAAAGAAGGCGAGCCTGTAAGACATATGCTAGCCCCTAGTGATCCTAGGCATTAAACGACTCCAACGAACCATTCGTGGATCTCGTGGAATCGGCAGATCTACCCCAGTCAGCTGGTACTGGAACAATGGAACTCGTTCCAAGAAAATGGTCACTAGTACAGATCCAAAGCAAAATTGCTTCAGATTCCTCACCTTAGCTTTTGTTAGTTGGAATTTCATGTTGATATTCATGGCTTCCACCCAATTAAAGATCTTCGGTGTTGTACAGTCGATTGCATATAGGAATTTCGACTTGTTAGTGTTGTGCTCTGCTTGGGACCCCACCACTCTCTTGATAGTCAAAAATAGCACTCTCAGTGTTATATCTCACACAGTGGTAATCTCAATCTTTCCGCTCTTGGATTTGAGGGATTCTGGGCAATGTTCAACAAGTAGAATGGATATGCTTGCCCCAATCGGTCGTGACACATATAGGTTGACTGGTTCCCCTCTCCGGGACAAGTTCCGTGATGAAATAAATGTCTAAAGTTTCTAACTCCAGCTCCTGGTCACCAATGATGAATATTTCCCGATTTATGTCCCAGAGACTAATCAGGTATCGAAGCAGCTCAAGTTGAGCCCGCATCCTTGGTGTGAGGAAGAATTTTAGGAGCAACAGTTCCTCAAGGCGTTCAGGCAATTTGGATCATTCATTGCCTTGATTTCCACATCTTCATGCTCACGTTCTTTCCATTCTACCATTTTCGATGATTCTTTCCTGCAAAACCATGTATTCAAGTCAATAATCATTTTTGGCAAGTAAAATTTGGATCCAAACGGTGGATTTGAGAGGAAAATGGTTTTTTCCTTGTTCACGACACTGACACACCTATTTTAAAAACAATTCTGCCAATGGTGCGGTTGGGCGTTTTAACTACCCTCGGCCAGCGTGATTCCGTTCCCAGAAATCATGCCGACCGATGGAGATTTTTTTTTTTGCCAAAACCTCCCTCAGAAATACAAGAAATGGATGAAAACAGGAATAAACAGTATGGAAATGGAGCTTAGGGACTTGGCGCTTACCTGCAACTGGTGGCTCGGTGAATGACCTCCTAGATCTACCGCAATCTACTCCGGAAAAATTACGGAAAAAGAGGGTAAAAAGTTTTTCACATCTAGGTAAAATGGTAAATGGTAAAAAATATTTACTTTTCTCTCCTTTTATTTAGTTTTTCATGAAATATTAGGGTTTTAAAGTATTTTTGACCTATTTTTCCTCAAGAATTGGATAATGCACTTTACCTCTTTTGCGTAGCAACAAGTGATGGATGTTCGACGATGGTGCCGAGTTACGTTTTAGCTCTTTACTCGACTCGTAAAACTCAAATGAAAAGATTTTTTCCCTTTTGACTCGTAAAAGAGAATAACATTTGGGGTTTGCTTTCAAGCTCTTTTCCGATCCTTTAAACACGAAAAGATAGCCGAGCCCTTGTCATTTCGAACTCGTTAACAGATCAAAATGTCATGCACCCAAAATACGTCTACCCTTTTTTCGGGCTGGGAGGTCAAGTGGTTCTCTCAAGCATTGTTTTCTACCTTTTCGGGCTCGAGAGACACAAATGTAGGAAAAGAGATGATGTGGAGTTTTCTTTTTCGTGTCTTTTTCAAACTCTCTAAACATGAAAAATATACAGAGTTACACCTTTGTTGGACTTTTTCAAATACTAAACGACAACGGATTCATCACCATGACGAACATGAGCTTCTCCTTCTTAGGGCTCGTTAAACTTACTAGGTCGGATTTGTCCAAAGGAGGAACTTACAGTGCAAGTATATGCTATCCCCTTCAAGCTTGCGATTAAAAAATAATTGGGGTACCTGCTAGGAATGGTGGGGGAAAATATGGAAATATAATTAGTTGTGTTGGCAGCTCACTCTTGAACATGACACTTTTTGCTTCGTATCGGGATGGGGTATCCTCCTTTTTATCGTTGACCTTCCTGGGTTGGGACGTTCATTTTTTCCTTTCATTTGATCGCTGCCGCGTCATCATGACCACTGATCCTATGGATCCAAAAGCTACCAAACTTCTTGTCATGTTGCCGATATGTTCAAGAGTTGTCCTTCTGTAGTTACACTTACACCTGATTCTCTATATCATCCAAAATAATTTTGCATCCCTCTGTATCATGTTGATGATGTGGCATACATTATGGCCCTCCTTCGACACGGTCGCTTCCTATCGACTTTAGCTCATTATCTAGGAAGTTGATCGAGAGACTCCCTTCCAGTACATTAGATATTGCATGCCCTAATGGCAAGTTCTTTGCACTCGACGACAAGTTCACATAATTGGCTTTCGATCGGGTGATTTCATGGGTGTTCGACTACAATTCCTTTATTCACATTCTATGAATTGTGATGATAGTACCTTGAGGACCATTGTCATTATTGGTGGTCTCTTTTGCGCTTGTTAACAGTTTACATAATTCGCTGGTAAACAAGAGATTTTCTAGCATGTTCGATGTCAACACATCTATTCACATGTTAGAATTTGTACTTTGAGGTCGTGTTGGAGCGCAAGACCCTGGGCTCAAATTACAAAAGTCCAGGTTGCAAGGTGGTGTGACATAATGATGTTGATATACATGTCTCTCTCTGATGGATGGCTGCAACCATAGCATGAGTTGTCATATGTGATCCTTCTCATTATTGGATGGCTGCAACCATACCTTGGTTTTGATATGATCCTCTTTATCGGATGGTTGCGCCCATGCTTGGATCCATTTACATGGTCATTCTCTGGATGGCTACGTCCATGCCACGACTCATGTATCATTTGAAAGAGTTTTTAGTTATGTATATGTATCTATACTTGCTTGTAGGTTTTCTGATGACAGACTCGGTTCCCCGCACTGATTCATAAAGCATTTCATCCCTCACTCTAGTTCGGCCTTCACGCTTTAGGGGGCATCTGTTACACAAAATTTTGTCACTGTCCCTGTACTCCCCATTCCATGATCCTGGAGGACCTCTACAGTGAAACCTACATACTTCCCCTTCATGAAGAAACTCCCATTGTGTCCCTCTTCATGAGTAGAACAATTCCATTTTGCATCATTTCCCAAAAATCTTATGTTTTTCCTAGTTTACAAGACCAGCGCTAATGACCAGTGTCCTCCTCGCACCGATATGCAGGGATTAACACTGTCCCTAGCACCGACCAGAGCGACTGAGCCTTGTTCCAGTCGCGTCGATCCTCTTTTGGAAAGTTTTTTAAATAAAGAGCCGAAGCTTCCAGCTCTAGAAGCTTCATAACAAAAGTCTGGTAAATGGTTGGGCCGGATGGAGTCAAGGATGTCAATTTGGGTTCTTTTCCCCTATTAGGATGGAACTACCTCATAAGATAAGACCTTCTCCCATGAGAAGAGGAACCATCTCCCATCCATTCATGCTGTATAAACCTCCGTTTTTTCCCAAGCACAAGCTAGTGTTAATGTTGGTGTGCTAGTGCTAATTAAGTTTGGAGTGATCAACAAGTTATTCATAGTTGTATCTCTCTAGTTGTGAGGGACAAGTGTGAATCTGGTTTAGTGTGAAGACGAAAGGGAAGAGCCTTAAAACTATCATTGTTGAGGCCATCATGGAATGCTAATGGAAGTGTGTGGGAACATGGTTTTTGTCGAAGGAGAACAACAACGTCAAGAAAATGGTTGTAATCTCTTCTTGATTTAATATCTATGAAACTATCGATCGATTTCCTACATAATATTTCATCTCACATGTTTATGGCTTAATGCTTCTTGACTTGTTAAGTAGGTTGAATTACAATTTGTCTATTATCACGGTTGTTGTTTGCTGTTGTTTACTTGTTTCAAGTGTTCGAAGAAGGAAACGGGAGATAGATGGAGCAAGCAAGCAAGGCCATCACCAAACGAGATAAGCGTACTAAGAGGTAGGCCCTCTTAATTGGTTCTAACCTAAGGAAATCTTCCATAGAATGTCTTGTTTGTGGCTAGACACGCTATCAGGCTAGAGGAATTGTTTGTGTCTGCAATTAGAATTTTACTTCACCACAATTTGTGGTGAAGTAAAATTCTAAGTGCATACACAAACAATTCCTCTAGCCCGATAGCGGGTATCAAATATTATACCGGTGACAAAGAAACAAGTCACGATCCATGTTTGTGTTTATTACTGTGATCTCAATCGTGCTTGTCCTAAGGATAACTATCACACTCCCTTTATTGATTAGATCATTGATGAATGTGCTGGGAGCAAATTTTTTCCTTTATGGACAGTTTTTTTGGTTACAACCAAATTAACATTGCGCCGACCGATCAAGAAAAGACAACTTTTATCTGTCTGTGGAGTACTTTCGCATACAAAAAGCTCCCTTTCAACCTCAAAAATGCTGGGGCTACATTTCAAAGGGCGATGTCTTATGCGTTTCATGACATTTGCAACATCATTCAACCTTACTTGGATGACCTTCCCACTCATTCTCATATGCGCCAAGATCACCCTGACCATATTTGGTATATTTTACTTCGTTGTAGACACTTCAACATTCAGTTAAACCTGCATAAATGTCTTTTCTGCGTTGAATCCAGATGGCTCCTTGACTTTATCATTTCCAAGGACGCTATTCGCCTTAATCCGCTTAAAGTCGAGGCTATTGTTAATTTACATCCCCCCCCATCTTCATTGCACCAACTCCAGAGTCTGCAGGGAAAAGAAAATTTCCTTCATCCTTTCATACCCAATTATGCTGGGCTAGATTCAGGATTTACCTGGTTGCTCAAGCAAGGAACGCACTTTCTCTGGGATGAGGTCGCCCAACAGTCTTTCGATGACCTCAAGGATGTCCTCGTAAATGCTCCTTTGCGGCATCCCCTGGATTATCATCGCGATTACTTACTTTACCTAGTTGCAGCCCCTAACACCATTGCTATGGTATTGGTACAAGAATTTTACTTCACCACAGGATCCCAGAGGCAACTGATAGGATAGTAGGAAATACAGTGAAGGTGACACCAACAAGGTTACCTGGTTGTCATGGAGGTTTGTGATGAATAATCAGGTCAACATAGGATAATGTTGGATCCTTTGTACTTTCTCACAAAAATAAAAATAGCCCACATGCTTAAAGCATGTCACAGTGATGGGAGATGCCATGAGTTCTTTGGTATTGGTTGGCTCATGTCTAATGATTCCCCCTCCTCTCTTGTCTTTCTTCCTCACTATGACTTCTATTATCTTCTTCTTCCATAAGTTATTGGAGTCAAACCCTAGGGAGATGATGAAACAGAATGTAGGTGCAGAGAGTATGGAATGGTGTGAGGAAATTGAGGAGATGAAAATGGGGATGTGTGATATGAGGGAGGTAACAGGGCGTAGTTTTGAAATGTAGGAGTGGTAGTGGGATTCTAGAAAATGAAATTTAGGAATGGGATTATGTTACTAGGGTTTTGAATTTAGTAGGACACCAAAACACAATGAACCACCATATAACTCAACTGTGGAGGAGAGGAGTGATATGATTTCAACATACTTGTTTGCTGGAGCATGTTGGTGACACATTTTGAAGCTTGGAGATGATGTAGTGCTCTTTGGGAAATCTTTGGACGTTTTCAAGCAAACACGCAACAATCTGGTGAAACACACAACACTCTTAACAGGCACGCAATGCCCTTAGGAAACGTGCAACATTTTAAGGAAAACGCGCAACACCAGTTCAAAACGCGCCCTCTGCCCCCGTTTTGCACAATTTCATTTAAAACTCAAAAATTCCCTTTTGTTGAGGATGCTTTGAGAGTGTAGGAGTGAAAATGAATGTTGAATTGATGTCTTTGAGGGATTTTATACTTGAATGGGTTTGATTTATGCTTTGAAAACCCATTTTCTAATGTTTCATGTCACTTTTCAAATTTTCACACTAATGCTCTTTGACTTCTGACTTTTTCCTTTGCAGGTGGATGATGTTGGCAATAGAGTTTGAGTGAACAGCTTAGGAATAGTAACTTATTACATATAATGAACATAAAATTACATAAATAAATAAAAATATTACATTTATTTTTTTGAAATAAAATTACAATCTGAAACCAAACCCATACTTTGGAATGAAAATTAGAGCTCGAGCAACCATAGTTACATGTTTGCAAATCCTCTTTGAATGAAAAAGGGATATTATTTCTTTCACTCTCGTGCTTTTTCTGGCCTTATGCAGTGAATGGTGTTTTATTGGACCTTGGAGGAATGAAACCTAGTGACCTAATGGGACCTTGAACAAGTAGACTTCAGGTGGACTTGACTGACATATGACATGATGACATGAGCCTTTAAAATGAATGTATGCTCAGCAAGACACATGAAGGTGTGCCAACAAATATAGATTTTTGAGGGAGAGTGAGGTTTTTGACTAGGGGTAGCATGAGTGAGTAAATTTTTGAATGAGGACCTAGGTGGAATGAAAAAAAATTCTGAGCGAGACCCTAATATGAATATGAAAAGAGGAGTTTTGATCACTGATGGTAGTATGCAAATACTGATACTAACATCGACCTTATTTGGGGATGGAAACTCCTTGGAGATGTCAAGAACATCGTAGATCAAGTGCCTAACCATGTGGGCCAATACGGTAAAAAAATCAATAACTAATGAGCATAACTAAATGCTGCAAACTCAAATGACATAAACTGACTTGTGACAAACTGAAAACTATCTCAAATTAAACTGAAAATTGAACTGTACCTTCAACTGCAAACCCTACTGGAAATTGACACTAAAAAAGATGCTCAGAAAGTTGAGCTTATACATCTTTAACTTGCTTGATTACAAGTTTTGAATCACCATACACGGAAATTCTTCGTGCACCTAACCTCATCAAGATCTTCAAAATTGTGATTAGCACTTTGTACTCTACCTCATTGTTAGTGCAATTAAAAGCCAACTTGTATGAGCACAATCTATCATGCTGAGGGAGATTACCTTGATGATGATGATGTGGACTTTGAATCCAAATGCCAGTACCTGCTCTGTCTTTCCCAAGAGCACCATCAAAGTCCATGGTCTAAAGGCCATTTTCCTCTTCTAAGGGTTGTACATCTTTTTTCTATTTTGGGTCATTTTTCTAAACTTTATCTTCTGATTGTTTTGAATTTTCTATTACCTTCTCTGATGGCTTTTCTGGATCTTTTTCTACCTTGTCCGGTGATGGTTCTGATGAACTTGGAAACCTTTCTTTCTCATGATCTAAAACTGTCCTTAAACAATTGAAAACCTCTAGTACATCTTTAATTTCCATAAGCTGACTATCTACATCGTTCAGTCCACTAGCATTATATAAAATAAAAGACTCTAAATATGTATGTACATCATTTATAGGATGATTTTTATGCTTATCCTTGCTAGTTATCATGAACTTCATTTTGGTTTCTCTGTACAACTTTCTCAATTGCCCGAAAACTGGGATGGTAGCATAGGAGAAGTCTAACCACAATGTGACTCTTGATTTCGCTCCCCAGGATCTTGACAATAACATGCCAAACCGTGGTGGTATATCTGCTACCACCACATCCATTAAAACATTCTTTGCATGGATTTGATCCAGGGATACTACCAAATCTTTGATTAGGCCAAGACAATGAACCTTACCATACCAGAGTAAAAAAAATACAAGTCATGGTACTCACGAGTTATATCTAGACCCAGCCTTTCCATCATGGCTTTTGGCATTAAATTATGGGAGGCTTCAGAGTCAAGAATGGAGTTGTGAAGAATGAATTGGTTGATTCTTAAACTGAGATAAAATGGAGGAACATCACTATCTCTTGACTGACCATCTATGGATGGACCAAAAATCAATTCAAGCTGGTCATCTTCAATATTAACCATGTCGGACATAGGATCAACTTTGAGCATTTTAACTATATCATACTTGTAATGGCTATTTTTGACTAGTTCAGTAAGAGGGATTGACACTTTCAACTTTGAAATTTTTGTTTCTAGATTGAAAGAACTAGATTTATATACCTCCCTTTGGACATTGTCTCTCTTCTTTGTTAGATCTCTTGGTATCTGATCCTTCTTTTGATTGTCATGATCCTTGTTTGGACTGCTTGTAGATGGCTATTTTGTTCTGCTTTGCTCGGCTGCTGCCAACTCTTTATCTTTGTTTTGACTACGTTGAGTATTTGATTTATGTTGGGTATCTTTCTGCTGTGATGTCCTTTTTTGAAGAGGAGTGATTGGGACATCCCTATTCCTCAAAGAATATTGATTTTGCTGAGAACTAAGTGCATTCAAATATCCTCTTTGATAATCATTGGTTTGGGTCTCCAATGCATTGTCACTTGCTAGTATGTAATCCTCATCTTTAGGATCCTCCACTTTCTCAACATACTTCTCATCTTTAGTCAAGAAAAAGGGATGGTGATCTTCCCTAAAGAAGTGATTTTCCTCAATGACCGGGTTTGTTTCATCATCAAACTCTCCTTGAGCATAATTCTGTTGCAAAGGTGTCCAAATTGGATATTGAGATGTCGATGCTTCAGAAGCTTTATGCTCTCTTTGTTCTATCCTGTACTGGGGTTGCTGATGGTTTCTGAAGTTAGGATTTATAACTTGGGGCTCCTGAGGTCTATCTGAATTTATCATCCAGTTAGCCATTCTTTCCATGGTTTTGATCAGTGCATCTAGCTTAAGATTGGTGGAAGAAGAAGGTTATTCTTTGATGGTTACTCTCTTTTCTGGTTTCTCATGTTTCAATTGAGACTTTTTAATCATCAAGTTTGCTTCCACACTTATCACATTGTCCTGCATGTCTTCCAGAGTTGTGGGATCTCTTTCCCTCAATTGATAAGCCATCTTCGGATCAAAAGCATCCGTGTAGTGCTGAAGTGGAAAATCGGGTGGAGGTTTCATGTTATCCGGAATGGAAATGTAGATCTAATTGAACCTTATAGTGAATTCCTGAAGCATCTCATTAGGATTCCTCTTCAATGTGTTTTATTCTGCCAAGATCTATAATGGATTCTTATTTTCCTGCCACCTGGCTAAGAACAACTCATTCAAACTCTGAGGAGTATCAATGGAGCCTACTGCCAAACCACAAGACCATTTTTTGATGTCTCCAGAAAAAACTATGAGCCATTAGTCTCATTTTAGCATCATCATCATCGACTTCCTCTAAGTCAATGAAATCAACCATCTTATCAATATGTTGTTGCATTGTGACTTCTGAGATGCCATCAAACAGAGGAAGCCTCTGGCCATAGGTCTGAGGTAAAGCTGCCAACTGACCAGGTAACACTAAGGGTGCAAATCTTGCTATAACTCCTGGAGAATGGTGGATGGGAACTGCAATGGGTTGTGTTGGTTGAGATGAAGATGGGGGAGGCAATGTGGATGCTTTTAGAGGTGTAGTAGAGGTTATGGCAGGAGATAAGAGCTCAAGTTGATACTGAATATGGGCCTTTTCAATAGTAATTTGTAATTGATCAACTAGGCTTTGAAGTTTCTCAAAATTAGACAAAACCTCGTGCTCAAGTTTTAAAGACTGAGAAGCAGCAGAAGGTCAGTTAAACAAAGACTTTGAGGTAGGAAGGTATGAGTCGAACTTTATGGGATCAAAAAATTCTTTAGTAAGACAAGACTCAGACTTTGAACGGAATAGGGATAACTCAAATTTAATGTCGAAAGGTATATCCTCAATACTATGTATTTGATCTGGCAAGGAAGTGGTCCTTTCCAATTTTGTGGTTTCAGTCTCGGGGAAAGGGACTTTAGGATTTCTTAACAATCTTTCAGGATTATCAACTAGAGAAGGAGGATTTGGGTCAGGGTTTGACCTGGTATATCTTTTCGGAGCCAGTATCTTAACAGGGTCACAAACTATATGAGGTAAAAGACCTAAGACTTTGAGCTGAACAAATATTATTTTCAAAGGAAAGTCTTCAATAGTGAAATATAAAATTGGTAATGATTGAGAGCTTACCAATGGAATGAAGTCTGATCGAACTTGTGATTAGTAACCTTCTTCGCTTTTTGAACAAGCTCTGATTGTTTTCAACTGAATCAATTAGATCAGGATGCAGAATTTGTCTCATTTGTCTCCTCGAGGCCAGCTCTATGATCTTGACACTGCAATTACTGAATCAACATTTATGAAGCTTAGTCCCATCATCTGGAGGACCAAACTCTAATGTAAACTAGTCGTACACCCAGGGAAAATGAACCTTTCGTCCCCAGCAACGGCGCCAATATGTTATCGCTCCTCCGAATCTCCAAGGTTGAGGAAGAGTCCAGCTGAGGTAACCACAGACCAACCTTTTGAATTGGTAGCTAGCCCTACCAAGCCGGAGAGGGCTCTCTCCACAAAATCACAAGCAAGAGGGCTAGATGAACTATGGTTTTAGGCTAGTTATAAAGTGCATAGGGTTTTGTTTGCTTGAAATTGGGTTGTTGGATGAGGATTGGGTCAAAGAGGCCAGGTCAGGGAAAATAAGATTAGGGTTATAGTCCATTCAATGGGGCAAGATATGTAGGTAGGCTAGCACATTAGGGTTTCTTAGGATGAGATGATTCAGACAGGTGAGGTGCTAGGAAGAGCATGAAATATTTATTCTTCCTAAACCGAAGAAAGATGAAAAAAATATGAAAACATCCCCAAAACAAAGCATGTGAGATGATTTCTTTTTATCAACTTGAAAGAGATCATACAATAGACATGAAATGGAATATGGAGAAAAAATACATTCATAAAAATGAAATTGAAGAAAAAATAATGTTAGACAACCATACCACAGGTATCCCAAGGAAATAGCTGCAATTCATCTATTATAATTGGCCAAATTATGATACAATAGTGTCTCTGATCAATCTAGCTGCATCCAACTGAGTCCAACCGTTGTCTATGGTGAAGAAAGGGACTAAATAGACCTGAAAACCACTTTCCCTCATCCTTAGGGGTCGAATCCATGAGGTGAGGAAGATATTACACAAAAATATGAACTGATAGCTAAATTGTAGGATGGTCCAAGTGACTCATTCCTATCGTAAGTGAACTAATTCATTATACCTCATCTGTTTGATTTACCTAACACATTTACCCTAGGTAATAGTAAAAACATGATAATTACATCTAATTTGATCATTTACATAGGTAAAATCATAATTTACCAGGGTGAAAATAAAAACAGGAGAGAAACTCAGAAAATTGGAGAAAACTGTCAAACACGCCCTCTCTTTGTCAAACATGCCCTCCAAGTTCAGGACTGCTTTTGGGTGCCTTCCCGGTGTCCAAATTTGCTCCAAGATGGCTTGTTTGAAATCCCTTCAAGTCTACTTTCTAGACATGTCTTCAGTTTTCAAATTGGAGCTCATTTGTCTTGTCAAAAACTCAATCTCCCAAGATTGGTAAACGTGCAATGCCTAAGCCAGAAATGAGGCAGAAAGATGGTTTTTTGGTGGTTTTTGACCTTTTTGACTGACTTGTTTGTCTCCAAATGCCTAGCAAATGCACAGGGTGCATGTCCTCATCACTATGAATCCAATTATGTTGACCTTTTTCTCATTAGATGCCCCAAAAAAGAGCACAACACCCTAGGTGTTGCACGCTTGACCTTTTTACGGTGCTAAAAATGCCTCAAAAACACATAAATTCACAACTTGAAAAATTTGCTCAAAACTTGCCAAAATTGATGGGATGATGGCTGATCATGTGTTTGAGGCATGGAGTGATGCCTTGGCAAGAATGTCTAGCCTCCTTTTCTCCTCTTTCTTGGTCAAGGCTTCAATCTTCTCCTTTGTAGCTTTGAGTTTTTCCCTGGAAATCCTTTCTTTGTAGGCGTAATGTTTAGCCATCTTCTTGTGAATTTCATTATCCCTTTTGGCCTTGAATAGGAGTTTCTCAAGATGATCGTTTACCCTCTCAAGCCAATACTCCCGGTTCTCATTCATCATTTTGGCAAACTGTTCATTTAGGGTGAGATGATTAGCTAGTTCAACCTCTTTCTGTTCCTCTAACTTCAATGCTCTTTTTAGGCCTCTAGTCCGTGGCCTTTTTCTTGGCACTTGTTCATCAAGTTGTTCACCATATTCTCCATATGCTTCATCAAGTAAAATATTAGTCTTTTCAGCCTCCCTCTTTGGCTTAATGAGCTGAATCTCCATGAGCTCTTGTTTGGTCTCAAATTGCTTGTTTTCCTGCTTATAGAACAAAATAATATATTTTTCCCTTTGCAAGTTGACCTGGAGCTCCCCTATGAGTGCATCCTTTTCTTTGATGACAATTCTTGTGCTTTCACTGTCATCATGCTCACTTAGGTCAACTAAGTCAAAATCCTGCTCTGTTTCATGGAGGTCTTCCTCCTGCTGCTGGATCTTTGTCTCTGTCATCTTCTCCTTGCCCTTCTGTACTTGCTTTGCTGATGAAGAAGGAAATGCCCCTCCCACAATCTGTGGGGAAAACACTTACCTATGGCCTTTGTGATAAGTATGTTCCATTATGCCCAAATCAGCCCTCTCAGGCTTGCTAATTTCACCCCTGCTAGGTGACCCAGTCTCAGTGTGAAATGGAGATGATGGTGGTGAGGTGGGTGAAAGAGACTGATTTGGTGATGATGTATGAATTGTAGGCTAAGGTGGAGGAATGGATGTGGAAGGATGAGATGATGAAGGTGCTTCTTGGCCATGCTAAATAGGTGGGACAATGAAAATCTCATTGAATATAAAGGTGTCCCATGCAATGTTAAGCTGATCAAGGTAATGGAGGACTATCATCTTGATGAGGGAGTGGTGAAAGATACTTCGCATTTGATGATCACAATATTTCTTTTGGGCAACGAATGACATCTTGTCAATGCTACAGTAAAGATAATAGGGTATATTGAGCATTATTAATCTTGTGAAATGCATGAGTAGTCGGATAGGATAGGAATAAATCCTAGAAAACCTACCCTCACAAGTGAAGTACTTCATGATGACTTTCATCACGGGAGAATAATTGTCTAAGAGGTAAGAGAAAGGAAAAATCCTCTTTCTCTCATTCTTGTACCTTGGTTTAATATATGGCTCATAATAGAAATGATCCAATTCTCCTTGTTTAAACCATTTTCCCCCAACATTTGGGATCCCAGAGGCAGCTGATATGATAACAGGAGATACAGTGAAGGTGACACCAACAAGGGTTACCTAGTTGTCATGGAGGTTGGTGATGAATAATTTGGTCAACAGAGGATAATTTTGGATCCTTTGTACTTTCTCACAAAACTCAAAACAACCCACATGCTTAAAGCATGTCACAGTGATGGGAGATGCCATGAGTTCTCTGGTATTGGTTAGCTCATGTCTAATGATTCTCCCTCCTCTCTTAGATAGCCTCCTCTCCTGTCTTTCTTCCTCACTATGACTTCTGTTCTCTTCTTCTGCCATGAGTTATTGGAGTCAAACCTTAGGGAGATGATGAAATGGAATGTAGGTGTAGAGAGTATGGAATGGTGTGAGGAAATTGAGGAGATGAAAATGGGGATGTGTGATATGAGGAAGGTAACAGGGGGTAGTTTTGAAATGTAGGAATGATAGTGGGTTGCTATAAAATGAAATTTAGGAATGGGATTATGTTACTAGGGTTTTGAATTTAGTAGGACACAAAAACACAATGAAACACTATATAATTCAACTGTGGAGGAGAGGAGTGATATGATTTCAACTTACTTGTTTGCTGGAGCATGTTGGTGACAAATTTTGAAGCTTGGAGATGATGTAGTGCTCTTTGGGCAATCTCTAGATGTTTTCGGGCAAACGCGCAGTAATATGGTCAAACACACAACACTCTTAACAGGCGTGCAATGCCCTTAGGAAACACGCAGCATTTTAAGGCAAACACACAACACCAGTTCAAAACGCGCCCTCTGCCCCCGTTTTTCACAATTTCATTTAAAACTCGAAAATTCCGTTTTGTTGAGGATGGTTTGAGAGTGTAGGAGTGCAAATGAATGTTGAATTGATGTCTTTGATGGATTTTATACTTGAATGGGTTTTATTTATGATTTGAAAACCCATTTTCTAATGTTTCATGTCACTTTTTCAATTTTCACACTAATGCTCTTTTACTTCTGACTTTTTCCTTTGCAAGTGGATGATGTTGGCAATAGAGTTTGAGCGAACAACTTAGGAATAGTAACTTATTACATATAATGAACATAAAATTACATAAATAAATAAAAATATTACATTTATTTTTTTGAAATAAAATTACAATCTGAAACCAAATCCATACATTGGAATGAAAATTAGAGGTTGGGCAACCATAGTTACATGTTTTAAAATCCTCTTTGAATGAAAAATGGATATTATTTCTTTCACTCTCATGCTTTCGCTGGCCTTATGCAGTGAAGTGGTGTTTTATTGGACCTTGGAGGAATGAAACCTAGTGACGTAATGGGACCTTGAGCAAGAAGACTTCAGGTGGACTTGACTGACATATGACATGATGACATAAGCCTTTAAAATGAATGTATGCTCAGCAAGACACATGAAGGTGGGCCAACAAATATAGATTTTTGAGGGAGAGTGAGGTTTTTGAGTAGGGGTACCATGAGTGAGTAAATTTTTGAATGAGGACCTAGGTGGAATGACAAAAAATTCTGAGTGAGACCCTAATATGAATATGAAAAGAGGAGTTTTGACCACTGATTGTAGTATGCAAATACTGACACTAACACTCCCAACCTTCTTGGATTCTTTGACCAACGCTGAGAAATCAATGGCCATAATATCATATAGCTCAAAAGAAAATGGAACACCCCACCCATCTAGTCTAGGACTTTTATCTTTCTAAAAACTATGCAACACCAATTACAACTCCTCCTCCATAATTTCCCTACGTTACTCTTTGTCAACCATTCTAGGGAAGTGTTCAATAATACAAATTAATTTTGCAATTGATGTTTATGGATGAGATCTAAAGAGCTCCTTAAAGTGTAACTTACCCAAATTGTCTAGTCCATTGAAGGATGAGACCTCATTTTCATCATCATCAAGCGGACTTCATATGGCGTTTACCATTTTCTGACTTTTAGCAAAGGCCTAAATTTTTTTTGTGTTTTCGTCTCCACGTTTTAACCAAATGGCCCTACATTTTAGGCTCTATTCCTCATCTTGGGATATATGAATATAGATATTACTTTTTTCAATATTTATTCATATCTCACTACACTCTTGGGAGGTGAAACCTTCCCCTTTTGAATTTGCAATAACTTGGAGCTTCCTTTCTATCTCCTACAGGTCTAGGACTTCAAACATTTTCTTCCTTTTCACCCATTTCTTTTTCTTTAATTTGATTAACTTTAGGTTTTCTTTGTATTGGGTTACTTCCGAGGTTCCCAAGCGGGGATCATAAGAAACCTAATGAGACTAAACAAGGTTGAATAACCTGTCATCCTTTAACCATGATGATTTCATGTTTAAAGGGTTGTCTGACTTCTTTGGGGCTCCTTTTGTATCCAAGAAAATAGGTGAGTGGTCTAATATTCCACTAGTTCTAGTCCATTGTTTGATCATAGGGAGAGAATCCACCAGTCCTTCAGAAATGGGTAATCTATCAATTCTATTTGCAATCCTGTCTTCCCCTATTCGACAATTCCTCCAGGTAGGAATTAATTTGACTGGTTCCACATCCACCAATTTATTATGAGCCAACCTACGCCTAAAGTAATCTACAAGGAGATATCGCCTAGCCATAGGACTTTAGGATTCTAAGGATCCAAGGTAGAAATTCAGATCACCACTAATGTTAACATAATTGGACTTGAGGAAATATTTATTCATAAGGTTTTCCCAAAATTATTTGTGATTTTAGGATGGCCCATAGATGTTTATCAGAGTAATTGTAATGCCCAAATCTAGGGAGAAGCCTCGACACACATAATAGACTCCATACTCTAGATATTTGTAACACATAGTTGTTTGGATCTCCAAATCACCCCAAGCCCCCCATATCTACCACGGGAATCTAAGGTTGAGAAACTCCATCCCGCCAAAAGGGCTTTAAGAATTTTTGATATAGGGTCAATGCTACCAAGGGTCTCCTGAAGCAATATAAATTTGGATAAGTGACTTCGACGAGTCTTCTCAAAGCATGTTTTCTATGGGGACATTCTAAAACCCATAAATTGAAGGAAATAATTTTCATTTAGGAATCCCTACAGGGGCTGGACTTGCTCTAAGTGCCCTTCTTGTAGACATTTGTTTACTGGAAACAAGGTTTTCACAAGCTTTCTCCTTGGCTTTAGAAAGAAAATACTTTCTTCCCGTAATTTATCCTTTTATATAAGAAAGGGAAATCTAACCAAACCCCTAGATAATACCCTCATTTTGGGGAGCCACCAACTAGGAGTGAAGATTATAAAGGACAAATTTGGCTTCATGTTTAATGATCCAGGTGGATATTGGTGGCCACCTGCCAAGTCCATCTGGACTCCCACCATTGTTTCTCTCAACATTTTAAATTTCCTTAATTGCAGCACAACTTACTATTTTTAGCAGTTTTTCGGGTCTTGAACTTCTGGAGCCTTTTTGAGGCCCTAAATGACGTTTTTTGGGAAATTTGGGGGCAACATGGGTCCAGCACCATGGGTCCATGGACCGATGTTGCCCTTCCCAAAGTGGTAGTGCTCAGATAGATCTTTCTAACGAGCTATTGTACGTGTCAAATGGAGATCGTATGCCAAAGTTACGACCCCGAGAAGTTGATGTACCAATTTACTCAAATGGGGCCCACAGTTTGGCATTTCATCTTCTAGGGTTAGGTTTTGGAATGTTAAGGGTTTTCCATTGTTTCTCAACAATAAATAGGCCTTCGAGCCTCATTGTAACACAGTTCAGAGGCATGTAGCCACCACATCTCTTCTTAGAGATAAGCTACCATCGCCCTAGCCAGTTTATTTCCATTACTATCTGTAAGCATATTTCAGTATTTTACATTAATGAAATGAATTATTATTTCCACTGCATATCTGTGTTTATGGTTATCTCTGTAATTTGTTGCATTCATGTTTAAGTCCGGATCAGTGGTATCAGAGTAGTATGCTTTTTCTCTGTTTTTCTTTGCATGTCCCCAACGAGGTCGGGATATAAGGAGTTAGGGATTGAACTGGTTGAACCTTTGCAAGAACAGCCTCGCAAAAATCGATGGCCTCCCATGGCGGATGAGAAGAAAGATGAGGGGGTAGGAGATCCTATCAAAATCTTGCTTGAATAAGCCCTCGAGCGACAACAGAGCGCGATGATGGATAGCTTTGCCCAGATCCTTCAGTGGCTACCCAGAAGCGATGCATCAGCTTCCAACAGCTACTCTAGAAATGCCATGCCCTTTAAGGTACAAGTTAATTTTGAAATCCCCATATTCGAGGGTCAGATAGACACAGATGCCGTAGATAAATGGTTAAGTCTGCTAGAGGGTTATTTTTCTGTTCATGAATTTTCGAGTCGGGAAAAGATTGTTTTCGCTCTTCTCAAAGCAACCCCCCACATCAAGGACTGGTGGGAGACCTACTGCGAGCAGAAGTATGAAAATACCGACTCACTATTTTTAGCCGCACCCACCTGGAATTCATTCCGGGATGCCATCAAGGAGCAGTACTACCCAGTCGGAAGCTATGAGGATGAATACATAAAGTGGACCATGCTGCGGCAGGGAAGGGACCAAGATGTGCCAGAGTTCACCAATATTTTCCATACCCTTTGCACAAAGTTGGGTATCAAGGATTCGGAGCATCATTTGATACTCAAATATCGCAGTTGCTTGCACAAGTATATCCAGGAAGAAATAGAATTCTTGAACATCTCCTCGCTCGACACAGCATACCGATATGCCGTCAAGGTCGAGCATAAGTTTAAACAAAAGAAGCGAGACTCTGGATCTACAAATCAGAAGCAAGTGAAAGGTGACCCTAAACCACAGAACAAAGGATAAAGCCAAAGCGGGGCAGCCCAAGACAACCCGCCAAAGCTGCAAGCAAAGAACAGTGCCGCGAAGCCGAAAAAGGACACTGGAAAATGGTGTGAGTTCCACAAGAGCTCCACTCACAACACAAGTGAGTGTCGGGCCAAGCAGTCACTGGTGGCTGAGCTAAAGGTTTTAGAATCAGATGCATGTTTTGACTCTGAGTCAGAACTCGACAAGGGGAATGACAAAGGGAAGCAAATCATTGATGTGGATCCCAATGCCACTATTGCTACCACCAAGATCTAGAAAAATGAACCCGAAGTTCCAGAGGAGGAGTGTCTCTTCCACTCCCATATGTGGGTAAAGGGCTCCCCACTACAGTTCATTGTCGATAGCGGGAGCCAAAAGAGCCTCATTTCGGCAGAGGTCATGAAGCGGTTGGGCTTACCGACCACAGCACATCCACAACTGTACACCATCGGGTGGCTTCACCAAGGACGAGATCTTCGCGTGAGCTAGCAGTGTCGCCTTCCATACAACATCAAGCCCTTTACGGATGAGGTATTGTGTGACATTGCTCCCCTGGAAGTTTGTGATGTATTATTAGGACAACCATACTTGTGGAAGCGACATGCTGTGTATGAATCAAGGCCCCGTGCTGTTATTATTACATTGGGAAATAAGTTGTACAGGATACCAGAGGTAGCACCGCCTACTGCCATCTCTTTAATTATTGCAAAACAATGCAGTAAGCTCATTTCCAAAACCGGGAAATTTGTTTTCTTGATGATATGCCCTCAAGGAAAGAAGAAGACGGTGGCCACAGCCTCCAGACAGGGCCCCTCCGCATGACAACTACAGATGGACAAGGTCGTGGAGGAGTACGAGGACATCTTCACCTCCCCCGCAGGGGTTCCTCTGCACTGTCAGGTCAAGCACTCCATTGATCTGACCCCTGGTGCACCACTACCCAATGGACCAATTTATCAGTGCTCCATTTTGGAGAACGATGAAATCAAGAGGCAGATTCAGGAGCTGCTGCAGAAAGGTCACATCTGTCTGAGTTCATCGCCTTGTGGGAGCCCGATCGTGTTGGTACATAAGAAGGATGGGACTTGGAGACTCTGTATTAACTATCGGGCGCTGAACAAGATCACCGTTTGTAATAGGTACCCGATCCCGCGGATTGATGACCTCCTGGAACAACTAAAGGGGGCAAAATATTTCAGCAAGATCGATCTGAAGTCAGGATATCACTAGGTACCAATAAAACCCTCTGATGTGTGGAAGACTGCCTTCAAAGCCAAGGAGGGCCTTTTCGAGTGGTTGGTTATGCCTTTTGGATTGACGAATGCTCCTGCAACTTTCATGAGGCTAATGGATGACATTCTGATCTTTAGCTAGAGTTGGGAAGAGCACCTCCACCACATCCAACAGGTTCTCCAAACACTGCGGCAACACAAGCTATGTGCCAATTTGGAAAAATGCACTTTTGGCATGAACCAGGTTCAGTATCTGGGATACATTATTGATGAACAGGGGGTGCATGCGGATCCAGCCAAGATCAAAGTCATTCGGGATTGGCCATCTCCAACCACTCTGACAGAGCTCCACAACTTTCTAGGTCTTGCCAACTTCTACCGCAGGTTCGTGTTGGGGTTTTCTCATATCACTTGGCCCTTGAGTCAAGTCACCAAGGGAGGAGTGAAAGAAAAATTCTTTTGGTCTGAATCTCAACAGAAGGCATTCATAGAGTTGAAAGATCGCCTCTGCACGACACCAGTGCTCGCATTACCAGATTTACAACAACCATTTGAGGTCGAGACAGATGCCTCTGACTATGTTATTGGGGCAGTCCTTACTCAACACGGGCATCCAGTGGCATATCACAGTGAAACACTTTCAGACACAGTCCAAAAGTATTCCACTTATGATAAAGAGATGTATTCCATTGTGCAGGTCTGCCGACAATGGAAGCATTACATTTTGGGGAAGGAAACGGTCATCCACACAGACCACCGACCCCTGTAGTTCATACAGACCCAAGGGAAATTGCAGAATGATCGCCATCAGAAGTGGTCTACATACCTGCAATAGTTCCATTTGAATATCAAGTATAAGAAGGGCAGCACCAATAATGTTGCAGATTTCCTCAGTCGACCACCGATCATGGCGTTAACCACTGTGCTCAACTCTTGTGGGTATGAGACTTCTGATTGGCCACTTCTCTACAAAAGCGACCCAGAATTCGGCCACACATACCAGACACTCTTGGAGGGTCGGCATGTTCCAGATTTTCACCTCTAGGATGCCCTGTTATGCCACCTAGGTCACCTTTGTGTTCCTTCAAGTGAGCATGCCAAGATGATTTGGGAAGCACACTACAGTTGGGCTGCTAGACATTTCAGGGTCAATAAAATGGTGGCATTACTGCAAAAGTATTTCTATTGGCTGAATCTTCGACAGGATGTCGGGAAGTACATCAAATCATGTATTGCCTGTGCCATTTCCAAATCGACCATCAAGAAGCAAGGCCTCTATACCCCACTACCTACCCCTAGTCGAACTTGGGAATCCATATCCATGGATTACATGTCAGGCCTTCCTTCCACTGAGCATGGAAATGACTATGTTTTTGTGGTCGTTGACAGGTTCTCGAAGATGGCCATTATGGTGGCCTGCAATAAGAATATCACAATAGATGCCATTGCTAAACTCTTCTTTGAACGAGTGTGGGTGCAATTTGGGATCCCATAGTCTATCATCTCAGATTTGGACAATCGATTCCTCAGTACATTTTGGTCCAGTCTCTGGTCAATGCTGGACACCAAACTCACTAAGTCCACAACCTTCCATCCTCAAACTGATGGCCAGACAGAGGTTGTCAATAGGATGATTGTACACATTTTGCGCATGTACAACTCAAAGCATCCACACACATGGGACGAGAGCCTCCCCTATGTTCAGCACAGCTACAACCGAGCTCTTCACAGCTCGATTGGCCACAACCCTTTTCAGGTGGTCTTGGGATTCCAGCCCCTATGCCCCATTGATGTGGCCATGTCACTTGCAGCTACTCACACAGATTCAGCTCATGTCCAGTCCGAAACAGACAAGGAAACCAGCTTCATTGAGCACATCCAACACATTCGCCAACAGTTCCATGACATTCCGGAGAAATCAAATGACAAGTACAAGCAGCGACATGATCAACATCGGGTGCCACACAAGTTTCAGGTGGGTGACAAAGTCTGGTTGCATTTGCAAAAGGAATGCCTTACTGGAGCCTATCGGAAACTGAGACCACTCTGATATGGTCCTTACACCATTACTAAGGCTGTGGGAGACAATGCATTTGAGCTCAGCATTCCCCCATTCCTTGGCCTACACACAATGTTCAATGTGGACCGCCTTCGGCCATACTTTCCACCATTGCTAGACACATCCGACATTGCAGAACAGCTCATGCCCACAGAATTAAATCCAGATTGCATGGAACAAGCTGCAACTGATCAGATCATGGACACACAGATCAAGGACACTCGCCAACAGAATATCCAACTGTATCGAGTTGTCAAAGTAGGCCAACTCCTTCACCAGGGCAAGTGGCTCACCAGGGACCAAGTTCAGCAAAAGTTTCTTCATCTCATGGAGGAACTCAACGCAATGGGGACCATTTCTTCCTAAGGGGGGAGGAATGATCCAGGTAGATATTGGTGGCCACCTGCCAAGTCCACCTGGACCCCCACCATTGTTTCTCTCAGCATTTTCAGTTTCCTTAATTGCAACACAACTTACTATTTTTAGCAGTTTTTCGGGTCCTGAACTTCCGGAGCCGTTTTGAGGCCCTAAATGACGTTTTTTGGGAAATCTGGGGGAAACATGGGTCAATGTACCGATGTTTCTCTTTTCAAAGTGGTAGTTCTCGGATAGATCTTTCTAACGAGCTATTGTATGCGTCAAACGGAGATCGTATGCCAAAGTTGTGACCCCAGGAAGTTGATGTACCAATTTACCCAAACGGGGCCCACAATTTGGCGTTTCATCTTCTAGGGTTAGGTTTTGGAATGTTAAGGGTTTTCTATTGTTTCTCAACAATAAATAGGCCTTCGAGCCTCATTGTAACACAGTTTAGAGGCATGTAGCCACTACATCTCTTCTCAGAGATAAGCTACCATCGCCCTAGCCTGTTTATTTCCATTACTGTTTGTAAGCATATTTCAATATTTTACATTAATGAAATGAAGTATTATTTCCGCTGCATATTTGTGCTTATGGTTATATTTGTAATTTGTTTCGTTCCTGTTTAAGTCCGGATTAGTTATCAAGGAAGAAAGGGATGAAAGAGGATGACAATGAAGACAAATTTCCCTGTGCATAAGGGCAGGGACAATTAGTTGGAATGGGAAGGGATGTAGAAGTACTAGATGGACTCTAGCAGGGGGATGAAATAGAACCCGTAGAAACCACAAAGACAATAGATTGAATAAGAGGACGATTAGGACTAACATCATTTAAAATTCCATAGGAAATGGAGGGGAGGGGATCCATAAAGGTACCTTCATAGATGGAACCCATGTTGACTGAAGAAGGAGCATCCTACCTTATGCATTCTTTTGCTCAATGGAATACTTGATCAACAATAACATGAATTTGGCATTCCAATCTGGGCTTTGTAACCCCAAGTGTTTGAGAGTAAACCCTTTTCTCTATACCACAATCCTAAGTTGAACCAATGGGTATGTTCACCTTTTTCTGAAGGGGTATCGTTTAGTCTTTGACCAGGTGCCAATGTTTTTGGAACCACTTGCACTGATAAGATACCCCTTCATAGTCCAATTCTAGAAGACTAACCTCAAGTCCCATTTCAATCACTATAGCCAAACCACCTCAAAGATAAACATTGATAAGGGTCCATGCCATAGACTTATCATTTTAGACCAAGTATGAGGAGTCACGCTGCAAGTAAGTCCTCAGTAAATTTTTGATGTCATAGATGATAATCTCGTGCTATAGATGTGAAAGAAGGCCCAAGAGCCTAACCCAGAGAGGCACAATATCCATCCATTTTCACCTAGCGTCGAAAAGGGGTGAGCATGGTTTGAAGACCACAAACACATAATCGATCTTCCATACCCTACCCGAGATCACTTTAGCATCCTCTTCTTCCTAGAAGATAAGATGAGCCCATTGTTTGGCTAAACCTTCAAATTTCAAAGGAATTTTTATAATCGTAAGTACCTTGTTTCCAACCAATGCTTTGAGAAAAGTCATGTTGAATTTCCTCCCTCATACCCAACCAATGAAAATTTTTGTACTTGAAACCTCCGCTTGCTGAATGGCCACATCCGCTCCTAGAACTAGGGACATCTTCACATTTCCAACCTGCTACATACAGTGGAATTTTTTCCTCTTACCATATGCTTTAACCTTTTACTTTCAGTTTTTATAGATGCCATGCTCAATTAGAGGTTCCCTTACAAATAACTTGTCTTCAAACCCCCCATTATTTAAACTCCCTTCATCCATTGAGATAACCAGGTCTCACAAAAATTTTATGGAGAAGAAAAGGCCGAGAAAAATTGTGGGGGAAGGTTGATGGGAGTGCCTTGGGAAAAATAAGGCCCTCATTGAATCTAAACCCCTCTTATAAGCCAGAGTTTACCAGTGAAAGTTGTGGAGCAAACCCAAACTCCCAAGGTTCATAAGATGGAAGTTGAAAAAAGTAGGAATAGAGACCCTAGAGCTCCATGATATCGAGCCGGAACTTCAAGACATTATATCTATTCCTGGACTGGATGAATTATCAAAGGAATATCCCCCCTCTCTCCCTCTCCCTCTCCCTCTCTCACTCTCTCTCTCTCTCTCTCCCTCCCCCTCCCCCCCCTTCTCTCCCCGCTTTTCCCTCTCCCTCCCCCTCCGCCCTCTCTCTCTCTCTCCCTCTACCCTCTCTCTCTCTCCCCCTCCCCCTCCCTCGCTCTCTTTCCCCCCCCCCCCTCTCCCTCCTCCCTCCCTCCCTCCCTCCCTCTCTCTTCCCTTCCCCCTGCCCCTCTCTCTCTCTTCCTCCCTTTGTCCCTCCTTCCCTCTCTCTCTCTTCCCCTCCCCGTCCCTCCACCCCCTTTCTCTCTCTCTCCCTCTCTCTCCTCCTCCCTCTCTCCCTCTCTCTCCCTGCCTCTCTCTCTCTCTCTCTCCCCTTATCGCCCCCCCATCTCTGTCCCTCCCTCCCTCTCTCTCTATCTCCCTATCTCTCTTCCTCCATCCCTCCCTCTATATCTCTCTCTCCCTCCATCCCTCTCTCTCTCTCTCCTCCCCCTCCCTCTCTCCCTCTCTCCCTCTCCCTATCCCTCACCCCCCCTCTCCCTCTCCCCCCCCTCTCTCCCCCTATCTCCATCTCCCCCTCTCTCTCTCCCTCTCCCTCTCCATCTCTCCCCCCCTCTCTCTCCCTCCCTCTCTCCCTCTCTCCCTCCCTCCCTCTCTCTCCCTCCCTTTTCCCCTCCATCCCTCTCTCTCTCTCTCTCTCTCTCTCTCCCCCTTGCTCCCCCCCTCTGTTCCTCCCTCCTCCCCTCTCTCTCCCTCCCTCCCCCCTCTCTCTGTCTCCCCTTCTCTCTCTCCCTCTCTCCCCCCATATCACCACACCCCCCGCCACTCCCCCCACCCCCCGCCACTCCCCCCCTCCCGACTCCCCCCCGTCTCTCTCAATATCCCTTCATCCCTACCTCCCTTCATCTCCATCCCTCTCCCCACCCCCTCCCTCTCTCTCTCCCCACCCCCTCCCTCTCTCTCTCCATCTCCATCTCTCTCTCTCCTCTCTCTCTCTCTCTCTCTCTCTCTCTCTCTCTCTCTCTCTCTCCCCCCCTCCCTCTCCTCTCTCTCTCTCTCTCTCTCTCTCTCTCTCTCTCTCTCTCTCTCTCCCTCTTAATCATTAAATTAATGTAATGTATCATTTAAAAAATATACCATTTTTTCTTACACTTTTGTTCGCATAATAATATAAACCACCCATAAATTTAATTGACAATGTAATATTTTATAACAAAAATTTAATAATTTTATATATGAATAAGGGACCATTTTTTAAACAAGAACGTGAGACAATAAAAGTCACTTATAATCAAAATGTCAATAAATAATTGTTACAATTAATGAATAATCCAACATCATACCAATGTCTAATTTTTACAAACAAAAATTTGGAAATATAAAACTTGCCACATTCCATTATATTCATAATGATTCATCACTTGAACCATTGCCATTGCTCAATCTTTGTGCATGCCTCTTCTATTCATCACTAACATGGGATATTATACTTGGTTTACTTGTGATTTCTTATTAATAAGCTTGCTTTTGTTTCCCTTCTTCAAGACCCATCTACAAAATATAAAAATTAAGTGTAATATCTAATGATTTATAATATAATATGCAATATTGTATAAATTGAACAACACACCATAATCGTGAATTGTGAATGGGTTCTTGATTCTTGGATTCAATGGATTGATTTTTGTACTATAAGTGGAAATAATGTTTAACATGTATTATTTCCACTATATCTATCATAGTTTATAAAAAATTCCTCATTTCTAACTTCTAACATCACTCCAAGTGAATCGATGACCAATTCATCATCATTCACATCCTTCATAGTTTCTTTCTTCACAAGAGGACCTTCGTTAAATCTCTTGTTGTTAATACTTACCAACATTCAATATATACAAAATGAAATGTTTGAACCCCATTGGCTAACACATTATTAATAAAAAATCACATAAAAAATTCATGTCCATAAAATTTTGATTCACCTAATAGGTGCATCAGGAGGCGTATATATGACACAAGAAGCAATAGATTATAGATGGGACATATGAGCTTCAGGGGGACGATTAGGAAGGGACATATCAAGCCAACCTTGCCTTGAATGCAAATGTTGTGCAAGAATGGCTTGTTCCCAATCATCACTATTTAGATTGACCAGAGGGGAAGATGTGTGTAGAGGGACATGAATGTCAGCAAGAGTAGGATGTTGAAACAAGGGTTGTTGTGATTGAGGTTGTGCCTTACACTGGTTTTGAGGCAACCCTAATTTATTTATTTATTTATTTTTAATTTTTTAATTTTAATTTTATTTAATTTTATTTAATTTAATTTTAATTTTAATTTTTAATTTTTAATTTTTATTTATTTTTAATCTCTGAACATAACAACTCTCTCAATATCTAAGAATTTTCTTTGAAATGAACTAAAATCCTTGGTCCCATTTCCCCTATGAAACCTAAGTGTTGATTCCTGTTTATTCCCCCTCTTCCCGTACCCCTTCCTCTGTTTCGATTAAAGAAACTCATTTTGCAATAGATTTCTTTTATTTATTCTTTACACACATGTGACAAATAACATGGCATCATTCATTAACTTGTGAACAAGACACTAATTTTTTTAAGAAAAACAAAGGAAATGGTAACTAAAGCAGGGACAAGGAATGCAATTATATATGCATATAATTAGCCTCAGTGGTGAATGAAAATAAAAACATAATTGCATGATACCCTGACTTAAAACAAATAACTCCCACGAAGCCCGAACATATTCAATAATGCTCGTAATATAATAACATATAATAAAAAACAATGTAAATAACTGTGTGGGATGGTCCATCTGAGAGAGACAAATATATTCATCATGTTTTATAATGGAGATACTGTAGACAAGGGTCAATACAAATATTTCTTGAGTGATAGATAAATACATGATTCCATTTATTTTTATATACTAATAGATCATATGGTGAGAAGGCAGTATAAATCCTAGGTGTCCAAACGAAAACAAATTAAAATAAGAAGGGTTCCATTATATAAATGTTGTTATACAAGTGCATTTGAAAATAAAGTTGGACACTAAATGAGCATGATTCCCTATGCATAGCCTTCTGTTGACAATGCTAGACCCGCCAACATTCAGGGGATCTCCCCGATAAGAAGTCCCAACTAGACCTCAAATCGTTTGGAGAAAGAGTCCCAATAGTGGGTGGTAGTGTAATGCCTTGACCGCATTAGCGTGCAGATGTAAGTAAGATAACGTTGGGTGAGAGAAAGTGGGTGACCTTGTGGAGAGTCAAGTGAGATGCATGGGGATTCTAAGAAACAAAGGGGAAAAGGAAGTGCACCCTTTAGAAGCCTGTAATAGTACGCAACTTGAAAGGAACACATGAGAAAAATGACATCAAAAGCTAAAAAATATGGAATAGTCCACAAATTAAAGTGACAGGTTAATCCAACAACAAAAATTCAACAAGAATTGTACAATTGCATACAACGTATTTCATAAGAAAATGTGTAAGTTAAACAACATACATTGATTAAGCAACCAGAATAGTCCAACTACAATAACAACATATGCTTGAAAGCGCGTTGGCTGTGATATTATTATTATAAGTGAAAGTTCCATCCATACATACACCATTGATGACCACTAAGCCCAACAGTGGAACATTACAGTCAAGAACACCAGCTCCTCCAAAGAAGTATACTCACTCTATCCTATGGAGAAGCCAAGGTTCATCACAATACTCCCAAGCCTTTTCTAAGCCTAAGCCTAGCCAAAATCTTGTCTCCCAAAAGTGATCTAGGTGGCTCTAGAGACACACACAGGACAAAGAGGGCTTATGAAAGCTCGAAAATAAAAGTGATCAGAATGATTTTGAAACAATACTAGAGCGTAGATCTCGTTGTCCTGATCGCAACAGTGTGAACGGTTCGTCAATCTGAGCTTGTATGAGGGAGAACGAGCCAGTTAAAGTTCTGGTCAAAGTTGGGTTGTGGGCTAGGTTTAAGTGTCCCACAATTTGACCGACCCAGTGGCATGAAACATAGCTCGCGAAACATTTTCCCAATATCCCTTATTTTCTAAAGAATTGAAAATCACCCCTCTTTTATATATATATATATATATATATATATATATATATGCGACCACCTCTGCCACCCCAAACCATATTACAAATTGAATTAATAAAAGGCTGATGGGCCATGACCCCTGCCGGCAAACTTCATCTAAACACTAAGAATCGACGGGCCGTGACCCCCACCGGTCCACCCTCCAACCGAACCACACATAAACATAACTTTAAAATGGGGTGGGCATGGGCCACCTCTAGTGGACCTGGCCCACACCCCCAAAATGTCACCATGACACTTTACCATAAGCCGAGGGTGGCGGGGCTCGAACCCGCTCGGTTGGTGCTACCGGCCTGCCTCCCGGGCACACTCACACACTCCCCCATGTTGACCCATGAAATGTGCCATGTCACGACCCTTTAAACAGTTAATGTGCCCATCCAACAAACGTGCCAAACCTTAATAAGCAACCCCATTTAATATGGTTACGGGATACATGGGACGGGCCACCCAATGCGGACCCAACCCCCACACCCCCCCCCCCCCCCACCAAAATTAAATGCATGCGGTTTTTTTAAACTATAATGTGTAAAAAGCAGGGGGGGTTGACCACCTGACCCCTCCTCAACGAATGCTTATAATTAACCACTGCGCCAACCAACCCCACGTGGGAATATCTGCCCAAAAGTTTATATAAAACTCATTTTTTAGTGCACCAACAAGCATGGAGGAACTGGGAGCGGGAACAGAAATTGAGGCGATATTTTTTTTAATTAATTTATTGCAGGTGGAACCATTACTGAGTGAAATTTCCAGGAGGGTGAAATTTTTGCAGTGTCCAAATTGGACAAATTTTATGTCGATATTACACCTATTGGTGACACGAACCCGATGGTGCAGTCAGTGTCCTAATCTGAGCAGCCGATTTGTAGGGGACCCAGAGGAGGGAATCTTTAAGGAATTTAGGGGGAATCTAAAAGATTCCTTCAGCCCCAAATTTTCATTTTCTCAGAATTCAGAAATTTCACAGTCGATTTTGCACTATTTGACATAAAAAATCTGATGGTGTGTTCATATTTTCCATTTGCTCATTTCATATTTCGGCCACTTTTCTAAGTGGAATGTAAGTGTCAGTGTTCATGTGTGAGTAGTCATTTCCATGCGATTCAATGTCGTGAGGTCGATGGTATGAAAAACTTCAGTAGTTTGACATCCTCTTCTTCAGATGGCCCCAGGATGTGAGGTATATGCAGTGTATTCATGTACTTCTTTTGCTATGCATTGTGCACATATCCTTGTTTGATGTTTGATGAGGGATCTTGTTTCTTGCTTGTTTTCATTATTCCTGCTTGATGTGATGCAGAATCATTTGTGTGATATACTTATTTAGTCATGTTTTGTTTGAGATCCCTTTGTCATTATGTTGATGGGATACTCATGTGTTGCCATGCATGTTTGCATTGAGATCCCTTTTTTTCCATGTTGGTGGGATGCTCATTATCATCATGCATGAGTTTGTGTCATACTGATAAGAGTCTGTTTGACTGAGAGTTCCTCTAGCGGAACATCTCTGGGAGCCACTCCTACGTGAGGGAATTTTCCTTGTATGATAGCGACATCACCTCTTATGTACATCATCACTATTGACAACACTTAATGCAGCGGCCTACACCATATTGACATAGGGGCCCGGAGATGTAGTCCCCCCTGGACGAAATCCATTATCAACATCTTGTTATTTCATGTGCTGAAAATTGTCATGTTCCTCTTCTTTATGGCATGTAGATGTATTCATTAATGTTTTTTTAAAAATGCAATTTAATACATCACAAAAGTAAAAGTGTTAAAAATAGCAACAAGAAATGCTAAAAATAACATTGCTATAAATATCATTTCAGGATATACTCCAACTCTGTTGGAAATAGCAAAAAATAGAAATGCTAAAAATAACATTGTTATAAATAGCATTTCGGGATAGATTCCAATTTTGATTTGTCCTTGAATCAAAATTGAGAATTAAAATTCGAATTTAGTCTCGCTAGCTGTTTGAAAAATAATTAATTAATTCATCTTGAGTTAATTAGTTGGAGAAAATCAAACATGAAGTCTTTGTGAAGACATGCAATAGTTATCTGTTTGATTGAGGAAGTTATCCCTTAATTAAGGAGATAAGGATGCTTTGTATTTGAGTTGTAATTAGTAGTTCAGTTAATTGAGTTAAGTCCAGTTAAATTAGTTCCAAACAGTTTGTGGAACTAATTTTGAGTTTAGTCAGTTAATGCATGCATCCATGCAACTAGTGTTCTCCAGATAACTTAATATTCTCTCATAAATAACTCATGCATGTCAGTTCAGACAGAGACCTAGTTGAGATTAAAGGAAGGGGCAATGTACTATCAGTTGGAGGAATTTTTCTATATAGGAAACTTTTCCATGCAGAAGGAATTATCTCCTTCAAGATTGCATAGTTATTTCAGAGGTTAGTGAGCAGTGTGTGAGGTAATTACACACAGGTGACAGCTTGAGGACCCAAGAGAAACTGCGCAAGGAAATAGGAGGCTTGCAGGATTGAAGGAAGGCATATGTGTTGTCTATTATGTCTATGAGAAATAGTGAGGGATTGTACTGAGAGATGGATAGATTGTGAGCTAAAGCTTTGTGTAATTTGGAGATATTTCCACTTGTATGATAATACAGAGATCGGGATTTTTAGCTAAGTCTTTCTCCAAAGTATTCTTCTGTGTTCATGTGTGATTGATTTCTTCTTCATCTGTTATATGTGTTCTATTTGATCTTGCTCAAAATCGATTAAGCTTCCACAGGTTTGTTTGTAGAAGTAGATCAAGTATTTTGCTTTAGTATATTGCATTGTCAGGGGATCTACAGTGAGAATTTCTACATTGTATCAAAGCCAAGCTTATCGGAGCAGTGAACAATATACGAAGAAGAGAATTCGAAGTAAAAAAAAATAAAATTGGGCCGCGAGTTTGCAAAGAATATCTGAATTATTTTGTGCAAAATTTTCAGAATTCATTAGTAGATCTGGATTCATTGAGAAAAAATACCCAAATTCAAAAAAAAATTCAGCTGAATTGGAATTCGGATGAGGGAGATATCACTGATTTAAAATCAACTCTTTTTCAAGAAAATTTCGTGACAACGGGAAAGATGACACAGATTGGTGTGCTAGCCAAGAACCTGTATGCACTTGAGGTACAAGATGCATGCAAAGCCTTGAGGATCAAGGAAAAGGTTAGATACTTGGTGGTTGATAGGAAGAGCAAATTACTGCTCAACATGCAGTCCCAGAATAAGTCTCAGACAATTGTGGAGGAGCCACAATTGGAGATGCTGAGAGGAGACTGAGTGGAGGCATCCACTCATGCAGAGACCTCCAGTAGGGGGAAATTTCAAGCCAAGTCAGTAGAGGGATCACATGCAACCATACCTCCAGGTGTGAGGTGGGGCGATGTGAAGTGATAGTCCCATGAAGGCTGAAATAGGGGAAGGATGCTTGAGGTACCCAGCCTCTTTGATTAGACCTTGCTACGGGAGCCCCGACGAGGAGTAGTAGGACTGGCTAAGTGGGTAGAGACAGATGCGGATGGAGCAGCGGAGGAAGCTTCAACATCAAAGGATGTTTCTAGCCCAACAGGGAGGTCAATTGGGAGATCAGTTACTTACTTCTCAGTAACTTAGTTGCAGTGCAACAATGGGTAACACAATGCAACATGATGAGAGGAGATGTAGTGCGGATGTAGTGCTAGGAGACAATACCAACAAAAACACAGAAGTAGCAGAAGGAATCAGTGTGATTGATGCATTCAGAGATCAAAGTGATAGAGGTTAGAGTAGTCAGATACTAAAGAGCACAGAGGTGCAGAGTTTTCAGTCGACAGAGGCAATAACAATCAGAGGCTATAAATAGAATTTCAGGATATACTCCAACTCTGTTGGAAATAACAAAAAATAGAAATGCTAAAAATAGCATTGCTATAAATAGCATTTCGGGATAGATTCCAATTTTGATTTGTCCTTGAATCAAAATTGAGAATTAAAATTCGAATTTAGTCTCACTAGCTATTTGAAAAATAATTAATTAATTCATCTTGAGTTAATTAGTTGGAGAAAATCAAACATGAAGTCTTTGTGAAGACATGCAACAGTTATCCCTTTGATTGAGGAAGTTATCCCTTAATTAAGGAGATAAGGATGATTTGTATTTGAGTTGTAATTAGTTAGCTCAATTAACTGAGTTAAGTCCAGTTAAATTAGTTCCAAACAGTTTGTGGAACTAATTGGGAGTTCAGTCAGTTAATGCAAGCATGCATGCAACTAGTGTTATCTAGATAATTGAATATTATCTCATAAATAACTCATGCATGTCAGTTCAGACAGAGACCCAGTTGAGATTAAAGGAAGGGAAAATGTACTATCATTTGGAGGAATTTTCCTGCATATGAAACTCATCCATGCAGAAGGAATTATCTCCTTCAGGATTGCACAGTTATTTCAGAGGTTAGTGAGTAGTGTGTGAGGTAATTACACACAGGTGGCAGCTTGAGGACCCAGGAGAAACTGCGCAAGGAAATGGGAGGCTTGGAGGATTGAAGGAAGGCATATGTGTTGTCTATTCTGTCTATGAGCAACAGTGGGGGATTATAGTGAGAGCTGGATAGCTTGTGAGCTAAATCTTTGTGTAATCCGAGGATATTTCCACTTGTATGATAATACAAATATCGGGGTTTTTAGCTGAGGCTTTCCCCAAAGTATTCTTCTGTGTTCATGTGTGATTGATTTCTTCTTCATTTGTTATATGTGTTCTATTTGATCTGGCTCAAAATCGATTAAGCTTCCGCAAGTTTGTTTGTAGAAGTAGATCAAGTATTTTGTGTTAGTATATTGCATTATCAGGTGATCTACAATGAGAATTTCTACAAAAAGGTCTTGGAAGGGTCCTTTGTCAAACCCGGACCCAGATCAAGTGGTATCAGAGAGGTCTTTTCATGGATGTGAATTGAAACATGAACAATGGAATGTGTAGTGACAGAGGATGCAAAAGCGATGTACGAGACCATGCTCAAAATTTCCAAAAGAGTAGAAATAATGTATGAAACTCTACAGAAAGAGACAAAGGAAAAGGAGTGATTCCAGCTTCAGTTGCGAGCCATTGAAGAGGCCCTGGAAGAATTGAAGCACAACAACCAAAATCTTCAAACAGAGAACGCTGAATTGAAGATGCATCTACATGAAGAGAGAAGAAGCATAGTTTGCTACAACAACCGCAAGCTAAGGATGAGGCCTTGGAAAAGCTACAGCATGACCCATGCAAGGTAAAATGTAATTCTTTGAATTCATGTATGTATCCTGCGATGATTTCGATGTTTTTGAAAATCATACCACATGAATTGGCTCCAAAATGTTGAACAGAATGGGGTATGAAGGAAAAGGCTTGGGCGTTAATGGACAAGGCATTGTCAACCCCATCAAAGTGGAGGAATTACCCCGTCAGATAGGACTTGGGTATGTCAGAAAGGAAGTTGGGGAATGTGTCGAGACACCTAGCGAACTACCAACAACAGATGATGAGAAGCCCTCATCAGTTCTTTCCAAATCGAACGAGGAGGTAAAATATGTTGATTTCCTTTTGGTTTCATCTTCACATAGTGTGATTTCTGTTGGAGATCTCATTTACAGGGACAAACATGAGGCTCCTTACCAGGATGAGGCATGAGGAGGAAAAAGAACTTGGTGTTAATAACCAAGGCATAACTCAACCACTGGAGGTTGTGTAGAGACCTCAATTTACAGGCATGAGATACACCGAGGGAGAATGCTCGAAGGTGTCAGATGCTTCCGAGACATCGTTGAAATCATCGAGGAAAGAGAATGATGGGAACACATCCCCATCATCCCATGGCAGGGAAAGAGCTGAGGCAAGCTCTCATCACCATACTTACACTAGAGATGGCAAGGAAAGGTATAACCACTCTCGACATGAGAATGTTCATTTCAATTATAATCATGTTGTTAATGATGAACGTAAAACATGGCATTGAAAAACATGTACCTTTTGTGGCTTACATAACCATACATTTTCTAAGTGTTGGAAAAGAATGACAACACACAAAAGGATGAGGTGTGAAAGACCCTCTCAACAAGAAGTAAAGAAACGTGTTAAAAAGATGTGGAGAAAGAAGACCTATTGCAGTCATTGCGACAAAAGTGGCCATCAAAGAGCCACTTGTTGGAGGCTCCATCCAGAGCAGCGCCTTAAAGACAAAGTGTCGGTGCATGAACATGATGAAGCAGTTGTTCGACAACGAAAACCGCCACAATAAGGCAACCCATTCACATTTATAAGTGAAAAATGGTTTATAGATATGTTAGCTTGTCATGGTCGCGCTTTTGTAAATCATTTGTTGCATTTTAAAATGTAAAAGTGATGATGTGTTTTCCATCACTTGTTCGGCAACAATGATGGCTGGTCTTGTTATGTGGCATTTTACACCTGAAAGTGATGTTGTGTTTCCATCACTTGTCAAAGAAAAATAGTGTTTGGCCTTATCTTTGTAAATCATGTGTTGCAGTGATGATGTGTTTTCCATCACTTGTTCGAGTAACAATGATATGTTGGCATTGTTTTCGTAGCTAGGGTATTATGTCCATCTTGATGTAAACTTGACCACCGAGTATGTCTTATAAACTTGTGGCAAGTGTGGGATGCTTGGGTCATTAGTTGGTCATGAAAGTCGAGCATGTAATTTGCAAAACAATGTACTACAGGTTGCAGAGGTTGCAGGTGTCAGCTCGTTGCTTAAGGCTTCGAAGAACAAAGGTGAAGGAGATGGAAGAGAGACCTTTCAAGACACTTGTGATGCAGATAACATACAGAAAAGTTGTAGATTGTTTTTCATGCTTTTGGAGGACAAAAAGCTCCTCAGTGGGGAGGATTGATCTAGGTGGCTCTAGAGACACACACAGGACAAAGAGGGCTTATGAAAGCTCGAAAATCAAAGTGATCAGAATGCTTTTGAACTAGGACCAGAGCGTAGATCTCGTCATCTTGATCGCGGTGGTGCGAACGGTTTGTCAACCCGAGCTCGTATGAGGGAGAATGAGCCAGTCAAAGTTCTGGTCAAAGTTGGGCTGTGGGCCAGGTTTAAGTGTCCTACAATTTGACCGACCCTGGGGCATGAAACCTAGCACCCAAAAGCGGTCGAAATTGTGGCCTCATTAATTTTCCCATTATCCCTTATTTTCTAAAGAATTGAAAATCAACACTCTTATATATATATATATATATGAGGTGGCGGGCCACCACCCCCACCACCCCAAACCATATTACAAATTGAATTAATAAAAAGTTGACTAGCCATGACCCCCACCGGCCAACTTCATCCAAACACTAAGAAACAACAGGCCATGACCCTCGTCGGTCCACCCTCCAACTGAACCACACATAAACATAACATTAAAATGGGGTGGGCGTGGGCCACCTCCAGTGGACTCGGCCCACACCCCCAAAACGCCACCATGACACTTTACCATAAGCTGAGGGTGGCGGGGCTCGAACCCTCCTGGCCAGTGCAGCCAGCCTGCCTTCTGGGCACCCTCACACACTCTCCCACATTGACCCATGAAACGTACCATGTCATGGCCCTTCAAATAGTTAATGCGCCCATCCAACAAATGCGCCAAACCTTAATACGCAACCCCATTTCATATGGTTACGGGATGTATGGGGCGGGGCCACGCAATGCAGACCCCCCCCCCCCCCCCCCCCCCCCAAAAAAAAAATTAAATGCATGCGGTTTTTTTAAACCGTAATGTGTAAAAAAAAGGGAGGGGTGGGGTTTGACCACCCAACCCCTCCTCAACGAATGCTTATAATTAACCACTGCGCCATCCAACCCCACGTGGGAATATCCGCCCAGAGGTTTATATAAAACTCATTTTTTAGTGCACCCACAAGCATTGAGGAACCAGGAGCGGGCATGGAAATCAAGGCGATATTTTTTTTAATTAATTTATTGCAGGTGGAACCATGATTGATCGAAATTTCCAGGAGGGTGAAATTTTTGCAGTGTCCAAATTGGACAAATATTATGTCGATCTTACACCTCTTGGTGACATGAACGTGATGACATAGTTAGTTTCCTGATCTGAGTAGCCAATTTTTAGGGGACCCGGAGGAGGGAATCTTTAAGGAATCTATGGGGAATCTAAAAGATTCATTGAGCCCCAGATTTTCATTTTCTCAGAATTCAGAAATTTGACAGTTGATTTTGCACTATTCGACGCCACACATCTGATGGTATGTTCAGATTTTCCATTTGCTCATTTCATATTTCGGCCACTTTTCTAAGTGGAATGCAAGTGTCAACATTCATGTGCGAGCAGTCATTTCCATGCGATCCGATGCCGTGAGGTCGATGGTACAAACAAACTCAGCAGTTTGACATCCTATTATTTAGATGACCCCAAGATGTGAGGTATATGTAGTGTATTCATGTACTTCTTTTGCTATGCATTGTGTTGCACAGATCCTTGTTTGATGTTTGCTGAGGGATCTTGTTTCTTGCTTGTTTTCTTGATTCCTGCTTGATGTGATGCAGAATCATTTGTGTGATGTACTTATTTCATCATGTTTTGTTTGAGATCCCTTTATTGTTATATTGATGGGATACTCATGTGTTGCCATGCATGTTTGCATTGAGATCCCTTTTATGCCATGTTGGTGGGATGCTCATTATCATCATGCATGAGTTTGTGTCATACTGATAGGAGTCCGTTTGACTGAGAGTTCCTGTAGCGGAACATCTCTTGGAGCCACTCCTATGCGAGAGCATTTTCCTTGTATGATAGTGACATCACCTCTTATGTACATCGTCACTATTGATAGCACTTAATGCAGCGGCCTACACCATCTTGACATCGGGGCGCAGAGACGTAGTCCCTCCTGGACGAACTGCATTATCAACATCTTGTTATTTCATGTGTTGACAATTGTCATGTTCCTCTTCTTTACATCATGTAGATGTATTCATTAATGTTCTTTTAAAAATGAAATTTAACACATCATGAAAACAAAAGGTCTTGGAAGGGTCCTTTGTCAGACCCAGACCTAGATCAACTGGTATCAGAGTGGTCTTTGCGTGGATGTGAATTGCAGTGTGAACATTGGAACGTGCAGCGACAGAGGATGAAAAAGTGATGTACAAGACCATGCTCAAAATTTCCAAAAGAGTGGAAATAATGTATGAAACTCTACAGAAAGAGACAGAGGAAAAGGAGCAATTGCAGCATTAGTTACGAGCCACTGAAGAGGCCCTGGAAGAACTAAAGCACAACAACCAAAATCTTCAAACAAAGAATGTTGAATTGAAGATGCGTCTACATGAAGAGAAAAAGGAGAAACATAGTTTGCTATAAAAACTGCAAGATAAGGACGAGGCCTTGGAAAAGCCACAGCATGACCCATGCGAGGTAAAATGTAATTCTTCGAATTCATGTATGTGTCCTAATGATGATTTCGCTGTTTTTGAAAATCATACCACAGGAATTGGTTCCAAACTATTGAAGAGAATGGGGTATGAGGGAAAAGGCTTGGGCATTAATGGCCAAGGCATTGTCAACCCCAACAAAGTGGAGGAATTACCCCGTCAGATAGGACTTGGGTATGTTAGAAAGGAATTTGGGGAATGCGCCAAGACAACGAGCGAACCACCAACAATAGATGATGAGAAGCCCTCATCAGTTCTTTTAGAGAAGGTAAAATATGATGATTTCCTTTCGGTTTTGTCTTCACATAGTGTGATTTATGTTGGAGATTTTGAGATCCCAATTATAGGGACAAACATGAGGCTCCTTACCAGGACGAGGCATGAGGAGGAGAAAGAACTTGGTGTTAATAACCATGGCATGACTCAACCATTGGAGTTTGTGCAGAAACCTCAATTTGTAGGCTTGAGATACACTAAGGGAGAATGCTCGAAGGTGTCAAATGCTTCCGAGACATCGTTGAAATCATCGAGGAAAGAGAATGATGGGAACACATCCCCATCATCCCATGGTAGGGAAAGAGCTGAGGCAAGCTCTCATCACCATACTTACACTAGAGACAGCAAGGAAAGGTATAACCACTCTTGACATTCGAATGTTCATTTCAATTATAATCATGTTGTTAATGATGAACATAAAACATGGCATCGAAAAACATGTACCTTTTGTGGATTACATAACCATACATTTTCTAAGTGTTGGAAAAGAATGGCAGCACACAAAAGGATGAGGCGTGAAAGATCCTCTCAACAACAGGTAAAGAAACATGTTAAATAGATCTAGAGAAAGAAGACCTATTACAGTCATTGTGACAGAAGTGGCCATCAAAGAGCCACTTGTTGGAGGCTCCATCCATAGCAGCGCCTTAAAGACAAGGTGTCAGTGCATGAACCTAATGAATCAGTTGCTTGACAACAAAAGCTGCCACAAGAAGGTGACCCATTCACATCGATAAGTGCAAAATGGTTTCTAGATATGTTAGCTTGTCATGGTTGCCCTTTTGTAAATCATTTGTTGCATTTTAAAATTTAAAAGTGATGATGTGTTTTCCATCACTTGTTAGGCAACAATGATGTCTGGTCTTATTATGTGGCATTTTAGATTTTGAAAGTGATGTTGTGCTTCCAACACTTGTCAAAGAAAAATAGTGTTTGGCCTTATCTTTGTAAATCATGTGTTGCATTTATGATGTGTTTTCCATCACTTGTTGGAGCAACAATGATGTGTTGGCCTTGTTTTCGTAGCTGGGGTATTGTGTCCGTCTTGATGTAAACTTGACCACCGAGTATGTGATATAAACTCGTGAAAAGTGTGGATGCTTGGGTCATTAGTTGATCATGAAAGTCAAGCATGTAATTTGCAAAACAATGTAATACAGGTTGCAGAGGTTGCAGGTGTCGGCTCGTCGCTTAAGGCTCCGAAGAACAAAGGTGAAGGAGACAGAAGCGAGACCTTTCAGGATGCTTGTGATGCAGACAAGGTATAGAAAAGTTGCAGATTGTTTTTCATTCTTTTGGAGGACCAAAAGATCCTCAATGGGGAGGATTGATCTAGGTGGCTCTAGAGACACACAGAGGACAAAGAGGGCTTATGAAAACTAGAAAATCAAAGTGATTGGAATGATTTCAAACTAGGACCAGAGCATAGATCTCGTCATCCTGATCACGGTGATGCAAACGGTTCGTCAATCCGAGCTCGTATGAGGGAGAACGAGCCAGTCAAAGTTTTGGTCAAAGTTGGGTTGTGGGCCAGGTTTAAGTGTCCTACAATTTGACTGACCCTGGGGCATGAAACCTAGCTCCTGAAAGCGGTCGAAATTGTGGCCTTGTTAATTTGCCCAATATCTCTTATTTTCTAAAGAATTGAAAATCACCCCTCTTTTAAATAAAAAAAAAAAAAAAATATATGTGAGGTGGCGGGCCACCACCCCCGCCACCCCAAACCATATTACAAATTGAATTAATAAAATGCCAACGGGGCATGACCCGCGCCAACCAACTTCATCCAAACACTATGAATTGAGAGGCTGTGACACCCACCGATCCACCCTGCAACCGAACCACACATAAACATAACATTAAAATGTGGTGACCCGGCCCACACCCCTAAAACGCCACCATGAAACTTTACCATAAGCCGAGGGTGGCGGGGCTTGAACCCGCCCAACGGGTGCAGCTGGCCCGCCCCCTGGGCACCCTCACACACTCCCCCACGTTGACCCATGAAACGTACCATGTCACGGCCCTTCAAATAGTTAATGCGCCCATCCAACAAACGCGCCAAAAATTAATACACAACCCCGTTTAATATGATTACGAGATGTATGGGCCTGGCTGCCCAATGCGGACCGACCACACCCCCCCCCCCCCCACCAAAATTAAATGCATGCAGTTTTTTAAACTATAACATGTAAAAAAAAGGGAGCGGCGGAGTTTGACCACTTGACCCCTCCTCAACGAACGCTTATAATTAACCACTGCGCCAACCAACCCCACGTGATATCTGCCCAGAAGTTTATATAAAACTCATTTTTCAGTGCACCCACAAGCATGGAGGAACCAGGAGAGGGCACAGAAATTGAGGCAATATCTTTTTAATTAATTTATTGCAGGTGGAACCATGACTGAGTGAAATTTCCAGGAGGGTGAAATTTTTGCAATGTCCAAATTAAACAAATTTTATGTCAATCTTACACCTCTCGGCAACATGAACTCGATGGCACAATTATTTTCCTGATCTGAGCAACTGATGTGTAGGGGACTCGGAGGAAATAATCTTTAAGGAATCTAGGGGGAATCTAAAATATTCCTTGAGCCCCAGATTTTCATTTTCTCAAAATTCAGAAATTTGACAATCAATTTTGCACTATTCGACGCCACAAATCTGATGGTGTGTTCAGGTTTTCCATTTTCTCATTTCATATTTCAGCCACTTTTCTAAGTGGAATGCAGGTGTCAGCATTCATGTGTGAGCAGTCATTTCCATGCGATTTGATGCCGTGAGGTCGAAGGTACGAACAACTTCAGTAGTTTGACATCCTCTTCTTCAGATGGCCCTAGGATGTGAGGTATATGCAGTGTATTCATGTACTTCTTTTTCTATGCATTGTGCTGCACAGATCCCTGTTTGATGTTTGATGAGGGATCTTGTTTCTTGCTTGTTTTCATGATTCCTGCTTGATGTGATGCAGAATCATTTGTGTGATGTAATTATTTCATCATGTTTTCTGAGATCCCTTTGTCGTTATGTTGATGGTATACTCATGTGCCGCCATGCATGTTTGCATTGAGATCCCTTTTATGCCATGTTGGCGGGATGTTCATCAGGGAAAATTTTAAGAACCCCCCCTAAATTTATAAATATAATAAATGGGCGAATCTCCATGGTATATAGGAAAAATGGAAGGCGATTTTATCAATAATATAATATGTATATATAATTTTTTGGCAAATCTCTCACCAGGCATGGCGAATATTTTACTCAATTATAAAATCTTGTAAGATCTTGGCGAGTCTTTCACTAAATAATAAAACTTTGTAAAGTCCTAGTGAATCTTAGCATAGGCTACATGCTGGTTTAATTCCCCCATTTAAATAGGCTACATTCCAGGTGAATACCATGGGTCAATACCATGTGCCATTTTGGTGAATACCATGGGTCAATACCATGTGCCATTTTTATTTTTATTAATTCTAATATTAGGGTTAATAATGGTTTTTTGCATGGTATTAATAACAATCTAGTCCATGGTATTTGTCCCATAGTATTTTGGCCATAGGTTTCACCTAAATATAACCCATTTTTTGAGTGTTCGTAAATGTAAGGTGACTTATGGAGTAAATATAAGAAAATGTTTTATTTGTTTACCATACCTCTCATTTATTTATATTTTTATTAATTTACCATACCTCTTTTACAAATATGGTATTTGGCCCATAGGATTCACTTAAATAAAACCTCTTTCAGAATGAGGGTTATGGACTAAATATAAAAAGAGGTTTTATTTATTTACGATACATCTAGTTTTTTTATATTTTTATTTATTTACCATACTGTTTGAGTAAGTATAAAAAGACGTTTTATTTATTTACCATACCTCCACTTTACTTATATTTTTATTTGTTTGCACCGTTACATGTATATAAGGTGACTTATGGAGTAAATATAAAAAATGTTTTATTTATTTACCATACCTCTCATTTATTTATATTTTTATTAATTTACCATACCTCTTTTATAAATATGGTATTTGGCCCATAGGATTCACTTAAATAAAACCTATTCTTGAAAATGGGCGAATGGATTCACTTAAATAAAACCTATTCTTGAAAATGGGCGAATGGAAGGTTGTAAGTCCTAATTTCAAGGGCTAAATTTACCTTTTTTACCCTCTCCCTTAAAATAAGGTGGGCTATTTGAGGTGATTTGTAAAAATGTACTATGATACAAAATATTCGCCCACTAAAAATTTAAAACCCCTTAATTTCGCCAAAGGGCGAACATTCGCCCCTAAAATTATCCTTGATGTTCATTATCATCATGCATGAGTTTGTGTCATACTGATAGGAGCCTGTTTGACTAAGAGTTCCTGTAGCGGAACATCTCATGGAGCCACTCCTACGTGAGGGCATTTTCCTTGTATGATATTGACATCACCTCTTATGTACATCATCACTATTAACATCACTTAATGCAGCGGCCTACACCATCTTGACATCGGGGCCCGGAGACGTAGTCCCTCCTGGACGAACTCCGTTATCAACATCTTGTTATTTCATGTGCTAACAATTATCATGTTCCTCTTCTTTACAGCATGCAGATGTATTCGTTAATGTTATTTTAAAAATCCAATTTAACACATCACGAAAGTAAAAGGTCTTGGAAGGGTCCTTTGTCACACCTGGACCCGGATCAAGTGGTATCAGAGCGGTCTTTGCATGGATGTGAATTGCAGCGTGAACAATGAAACATGCAATGACATAGGATGAAAAAGTGATGTACGAGAGCATGCTCAAAATTTCCAAAAGAGTGGAAATAATGTATTAAACTCTACTGAAAGAGACAGAGGAAAAGGAGCGATTGCAGCTTCAGTTGCAAGCCACTGAAGGGGCCCTAGAAGAACTGAAGCACAACAACCAAAATATTCAAACAGAGAATGCTGAATTGAAGATGTGTCTACATGAAGAGAAAGAGGAGAAACATATTTTTCTACAACAACTGCAAGCTAAGGACGAGGCCTTGGAAAAGCTGTAGCAGGACCCATGCGAGGTAAAATGTAATTCTTCGAATTCATGTATGTGTCCCGATTATTATTTCGCTGTTTTTGAAAATCATGCCATAGGAATTGGCTCCAAACTTTTGAAGAGAATGGGGTATGAAGGAAAAGGCTTGGGCATTAATGGCAAAGGCATTGTCAACCCCATCAAAGTGGAGGAATTACCCCATGAGATAGGACTTGGGTATGTCAGAAAGGAAGTTGGGGAATGCGCCGAGATAAGCTAGCGAACTACCAACAACAGATGATGAGAAGCCCTCATCAGTTCTTTCCAAATCGACAGAGGAGGTAAAAGATGTTGATTTCCTTTTGGTTTCATCTTCAAATAATGTGATTTATGTTGGAGATTTGGAGATCCCAATTACAGGGACAAACATGAGGCTCCTTACCAGGACGAGGCACGAGGAGGAAAAAGAACTTGGTGTTAATAACCGGGGCATAAGTCAACCATTGGAGGTTGTGCAGAGACCTCAATTTGCAGGCTTGAGATACACCGAGGGAGAATGCTCGAAGGTGTCAGATGCTTCCAAGACATCGTTGAAATCGTCGAGGAAAGAGAATGATGGGAACACATCCCCATCATCCCATGGTAGGGAAAGAGCTGAGGCAAGCTCTCATCACCATACCTACACTAGAGACGGCAAGGAAAGGTATAACCACTCTCGACATTCAAACGTTCATTTCAATTATAATCATGTTGTTAATGATGAACGTAAAACATGGCATTGAAAAACATGTACCTTTTGTGGATTACATAACCACACATTTTCTAAGTGTTGGAAAAGAATGACAACACACAAAAGGATGAGGCATGAAAGACCCTCTCAACAACAGGTAAAGAAACATGTTAAATAGATCTGGAGAAAGAAGATCTATTGTAGTCATTGTGACAGAAGTGGCCATTAAAGAGCCACTTTTTGGAGGCTCCATCCAGAGCAGTGCCTTAAATACAAAGTGTTGGTGCATGAACTTGATGAAGTAGTTGCTCGACAATGAAAACCACCACAAGAAGGCGACCCATTCACATTGATAAGTGAAAAATGGTTTCTAGACATGTTAGCTTGTCATGGTCGCCCTTTTTTAAATCATTTGTTGCATTTTAAAATGGAAAAGTGATGATGTTTTTTCCATCTCTTGTTAGGCAACAATGATGTTTGGTATTATTATGTGGCATTTTACACTCTGAAAGTGATGTTGTGTTTCCATCACTTGTCAAAGAAAAATAGTGCTTGGCCTTATCTTTGTAAATCATGTATTGTAGTGATGATGTGTTTTCCATCACTTGTTGGAGCAACAATGATATATTGACCTTGTTTTCATAGTTGGGGTATTGTGTCCATCTAGATGTAAACTTGACCACCGAGTATGTGTTATAAACTCGTGGCAAGTGTGGGACGCTTTGGCCATTAGTTGGTCATGAAAGTGAAGCATGTAATTTGCAAAAAAATGTACTACAGGTTGCAGGTGTCGGATCGTCGCTTAAGGCTCCGAAGAACAAAGGTGAGGGGGATGGAAGCGAGACCTTTCAGGACGCTTGTGATGCAGACAAGGTACATAAAAGTTGCAAATTGTTTTTCATGCTTTTGGGGGACCAAAAGCTCCTCAGTGGGGAGGATTGATCTAGGTGGCTCCAGAGATACAAATAGGACAAAGAGGGCTTATGAAGGCTTGAAAATCAAAGTGATTAGAATGCTTTCGAAATAGGACCAGAGCGTAGATCTTGTCGTCCTGATCGTGGTGATGTGAACGGTTCGTCAATCCGAGCTTGTATGAGGGAGAACGAGGCAGTAAAAGTTCTGGTCAAAGTTGGGCTGTGGGCCAGGTTTAAGTGTCCTACAATTTGACCAACCCCAGGGCATGCAACCTAGCTCCCGAAAGCGGTCAAAATTGCAGCCTTGTTAATTTTCCCAATATCCATTATTTTATAAAGAATTGAAAATAACCCATCTTTTAAATAAATAAATAAAAAATATATGTGAGGTGGTGGGCCACCACCCCTACCACCCCAAACTATATTAAAAATTCAATTAATAAAAGGCCGATAGGCCATGACCCCCGCCGGCCAACTTCATCCAAACCTAAGAACCGACGGGTCGTGACCCCCGCTGGTCCACCCTCCAACTGAACCACACATAAACATAACATTAAAATGGGGTGGGCACAGGCCACCTCTGGTGGACCCGGCCCACACCCCCAAAATGCCACCATGACACTTTACCATAAGCCGAGGATGGCAGGGCTCGAACCCGCCCGGCCGGTGCGGCCGGCCTACCTCCTGGGCACCCTCACACACCCCCCCACGTTGACCCATGAAACGTACCATGTCACGCCCCTTCACACAGTTAATGCACCCATCCAACAAACGCGCCAATCCTTAATATGCAACCCCATTTAATATGGTAATGGGATGTATGGGGCAGGACACCCAATGCGGACCCGACCCCCCCCCCCCCCCCCCCCCCCCCCCCCCCTCCCAAAAAAAATTAAATGCATGCGGATTTTTTAAACTGTAACATTTAGAAAAAGGGAGGGGCGGGGTTTGACCACCCGACCCCTCCTCAACGAATGCTTATAATTAACCACTGTGCCAACCAACCCCACATGGCAATATTCACCGAGAAGTTTATATAAAATCATTTTTCAGTGCACCCACAAGCATGGAGGAACTATGAGTGGGCACAAAAATCGAGGTGATATTTATTTTAATTAATTTATTGCAGGTGGAACCATGACTGAGCGAAATTTCCAGGAGGGTGAAATTTTTGCAGTGTCCAAATTGGAAATTTTTTATGTCGCTCTTACACCTCTCAGCGACACGAACCTGATGGTGCAGTTAGTTTCCTGATCTGAGCAACTAATTTGCAGGGGCCCCGGAGGAGGGAATCTTTAAGGAATCTAGGGGGAATCTAAAAGATTCCTTGAGCCCCAGATTTTCATTTTCTCAAAATTTAGAAATTTGACAGTCGATTTTGCACTATTCGATGCCACAAATCTGATGGTGTGTTCAGATTTTCCATTTGCTCATTTCATATTTCGGCCACTTTTCTAAGTGGAATGTAAGTGTCAACATTCATGTGCGAGCAATCATTTCCATGCGATTCGATGCCGTGAGGTTGATGGTACGAACAAATTCAGCAATTTGACATCCTCTTATTTAGATGACCCCAGGATGTGAGGTATATGTAGTGTATTCATGTACTTCTTTTTCTATGCATTGTGCTGCATAGATCCTTGTTTGATGTTTGATGAGGGATCTTGTTTCTTTCTTGCTTTCATGATTCCTACTTGATGTGATGCAGAATCATTTGTGTGATGTACTTATTTCATCATGTTTTGTTTGAGATCCCTTTGTCATTATGTAGATGGGATACTCATGTGTAGCCATGCATGTTTGCATTGTGTTACACTAAAATTTGTCACCATGACTATTTGTAGTCAGTATGGCTCCATCAATTGTCATACTGTCCTCCTTGGCAAGTCTTATACCTCTACTCCTCATGTCAAACTCCAAGAAAGAGAGAAAGTCTTTAAAAAGTCAATATAACTCTGGTTACGCAGTTTCTCTTACCCTTACCTGCGTGTACGCACCTCAAGTACATAATACCTGCGTAATTGTACGCTCTGTCTGTAAAGGGGTGGGTGCGTACTCCTGTAAAGGTCAAAAGGCGCAAGTTTTACTTCAAAAAACTTACTTGTGGTCGATTCTAGAGCATTCTAGAAGATTGTTTGACGTGGATTGAGCGCCTCCCGATGGTTCATGCATCCCAATGAAAGAGGAACTTATCCCATCAAGAGGGGAGCTATCCCATTGAAAGAGGGGCTTATCCCATTGATGGTGGACCTGATTAACTTCCTCCTAAGCACTATAAATACAGGCATTGGGCCAGAGGGAGGAGAGGTTGAAAGCTGAACATTCCTAAGGGTAGATGTTGCTGAAATTAGGACTCCCTTATAGAGCTTGAGAGGAGAGATTCCCATCCTTTCTTAGCTTCATTTGGAAGTGGGTGAGATGATCAAAGTAAAGGAGAACTCTTGCTGGACCCTGGGAGGGACCTGCACAACACCAAGGCACTGGTTGTAATGGTTTCTTTTGTTTCCAATTAATACAATTAAGTTCATTTTTCTCAACAAGTTGTTATATATAATTTGTTTCATATACTCCTTGGTCTTTATGATGAATATGTTTTATTATATGAGTTATTCAGGTGCTATGTAATCATTTGCTTGTTAGTGAATGCAGGTTTCAAAGAGAAGGAGGAGCTCATCTGGATCAGAGAGGCTCGGCTGCTACAAACAGCGTTGGACTAAAGGTATGCTTTAAACACCTGGTTGCTTGTATTTTAAATGCATATTTAGGGAAAGATAGTGCTTGATTGTTTTGTTTGTCACTAGAAAGCCTTAGCTTGTAGGGAGGTCGGTTTTGTCCGCAAAATTGACTCTTTCTGCATGACAAAATGGCGACTCCACTGGGAAATCCATGGATTTGATTGATTTCTCTTTTGATTGATACTTTGACCAGAGAAACTGTATTTTCTGTTTCTGTTTTTGACTTGATGATTGTGTGATTGGGTGAATTTAGTTAATTTTGAGTTAGTTTTCATTTTTCATAGTTTTGGGAGAGGTACGCACCCTCTGAGTTAAGCACAGTGCGTACTAGTACGCACTTTTTCTTTGTGCACAGAGCGTAGACGCACCTGTGTAAACAGGTTACCTGCGTGCCCTGTCAAAAACTTGAAAAATTTTAAATTTTCCTCTTTTTATCAGTTTATAATTTGTTTATAGGTTTTAGCCATTGCCTAGACCTGCTTGTTCCCTGTCAAAAACTTTCCTTGGTTAATTTCATTGGCATTCCTGCTCTAAGCTTTTATCAATTGGGTGTTTTGAGTCTCTTTTTGAGAAATTCTTGATTTGTTTTCCTTTGGTCATTACTTGGAGGTTTCTCTCAGTCCTTTCTCAATTTTGCATCTTTTTGCTTTTGTTTTTGCAAAAAAATTTCTCCCTCATTCGCCGGGGGGGGGGGGGGGGGCTAAATTGTGTATGAGTGTTAATTGCCTTTGAGTGCTTTTATTTTTTGATCTTTGGAACTCTCACCCAATTTTCTCGACTTGCACTTGATTGGTTCTTAGATTACATTAGAATCGTCTTGTGTTTGAGAATTCTCTTGCATAGATCACATTTGCATAATTAGAATTCTCATCTTCAGAATATGAATGAAAAATGTGCATAGATTACATTTGCATACTTTTCAAGTGAATTGTGCATAGATTACAATTTCATAGTTTACATTCTGAAAAATCAATCGTAGATTTAGATCAGTTTTCTTTGATTTGAATTTACACAAAAATAAAAATAAAAAAACTATTTTGGAATTGATTTGCATTAGAGAATTTATTATATTTTCTCTTAGTGATCAATTTTTTGCATTGTTGGAAGTGAATGGAAACTCTCTCCTTACTTTAGTTAGGATTCATCGAATTGAAAGGATTACGTTATCATATTTGATTGCATTCAGTTTTGAGTCGGGTCATAACACCATTGGTTTCGTATCCATTTACCCCATTTGAGTAATAACAGCCTTAATAACACAGTGCTTAATTAAAATTCATCTAGTAAAATTTTTATTTTCTAGGGCTCTGATACACCAACATAGCTTAGGCTAGTGTCTTGGAGTAGGAGAGTAATTAACTCTCCAAGACAGTAAAAACAAACAAGTAGCTGTATCTTGCGGTAGGAAGAAATCCAATTGTTGCATTTATGCTCTGGGAAAGCTCCTCTTAAAGGAGAAGCATGAGATCGTGTCCGAACCAGTGTGGGAATCAATCCTTCCTCATTGGGAAAGACACCAGATATTCACGTATTAAAAACGGTAAACCTCGGATTAACCATTGTCGAGGAGCCTGGGGTCACTTGTTGGTAAACCTTGGATTATGTCAAGGAGCCTTCAAGGGGATTGAGCTTGCTACTCTGCCCTTGCGTGCGTATCGGATCGTAGATTGTTCCCCCAGGTGTATTTGTCTCAGTTGGTAGCCTTAGTGACCATATTCTTTAGGATTTTTCCTAAGGTGACAGTGGTGGGAAGATCCCACTGTACCTGGAGCAGACGTCGGCTAGACTCACTTGGATTTTCTGGGGGGTTCACTTCACTCGAGACGGTTAAAGTGGAGGAACTTGTGCCAGTCTATTCATTAAGCAGGTTGCCGGGGTAACTGTTCCAACTGTTATTTCTGTATTGAATTCTGTGATGTTGGATTTCATCACCAACTAGTGTTTTCGGTATGGAAAGTTACTGTTTGTGTGTGGTTTGACTCCTAGATTTGATAGTGCGTGTTAATTTGTTTGTTTTTACTTTTAGAGACCATAGGTGTGAATTGTGAATTGTTAATTTTAGTTTTAAAATTGTTAATAAAATTCACTGAAGTTGAATATAATGGCAAATGTTCCAGAATTTACCAACCAAGGAATCCCTCTCGATGAGAATCCTAGTACTTTTCCTTACTTTGGAAATGTTGGTCCACCTTATATGGCTACTTTGTCATTACCTGGATTTACGATAGGTTTACCGATATGGTTATTGTCAACTTCGTTGGCCCCAAATACTCCAATTGTTCCACCTCAACCGAATGCTTCACCTCAACAGAGTTCACCATCTCAACATCACCAACCTTCTGTTGACCCTTTACCTTCTTCGCCTAATTTTTCTTCCTCCATTTCTTCCTTTTCGCTTGGTAAAAGCCTTGATGCTAGTAACCAGGTGGCTAAGAAGAAGAAGAAAGGGAAGAAGAAAAAGAAGAAGAAGAGGCAAGATAAGAAAGAAGTCAACCAACCAACCACGACTGTAAGTGTTAGTTGTGTTGAGGAAAACTCCGACATGCATCGTAAACCCAAATACCCTTGCAAGCTTTGTAAGGGTGACCACTTCCTTGTCAATTGTCCTGGTATTCCAAAGGTCTTGGAAGTTTGGTCAGAAAAATCACATCAACTTTCTATTGATCCATCAACCAGTGATAGTCAGGTTCCTGGGAAAAAGGGTAAAGTTAGGTTTCCTTGTAAGTTATGCAAAGGGAGTCATCAAACTCACATTTTCCCTCACATGGATGAAGCCTCAAAATTGTTGGAAAACCTTACTGTTCCACAGCAAGAATTTCCAACTGGTTACCGTAAACTTTCTCCCAACCTATCGTCAACTGACGGAGTGATTGATCTAATTTCAAGTACAGTCGATCACACTCTTCCATTGGAGAGTGAAACTCATGCCACTCAGGTTGATGATCCATTAGTTGATCAAGTGGTTGATTCAATTTCACATTCGGTCGATCCCACTTCCCCTTTAGAGAGTGAACTTCATACCGCTCAGGTTCTTCTTGTTACATCAGATTCTTCTACGCCGGGGGGCATTTCACCTGTTTCTATGGAACCCCCTCCAAGTACTGAGGTCTTTTCCTTTGATTGGAATAGACTGACAGAACCTCGTCTTCCTTCCTCCATCCCTTTCCAAATATTGTCAAGGCTGGTGGTAGGGACATACATCGTACACAGGTAGATGAAGGTGCTTCTGTTAGTATTTTATCCTCAACTGTTTGGAAAGCTTTGGGTTCCCCTCAGCTTGCGCCTATTACGCAGAATCTGAAAGCTTTTAACAGAACCATTAGTGAACCTTTAGGGATCCTTCCTAAGTTTTCTATTACCTTGGAAGGTAAAACTGTCTATATTGATCTTATGGTAGTTCGAGGTCCCTTGGATTTCAATTTACTCCTTGGGCGAGACTATGTTTATGCAATGAAAGCTGTCGTATCGACACTCTTTCGCGTGATGTCTTTCCCTCACAATGGCAATATTGTGACTGTAGACTAGCTTTCGTTCCCTAGTCTTGTTTCAACTACCAATAATATGACACCCCTAAATGTTCCTAATTTTAAAGTGGTATCTACCCCGCCACGGGTTAATTATGTGGCAACTGGTCCCATGTTTTCAGTTACCGATTTATGTGAGCCTCCCAGTGTTTTCTCATCTTCCTTTGATTTAGATCCGGTAATTGACATGGAAAACTCTATGGGATTATTTGAACCCGATGTTCTTATCCCTTTTGAGTCCCTTGATATGTGTTCCTTCCAAAGAACTATTCTTCCTTCTGATGAAGACCTCTTGGAAGCCATGACCAAGGTGTGTCCATTGACATGTCTTTCTTCCAATTGGAAGCCATGATCAAGAAATGACGAGGAAAGTTCCTTTTACTGTGTCGACCTCGTTAAAAAATGAATCAGTGAGTACGAGGAAAGTTCCTTTTACTGTGTCGACCTCGTTAAAAAATGAATCAGTGAGTACGAGGAAAGTTCCTTTTACTGAGTCAGCCTCGTTAAAAAATGAATCAGGTTCGAGGATAGTTCCTTGTCTTGTGTCAACCTCGTTAAAAAATGAAACAAGGATAGGTTATATAGGTAGATTGTAGAGAGTAGTTATGAGCATAGTTCCTTGTCTTGTGTCAAGCTCGTTAAAAAATGAATCAAGGACGTTATGAGCATAGTTCCTTGTCTTGTGTCAAGCTCGTTAAAAAATGAATCAAGGATTTTAGAGCATAGTTCCTTGTCTTGTGTGAAGCTCGTTAAAAAATGAATCAAGGATTTTAGAGCATAGTTCCTTGTCTTGTGTCAAGCTCGTTAAAAAATGAATCAAGGTTTTTTAGAGCATAGTTCCTTGTCTTGTGTCAAGCTCGTTAAAAAATGAATCAAGGTTTTTTAGAGCATAGTTCCTTGTCTTGTGTCAAGCTCGTTAAAAAATGAATCAAGGTTTTTTAGAGTATAGTTCCTTGTTAGGTAGATTGTAGAGAGTAGTCATGAGCAAAGTTCATTGTCTTGTGTCAAGCTCGTTAAAAAATGAATCAAGGATTTTAGAGCATACTTCCTTGTCTTGTGTCAAGCTCGTTAAAAAATGAATCAAGGTTTTTTAGAGTATAGTTCCTTGTTAGGTAGATTGTAGAGAGTAGTTATGAGCATAGTTCCTTATCTTGTGTCAAGCTCGTTTAAAAAATGAAACAAGGGTTTTGAGGATAGTTCTTTTCCTGTGTCAACCTCACTAAAAAATGAAACAACTCCCACGAGTCTTTCCAAGATTTCGGAAGTAAACCTTCATTTCATCCACCTGGTTGAATGAAATGAAGCTTGGGGGGCATGTACCTTGATTGGCGTCATTGTGCTGGGGGCATGCGAACTTATAACAAGCATAGTTTTTCATTTCAAGTTTGCATAAACATGAAACCGAATCCGAGCATAGTTCTTTTCCTGTGTCAAGCTCGTTAGAAAATGAAACAAATCCTCCTCTACTTGAGTCGAGAGTTTGACTAGATCTCATAAATGTTAAGTTGTATATTTAGGTTAGTTATTTCAGTTTTTTGCATAATTTTCTTACAGTTTTAGGTCGAGTCTTTCAAATGATCTCGTACATGAACCTTCATTCCATCCAGCTTGTACTTAGTTGAATGAAATGAAGCTGGGGGGCATGCACTCTAGCAGTTACGCTTAGGGGGCATCAAGCACAGTTTTCTCTCTGTTTCAAGCTTGTGTAAAAATGAAACCTATCTGGAGTCAATTTTAGTTATTTTCAAGACTCGTTAAACTCATGAAAATCCCGAGATTATTTTGCTATCTTTCATTCTCGTAAAACAAATGAAAATGTCGAGTTCTTTCTGTCTTTTCCTGCTCGTAAATTAAATTGAAAGTCGGCCATATGAGTACATTTTTTATCATTTTTTCGAACTCATTAAAACTTACGAAAAAATGAAAACCATGAGTACATTTTTATCATTTTTTCGAACTCGTTAAAACTTACGAAAAAGTGAAACCTTAGAGTCATCTTTAAGCCCTTTTCTGACTCCTAAAACATGAAAAGATTATTGAGCATTTCTTTTACACTCGTTAAAACAGAATTAAAAAGACGGTCCTCTTACAGCCCTTTTCTGACCGTAAAAACATGAAAAGATTGCCGGATTTTTGTCGTTTCAAATTCGATATTGGAAATAAAACGACGTGTCCTTGATCGCTTTCTACTTTTCAGATCAGAGACACTAATCATGAAAGTACTCCTTGGTCGTAAAGATCAAGTGGTTCTCTCAAGTATTATTTTATACTTTTTCGGGCTTGGGAGACACAAATTTACGAAAAAGGTCAACCCTGGAGTCTTCTTAAGTTTTTTCAGACTCTCTAAAATTGAAAAACGCCGAGTTTCTCCTATACTGGACTAGTTAAAATTTCACAGTAAAGGACCTGTTCGATTACAAACAGGAACAGACCACTCCTTCTTAGGGTTCAAATCTAAGCTAAGTTGGACTCATCCGAAGGATGAGCTTATAATCAAGCAAATGTTATCCTCCTCAAGCTTGTAAAAAAATAAAGAGGTACTTGCTAGAAATGGTGGGGGAAAAGAGAGAAAAATGAGCCTATTTGTTATCCTTTGTCTCAGAAAAACCTTATCACCACTCTTGAACACGACACTTTTCATTCACTTGGGTTGGGAAATCCTTTGCCTAATAGTTGATCAAACCACATTGAAAGTCTTCAGCCGGTTTCCGGGTATTAACTTTGGGTCAATTGTCACCAAGCCATTTGCTGTGTCGTTATGTGTTCAAGAGGTCACTGCAAATAAACCATTCATCTGCAAAATATCTGTCATCCATCTTGACCATCCCTGAGTTAGTCCTTACAGCTACATTTCTTCAACTTGATCTATGATTTCGTGTTGTGGGCTTGCTTGCAACGGATCGCTTTCTATCGACATCAGCACATTATCTAGAAAGATGATTTAGGAATCATCAATACCTTGAGATTTGCATGCCTCAATGGTAGGTTTCTCTTCTTCGACGACAGTTTACATCATTGACTTTCGATCGAAGGATTCCGTGATATGTTCGACATCAACACATTCATTCACATCTCATGGATTGTACTGAGTACTTTGAGAACCATTGACATCACTGGTGGTCTCACTCACACTTGTTAACAATTTACATCATTGACTGGTAATCAAGTGGTTTCTACCATGTTCGACATCAACTCATTTATTCGCATGGATAGAATCGTACTATTTCGGGAAGTAGAAATGAAGACCCTGGATCTAGTTTCCACCATCCAGGCTGCGAGGAGTTTTGTATTCATTATATAGTAGACTAATCATAAACAGATGGCTACGTCCATACTGTGTCTACATGAGTCTATGATTATGATGTACTGCGAAATCATTCCTATATCAGAGCAGTAGTTAGTTTGTTAGTTAAGTTTTCAATCTGAGTATGGGAATGCCTACCTCAGCGATGATATGATCTCATATATGTATTTTGTGTTGAATATTTGCGGGTTCCGACTGGGCTCTCCACAAGATAATCCTCGAAATGATAAAGTGCTTCACCCTTCCTAGATGATATGAAACCCTAATCTACTACAGGCTTCGCACTTTAGGGGGCAATCTGTTACACTAAAATTTGTCACCATGACTATTTGCAGTCAGTATGGCTCCATCAATTGTCATACTGTCCTCCTTGGCAAGTCTTATACCTCTGCTCCTCATGTCAAACTCCAAGAAAGAGAGAAAGTCTTTAAAAAGTCAATATAACTCTGGTTACGCAGTTTCTCTTACCCTTACCTGCGTGTACGCACCTCAAGTACATAATACCTGCGTACTTGTACGCTCTGTCTGTAAAGGGGTGGGTGCGTACTCCTGTAAAGGTCAAAAGGCGCAAGTTTTACTTCAAAAAACTTACTTGTGGTCAATTCTAGAGCATTCTAGAAGATGGTTTGACGTGGATTGAGCGCCTCCCGATGGTTCATGCATCCCAATGAAAGAGGAACTTATCCCATCAAGAGGGGAGATATCCCATTGAAAGAGGGGCTTATCCCATTGATGGTGGACCTGATTAACTTCCTCCTAAGCACTATAAATACAGGCATTGGGCCAGAGAGAGGAGAGGTTGAAAGCTGAACATTCCTAAGGGTAGATGCTGCTGAAATTAGGACTCCCTTATAGAGCTTGAGAGGAGAGATTCCCATCCTTTCTTAGCTTCATTTGGAAGTGGGTGAGCTGATCAAAGTAAAGGAGAATTCTTGCTGGACCCTGGGAGGGACCTGCACAACACCAAGGCACTGGTTGTAATGGTTTCTTTTGTTTCCAATTAATACAATTAAGTTCATTTTTCTCAACAAGTTGTTATATATAATTTGTTTCAGATACTCCTTGGTCTTTATGATGAATATGTTTTATTATATGAGTTATTCAGGTGCTATGTAATCGTTTGCTTGTTAGTGAATGCAGGTTTCAAAGAGAAGGAGGAGCTCATCTGGATCGGAGAGGCTTGGCTGCTATAAACAACGTTGGACTAAAGGTATGCTTTAAACACCTGGTTTCTTATATTTTAAATGCATATTTAGGGAAAGATAGTGCTTGATTGTTTTGTTTGTCACTAAAAAGCCTTAGCTTCTAGGGAGGTCGATTTTGTCCGCAAAATTGACTCTTTCCGCATGACACATTGAGATCCCTTTTATGCCATGTTGGCGAGATGCTGATTATCATCATGCATGAGTTTGTGTCATACTGATAGGAGTCCGTTTGACTGAGAGTTCCTATAGCGGAACATCTCTTGGAGCCACTCCTGCATGAGGGAGTTTTCCTTGTATGATAGCGACATCATCTCTTATGTACATCATCACTATTGACAGCACTTAATGCAGCGGCCTACACCATCTTGACATCGGGGTCCGAAGACGTAGTCCCTCCTGGACGAACTTCGTTATCAATGTCTTGTTTTTTCATGTGCTGACAATTGTCATGTTCCTCTTCTTTACAACATGCAGATGTATTCATTAATGTTCTTTTAAAAATGCAATTTAACACATCATGAAATTAAAATGTCTTGGAAGGGTCTTTTGTCACACCCAAAACTAGATCAAAAATCCTTTTATATGAGTTATGATGTTCTATTTATAGCAAAGGGTGGGGTGACCCTTGAAATTCCCCTTTGTGACTCTTTGACTTTCCTCATGAATCTTCAACTTCTTTACAAATAACTCATTACATAACACCATGACCTTTCACATTCCACTAATGACACTTGGAATTTCACTTACAACATATTTACAAATAATATTACATTTTCCACATCTACCCATGTGAGACAAAATAGGCTATAAACAACTTGACAAGACAAAAAAAACATGATTCCGAAGCTTGGGGAAAGACCAATTCGACAACCTCCACTTGGTGTATCTCGGTCACATATCGATGCCAAGCTTGGTATTGCATGATGGTGTCTTTATGAAAGAGGACTCTTGCCTCCATGGCATTTGGGTACATGGTCTTGGAACCTATTTCCAACTCGTTCTGAAGCAAGTGCAACATGGTGTTAACCTCGAACGGACCACTGACGTACTGTTGCATGTTGTACACGTTCAACTCCAAGTCTTCCTTGGTGTCCTCTCATCTTAGCTGCTCCATGTACTCATCGATATCAAGCCGGACTTGGTTCTTGGGTTTAGCCTTAGTGAGGGAATCGATTGATGGGATCATGTGATTTCTCACCGTGACATCCAAACTATTGTATAACCGCACATATAAGGCATGTATTCTACTGATGAATGGGACAAGTTTCTCGTAGTTCTGGATCAACATTCAGACCTTCACTTTCTCCAACTCTGCCCATGGCTTCATCTTCTTTGCTAAGTCAAGCAGGGCCCCTTTGTATTGCATTTTCAACCCTTGTATATGGACGATGGAAGCGTGTGTGTTCTTGAGAGTTTGAACAAAAATTTTGCTCCACTACTGCAGGCCATGTACACAGACAACTACTTTATGCATGGTGATGAATTCATCATAGAGCTTCCACATGGTATCACTAAGTGTTGATACTTCAACAAGTATTGTTGTCGTCATCTCCCCCAAAGCGTAAACTGGATTCTACTCTCATGCTCGGAGTTGTTCTGCCTCTTGCCTAGCAACATGCAAGTTATTTTCCAATTGTTCATTCTCAGCCGTCAAGTACTGAACATTTGAGTTTTTTTCTCCTGCATAGGCCAAGATGGCTTGGGCAAAGACAATTGGATGTTTCCTGGTGTTTGACACTATCACCCTTTCCTTGATGAATGTCCTCCTCTGCTTCTGAATTTTCTAACTTTTCGACCTGTATGGGCACTGTTGCCTTTGTTCTTCTTCCTAATTCTGCTTCTCTTCCTGTTCTTTCCTCCTCAACTCTCGTTCTTCCTTTGGTTCTTGTACTGCTTTCTACGATCTCAATTCTGCTACCCGCAAGCTCTATTTTTCTCTCTTCCTCGGCTCTGTTGTCTATGTCCTCTACTTCCTTTTGCTTCCGCTGCCAAAGATTCCTACATGAAGATTGAATCTGTTTTCACTCTGTAGCTTTATTCTCCCTCTATTATGTCAACAACTTCCTCTTTCCCTGATCTTGACTGGATTGCTGCCTTCTGCTATTGCTGCTAGACTTTCTTCCATGTTAGTGTTGAATCCTTTTCTATGAACAATTGAGTGTTTGCATATATTGGCAAGTTAACTGGCGCTTGCTTAACTATTTCCCCAATACTGCTTTCAGTGGTCTCTCTTGAAGCAACTCTCTTTGGTGCCATGGTACAATTCCTACTTGAGAGAAGTGCTTCATGAGTGTGGTACCTATGGTATAGAAAGGACACTCATGGCAATCAAACATTAACTCTTGCAAATATAACTTCATAGCATGATTAGGTAGCAATCAGGGCACTTGATGAGAGGGATTGTGCAATTTTGGCTGATAGGGGTGATTGTCTGACTATGGGAACTGTGCATTGCACAATCCCAGCAGTCAATGTGGAATCTTGATGATTGAAACTGCACAATGTGCAGTTTAGTTTGGGCCAGGGCTTGGGAGAGACTACAGATTACATAGTCTCAGTGGCCAAGCTGGGAGACTAGCTCCTGGAATTGTGCAGTCCGCAGTTGGAGCCAACCTAGGATAGACTCTGCACAATTCTAGAAGCTAAGACAGAGGCCTTGAGCTCCCAAATTGTGCAGTGCATGCAATGAAGTGTGAGATCCGAGCAAGGGGAGCCCATATCTACCCATGGGGAGTGTGTAAACAAGTAGATTTGAAGGGTGGTGTAATTTTGAGTGAAGATTTGAGTCTTGACTAAGTGTTGACAAATACATGTGAAACAAGTGCAGGAATCAATTAAATTGAAGGAAAACGAAGCATGTGAAGAGAGCCGCTACAACGGTGACCATTGGTGCAAAAACAGGAAAACACATGCGACACTTGGGAAAGGAAATATAAAACTTTAAACAACACTTCTACAAGATAAAACAAGTTAAAATGCCAAAAATCATTCAAAGAAATAAGTAAAACAATATTCTCACAAGCTAAACAACAAAAAGCGATAGAAAAAATGGTGAAAGACGATAAAAGAAAAACTCACCCGGAAAAGTGACGACGATGCTCCGAAGGTTCCTTGATCTCCCCAAGAATGCTAGAGCTTGATGATTGAATGTACACATGAGATCTTGAGGCATCCCTTACATAGAATTGAGCAAATTGGAATTTATGACACGTATGTTTGAGATCAAGGAAAAAACGACACTCGACAGAAACTTCTAAATATAGCAATGTGCTACCTTCGAGAAACTAATAATATATCCCAACTTCTTAGGGATGATTTTTTCCTTTTAGTTTTCTTCCTTTTCCAAGCAGGGAAAATTTTAAGAACCACCCTAAATTTATATGTATAATAAATGGGCTAATCCCCATGATACATAGGAAAAATGGGAGGTGATTTTATCAATAATATAATATGTATATATAATTTTATGTATATATAATTGTTTTGGCAAATCTCTCACCAAATTATATTATCTTGTACAGTGATGGAGAATCTTTCACTGAATTATAAAATCTTGTAAGATCTTGGCAAATCTTTTACTAAATAATAAAACATTGTGAAGTCTTGGCGAATGTTTTGTTAAAGTATGAAACCATATATGATAATAAGAAAACATATTCATTAAATTGTAATATACTAACATACATGTTTGGAAAAAGAAACATAATTTTCTCTTCCTACAAACAATGTTCCAAGTTTCAGTGGTCGTGTTTGTCAAGGTTCTTACAATACACTCTTTCATATCCTTCTATTAGTTTTGATAATATTCCACAACAAAGTTCTTGTCGGTGTTGATATTAACAACAAGTTTTGTCAAGGTAGGAGAGATTAATCTTTTCTCTACAACTTTTGTCAAACTACCACTTTTTTCAAGTTATCAAATTTCTTTCATATTCCATAGACTCCAACTGTGAGATAAAAAAAACACATCAAGTTTGTTTACCCCAACATGCAAACAAGTAGCAAGCCCCAACTATATTATATAAGAAAGTATTAGGTATCCCAAGGGCTTGAAGGGGATCTAATTGAAAGAAGTGACCATTGTGAGAATCCTTCCAATCAATATATGAATATATAAATGTAGATTTATTATTATTTTAATTGGAAATCTTCAATTAAATAATAAAATTTAATTACTTCTCTCCCAATCTAAATTGCTTATTAGCATAATTCACTACCCTCATAGGTCTCGCATTTTTTAACAACGTTGTAACATGTAGATTAATTTCCTTTTTGGTGAACAATCTCCACCTTTTAGGAAAATATGGTGCAGTGGCTCCAACCCTACAGATCATTAGGACAAACTAAGAATAGCACAGAAGATGAAAGGTTGTACAAACCAACTTATTTTTCAAACAACTAATCCAACATTAGTAACTAAACTTTTTCATGAAGATATCATATTGAGAGTGCTTGAAAAATGGTGAGAAATCTTCTGCGAGGGTGATGCAGAAAGAGTGCTAAGGTTTCATTGTTTTGAATTTTTTTTGTTAAATCAAAAAAGGTTGAAAAGCAATATTAATGGAGATATTGGTATTTTTTACTAAATTTTGTGAAGTGACTAAATGTAGATTTAACCATTCACCTTAAGATGTTTTTACAATATAATTTCCTAAGTCTATTTAATATCTTCATTATCATAAAAACCAACCTATATCCATCTTAACTCCACATCTACCACTCTTAGGGGGATGAAATCTATTTATCCCTCTGAGCACTTGGTAGACCCAGAATTAAGATGGATCTAAGATGATAGAATTTCTCCTTTAAATAGTCTATGCTCACATGAATACCATGGTATTACCATGGGTCAATACCATGGGTTATCATAACCCTGGAGCTTAAAAATTACTATTAATAATTTATAAAAATTAATAAAATTAATAATTGATTTTTATTTTATTTTTTATTTTAACCAAGTTAAAATGTTTAACATACATTAAATTACAACATCCATTTTTACTCTTGATCCACCAAGCCAAGAGAGGGATCAAATATTTTTTCACTCTATGCTAGTTTCCATATCACAAGCCAAGAGAGGGATCAAATATTTTTTCACTCTATGCTAGTTTCCATATCACGATATTTGATACCTCTCGGGGCTTAGTAGATCCAGAGTAAAGATGGATCTATGCTGAGTTAATTCCACCATTTAAATATGCTACATTCCACGTGAATACCATGGGTCAATACCATGTGCCATTTTTATTTTTATTAATACTAATATTAGGTTAATAATGTTTTTTTGCATGGTATTAATAATAATCTAGCCCATGGTATTTGGCCCATAGGATTCACTTAAATAAAACCTCTTTTTTGAGCCTTCATAAATAGAAAGAGGGTTATGGACTAAATATAAAAAGAGGTTTTATTTATTTACCATACATATAATTTATTTATATTTTTATTTATTTACCATACCTTTTGAGTAAGTATAAAAAGAGGTTTTATTTATTTACCATACCTCCACTTTATTTATATTTTTATTTGTTTACACCCTTGCATGTATATAAGGTGACTTATGGAGTAAATATCAAAAATGTTTTATTTATTTACCATACCTCTCATTTATTTATATTTTTATTAATTTACCATATCTCTTTTATAAATATGGTATTTGGCCCATAGGATTCACATAAATAAAACCTATTCTTGAAAATTAGGGCGAATGGAAGGTTGTAACTCCTAATTTCAAGGGCTAAATTTACCTTTTTTACCCTCTCCCTTAAAATAAGGTGGGTTATTTGAGGCGATTTGTAAAAATATACTATGATACAAAATATTTGCCCACTAAAAATTTAAAACCCCATAATTTCGCCAAAGGGCGAACATTCACCCCTAAAATTTTCCATGTTTCCAGGGAACTTTCCATTCATTGCCCGGAAAGATTGCATAGTTTTGGGAAGGATTGGGCAACTCTCTAGCTCATGCACTGCATAGTTTCTTAGCATAGTTGGTTCTGCACAATTTATGAGCTTCCTGATGGCCCACAAATTGATGGCTGCTATCTCAACAACTTACAGTGTTGTTACAAGAGGAACATCAATCATTGCTCTCTCAAAAAACTACAGTGTTGTTACAAGAGGAACAATAAATCATCGCTGTCACAACAAACTACAGTGCTGTTACAAGAGGAACATCAAATCATTTCTCTCACAACAAACTATAGTGTTGTTACAGGAGGAATAGAAAATCATTGCTCTCATAGCAAACTACAGTGTTGTTATAGGAGGAACAACAAATTGTTTTTTCCTAGCCACACAGTATGTAAAAACATAGTTTAAAGATCCCTTCATAACTCCCCAAGCAAGGATCTTTTTATAAAATCACTCACGATTTACCAAATAGACCATGCTTTCCATAAAACCCAGATGCCATAATTTCGAATTTCTTCTCCTTTGATCACAAATTGACCCACAAATTTGATGATGGTTTTCCTTTACAAATTTTCTTTCTTCTGTTGGCTTGATATAGAGTACTCTGTATTCTCGACTCTGTAATGTAAAATGACTCTTTCCGATACACAATCTTGGATGAAAAAGACTGGATTAGAAGATTAACTGAAATATGATTCTCCAGGTTCTCATTTAAATGTAAATAACAGAGAAAACACAGTGTAGGAATTCCTCATTCAACATAGAAATTTAAAGACCAAACAATTTCAATCTCCAGATATTCATATTATGGTTCACAAACCTCACAAACACATACGAAAATAATTGTCTCACACACACTTATAGATTCGATTTGCTGATACAAAAATCCACTGGTCTAAGAAATGTTGTTCAATTCACTTCAATCTCACACCAAAACTTCCAGCACCCAAAAATGTTCCTCCTCCCTCTCCAAAAACTAAAAACAATTGTCCAAGAAATGAGTTCATGGATGTGAACCAATTTCCCTTAGCCCTAACTACATACTAACTATAAAATCATTTCTTTTAACTAGATATTCCTAACTAATCTTAACTAAATATAAAAAAAAATTCACAAATAAACTTTAAATGTTCTAGCCTTGACATGTGATCAATCCTTCACATTGCTAGGCTCTTGGTCTGACTTTAATAACTTATCATTTTTATGTGCTCGACCTAATGCACCTGCATCAAACTCCCCAAGAAAGAAAATTTTATGAGATCCTACTCATAAGTTCTATAGAATGACTTGCTTTCTGTAGTGCTGCTTCATCCATCCAAGTAGAATCTTCCATCGGACGATATTTCCACTTCACAAGATATTCAAAGTATTCTTTCCTTATGGTCTTCTTGGAAACACATGTATCCAAAATCTGTTCAGCCTCTAAACTCTTTGCCACAGGCATTTTCTTCAACCACTGTTGTTCCTTTACTTCATCCTGGTCAATATTCCTAGAAGCTTGATCTGCATCACCAACTATGTAGGGATACAAATCTGCTACATTAAAAATGGGTGAAATGCCAATTCCTGGAGGTAATTCTAGCTCATAAGCATTTTCTGAAAACTTACAAAGGATCTTAAAAGGTCCTATCTTCCTCACTTTCAATTTGTTATATTCTCCCATTGGAAACCTCTCCTTTCTTAGTTGAGCTAGGACAACATCTCCCACTTCAAAGTTTACCTCTTTCCTATGTACATTTTCTCGTTTCTTGTAGTTGTTGCTTGTATTTTGTAATCTTTGTTTTACTTGCTTGTGCAACTCACTCATTGCTCTTGCAAAATCCTCTCCGTCAACACTTCTATGCTCAATCTTTCCCAGTCTCTTAGCTCACAAATTTCCCTCGAATGCATGCCGTACAAGATCTAAAATGAACTCTTTCCTGTGCACCTATTTGGTGATTCATTATATGTAAACTTATCCTAGGCTAGCACATGATCCCACTTCTTTTGTCGGTCACCTACTAAACTCCTCAACAAATTACCTAAACTCATGTTTACAACTTCTGTTTTCCCATCAAATTGTGGATGATAGGTTGAGCTAAATTTTAGCTTAGTTCCAAGTTTCTTCCATAAGGTCCTACACAAATGTTCGGTGAATCTTGTGTCCCTGTCAAATATTACACTTTTTGGCAAACCATGCAACCGAACAATCTCATCAAAAAACAAATTAGCCACATGGGTAACATCACTAGTTTTGAAACACAGAATGAAATGAGCCATCTTAGTAAATCTATCCACAACTACAAGGATTGAATCATTACCTCGTTGAGTTCTCGGTAAACCTAGAATAAATTCCTTACTCACCGAATCCCAAGGTCTGTTGGGAATGGGTAATGACATGTATAGTCTAGCATTCTGACTTATCCCTTTCACATGTTGACACACCCTGCACTTACTCATGTACCTTTGTACATCTGACTTCATCTTAGGCCAAAAATAGAAGTGACTCAACTACCCAAGTGTTTTCTCAACACCAAAGTGCCCAACCAACCCACCATTATGATTTTCTTGGACCAAGTTTTCTGTCATTGATAAATTGGGAATACATAGCCGATTGTTCTTGAACAATAGCCCATCCTACAACATAAACTCTTTCCATGGACTGCTGTCCCTATTGACTGGATTTTTACATGCTGCAAAAGCTTCTTTAAAATCAACATCAATTTCATATAAGTCCTTCAAATAATCAAAGCCTAAAATTTGTATTTGACTTTCGTGCATGATTAAGCATCTCCTACTCAAGGCATCGACAACCTTATTTGCCTTCCCACTAATGTGCTTCAAAATAAAAGTGAAATTTTGAAGGAACTCCACCCACTTTGCATGTTTATGATTTAACTTATGTTGTTGCATAATGTATTGTAAGGCAGAATTATCCATGTATAGAACAAACTCGTTAGGCATCAAGTAATGCCTCCAATGCTTCAAAGCTTGAACCACCGCATAAAATTCTTTGTCATAGGAAGAGTATTTATGTTTTGACTCATTTAACTTCTCGCTGAAATATGCAACGATCTTATCTTCTTGGCTCAGTACAGCTCCAATGGCTGTCCCACTAGCATCACATCTCACTTGAAAGGGCTGATTGAAGTCTAGCAACTTCAACATCGGCTTCTCAGTGATCTTCTTCTTCAATAGTCGATTTTTTTTTTTTATTCTTCAGTTGCTGTACAATAAAATGGTTGTGTATTCTTCTTGATGGTGTCAATGATAGGTGCACAAATGCCACTAGAATTCCTGATAAATTTTCTATAGAAGTTAACTAAGCCATGAAAACTTCTCGCCTCAAAAATCTTCTTAGGTGAGGGCCAATTTACAATTGCCTCTATCTTTTCCAAATCCATTTTCAAGCCATCCTTAGAAATGACTGTTGGCATTATGATACATATTTGGCACTATGACACAGGTGTTTTCCTTGATGGAAACTCACACAGATGATAGATCACATTTCAGGGTCACAAAATGAAGAAAGAGAGGTATACGCAGGTTCCCCATTGACCAAGTCGCGTGTACATGCGGGTTCGCAGAAAAAAATGCGCGTATAGCGTACACACGCACTTTCACAGAAGGAAAGGCACGTACATGTTGGAAAACTTAGTTTTGGTCCGTGGTATTTGGTCCATGGTATTTTGATCCATGGTATTGGTCTAAGGTATCTTGTTCGAACTGTTGACCCCAGGTATTTGGTCCAAGGTATTGATTCTAAGTGGTTTTGGACCATGGTATTGAGTAAGGCCTAAGTCTATAAAAGGAGGAGAAGATCATTAGGCAAAGGCACTCATGAATTGAATATCTAATGAAGAGCAAGATCTAGAATATAGGTTATTGGGTTATGGTGCACAGCTGGATCTAAATAAAGGATGAACTTGAGTGCTTGATGAAGGATAAGTTCTAGTGATGGGTCAAGATCTTAAGGCTTGAAGAGAAGTATCTTTGTGTGGTTTTGATCTTTTATCTAAATAACTGGCGCATGTTGTAATCTGTAAACAGGGAAAATTTTAAGAACCCCCCCTAAATTTATAAATATAATAAATGGGCGAATCTCCATGGTATATAGGAAAAATGGAAGGCGATTTTATCAATAATATAATATGTATATATAATTTTTTGGCGAATCTCTCACCAGGCATGGCGAATATTTTACTCAATTATAAAATCTTGTAAGACCTTGGCGAGTCTTTCACTAAATAATAAAACTTTGTAAAGTCCTAGTGAATCTTAGCATAGGCTACATGCTGGTTTAATTCCCCCATTTAAATAGGCTACATTTCAGGTGAATACCATGGGTCAATACCATGTGCCATTTTGGTGAATACCATGGGTCAATACCATGTGCCATTTTTATTTTTATTAATTCTAATATTAGGGTTAATAATGGTTTTTTGCATGGTATTAATAACAATCTAGTCCATGGTATTTGTCCCATAGTATTTTGGCCATAAGTTTCACTTAAATATAACCCATTTTTTTAGTGTTCGTAAATATAAGGTGACTTATGGAGTAAATATAAAAAAATGTTTTATTTGTTTACCATACCTCTCGTTTATTTATATTTTTATTAATTTACCATACCTCTTTTACAAATATTGTATTTGGCCCATAGGATTCACTTAAATAAAACCTCTATCTTGAGCCTTCATAAATAGAATGAGGGTTATGGACTAAATATAAAAAGAGGTTTTATTTATTTACGATACGTCTAGTTTATTTATATTTTTATTTATTTACCATACCTTTTGAGTAAGTATAAAAATACGTTTTATTTATTTACCATACCTCCACTTTACTTATATTTTTATTTGTTTACACCCTTACATGTATATAAGGTGACTTATGGAGTAAATATAAAAAATGTTTTATTTATTTACCATACCTCTCATTTATTTATATTTTTATTAATTTACCATACCTCTTTTATAAATATGGTATTTGGCCCATAGGATTCACTTAAATAAAACATATTCTTGAAAATGAGCGAATGGATTCACTTAAATAAAACCTATTCTTGAAAATGGGCGAATGGAAGGTTGTAAGTCCTAATTTCAAGGGCTAAATTTACCTTTTTTACCCTCTCCCTTAAAATAAGGTGGGCTATTTGAGGTGATTTGTAAAAATGTACTATGATACAAAATATTCGCCCACTAAAAATTTAAAGCCCCTTAATTTCGCCAAAGGGCGAACATTCGCCCCTAAAATTATCCTTGTCTGTAAATATGATGATCTGGGTATAACTGATGTCTGGAATTGTTGTAAAGTTTAAATCATCATTTACAGATCTGTACGCAGGTTCACTTTAGAAGAGGTGCATATACACCCTAGTTCTGCATATCAAAATAGCGTATACGTAGGTTCGCCTTGAGAAAACGACGTATGTATGTAGGTTCGACACATTGAAGTTGCATATACCTAATAAAATATGCTTTAGCTACTTCTGTTTGTTGTTGCAGTGTTCTGGGTTCTAGCTTGGGTTCTGGTTACTGTTACTGTATTATGGTTACAACATTCTGAGAAGTGATTGATTAATTCAGTTTTGGTTGGTGCAAAGGAGATTGATTGATGCAGATATATTTGATGTTTGATTGATGTTATTGATGGATCCAGTGTCAAAATTTATGAAACGTGGTCCCTGGAAGAAAAGAGAAGGTTGTAGCCTTCTATAGGTAGAAGCCTACATACTGGTATAAGACTGTACTAGTACAAAAATTGTAAAAAGAAGTTTCTTATTAAAAGAAGATAGAGACGATTGTAGCAGGTGGTTTTCACCCACATTGGGTTTCCACCTTATATCTTGTGTTCATGTGTGTGATTGTCTATTCTGTTTTTACTGCACCTGGTTACTGTTTATATGGTTCTGATACATAGATTAATGATGAATTAACTAAGTTATAAGTTTGAAGGGTATACGTTAGTTGCCTTAAATACAGTTGCGTATACACGCAAGTTTGATTAAATGAAGCAGTGTATATAAATTTGAAATGAAATATTATTGACTTGCTAATATTGATTCACCCCCCCTCTCAGTATTATTTCCAACAATTGGTATCAGAGCAGGTCCTTCAGAAGAAGCTTGATCTCTTGAAGGAAGATTTATCATCATGAGTAACTACAAAAGAGAGGGATCCATTAGACCACCAATCTTTTTTGGGAGAAACTTCGTTTATTGGAAGGTAAGAACTACAACCTATCTTCAATCTCTTGGAACAGATGTCTGGGAAATCGTGGAAGGAGGATATACATTTCCATCAGCAATTCCTACAGATACGGCAAGTAAAAAGCAATATGAAACCAATGCCAAGGTTGTCAATACATTATTGGGGAGTCTGTCACAATCAGAATTTGTCAAAGTTATGCAACTCAAAACTGCCAAAGAAATATGGGACAAGATCGTTCTAAGCTATGAAGGAGACAATCAGGTAAAACGTGCAAAACTGCAATCTCTCAGAATTCAATATGAAACTCTCAAAATGCACAATGATGAAAGTATAGCTAATTACTTCTTACATATAGCTAATTACTTCTTACTTCTAATGGCTTTTGAAGATGATGATTTCTTGGATGCTTTAGATGAAGATAATCTTTATGAAGAAATCTCTAAACTAAAAATCTGTTTAGAAGAAAAGAATATGATTATAGATACTCTGACATTACTTGCTGAAAGAGAAAAACACAATGAAAAACTAGAATGTGAAATTGTGGGTCTAAGGAAAGATATTGAGAAAACAAAAGCTCTCAATCTCAGATTTGCTAAAGGATCAGAAACTTTAGATGAAATTATCAAAGTGCAGCGTTCTTCTCTGATAAATACAGGTCTTGGATATATTGAAGAAGCATCTCAAGCACAGAAGCTGTAAACCTCCATTAAAAGCTATCTTGATGCAGCAAAGAGTAGTGAACAGTTTGACAATCGTTATCAAAGGCATAAAATATTTTACCAAGTAAATCGGGTTCAATCTACTTCAAGGATGAACAGAAGTTACAACCAACCTCAGGTAAATCATACTCAATTTGCTTCAAGAATGAATGTCAATGGAAACTACAATCACCAGGTCAGTAGATTCGATAATCGCAGGAACTTCTTTAATGGCCAATGTTTTTCATGTCATAACTTTGGACACAAAGTTGCTCAATGTGTTGCCTACAAGACCATCATGACTAGAGAAGCACGAAATCAAAGGAATGTGACAGGGATCATGAAAAGGACCTACAATAACTTTTCACTTCTTGAAAATGAAATAGAATGCTCTATCTGTAACAACTTCGGTCATGAAGATTTTGAATGCAGGAGTAAATTTCGGGAAACATCTCAGAAGGAGAAAACTTCATTGAATCCCAAAATATGGAGAAAGAAAGAACCACAAACAGAAATATGTGGTATATCCTTGTATGCATAAGGACAAGAAAATCAATGGTACATTGACAATGGATGCTCGAAACACATGACAGGTGATAAAGAAAAACTTCAGTCATACAATGCCTTAGAAAAGGAAATGAAGGCCTCATTTGGAAATGACACTCCTACTGTCATAAAAGGTAAATGTTCTATTCTCTTAAAAGAAAAGGTTAAAGCTGGGAATGTTATGTATGTTGATGGTCTAAAGCATAACCTATTGAGTGTCAATCAAATTTGTGATCAAGGAAATGAAGTAGTATTTCGATCAAATGGATGTGTTGTTCGTGAGCTTGATACAGGAGAAACCATGATCAAAGGCATAAGAACTCCAAACAACTTATACATACTCAAGGGAGGACAACAACAATGCTATCTAAGAAAAAATGATGAACACTGGCTATGGCACAGAAGATTGGGGCATCTAAGCTTCCCACAAATAAGGAAAGCATGCAAATTCCAGGCTATTCGTGATCTTCCTGATATCAGCATTCCAGAAAATACAATATGCAAATCATGTCAATTTGGTAAGAAAACCAGAGCACATTTTCCTGAGAAGGAAGGATCAGCTAGTAAGCCTCTTGAACTTGTTCATACTGATTTATGTGGTCCATCAAGGAAAAAGTCACCTTGTGGAGAAGAATACTTTATATTGTTCATTGACGATTTTTCTAGAATGTGTTGGATAGGACTTCTAAAGCATAAATATGAAGCATTTGAAAAGTTCAAAGCCTTCAAAGCTTTGGTTGAAAATGAATCAGATCGCAAAATCAAATGCCTCAGATCTGATCGAGGAGGGGAATTTACCTCGGATGAATTCTTCGACTTTTGTGAAGAACATGGAATAAAAAGAAAGTTCTCCACCGCAAGTCCTAAGCAAAATGGAGTGGTAGAAAGGATGAACAAAACTGTTCAACAAATGGCTCTTGCCATGCTAGATGAGTTTGTAACTCCTACAACCTTCTAGGGTGACACTGCATTTGTTGTCGTCACTATCCTCAACAAAGCAAACGTTCGGGTAAACAACACTCAAACTCCACATGAAATTTGGTATGGTAAGACTCCTATTGTAAAATACTTCAAAGTTTTTGGAAGAAAATGATACATCAAAAGGACTGATGAAAAACTTGGCAAGTTTGAACCTAGAGCAGATGAAGGCATTCTCCTTGGTTACTCTTCCCGAAGTAAAGGATATAAGTGTTATAATAAAAGACTTGGGAAAATTATTGAAAGTATTGATGTTGTGGTTGATGAAGCAGGAAAAAATCCAAAGCAGGTAAAAACCGAAGAGTGTGAAGAAGATGAGGATTATCCTTCCACATCAAATCAGACTAATTCTGAAGAAGAAGAAACCAATGAAGCACCAGAAGAATAGATAATGACAGAAGAAAAGACTCCATCCAGGTATGTTCAGAAAAATCATCCAGAGACTCAAATTTTGGGACAGAAAGAGGCAGGTGTGCAGACAAGAATAACTATTACAGAAGCTTCAAGCTATCTAGCATTGCTTTCCTCCATCAAACCTCAAAATGTAAATGAAGCATGCAAAGATGAATGTTGGGTCAAGGCCATGAATGAAGAACTTGAGAAAATTGAAAAAAATAATACTTGGGAATTAGTTGTTGGCATTATGATTCAGGTGTTGTCCTTGATGGCAAACTCTTGTAAATCAAGAAGGACGCAGGCAATTTGTTCAGCAAGTGCGTCCCCGCAGGTATACCATACAGAACCCGCGTCCAGGGACGCTGGCCAGCCGTTCAGAAGGTGCGTCCGCCCAGTGCACACATTTCAAGGTAGAGAAAAGCTCGTGGGGGTTTCTTGTGTGGTATCTAGCCGACGGTTGTGTGTTTCTATGGTGTCGGCTCGTGGTATTGTTCCACGCTTTGGGGAGAAGCTTGCCTATATAAAGCAAAGGAGTTCATTTGGATTAGGCATCATCTTGGTTGATCATCTCTTGGTGAGATCTAGTCCATATCTTTAAGGGTAAATCTTCTAATGGACTACGATCTATATGGCGCATGATCAGATCTGTGGATCTGAGTGTTTGGGTTGGTTCTGAAGTCCTCTTATCTTCTATATCTAAAGGGACGCAGATTCAGTGAAGGGAAAGTGCGCCGGGACGCAGTACAGTAAAGGATCAGGTGCGTCTCTGAAGCGAAGGACGCGGCGCGACTGTGGTATTGGGTGCGTCTCTGAAGCGAAAGACGCGGCGCGATAGTGTTGATGTGTGCGTCGGTCGCAGACAAGCAAAAAGGAACAGTGCGTCTGCACGCAGAACAGCATAAGGTATACTGCGTCCAGTCGCAGGCCACAGAAAGAAAATATGCGTCCCTGTCTTAAGATGATCTGTTAACTGTATATTTCTGTTCATAAGGTGTTCTGGGTTGTTTCTGTAATAACTGATCTGATATCTGTAGTAGATTGTATCTGTTGTATACTTGTTGATCATTTGATTCTTCATGAAAAGAAGTAGGGGGTTGTAGCTCCCTTCCAGGAGAAGTCTGGAAAACGAGAAAGAGTTGTAGCTCTTTGCAGGTTGCAGCCTGCGTGCTGGTAAAGGACTGCACCAGTACAAAATCATTGTAAAAAGAATTTCTTGAAAGAAGATAGAGACATTATTGCAGCAGGTGGTTTTTCTCCCGCATTGGGTTTCCACCTTACATCTTGTGTTCTTCGGTGTGACTGTCTATTTTCTTTATTCATGCTCATTGTTTTATGGTACTGATATGCAAGAATATTTCAAAAGATCAAATAAGGAAGATTTGGTAAATTGCTAGATAATACTGATTCACCCCCCCTCTCAGTATTATTTCCAACAATTGGTATCGGAGCCGGTCCTTCAGAACAGCTTGATCGCTTGAAGGTAGATCGATCATCATGAGCAACTACGAGAGAGAAGCATCAATCAGGCCACCCGTCTTCGATGGAACAAACTTCAATTATTGGAAGGTAAGAGTTACTGCATATCTTCAATCTCTTGGTACAGAAGTTTGGAACATTGTAGAATCAGGCTATGCCTTTCCTTCAGTTACTCCTACAGATCCAGCTGAGAAAAAGCAGTATGAAACAAATGCAAAAGCAGTCAGTACTCTATTAGGAAGTATATCTCAAACAGAGTTCATGAAGGTCATGCACTTCAAATCAGCAAAAGAGATATGGGACAAAATGATCACCAGCTATGAAGGAGATGAACAGGTAAAAGAAGCTAAACTTCAAACTCTCAGGATTCAATATGAGACTCTCAAGATGTATAATGATGAAAGTGTGGCTAATTATTTTCTTCGGGTAGATGAGATTGTTAATTGTATGAAAAATTTGGGTGAAGAAATAAAAGAGACTATAGTAGTTCAAAAGATTCTAAGATCTTTATCTCCCAAGTTTGAATCTAAAGTATCTGCAGTAGAAGAAAAGGAAAATCTCCGTGTTCTCACTATGTCTCAGCTGCATGGAATTCTAACTGCTTATGAAATGAGAAAGGGAGGGCCATCAGACAGAAGGGAAGCTGCTTTTAAAGCATCAGGCAAAGAAGATCACTATGAAGCAAGTCATGTTCCAGAAGAAGAAGAAGAAGAATCAAACTTTGTCAGAAATCTTCAAAGGGGTTCTGGAAGGTTCAGAGGTAAGCTACCTTTCAAATGTTTTGCTTGTGGAAGAGTAGGTCATTATGCTGCAAAATGCTCTTATAAGGATAAAGGAAAGGAACCAGTTAGATGGAACAAGAAACAGGGTACAAATAAGAAAAGCTACTACACCCATGAAGATAGCGATGGCTTATCAAACAGTGATGAAGATGAACAAGGTAACAAATATAGATTGTTAATGGCATTTGAAGATGATAATTATGAGGATGCTATAGATGTGGATAACCTTTATGATGAAATTACTAGACTCAAGAGATGTATAGAAGAAAAGAACATGATTATTGATACTCTACAATTTCAGATTGATGAAAAGGAAAAACATCTTGAAAAATTAGAAGGTGAAATTGTTGGTCTTAGAAAAGAAATTGAGAAAACAAAAACTATTAATCTCAAGTTTGTCAAAGGATCTGAAACGTTGAATGAGATTATCAGTGTGCAGCGGTCTCCACTAAATAAGACAGGTCTGGGCTACAATGGAGAAACTTCTCAAGCTTCCACTTCAAAAAGTTATCTTGATGCTGCAAGAAGAAATGAGCAAGAACACAAGGAAGATCATCAGGTAAAGCAGGGACAAACTTCAAACTATCAGGGGCAATCCAGCTTAAGGGTGAACAAAAGCCAGCCACAGGTAAAATCTTCTCAATTTGGTTCAAGAATAGATGAAAATAGAAATTACAATCAGTCGGCTGGTAGATTCAATAATCGCAGAAACTTCTTCAATGGACAATGCTTTTCTTGCCATAACTTTGGTCACAAAGTAGCCCAATGTGTTGCGTATAAAACAATCATGACTAGGGAAGCTCAAAAACAAAGAAGCATGACAGGGATTACAAAAAGGACCTATAACAATTTTTCAGCTCTTGAAAATGAAGTTGAATGCTCTATTTGCAATAATTTTGGACATGAAGATGTTGAATGCAGAAGCAGGTTTCCGAAAAAAAAGGTACAAGAACAAAAAAGGGAACAAACCTCAGGCACCAAAACATGGAAAATAAAGGAACCTCAAACAGAAAGATGTGGGATAGCATTCTATGCAGAAGGACAAGAAAATCTATGGTACATTGACAGTGGATGTTCAAAGCACATGACAGGTGATAAAGAAAAACTTGAATCTTATTCTAATTTAGAAAAGGGAAAGAAAGTCTCTTTTGGAAATGATACTCCTGCAACTATAAAAGGAAAAGGTATTGCTCCTTTAAAAGAAGATGTTAAGGCTGGAAATGTTTTGTTTGTTGATGGACTAAAGCATAATCTTCTAAGTGTAAGCCAGATGTGTGATCAAAGAACCGAGGTTATATTCAGATCAAATGGATGTCTTGTTCGTGATCTTGATACAGGTAAAACAGTTCTCAAAGGAAAAAGAACTTCAAATAATCTATACATTTTTGATGAAGAACAACAACAATGCTATCTAAGCAAGGATGAAGAGCACTGGTTATGGCATCGAAGGTTGGGACATCTAAGCTTCTCACAAATAAGGAAAGCTTGCAAATATCAGGCAGTTCGCGATCTTCCAGATATCAAAATTCCTGACAACACCATGTGCAGATCATGTCAGTTTGGAAAACAGACTAGAACTAACTTTCCAGAAAAAGAAGGATCAGCCAGCATGCCTCTTGAGCTAGTTCATACAGATGTATGTGGACCATTCAGAAAAAGAACACCTAGAGGAGAGGAATACTTGATATTATTTATTGACGATTTCTCCAGGTTTGTTTGGTTAGGACTTATGAAGCACAAAGATGAAGCTTTCGAAAAATTCAAATCCTTCAAAGCCTTGGCTGAAAATGAATCAGGTCACAAGATTAAGTGCCTCAGATCCGACAGAGGTGGAGAATTTACTTCAAATGAATTTTTCGATTTCTGTGATGAACATGGAATAAGGAGAGAATTTTCTACAGCTAGAACTCCTCAGCAAAATGGAGTAGTGGAAAGAATGAACAGAACAATCCAGCAAATGGCTCGTGCTATGCTTGATGAATCAGGAACTCCTGCAACCTTCTGGGGTGAAGCTGCACATGCGGCAGTTATTATTCTCAACAAGACAAATGTCCGAGTGAACAGCACTCAAACTCCTCATGAGCTCTGGAGTGGTAAAACTCCTTCGGTAAAGCACTTCAAAATCTTTGGGAGCAAATGCTATATCAAAAATACTGAGGAGCAGCTTGGCAAACTTGATCCTAGAGCAGATGAAGGAATTCTTCTTGGCTACTCTCCACATAGCAAAGCATACAAATGCTACAATAAAAGACTTGGCAGAATTGTTGAAAGCATTGATGTAGTGGTTGATGAGAAAGGATACATTCCTAGGCAAATACATCGTGAAGACATTGAAGAAGATGAAAGCTACCCTCAAAGACAGAATGATGAAGAAGAAGAACCGCAAGAACAATTTCAAGACGGACCTCACGAAGAAGCAGAAGAAAGAACAAGAATAGAAGAAAAGACTCCATCCAGATATGTTCAAAAGAACCATCCAGAATCTCAGATCATGGGACAAAAAGAAGCAGGTATACAAACTAGAAGAACTGTTGCAGAAGCTTCAAGTTATTTGGCATTACTCTCCTCTACTGAACCACAAAATGTGAAAGAAGCATGCAAAGATGAATGTTGGGTGAAAGCAATGGATGAAGAACTTGAGCAAATCGAAAAGAACAACACTTGGGAGCTGGTTCCTAGACCAAAGGATAAGAATGTTATCGGAACAAAATGGGTTTTCAAAAATAAATTGAATGAAAATGGAGAAGTAATTAGAAACAAAGCCAGACTTGTTTGTAAAGGGTATGCACAGCAAGAAGGAATAGACTTTGAAGAAACTTTTGCTCCTGTTGCAAGACTTGAGGCCATCCGAATGTTTCTTGCTCTCTCAAGTTGTCAGAACTTCAAAGTATTTCAAATGGATGTGAAATCAGCTTTTCTGAATGGAGATTTGGATGAAGAAGTGTACATTGAACAGCCAGATGGTTTCATTCTTGGAAACGATCCAAATCTTGTATGCCGATTAAAAAAGGCTCTCTATGGTCTCAAACAAGCTCCAAGGGCTTGGTACTACCGGTTGGACAAATATCTTCATCAACAAGGTTTTTCAAAAGGTTCAGCAGATAGCAATCTTTATATAAAAGTTGAAAATGACAAATTACTAATACTTGTTGTGTATGTAGATGACATTATTTTTGGCAGTAATGAAGAAGCTATGAGTCAAAGCTTTGCCTCAGTCATGCAGAAAGAATTTGAGATGTCCTTGCTAGGAGAACTGACATACTTCCTTGGTTTGCAAATCCAACAAAAGAAAGGAGGAATCCTTTTATCTCAAACCAAGTATCTCAAGCAGATTTTGAAGAAATATGGCATGGAAGATGCAAAACCAGTATGTACACCCATGGTTACAGGATGTAGTCTCAGTGCAAATGACGAATCTGCAGCAGTTCATCAACCAACCTACAGATCTATGATTGGAAGTCTTCTATATTTGACAGGTACCCGACCAGACATCATGCATGCAGTTGGAATAGTTGGAAGGTTTCAGGCAAATCCAAAGGAGACTCATCTTCAAGCAGTAAAGAGAATCTTCAAATATCTTCAAGGGACTCAAAATTATGGCCTATGGTATCCTAGAGATACAGATCTCACTCTTCATGCTTATACAGATGCAGATTGGGCCGGAAGCGTGGATGACAGGAAAAGCACAAGTGGTGGTGCATTCTTTATGGGTCCCAGACTGGTATCTTGGTTCAGCAAGAAACAGAGTTCAATTGCCTTGTCTACAGCTGAAGCGGAATATGTTGCAGCTGCATCTTGTTGCACCCAACTTCTTTGGATGATGCAGACTTTGCAGGATTATCAAATCACTTGTACACCTCCTATTCCTATCTTATGTGACAACACAAGTGCAATCAGCATCTCAAAGAATCCGGTTATGCATTCAAAAACCAAGCACATACCAATCAAGTACCATTTTCTCCGAGAACAAGTACTTGAACAGAAGGTCAAGTTGGAGTATGTTCCTTCTAAGGAACAAGTTGCTGATATTTTCACCAAACCATTGCCCAGGGACACTTTTGAATACCTCAGGCAAAAGCTGGGGGTTGTTGATGCATCATCTCACTATTGATCATCTTCCTATTGATGGTATTGGCTCAGGGGGAGCACATAATGCATTGTTGGCATTATGGAGTAGGAGATCTTTGAAATAAGCTGCAATATGTCTCTGTCTCCTTCATGATGGATTTCTGGTTACAGATCTGGAGAAGCATGAGCATAGGGGGAGCATACCCTTTGCCCTTGATGTCAAAGGGGGAGAATGATGAAGCTGAAGATTATGTGGAATGATGAAGCTGAAGATTATGTGGTTGCCATCAAGTCCAAAGGGGGAGTTTGTTGGCATTATGATTCAGGTGTTGTCCTTGATGGCAAACTCTTGTAAATCAAGAAGGACGCAGGCAATTTGTTCAGCAAGTGCGTCCCCGCAGGTATACCATACAGAACCCGCGTCCAGGGACGCTGGCCAGCCGTTCAGAAGGTGCGTCCGCCCAGTGCACACATTTCAAGGTAGAGAAAAGCTCGTGGGGGTTTCTTGTGTGGTATCTAGCCGACGGTTGTGTGTTTCTATGGTGTCGGCTCGTGGTATTGTTCCACGCTTTGGGGAGAAGCTTGCCTATATAAAGCAAAGGAGTTCATTTGGATTAGGCATCATCTTGGTTGATCATCTCTTGGTGAGATCTAGTCCATATCTTTAAGGGTAAATCTTCTAATGGACTACGATCTATATGGCGCATGATCAGATCTGTGGATCTGAGTGTTTGGGTTGGTTCTGAAGTCCTCTTATCTTCTATATCTAAAGGGACGCAGATTCAGTGAAGGGAAAGTGCGCCGGGACGCAGTACAGTAAAGGATCAGGTGCGTCTCTGAAGCGAAGGACGCGGCGCGACTGTGGTATTGGGTGCGTCTCTGAAGCGAAAGACGCGGCGCGATAGTGTTGATGTGTGCGTCGGTCGCAGACAAGCAAAAAGGAACAGTGCGTCTGCACGCAGAACAGCATAAGGTATACTGCGTCCAGTCGCAGGCCACAGAAAGAAAATATGCGTCCCTGTCTTAAGATGATCTGTTAACTGTATATTTCTGTTCATAAGGTGTTCTGGGTTGTTTCTGTAATAACTGATCTGATATCTGTAGTAGATTGTATCTGTTGTATACTTGTTGATCATTTGATTCTTCATGAAAAGAAGTAGGGGGTTGTAGCTCCCTTCCAGGAGAAGTCTGGAAAACGAGAAAGAGTTGTAGCTCTTTGCAGGTTGCAGCCTGCGTGCTGGTAAAGGACTGCACCAGTACAAAATCATTGTAAAAAGAATTTCTTGAAAGAAGATAGAGACATTATTGCAGCAGGTGGTTTTTCTCCCGCATTGGGTTTCCACCTTACATCTTGTGTTCTTCGGTGTGACTGTCTATTTTCTTTATTCATGCTCATTGTTTTATGGTACTGATATGCAAGAATATTTCAAAAGATCAAATAAGGAAGATTTGGTAAATTGCTAGATAATACTGATTCACCCCCCCTCTCAGTATTATTTCCAACATTAGTTCCTAGACCTCATGATAAGAATATCATAGGAACCAAATGGATATTCAAAAACAAGCTGAATGAAAATGGTGAAGTTATTAGAAACAAGGCCAGACTTGTTTGTAAAGGATATGCTCAACAAGAAGGTATAGATTTTGAAGAAACTTTTGCACCTGTTGCTAGACTTGAAGCCATAAGAATGTTCCTTGCTCTTTCTAGCTTTCAGAAATTCAAAGTATACCAAATGGATGTAAAATCTACCTTTCTTAATGGAGACTTAGAAGAAGAAGTATATATTGAGCAACCAAACGTATTCATCCTTGGAAATGATCCAAAACTTGTATGCTGACTTAAAAAGGCTCTCTATGGTCTAAAACAAGCTCCAAGGGCCTGGTATTACCGTCTTGACAAATACCTCCATCAACAAGGTTTTTCAAAAGGATTAGCTGATAGCAATCTATATACAAAGATTGATAATGATAAATTGCTAATACTTGTAGTGTATGTTGATGATATCATTTTTGGTAGCAATGAAGAAGCCATGAGTCAAAACTTTGCTTTAGTAATGCAGCAAGAATTTGAAATGTCCCTGCTTGGTGAGCTCACATATTTTCTCGGCCTACAAGTTCAACAAAATAAAGATGGTATTTTTCTATCACAAACCAAGTATCTCATGCAGATCTTGAAAAAAATATGGCATGGAAGATTCTAAACCAGTATGTACCCCCATGGTAATAGGATGTAGTCTCAACTCAAATGATGAATTAGCAGCAGTACATCAACCAACCTATAGATCCATGATTGGCAGTTTGCTTTATCTAACAAGTACCCGACCAGACATCATGCATGCAATGGTAATAGTTGGAAGATTCCAAGTAAATCCAAAGGAATCACACCATCAAGTAGTCAAAAGGATCTTCAAATATCTTCAAGGAACTCAGAATTTTGGTTTATGGTATCCTAGGGATACAGATCTTACACTTCATGCATATACAGATGCAGATTGGGCAACAAGCGTGGATGACAAAAAAAGCACTAGTGGTGGTGCATTCTATATGGGTTCCAGATCAATGTCTTGGTTCAACAAGAAACAAATTTCAATTGCATTATCTACAGTTGAAGCAGAATATGTGGCGGCTGCATCTTGCTTCACACAACTCCTTTGGATGATGCAAATATTGCAAGACATTTAGATCACATGTACTCCACCCATCTCCATTCTATGTGATAATACAAGTGCAATCAGTATTTCAAAGAATCCAGACATGCATTCCAAGACCAAGCACATACCCATCAAATATCACTTTCTATGTGAACAAGTGCTTGAACAAAAGGTCAAATTGGAGTATGTTCCCTCCAAAGAATAGGTTGCTGATATATTCACCAAACCACTGCCCAGAGAGACATATGAATATCTCAGACGGAAGCTGGGAGTAGTTGATGCATCATCTTGCTGTTAAAACTTATATATTTCAGAGAAAAGTGGTTGTATGCCAGTTTCATGAAGCGTATCCGCGTACATACGCCAGTTGCTCTGGATACAGTCACATATATGTTGGTTTGAAGAAAAACAGTGGATGAAAGGATTCTGATATGGGTTTGACAGTGATCATCTAGTACAGGTTCAGGGGGAGCATATACATATAGTAATGCATTTTTGGCATTATCTTAGAAGATCTTGGTACAAATTCACAGTTGTTTTTTATTCAGGTAGAACAGGTTCAGGGGGAGATCATGGTTGCTGGTTTGGATGGTGATTAACGGATGCTGCTGATGATAGTTGCTGATAACTATCATAGTCCTGTTTTATATATTTGGTCTCTATGTCATGTATATATTTTATTGTCAAGGTCATGAAACAACCTATTTCTCCACTATGCATGGGATGGATGATGTAATGTTCTTGTTTTGACATGTATAAACATTTGGTATATACCCACTTGGTTGGGTGAATGAGTCAAACTTGATTGGGAGATGGATGTATGTATGAGTCATTAGTGATAGCAAGGTCATTTATGATGTATGTATAGAGTCATCTTTTTGCAGACCTTGCTTATATTCAGGGGGAGCATGGACAACACACTTTAGCATATCAGAGAATTCAACATGTACTAAGGGTGAGCATAACCCTTTGCCCTCGATGACAAAGGGAGAGAGTGACTTGGGGTTGCCATCAAGTCCAAAGGGGGAGATTGTTGGCATTATGATACAGATTTGGCACTATGACACAGGTGTTGTCCTTGATGGCAACTCACACAGATGACAGATCACAGTTCAGGGTCAAAGAATGAAGAAAGAGAGGTATATGCAGGTTCCCCATTGACCAAGCCGCATGTACACGTGGGTTCACAGACCAAAATGCACGTATAGTGTACGCACACACTTTCACGGAAGGAAAGGCGCGTACATGTTGGAAAACTTAGTTTGGTCCGTGGTATTTGGTCCATGGTATTTTGATCCATGGTATTGGTCCAAGGTATCTTGTCTGAAGTGTTGACCCCAGGTATTTGGTCCAAGGTATTGATTCTAAGTGGTTTTGGACCATGGTATTGAGTAAGGCCTAAGACTATAAAAGGAGGAGAAGATCATTAGGCAAAGGCACTCATGAATTGAATATCTAATGAAGAGAAAGATCTAGAATACAGGTTATTGGGTTATGGTGCACAGTTGGATCTGAATCAAGGATGAACCTGAGTGCTTGATGAAGGATAAGTTCTATTGATGGGTCAAGATCTTAAGGCTTGAAGAGAAGTATCTTTGTGTGGTTTTGATCTTTTATTTGAATAACTGGTGCATGTTGTAATCTGTAAATATGATGATCTAGGTATAACTGATGTCTGGAATTGTTGTAAAGTTTAAATCATCATTTACAGATCTGTACGCGGGTTCACTTTAGCAGAGGTGCGTATACACGCTAGTTATGCATATCAAAATAGCGTATACGTAGGTTCGCCTTGAGAAAACGACGTATGTACACAGGTTCGACACATTGAAGTTGCATATACCTAATAAAATATGCTTTAGCTACTTTTGTTTGTTGTTGCAGTGTTCTGGGTTCTGGCTTGGGTTCTTGTTACTGTTACTGTATTCTGGTTACAACATTCTGAGAATTGATTGATTGATTCATTTTTGGTTGGTGCAAAGGAGATTGATTGATGCAGATATATTTGACGTTTGATTGATGTTATTGATGGATCTAGTCTGAAAATTTATGAAACGTGGTCCTTGGAAGAAAAGAGAAGGTTGTAGCCTTCTGTAGGCCAGCACATACGTACTAGTAAACACATCAGCTAGTACAAGAGCTAGGGGGTTGTAGCTCCCTTCCAGGAGAAGATGGAAAACGAGAGAAGGTTGTAGCCTTCTGCAGGTAGAAGCCTGCGTACTGGTATAAGACTGCACCAGTACAAAAATTGTAAAAATAAGTTTCTTATTAAAAGAAGATAGAGACGATTGCAGTAGGTAGTTTTCACCCACATTGGGTTTCCACCTTATATATTGTGTTCATGTGTGTGATTGTCTGTTTTGTTTTTACTGCACCTGGTTACTGTTTATATGGTTTTGATGCACAGCTTAATGATGAATTAACTAAGTTATAATTTTGAAGTGTATATGCTAGTTGCCTTAAATACAGTTGCGTATACACGCAAGTTTGATTAACTGAAGCAACGTATATAAATATGAAATGAAATATTATTGACTTGCTAATACTGATTCACCCCCCCCTCTCAGTATTATTTCCAACAATGACAAACCCAAGTATAGAAGCTCACTATTCATAAAAGAACACTTCTTCATGTTAATCAATAGCTTTTCTTGTTACAATCTCTCTAAAACATACTTCGAATGTCTTGAGTGCTCTTCTTTAGTTTGACTGAAAATTAAAATGTCATCCAAGTAAACAATGACATACTTACCAATGAACTCCTTCAAGACTTCATTCATCGGCCACATAAAGGTACTAGGTGCATTTAACAAGCCAAATGGCATGACCATCCACTCGTACAAGCCTTTATTGGTCTTGAAAGTTGTCTTCCACTTGTCTCCTTCTTTGAAATAAATTTGTTGATAACCACTTTTCAGGTCAATCTTTGAGAAGTAAGTTGCTCCACCCAAGCAATCCATCATATCATCCATCCATGGCAATGGAAACTTGTAACAAATGGTGATCTTGTTGATTGCTCTAGAGTCAATGCACATTCTCCATTCTCCACCCTTCTTAGGACTTAATACTGTAGGTACGGCACACAGACTCAAAATTTATCTTATTAATCCTTTGTCCAACAATTCTTGGACTTGCTTCCTCACTTCCTCATTCTCTTTGGGTGTCATCTGATATGCAACCTTGTTCGAAAGACTTGCTCCCAGTATCAAGTCTATGTGATGAATGATGCTTCTTTTGGGTGGAAACTCACTTGGAAATTCATCAACTACAATATCATGAAACTCATGCAACAACTCTTGAACTTCAATAGGTAAATCTACAATTTCAGTGTGCAGAAGTATTACCTTTGGCTTGCAAATCACTGCATAGCTTACCTCTTCTTCTTCCATTTGCTGTAGAAATTCCTTTCCACTAAGTAGCAGTGGTTTTGGGCTGCTTGTTTCAGTTGTACCTTCCTCTTTCAATGGTACAAGAGTGTGCTTGATGCCATCCTTTTCGAACTTATAACAATTGCTCTCTCCATCATGTGTCACCTTCCTATCAAACTGCCATGGGCAACCCAAAAGAATGTGACAAGCATCCATTGGCATTACGTCATAGAGCACCTTGTCTTTATACCTGCCTATCTAAAACTCAACTTCACTTTGTTCATGCACCAACAATTGGTGTCCTTTTTGCAACCAAGATGCCTTATGAGGTGTGGGGTGCTTAATATTTTTCAATCCCAAATTTTCCACCATTTCTTGGGAAACTAGATTTTCTGTACTTCTGCTGTCAATCACCAATTTGTAGCATTTGCCTTTTGCCTTACACATTGTCTTGAATAAGCATTTCCTTTGGACTAGTTCAGCAATCTCCTTTGTTGGTTTTATTAGGAATTTATGCATCATCAACACCTATCCAGTCTCTGGCACATTCTCTACCTCAAGTACTTGTGCCTCTACTGCTTCGGTTTGAGCTATGTATGCACCTTGTTGTCCCGTATTTTCATTCTCAGGACATTCAAAAGATAGATGACCCAATTTTTTACATATGTAACACCGGTAGACAATCTCTCTGCCTCTTCCTCTACCTCTACCTCTCTAGTAAGGTCTTCCTCCTCTACTTCCACCTTCTTTCTTTCACTTCCCTTGTTGATTTGAGTTGTCTTCACCATTATTTTGCGCAAGAAACTTTCCTCTTCCATTTGTTTGTACTTTCCCTTTGGAAAAACCACGTCCTCTGCTAGAGCTTTGCTTCCTAGCTATCTTTTTTCTGCCTTCAAGGTGCACTGATATGCTTCCTCTATTGTCCTTGGAGAAAGTATGTTGGTTTTATCTTGAATATCTAACATCAAAGCATTGATATAACTTGTTGTATTTTTTGGGGTATCTTCTACATAGATTGCTCTCAAATTCACCTTGTAAAACTCTTTGGTGTATTATCTCACTGTCATTATATTTTGTTTAAGATTTTGCATCTGTTTGTAAAGAGTTAGCTGGTAACCCTTTGGCAAGAACTTACTCTTCATCTTTGCCACCATTCTATCCCAGTTCTTGATCAATGGTTTTTCCATCTTCCTTCTTTTAGTTTGTACATTGTCCCACCATAGTGCAGCACGACCTTTCAACCTTGCCACAACAAACTTGAATCTCTTATCCTCGTCAATTTCCTCATACTCAAAATACTTGTCCATCTCATTGATCCAATCTAGTAGATTCTCATCTTTCAAACTGCCATCATAAATAGAGATTTCAGGCTTTGGCCTTGAACTTGAGCCCAATACTTCTCTCAACAACTTAATCTCAACAGCTTCTTCAACAAGTGCTTCTCCTTCTTCTTCAAGTTCCTCTTCAGCCTCACTAACATCTCCACCTTCAGGATCCTGTTGTCTCCCTACTTCCATGGCTTCTAACCGAACTCACAGTTTCCTTATCTCTTCCCGGAGTTTTGCATTACTCGTGAGTCTACCTCCATGACCTCGTGCCCTTCTTGCTTTCCTATTCATATATCTATACTATAGAGACCAACAACATTAAGGCTCTGATACTACAAATTGATGGCTACTATCTCAGCAGCTTATAGTGTTGTTACAGGAGGAACAACAATCATTGCTCTCTCAGCAAACTACAGTGTTGTTACAAGAGGAACAAAAAATCATTACTTTCATAGCAAACTACAATGTTGTTACGGGAGGAACAACAATTCATTTCTCTCATAGAAAATTATAGTGTTGTTATAGGAGGAACATCAAATCATTTATCTCACAGCAAACTACAGTGTTGTTATAGGAGGAACAACAAATCGTTTTTTTCCAGCCACGCAGTCTGTAAAAACATAGTTTAAAGATCCCTTTGTAACTCCCCAACCAAGGATCGTTTTGGAAAATCACTTGCGAGTTACTAAATAGACCTTGCTCTACACAAAACCTAGATCCCAGAATTTCATATTTCATCTTCCTTTGATCAGAAATTGACCCGCAATTTTGATGATGATTCTCCTTTACGAATTTTCTTTCTTCTGTTGGCTTGATACAAAGTACTCTATATTCTCGAATCTGTAATGTAAAATGATTCTTTCCAATATACAATCTTGGATGCAAAAGTACTGGATTTGAATATTAACTGAAATATGATTCTCCAGGTTCTCATTTAAATGTAAAAAATAGAGAAAATACAGTGTAGGAATTCCTCATTCAACACAACAATTTAAAGACCAAATCAATTTCAATCTCTAGATATTCATATTATGGTTCACAAACCTCACAAACACATATGCAAATAATTGTCTCACACACACTTACAGATTCAATTTGATGATACAAAATGCCACTATTATAAGAAATGTTGTTCAATTCACTTCAATCTCACAACAAAACTTCTAGCACCCAAAAATGTTCCTACTCCCTCTCTTTCCAAAACTAAAAACAACTATCCAAGAAATGAGTTCAATATGGATGTGAACCAATTTCCCTTAGCCCTAACTACCTACTAGCTATAAAATCATTTGTTTTAACTAGATATTCCTAACTAATCTTAACTAAATATCAAAAAAATTTCACAAATAAACTATAAATGTTCTAGCCTTGACATGTGATCAATCCATCACATTGCTAGGCTCTTGGTCTAACTTTAATAACTTATCATTTTTATGTGCTCAGCCTAATGCAACTGCATCATTGCCTCTCATTCTCTGTGCAATTTCCTATCTCAAGGCTGGCTGTCATTTGATGTTGCGCAATTCTTGAGCTCAAGGCTCACTGTAAGCTTGGATTACGCAATTCCCAGGAGAAAGGCTAGTTTCCCTCAAGGATTGCACAATTCTCTAAGGCAAGCCCAAAACTAGATGAAAACCAAGTAAAGAGATTGACTTGTGGGTTAGACAGTAAACCAAGTAAGAAAGCACAAGTTAAGATGCAAAGGATGAGGCTCAATCAAAGCACAAGTACCAAGATCAGTGCAAGATGAGCTGATGTGATTTAGAAGGGAGGCTCCAAAATGAAGCATAAGCAATATTTTGGAGGGTGGTTTTAACCGTTACAACATTGGTGACACACTAGTAGAACTCCAGTTATCTATATGGACCTTATCTCGTGCAAAGGGAGTCTAACTCTTCCAGAATTATTATTCAGTTCTTCGATTATCATGGCTTCTTCACTATCTTGAGTTAAATATGTAGTCCCTACCATTCTCTTTATTGGAAGCACACATACCAAGCCAAGTCAAATAGAGTTGTTTCATTGGGGATGAGGGGTATATAAATGCACAAGCAATATAGGCTGTCAGAGTTTTAGTTTCATCTTTGGTGTTGCTCTGCTTCCAGCAGGCCTGGACAGTACCCTAAGGAAGTCATTTCAGGAACACAAGTATTGCTCTGCTGCCAGTGAACCTGGACAGTACCCCGACGGAGTTACTTGCTCCACCTCCCTATGTTAGAATCATTTCTCTTCTTTTGCCTTTATTTCATTTTTCATTTTTCAAAGAACTGTGCATAGACACTTATTTATTTCATGAGGCGGAAGAGGGATCCCGACTTATTGAGAGTAGAAGAGGTTGTCCCTTTAGAGAAGGATATTTATATATACCTCTGACATAAAGCAGACAAGGTGCGCCCAGAAGGATGTCATCCTTCACCGCATATTCTTGTTCAGAATCCGACACATACTCACCGAAAATGATAGCGTAGGTTGGTTATTCAACACCAACTCCATCCAAAACTCTATCCCTATGAACATCACATGTGAGATGTGAGACAGATGAACACAAAATACCAAAATACATAGGATCAAAGGAACCAAAGGAAAAAGACTGAGGAGATAAGGCCACATGACAACCATCAGGGTTAGAGTTCAAATCTGTGTAGAAATCCTAAGTAGGTGGGGTGGAAGGAGATGGTGATAGATCAACAGGTGGATTCTCAACTTCTCCCACCTCAACCTGCGGAGCTAGATCTGTTTGATGAGATGGGAATGAAGGGTCACTTGGGACAACAACCTTATGCATCTTAGCTTTAGAAGCTCTAACACTGAGGTATGTTGGGAGGGGTTCAAAAGGTTCTAACTCATGTGGATTCCTAGAAATGTGAATAATATATTGAAATATTTCTTCCAAAAATTCCCAATCAACTTCATCTTCAGGAAATTCATAACAGTAATGAAGAAAACAATTGTGAAAAAACTCAAGAGATTCATCAGGTGATTTTCGCAAAAAAAAAAAATTCTTAAGTGCTTTACGGTCATAAATTGATTCGAATTTAAACAAGAACGCAAAAAATTATAGAGATAACTATAAACACAGAGATGCAGCGGAAATACTACTTCATTTCATTAATGTAAAATACTGAAATATGCTTACAAACAGGAATGGAAATAAACCAACTAGGGCGATAGTAGCTTATCTCTGAGAAGAGATGTGGCGGTTACATGCCTCTGAACTATCTTACAATGAGGCTCAAGGGCCTTTTTATTATTGAACAATAAGAGCAAACCATAAACAACCAAAACCCTAACCCGAGGAGATGTAACACCAAGAGTTTATGGGCCTCGTTGGGGTGAGTTGGACAACCAACTTCCCGGGGTCACGACTTGGTCATATTATCTCCGTTTGATGCGCATGATAGCATGTTGGAAAAATATCTCCGAGGACTATGACGAAAAAGATGATTTTAGACAAAAAATTATTAGCGGTAGATTTCCCAAAAAAACGTCGTTTAGGGCCTCAAAACGGCTCCAGAAGGTTAGGACTCGAAAAACTGCTAAAAATAGTAAATTGTGTTATAATTAAGGAAACTAAAAAACTAAAAGAAGCAATGGTGGGGGTCCAAGTGGAATTGGTGGGTGGCCACCAATATCCACCTGGATCATTCCTTCCCCCTTAGGAAGCAATGGTCCCCATTACGTTGAGTTCCTCCATGAGATGAGGGAACTTCTGCTGAACTTGGTCCCTGGTGAAGGAGTTGGCATGCTTTGACAACTAGATACAATTGGATACTTTGTTGGCGAGTGTGCTTGATCTGTGTGTCCATGATTCAATCATTTGTAGGTTGGTCCATGCAATCTGGATTTAACTTTGTGGGTGTGAGTTGTTCTGCAAAGTCGGATGTGTCTAGTAATGGTGGAAAGTATGGCCGAAGGCAGTCCACATTGAACACTGGGCGCAGGCCAAGGAATGGGGGAATGCTAAGCTCAAATGCATTGTCTCCCACAGCCTTCGTAATGGTGTAAGGACCATATCGGAGTGGTCTGAGCTTCCGATAGGCTCCGATAAGGCATTCCTTTTGCAAATGCAACCAGACTTTGTCGCCCACCTGAAACTTGTGTGGCACCCGATGTTGATCATGTCACTACTTGTACTTGGCATTTGATTTCTCCGGAATGTCATGGACCTGCGGGCGAATATGTTGGATGTGCTCAATGAAGCTGTTTTCCTTATCAGTTTTCGACTGGACATGATCTGAATCTACGTGAGTAGCTGCAAATGGCATGGCCACATCAATGGGACATAGTGGCTGGAATCCCAAGCCCACCTAAAAAGGGCTATGGCCAGTCGAGCTGTGGAGAGCCCGGTTGTAGCTGTGCTGAACATAGGGGAGGCTCTCGTCCCTTGTGAGTGGATGCTTTGAATAGTACATATGCAGAATGTGTACGAGCATTCTGTTGACAACCTCTGTCTGAACATCAGTTTGAGGATGGAAGGTTGTGGACTTAGTGAGTTTGGTGTCCAGCATCGACCAGAGACTGGACCAAAATGTATTGAGGAACATGCTGTCTCGATCTGAGATGATAGACAATGGGATCCCAAAGTGTACCCATGCTCATTCAAAGAAGAGTTTAGTAGTGGGTTCTACTATGATATTCTTCTTGCATGCCGCCATAATGGCCATCTTTGAGAACTTGTCGACGACCACAAAAACACAGTCATTTCAATGCTTAATGGAAGGAAGGCCTAACATGTAATCCATGGAGATGGATTCCCAAGGTCGACTAGGGTAGGTAGCGGGGTTAGAGGCCTTGCTTCTTGATGGTCGGTTTGGCAATGGCACAAGTAGTGCATGATCTGATGTACTTCCCGACATCCTGTCAAAGATTCGGCCAATAGAAATACTTCTACAGTACTGCCAGCGTTTTTTGACCCTGAAATTCCCATCAACCCGACTATAGTGTGCTTCCTAAATCATATTGGCAAGTTCGCTTGAAGGAACACAAAGGTGACCCAGGTGGCATAACAGGGCATCTTGGAGGTGAAAATCTGGAACATGCTGACCCTCCAAGAGTGTTTGGTATGTGTGGTAGAATTTCAGGTCGCTTTTGTAGAGAAGTGGCCAATTAGAAGTCTCGTGCCCAAAAGAGTTGAGCACGGTGGTTAATGCCATGATCGGTGGGCGACTGAGGCAATCCACAACATTATTGGTGTTGCCCTTCTTATACTTGATATTCAAATGGAACTGTTGCAGGTATGTGGACCACTTCTGATGGCGATCATTATGTAATTTCCCTTGGGTCTGTATGAACTGAAGGGGTCGGTGGTCTGTGTGGATGACCGTTTCCTTCCCCAAAATGTAATGCTTCCATTGTCGACAGGCCTGCACAATGGAATACATCTCCTTGTCATAAGTGGGATACTTCTAGACTGTGTCTGAAAGTGTCTCACTGTGATATGCCACTAGATGCCCGTGTTGAGTAAGGACTGCCCCAATAGCATAGTTAGAGGCATCTGTCTCGACCTCAAACGGTTGTTGCAAGTCTGGTAATGCAAGAACTAGTGCTGAGCAGAGGCGATCTTTCAACTCTGTGAATGCCTTCTGTTGAGATTCGGACCAAAATAATTTTGCTTTCGCTCCTCCCTTGGTGACTTGACTCAAGGGCCAAGTGACATGAGAAAATCCCAACATGGACCTGCGGTAGAAATTGGCAAGGCATAGAAAGCTGCGAAGCTCTGTCAGAGTGGTTGGAGATGGCCAATCCTGAATGACTTGGATCTTGGCTGGATCCAAATGCACCCCCTATTCATCAATAATGTATCCTAGATACTGAACCTGGGTCATGACAAAAGTGCATTTCTCCAAATTGGCACATAACTTGTGTTGCCGCAGTGTTTGGAGAACCTGTCCGATGTGGTGGAGGTGCTCTTCCCAACTCTGGGTGAAGATCAGGATGTCATCCAAGTTTACCACTACAAATGAGTTGGTGAATGGACACAAGATGTCATCCATTAGCCTCATGAAGGTTGTAGGAGCATTCGTCAATCTGAAAGGCATAACCAACCATTCGAAAAGGCCCTCCTTGGCTTTGAAGGCAGTCTTCCACACATTGGAGGGTTCGATTGGTACCTCGTGATATCCTGACTTCAAATCAATCTTGCTGAAATATTTTTCCCCCATCAGTTGGTCCAAGAGGTCATCAATCCGTGGGATTGGGTACCTATGACGGACAGTGATATTTTTCAGCACCCGATAGTCAATATAGAGTCTCCAAATCCCATCGTTCTTCTGTACCAACATGATCGGGCTCCCACAAGGCGATGAACTCGGACGGATGTGACCTTTTTGCAGCAGCTCCTGAATCTGCCTCTTGATTTCATCATTCTCTAGAACAGAGCGCCAATAGATTGGTCCATTGGGCAGCGGCACACCTGGGGTCAGATCAATGGAGTGCTTGACCTGACAGTGCAGAGGAACCCCTACGGGGGAGGTGAAGATGTCCTCGTACTCCTCCATGACCTTGTCCATCTGTAGTTGTCGTGCAAAGGGACCCTGTCTGGAGGTCATGGCCACCTTATTTTTCTTTCCTTGAGGGTATATCATCAGGAAAACAAATTTCCCTGTTTTGTAAATGAACTTACTACATTGTTTTGCAGTAATCAAAGAGATGGCGGTAGGCAGTGCTACCTCTGGTATTCTGTACAACTTATTTCCCAAAGTAACAATAACAACACGAGGCCTTGATTCATACACAGCATGTCACTTCCACAAGTATGGTTGTCCTAATAATACATCACAAACTTCAAGGGGAGCAATGTCACACAATACCTCATCCGTGAAGGGCTTGATGTTGTATGGAAGGCAACAATGTTGGCTCACGCGAAGATCCTGTCCTTAGTGAAGTCACTTGATGGTGTACGGTTGTTGATGTGCTGTGGTCTGTAAGCCCAGCCACTTCACAACCTCTACCGAAATGAGGTTCTTTTGGCTCCCGCTGTTGACAATGAGCTGTAGCAGGGAGCCCTTTACCCACATCTGGGAGTGAAATAGACGCTCCTCCTCCTCTAGATCTTCGGGTTCCTCCTTCTAGATCTTCGTGGTGGCAACGGTGGTGTTGGGCTGTGCATCGATAATCTACTTCCCTTTGTCATTCCCCTTATCGTGTTCTGACTTAGAGTCGGAACATGCATCTAATTCTGAAACCTTTAGCTCGGCCACCAGTGGCTGCTTGGCCCGACACTCACTTTTGTTGTGAGTGGAGCTCTTATGGAACTCACACCACTTTCCCGTGTCCTTTTTCGGCTTCGCAACACTGTTCTTTGCTTGCAGCTTTGGCGGGTTGTCTTGGGCCGCCCTGCCTTGGCTTTGTCCTTTGTTTTGCGGTTTGGGGGCACCTTTCCCTTGTTTCGGATTCCCAGATCTAAATTCTCGCTTATTCTGTTTAAACTTTTTCTCGACCTTGATGGCATACTGGTATGCTGTGCCGAGCGAGGAGATGTTCAGGAATTCTATTTCTCCCTGGATGTACTTGTGCAGGTAGCCACGGTATTTGAGTACCAAATGTTGCTCGGTGTCCTTGATACCCAACTTTGTGCGAAGGGTATGGAAAATATTGGTAAACTCCGACACATCTTGGTCCCTTCCCTGCCACAGCGTGGTCCACTTTATGTATTGATCCTAATAGCTTCCGACAGGGTAGTACTACTCCTTGATGGCATCCCAGAATGAATTCTAAGTGGGTGCAGCTGAAAATAGTGAGCCTATACTTTCATCCTTTTGCTCACAGTAGGTTTCCCACCAATCCTTGACGTGGGGGGTTGCTTTGAGAAGAGCAAAAACAATCTTTCCCCGACTGGAAAAATCATGAACAGAAAAATAACCCTCTAGCACATTTAACCATTTATCAACGGCATCTGCGTCTATCTGACCCTCGAATATGGGGATTTCAAAATTAACTTGTACCTTAAACGGTGTGGTGTTTCCAAAGTTGCTGTTGGAAGCCGATGCGTTGCCCTTGGGTAGCCGCTGAAGGACCTGGGCAAAGTTGTCCATCATCACGTTCCTTTGTCACTCAAGGGATTCTTCGAGCAAGATTTTGATAGGATCTCCTGCCCCCTCGTCTTTCTTTCCATCCGCCATGGGAGGCCATCGGGATTTGTGAGGCTGGTCTTGCAAAGGTTTGACCAGTTCAAGCCCTAACTCCCCATATCCTGACCTCGTTGGGGACATGTAAAGAAAAACAAAGAAGAAAAGCAAACCGCTCTAATACCACTGATCCGGATTTAAACAGGAACGCAACAAACTATAGAGATAACTGTAAACACAGGGATGCAGCGGAAATACTACTTCATTTCATTAATGTAAAATACTAAAATATGCTTACAAATAGGAATGGAAATAAACCAGCTAGGGCGATGGTAGCTTATCTCAAAGAAGAGATGTGGTGGCTACATGCCTCTGAACTGTCTTACAATGAGGCTCAAGGGCCTTTTTATTATTGAACAATAAGAGCAAACCCTAAACAACAAAAACCCTAACCCGAGGAGACGTAACACCAAGAGTTTATGGGCCCTGTTGGGGTGAGTTGGACAACCAACTTCCCGAGGTCGCGACTTGGTCATATTATCTCCGTTTGACGCACATGATAGCCCGTTGGAAAGATCTCTCTGAGGACTACGACGAAAAAGGTGATTTTAGGTAGAAAATCGCTGGCGGTAGATTTCCCAAAAAATGTCGTTTAGGGCCTCAAAATGGCTTCGGAAGTTTAGGACCCGAAAAACTGCTAAAAATAGTAAACTGTGCGATAATTAAGGAAACTGAAAAACTGAAAGAAGCAATGGTGGGGGTCCAAGTGGAATTGGCGGGTGGCTACCAATATCCACCTGGATCATAAATAATTAAAGAATGACATAATTATCTGAACATGTGATCAAAAGAGCATATAGAGGTTGCGGGAAATGTGAGACACCATTGATTTGCTCACCTTCGAACATGAAAGTGAACAACCCGCAGGCAATGTCATCTGAGGGGACATGTTATGAAACCAGCTCCAGAAAAGATAGAAAAGATAGATCAACACCTTAGAATTTAGCCTCTTTGAGGGGGCAACCTCCTTTACATTACATAAATGAACAATTCTTCAATGATTCAAATGAGAAAACCTCCTTTCTATATATAGGAGTCTAAGGAGTCACAATATAACCCAGCCGACCTAACAATAATAATATAAAGCCACAAAAATTACAATAGAGGGATTCTATGGGGCACAGTAATAACAATATGGGGATAATAGGGGCACAACAATATTAATAAGGGATGCAACTACAATAGTAATGGGGTAATTACTGGTATTATAGGGACCCAGCAGGATATCATGCCTGTCACAGAAGCGAGCGAAGGCAATTATGTGCTTGAACAACGGTGTTCCATTGTTTCCATTGAACTTATATTTGGGCAAGTCATATATAATGCTCGTCGATGCTTCAAAATCAACAGCATGAGAGAAACATGTTGGGGTTATGATTTCAATAGAAGTCATGAAATATGTGCAGAAATTCAAAACAAACTTCAAGGGCTCAACTTGTAATATGGCCCTCCTTCTAGTGCCAGAAATGTTGACGGTGTTGGACCTGCCAACATTCAGGGGATCTCCTCGATAAGAAGTCCCAACTAGACCTCAAACCATTTGGAGTAGGAGTCCCAGTAGTGGATGGTAGTGTAATGCCTTGACCACGATAGTGCGCATAGGTAAGTAAGATAACTTTGGGTGAGAGCAAGTGAGTGACTTTATGGAGAGTCAAGTGTGATGCATGGTGGTTCTAACACATGAAGGGGAAAAGGAAGTGTGCCCTTTAGAAGCCTGTAATAGTACGCAGCTTGAAAGGAACACATGAGCATAATGACATCACAAGATAAAAATGCAAAATAGTCCACAAATTAAAGTGACAGGTAACTCGATCCAACAACACGCAATCAAAAAGATTCGTACAATTGCATACAAAGTAGTTCATAAGCAAATGCGTAAGTTAAACAACATACATTACTAAAGCAACCAAAATATTCCAACTACAATAACAACATATGCATGAAAGTGTGTTGGCTCTGATATTATTATTATAAGTGAAATTTCCATCCATACATACACCATTTACAACCATTATCCCCAATAGTGGAACATTATAGTCAATAAGATGTGCTCCTCCAAAGATGTAAACTCGTTGTATGTTGTGGACAAGCCAAGGCTTGTCACAATACTCCCAAGCCTTTTCTAAGCCTAAGACTAACTAAAAATTTGGCTCCCAAAATCATGTTCTATGAGTTATGAGGTTCTATTTATAACAAAGGGTGGGGTGACCCTTGAAATTCCCCCTTGTGACTCTTTGAATTTCCTCACGACTCTTCAAATTCTTTACAAATAACTCATTACATAACATGACGAACTTTCACATTCCACTTGTTGGGTTGTGTTATTCTTTCCACAACTAGCCCACGTAATGAATAGGGGGGTCGCCCCCCTCTACAGGGTTTGGGGCAGCGTCTTAGGAATTTTTTTTTGGACCCTATATTAGGTTGGGCATACCTACTTATGGTTTTGTGCATGATTTTCGCACATGGTTTTGGACGCGATGGTCTTCGGTCCATGGTTTTGGACGTGATGGTTTTCGGTCCATGGTATTGGATGCTTCGGCATGTATAAATATGTATTGTAACATTGAAAGGACAATAATTAAAAATCAAGCTGGTAGTCCCGGTTTTGGGATCCAGGGGAAAAACTCTATGTATATGTGTTTTATGATCTCAAATTGTTTATTTTATGTGTTTTAGAATTTGTATGCAGGTAATTTATGTACGGGGTTAAAACCTACATTTGGTATCAGAGTTGTTTTGGCTTCAAGGGGATGCCTTTGTTGCTTAGGGGTTTCGCTCAGGCCTGTGATAGACCCTGTTTAGTGGGAGATCTGCAGGATCGATTCTGGTGGTGAAAGAAGATGGCGAGCAGTGGAAATATAGAGATCGTGAAATTTAATGGTCAGAGTTTTGAGTTGTGGAAACTCAAGATGGAGGATCTGTTGGTGGATAAATATCAGTGGATCGTGGTAGATCCAGGTACTAAACCAATGGGAGTGTTTGATGAAGAATGGAAGAAGTTGGATCAGAAGGCAAAGAGCAAAATACGATTGTGTGTCTCAGATTCAGTATTGCTGAATGTATCAGGGGAAGCTACGATGAAGGCTTTGTGGGACAAGTTAGGGACTTTGTACCAATCTAAGTCTCTGGTGAATAAAATATTCCTATGGAAAAATTGTATAACCTGAGGATGAAAGATGGAGACTCGGTGACAGAGCATCTGAATGCGTTTAATACTATGGTAAGTTAGTTATTGTCTGTTGATATCAAAATTTCAGATGAAAATAAGTGCATTAGTTTGTTGTGTTCTCTACCAGATTCGTGGGATAGTCTGGTTATTGCAATAGGTAGCAATGCAACTGCCTTGCAGTTTGATGAAATAGTCTCATCCTTGCTGACGGAGCAGATGAGACAGAAAAATATGGAGAGCCAAAATGGTGATGCCTTGTCTGTACGAGGACGGTCCCAGAACATAAACAAATATAAGTCATCAAGTGGGAGATCTAAATCTCCAGTAAAACCTATAAAGGTGGTGTGCTGGAAATGCGAAAAGGAAGGGCACTACAAAAGGGACTGTAAATCTAAAGCCCCTGAAAAATGAAAGGGATCTAATAATGCTCCTTCTGCAGAGGCGAAAACCACCTCAGATGGAGGTGGGGATGTGTACTTGGCTTTTTCAAGTACACATGTATATCATGAGGCATGGTTGATTGACTCAGGTGCGTCCTTTCACTTCACTCCCCATAGAGAGCGGTTCTGCAAGTTTGAGAAATACGATGGTGGTGATGTCTTCTTAGGGGATGACAAGAAGGCTAGAATCATTGGTCGCGGAAAATTAAAGTTGAAGTTGCAAGGTGGAAGGGTTAGAACACTTCCAGGTGTTCTACATATTCCTGCATTGGCCAGAAATCTGATTTATGTAAGCAAGCTGGATGATTCAGGTGTAAAAATAGTGTTTGAGAAGGATACCTGCAAGATGGTTCAGGGAGCATTGGTGTTGATACGGGGAGTTCAGATTGGAATTCTGTACAAGCTGCAAGGTAGCACTATTGCTGATGGGTGCAACAGTTCTGTGGTTCCTGAAAGTGGACCAGAAAATCTAGTGGTCTCTAGAGAGAAGACCATGCTATGGCATCAAAGGCTTGGACATATTGGAGAGAAGGACCTTCGAATACTTCATGGTAAAGGTATGGTAGAAAGTATGAGTAACAGCTCCCTGGATTTTGATTTTTGTGAAAATTGTGTATATGCGAAGCAGAATTGGGTGAGTTTCACCTCTGGTGGTAAGAGGGCGAAACAGATATTAGAGCTTGTGCACAATTATGTGTTTGGACCTGTGAAGCTTCCATCACTGGGTAAGTCTGTGTACTATGTATCATTTATAGATGACTTCTCAAGGAATACATGGATATATTTCCTTAAGAAGAAATATAAAGTCTTTGACAGGTTTAAAGAATTTAAGGCTCTGGTGGAAAACCAGACAGAGAAGAAGATAAAGGTGCTGAGGACAGATAACGGTGGAGAGTTTTGCAGTAAGGAATTTGAAGAATTTTGTAAGAAGTGTGGTATATCACCGCAGAAGACTACTCCATATACACCTCAGCAAAATGGAGTTGCAGAAAGAATGAACATGACGTTGATGGAAAGGGCAAGAAGCATGCTCAGTGGTGCCGGGTTAGGACAGGAATTCTGAGCAGAGGTGGTGGAGACAACATGTTACCTAGTCAATAGATCACCTTCATCAACGTTGGAGGATAAGACTCCACAAGAGGTATGGACTGGTAAGAAACCCTCTCTTTCACATCTGAGGGTATTTGGATGTGATTCATATGTACGTTCCAAAGGAGAAACAACCAAGTTAGATAGTAAATATGAAAAGTGCATCTTTATTAGGTATAAGGATGGTTTAAAGGGTTATAAGCTTTGGAACCCAGTAACAAGGAAGGTTGTGTACAGCCAAGATGTGGTGTTCAGAGAGGTAAACAATGTTATTAAACATGAAGTCCAACCAAAGGAACCTGAGAAGATAGAGTTTGAGCTTAAGGAGGAAGAATCAAACTCTACAACAGAGGAGGAATCAGAAGATGAAGAGCCACAGACTCCGAGTGTGAGAAGATCAATTTGAAAAAGAAGGCAGCCAGAAAGGTATAGTCCATCTACTTTCTGTTCAAATTTTGCTTTATCTATTACTGACGATGATCCCATAACTGTGAAGGAAGCAATAGATTTAGAGGATGGAAAACTCTGGAAAGAGGCCATGGTTGATGAAATGGCATCTTTGCACAAAAATGTGGCTTGGGATCTGGTGGAGTTGCCGGCTGGAAGGAAACCCATTGGCAGCAAATGGGTCTTCAAGAAGAAGACAAATGAAAAAGGAAAGGCGGAGAAATACAAAGCTCGGTTAGTAGCAAAAGGTTATTCCCAGGTGCTGGGAATTGATTTTGGTGATATTTTTTCTCCTGTTTCCAAGGTAACTTCTATTAGATTACTTTGATCTGTTGTTGTTGCTTTTGATTTTGAGGTAGAACAGATGGATGTGAAGACAACATTTCTTCATGGGGACCTGGAAGAGGAAATCTACATGAAGCAACCTGAAGGCTTTGCGGTGAAGGGTAAGAAAGAACTGGTATGCAGGTTAAAGAAGTCTTTGTATGGGTTAAAACAGTCACCAAGGATGTGTTATCAGAAATTTGATACATTTATACGGCGACTTGGCTTCACTAGAATAAAAGCATATCACTATGTGTATTTTGAATTAATTAGTGACCGTGTTATTTATCTGGTCTTGTATGTGGATGGTATGTTGCTGGTTGGAAATGACAAAGAAATTATCCAAGATTTGAAGACCCAATTGTCCTCCAAATTCGACATGAAAGATCTTGGTGCTGCAAACTATATTTTGGGCATGGAAATTAAAAGAGATCGGGAAAAGAGGAAGCTCTGGTTAAACCAAAGGAAGTATGTCGAGACTAATATGTAGGATAGTAAACTGGTGAAGGTTCCTATTCCTGTAGGTGTGAGGTTATCTGTTGAACAATGTCCCAAGACACAAGAAGAGGAAGAGGACATGTCCCATGTTCCATATGCAAGTGTAGTCGGTATCCTGATGTATGCAATGGTATGTACTAGACCAGACATTTCACATGCAGTGGGAGTATTGAGAAGGTTTATGTCAAAACCAGGGAAGGAGCACTAGACAGCAGTGAAGTGGGTTTTTAGGTATTTGTGTGGCACTAGTGATTATGTTTTGTGCTACTAAGGAAGACCAGGATTGGACAGAGTGTTGGATATTCGTGACTTTGTTGATGCAAACTGGGCTAGAGATCTGGATCGAAGAAGATCTACAAGTGGGTATGTGTTTAACCTATTTGGAGGTGCAGTTAGTTGGATAAGTAAGAAACAATCTGTAGTGGCACTATGAACTACAGAGGCAGAATACATGGCAACCACTCATGCAAGAAAGGAAGCATTTTGGTTGCATAGATTGTGTTCAAGTATGGGGTTAGTACAGGGAGCTATAAGGATAGACTGTGACAACCAAAGTGCAATTTTATTGGCAAAGAACCCTGCTTACCATTCAAAGACAAAGCACATTGATGTTCAGTATCACTTTGTGAGGGATATGATAGAAGACAAAAAGGTGTTGCTGGTAAAGGTGTACACTTTGAAGAATATTGCAGATGCATTGACAAAATCTGTGAGCTCTGAGAAGTTTTCTTGGTGTAGAGAAACAATGGGCATTGCAGGGATGGATAAATGACTAAAGCTCTCTTGTGGCCCCTTGTGGAAAGAAAACAACAAATGGGAGAATAATGACACTTGAAATTTCACTTATGGTATATTTACAAATAATATTACATTTCCCACATGTACCCATGTGAGACAAAAAAGGCTAGAGACAACCTGACAAAACAAAACACTATGATTCTGAAGCTTGGGGAAAGACCAACTCAGCAACTCCACTTGGTGTATCTCAGTCACATATCGATGCCAAGATTGGTACTACATGATGGTGTCCCCAAACTTCTTAATGGTGTCTTTCTGAAAGCATACTCTTACCTCCATGGCATCCAGGCACATGGTCTTGGAACCTGTATCCAACTCGTTCTGAAGCAAGTGAAACATGGTGTTAACCTCAATCAGACCATCGAGGTACTATTGCATGTTGTGTGTGTTCAACTCCAAGTCTTCCCTTGTGGCTTCTCGTCTTAGCTTCTCTATGTACTTATCGATCTCAAGTCAGACTTGGTTCTTGGGTTTAGCCTCGGTGAGGGAACCAATTGATGTGATCCTATGCTTTCTCACCATGGCATCCAAACTATTGTAAAACCACACATATGAGACTTGTATTCTACTGATGAATGGGGCGAGATGCTCGTAGTTCTGGATCAACATTCAAACCTTCGCTTTCTCCCACTCTGCCCGTGGCTTCATATTATTCTCTAAGTCAAGCAAGGCCCATTTGTACCACATTTTCCACTCTTCTACATGGGCAATGGCAGCATGTATGCTCTTGAGAGTTTGAAAAAAAATATTTGCTCTGCTACTGTAGGCCATGCACACAGACAACTGCTTTATGCATGGTGACAATCCGTCATAGAGCTTCCACTTGGTATCCCCAAGCATTGATACTTAAGCAAGTATCATTGTCATCATCTCCCCCAATGTGGAAACTACATTCTGCTCTGATGCTTGAAGTTGTTTGGCCTCCTGCCTAGCAGCCTGCAAGTTCTTTGCCAATTGTTCATTATCAGCCATCAAGTACTGAACATTTGAGTTTGTTGCTCCTACATAGGCCAATATAGATTGGGCAATGACAGTTGGATGTTTCCCGGTGTCTGACATTATCACCCTTTCCTTGATGAATGTCCTCCTCTACTTCTGGTTGTTCCAAATATTTGACCTGCATGGGCATTGTTGCCTCCATCATCGCGCCTTGCCTTTGTTCTTCTTCCTATTTCTTCTTCTCTTCCTGTTCTTTCTTCCTCAACTCCCATTCTTGCTTCAGTTCTTGTTATCCTTTCTGCAATCTCAGTTCTGCTACTTGCAAGGTTTTCTTTTCTCTCTTCCTCTACTCTATTGTCTGTGTCTTGTGCTTCCTTTTTCTTCTGCTACCAAAGATTCCTGCATGAAGATTGAATCTACTTTCACTCTGCAACTTTGTTCTCCCTCTATTATATTAGCAACTTCCTCTTTCCCTGACCTTTATTGGATTGCTTCCTTCTGCTATTGCTGCCGGACTTGCTACTATGTTAGTGGTGACTCCTTTTTTATGAACAATTGAGTGTCTGCATATATTGGCAAGTTAACTGGGGATTGCTCAACTACTTCCCCAATACTACTTTCAATGGTCTCTCTTGAAGCAATTCTCTTAGGTGCCATGGTACAATGCTTGCTGGAGAGAAGTGCTTCACAAGTATGGTACCTGTGGGATAGAAAGGACACTCATGGAAAGAAAACATTAACTCTTTCAAATCTAACTTCATAGCATGAACAGGTAGAAATCATGGCATATGATGAGAGGGATTGTGCAATTTTGACTGACAGGTGTGACTGACTGACTGTGGGAACTACGCCAGTCCCAACAGTCAGTGTGGAAGCTTGATGACTAGAATTATGTAATGCGCAGTTCAGTCTAGGCCAGGGCCTCGGAGAGATTGCGCATTCACAGTCTCAGTGGCCAAGATGGGAGACTAGCTCTTGGAACTGCGCAATGCGCAATTGGAGCTAGCCCAGGAGAGGCTCTGCGCAATTCTAGAAGCCAAGGAAAAGGCCTTGAGTTCCCAGATTGCATAGTGTATGCAGTGAAGTGTGAGATCCGGGCAAGGGGAGCCCATATCTGCTAATGGGGAGTGTGTAAACAAGCATATCTGAAGGGTGGTGTAATGCTGAGTGCAAATATGACTAAGTTTTGATGCATGCATGTGAAACAAGTGTAGGAATCAATTAAACTGAAGGAAAATGAAGCATGTGAAGAGAGTCGCCACAATGACGACTGTTGGTGCAGAAATGGGAAAACACATGCGACACTTGGGAAAGGAAATCTAAAACTTGAAACAACACTTCTACAAGCTAAAACGAGTTCAAACCCCCCCAGTCGTTCAAAGAAACAAGTGAAATGAAATTATCACATGCTAAACAACAAAAAGCGACAGAAAAGGTAGCGAAAGATGATAAAAGAAAAACTCACCTGGAAGAGCGACGACGATGCTCTGAAGGTTCCTTGATCTCCTTGGGAATGCTAGAGCTTGATGATCGAATGTACACATGAGCTCTAGATGCATCCCTTACATAGAATTGAGCAAACTGGAATTTATGATGCGTATGCCTGAGATCAAGGACAAAAGCAATACTTGGCAGAAACTTCTAAAGATAGCAATGTGCCACGTTTGGAAAACTAATAATAGATCCCTACTTCCTAGGGATGATTTTTTCACTTTAGTTTTCTCCTTTTTCGGGGTGAAACTTTCCATGCATTACCCAAAATGATTGCACATTTCTAGGAAGGATTGGGCAACTCTCTAGCTCATGCACTACGCAATTTCTAAGAACAGTTGGTTTTGTGCAATTTTTGGGTTGAATGGCTCTAGGATGCCTCTCATTCTTTGTGAAAATTCCTAGCTCAAGGCTGGATTTCATCTGATACCACACAATTCTTGATCTCAAGGCTCACTGTTAGCTTGGACTGTGGAATTCCCGAGAGCAAGGCTAGTTTCCCTCAAGGATTGCGCATTTCACTAAGGTGAGCCCATAACTGGATGAAAACTAAGTCAAGAGATTGGCTTGTGGGTTAGAAAGTAAACCAAGTAAGCAAGCAAAAGCCAAGATGCAAAGGATGAGGCTCAATCAAAGCACAAATACTTAGATCAGTGTAAGATGAGATGTTGTGATTTAGAAGGGAGGCTCCAAAATGAAGCATAGGAAAATTTTAGGAGGGTGGTTGTAGCCACTACAACACCTTCACATAGGTTTCTTGCTAAAGCCCTAAGGCTTCGAAAGCTCTCTTTTACATCATAACAATCATATTTAAAAATGTATTGGGCTTTAATTAATAACCATAGTGAGAGGATTACTCTATTTCAATTGTAACTAGTGGTGTATATTTTGACAAGACTTGCATAACTCAAGGGTTATTAAAGGAAAACATGAGCTCAAGGGTAAAGAAGATGGGGAAAATAACTTAGCATCGTTCAATGGGAAAACAACTGACATCCATTTGTTACATACCTGGTGAGAAAAAGAGCCACAACAAGACACTGAATTTGCACAGACTTTTTGTAAGCCACGCTATTGAGTCCTAGACACAACAAACCCTTGTCGAAAACCAAAATTTACTTGTAGAGTAGGGTAATTGTCAAATGGTGAAAATAACAACATGGTATGGTTTTGGTACTTTTCAAGAAATGAAATTCTCAACCCGAGGCAATGGAGTAAATGCGGGAATGAAATGTCGGTAGGCCTCATTAATGGAGGCATATTTCCTAATAACACGTTCATGCATGCCAACAATGCATGCCTTAGTAAAGAGATGACGAGGATATATAGTGTGTCACGGTTTTTGTAATAGACCAGAGTAAGGTGAAGTCAAATGGTGAACCACCCAATGAAAACTCATAAAAACGCCAAAGTCAATGTCCAATGCAACACATAAAAAATATGACGGATGAATGTATAAGGATTGATAATCACGCTCAATCCTACAAAGATTACATAACATTAAATATTCACTGCCATAGTCACATCACTCACCATGATGCAATTTTTCCCATGGGAACGAAGTTTTGTAACAGATTTGCGACGATGGAATAATACGGGTGATGCTCGTCAAGTATAAGTTTATAACCGGAAATATCGAATTCAACTGCCAATAGATTACAACCATGAAATGCAATGCCAACGTGATTAGCTGAGTATCACATCGGGGCAACAATCAATGTAACACATTATATAGTGAACATCATAAAATTGTGGTCGTTAATCATATATAAACCCATGTTGTGCACCATTATGCCAAACATGAATAGTTTTTCCATAACACAAATTTCATTAAATCGAAGTGACAACTAATGAAATTCATTGCATGTTGAGCATGCTAAACATTGTTTCAATCAACCATAAGCCACATCCCTTCAAATCATGAACCATAGCATATGTTACTTTGTAATAAGGTTGTAACTTGGGTATTAAGACTTTGGAATAACATTAATAAACACCAAATTCATTGAATACATTTTAGACATATGCTCCGACCAAGGATACACGAGACCTTTCTATGGAAAATATGAATATATATTTTATCTCTTGTAATCGTCAAACACTATTGCAACGATAGGATTGTAAAAAATGGTGCCCAACAAACAATACCAGCCATATAGAAGTGACCCCTTGACAACAACCAATACACACCAACACATGCATTTTGAACCTCTTTTCAATATTATTATGACACACACGCACACATATATCTTCAAACATTTTTGTATAACCCTATAGGTGGTTCATCCCATTGCATGAATAAAACAAATAACTAAAGATCATCCAATGAATCATTTATGCTATGGAGATTAACTTGATTTTATAAGTAGTGGCCTTATGGCCAATCCTTATTTTTTATTTTTACTTATTTATTAGGTCTCTATTCATAATTAGACACAATAAACTCATAGGAGAGCTCAATTTTAGAGTATGCAATGGTTTCCAGGTTTAGTTAGTGTTGACCATCATCAACGTTGGTGACTTCAAAGGGAGACTCTCAAAGTGGGTCAGAACTCAGAATATTTAGTTATATAGAAGGTAAATAACTATAAAAGAGAAGGTCCCAGGTTGTCTAAAGGGATCGAAGCATGTGTAGAAAGAAATGGGATTGAGAGACAGAACTTATGATGACTTATGCAAGTAATGATAAAGTTTGACACTTTAATAATTGTCCTTGTAATGATGAGGAAAAATACTTGGTTCCTCTGCAAAATATTTTGCTACAAGGATGTCTTATTTCACAAAGATACAATTCTTTTAGAAAGTTCATTGTAAAATATTATATAAGAATTTTCCCTTTATAACAGTTAGTTTTCGAAGGATATGTTTCTAGTAGTATTTCCTGACTGTTTTAGCAGACAAGTAGTAGTAAACATAATCAATTTTTTCGAAAAGGGCATGAAATATGCAAAGAAGTTGTTAACAACGAGAAAACATAGAAAATCAAACCCTAAAAGGTTAAAAAATGACAACAAAATATAATAAAACTAAAATAAAACAATAAAAGGAAAACTATGTACATGGTCATGATCTTGTCGTAATGATTTATTCTAATTTCCCTTCCACGAATTGCTTCAGATGTGAGCCATTAGTGGTGTAAGGGAGGAGATGATCATTAAGATTTTTGAGGAGATAAGTATTTGGTCCAACAACTGCATAAATTTTGAAAGGTCCAATCCATAATTTCTGAAATTTATGATGTTTTCCCTTATCCATGTGAGTTGCATCCCACAAAAGGACCTTCTGATCAACAATGAAATTTACATTCTTAGATTTCTTATCAAAGTATTTTTTAATAGTTTTCATTCTTCGTTGTAGACTTTCAAAAGAATGACTTTGTTTTTCTTTTAAATTCAACAAGGCTAGGACTCTTTGAGGGATATTACTTGGGGTTAGCTCTTCAACTTGTATAGTTAGATAGAGAGATAAAAGTTCTAATTCAGTACGCAGAATTGCCTCTTTCCCATAAACAAGCTAAAAGGGAGAAGCGCCTCTGCTGGACTTGATGGTGGTATGATCTGCCCAAAGTGAAAATTTCAACATGGTGTTCCATATACGCGATCGGTTGTACTTCTTCAAAATTCTAATAAGTTTTTTATTCGTAGATTTAGCCAAATCGTTACCTTGGGGGTAATATGTTGACAACATAGAATGTTTAACATGATGATGATTGAAAAATTGAATGAAATAGGTAGATATTAAAGCATTCCCATTATATGAAATCAGTTAAAGAGACAATCCAAAGCGTAAGAAAATATTATTTTCTAAGAATTTGATTTCTTTCTCATCATGTGCATTTTTCAAAGGAAACTATTTTGATCACTTGGTGAAATAATAAGAGGAAGTTAAAATGAAGATATGATCCACAAAAGAGGGAAGGTTTATGGGTCAAATGAAATCTAACCTCCATTTAGTGAAAGGGAATTCATGAATCACATGGAAAATGGGCAGAGCATGGATTTTTTCTCTCCTTGCTGCTTGTTGGCAGTATTTGCAACTTTGGACATACTTATAGTAGTAACTGAAGATTATAGGCCAGTAAAAACTGGAAATGAGAATTTTATGAGCAGCAGTATTAGTCGCAAAATGACCTCCTATATGGAAATCCTCTTGGTATGAACCATGAGAAATTGATAGCTACATTGCAACAACCTTGTCATCTGCGAATCTCAATAATAATCCATCATAATATCTATGATACAACATTGCATTTAGAACCAAATACTTAGAAGCATCTAAGCGTAAATGCCTACATTGAAATTTATCTAAGTTATCCAAGCATTTTTGGTTTTGAAGATAGAAAATGAGGTCACTCTACTAGGGGTGGCCTACGACATCAAGAAATTGTTCGTCAACTAAAAATAAGGCAGATAGTGACTCATCATCATCACTTGAAACACTTGGCTCACGATATTGTGCTAAATGTAACACCAAGTTGCGTCCCTTTATAGTTTTGGAGGTTGAAATTGTCAAATCGTGTTCTTGTATCTTGGCTAACTGGTGGGCATGTTTTCCTGAAAGTAAAGTTTACGACAATACAAATTTAGTAGCAGGCAAAGGGACCTTAACCTGCATATGTTTGCCAAGAATGTAATGTCTAAATTTTTTTATTTCTTTTACCAGAGCAAATGCATGTTTCTCAAATGAGGAATATTTGAATTCTTCATCAAACAAGATTTGACTCATAAAATCAATTGAATGTTCCTTCCCTAGATCACTTCTTTGCATAAGAATTCCAGAGATAGCCTCCTCCATGGCATTGGTATAAATGATGAATTCTTTTGTAAAATAAAGTTTGGCTAACACCAGAGAAGATAAAATAACTTCTTTAATCCTTATAAAATCCTGTTGTGTGGAATTATCCCACTTGAACTCGTGATTTTTCTTAGTTAGGTTATGAATAGGCTTGACTATCTTGGAAAAATCATTAACAAAGATTTGAAGAAAGTTAATCTTACCCATCAAGGATTGAATTTCTTTCTAGGAGTTTGGTAGAGGAAGGTTTTTAATTGCAATAATTCAATCAGGAACAATGCTAATGCATGCTTTGTTAGAAAATTATATATTACAAAGCAATGGAACATATAGAATATAGCAGAAATATAAACACAGAAAACCCATAAAACTAGAGAGACACAGACATACGTGGTTCACCCAGTTTGGGCCACGTCCACCCCGAACAACTACTTCTTCCTTTTTATTATCCAGCAAAATGAAGAGACACAACCTACAGCAGATCCGCTGTAATATCCCCTCTATTTTCTCTCACAGTCTCACCTCTCTGTTTCTCGCTTGGAGAATACACATCTATTACACAGCCTCAATACAATGCCCTCATACAAAGAGAGGGGTTGCCTTCTAGGGCAAAAAACCATAAACTAAACACAAGTTCTACCGTTAGATCATCCGCCTAATGAACGACCCAGATTGCCTAGAAATCACTATAATTTTACAAGGAAATTTTACATCTGTTTTTAGCTTCGGGGGCACTTGTTGGCATTATGATACAGGTGTTGTCGTTGATGGCAACTTACTAAGATGACAGATTACAACTTAGGCTCACAGAATGAAGAAAAAGAGATATACGTAGGTTACACTTGATAAAGGCACGTATACACGTAGGTTAGCCAACCAAAAGGTGCGTATACGTATACACGCACTTTCATGCAAGGGAAGGCGCGTACATTGGGTTTTGGTCCATGGTATTTAGTCCTTGGTATTTGGACCTATGGTTTTGGACCATGGTATCTCGTCCGGAGTGTTGAACCCAAGTATTGGGTCCATGTTATTGATTTTCTATGGTTTTGGACCATGGTATTGAGTAAGGCCTAAGACTATAAAAGGAGGAGAATATCATTAGGCAAGGGTACATAGAAAGTCCTGAATATCTAATGAAGTATGAGATATAGTATGTAGGTTATGGGTTCATGATGCTTTGCTTGATCTGAGCCAAGGAGGAATCTCAGCGGTTGATGGAGAACAAGATCTAAGGATAGATCAGGATCTAATGGCTTGGAATGAATCATCTCTACACGGTTTGATCATACTTATTCTAGATCTGTATATTGACACATGTAATGTTCTGTAAATATTATGATTTGGGTATAACTCAAGTTTGGAATAGCTACAAATCATGAATGAATATTTACAGATGTATATGCTGGTTGACCTTGACAAAAGAGCATACATGCGTAGGTTAGATACATCTGAATAGCGTATACCATATAAACTATGATGTTTGAAGTTACAAGTGGTTCTGGCTGTTGATGCAAAGTCTGAGTTCTAGTGACTGTTTACTGGTGTCAGTATTCTGCATATTCAGATTGGTTGATTGTGTTGATGGATTAGGACCATAATGACTTATCTTTATGTGATCTAATGGACTAGATCTGGTTGCTAACATACATATTATCCTTGTATATGTAATGATCTAGGTATGTCTGAAGTTAGGAAGCGCAGCGAAGTTATAAGTAAATAATTGATGACATATACGCTGGTTCGCTTTGGTGAAGTTGCGTATACACGCTGGTTTGGCTCTTCCAAGTAGCGTATGCACTCTGATGCATGATTTCTGATGATACAGTTGGTTTTGAATATTTTTGCAGAGTTCTGTGTTCTGCTCTGTGTTCTGGTGACTGTATTTTATCGACAGGCTTTTAGTGATTCAGTATTGGGTGATTCAGAGATTGATGATGCAAGTGGTGATTGATTTTGTGCTTCAATGATATTGATGGGTCCATTATGAAAATTGGATGAAATGTGGCCTTCAGATTATGGCATTGTACTTCAAGAGTATCCAATCTGAAAATTTATGAAACGTGGTACCTGGAGGAAGAAAGAGAAGGTTGTAGCCTTCTGTAGGTCGGCACCTACGTACTAGTACATGATGATGAGCCCCAATTTTTGGTAACAATTTGGGCTCATTTGGCCTACTTACCTTGCTCAACCCTTCATCTTTTATCACTTATGCATTCATTTCTTAGTATATTCGTGTTATTTGTAGGAAGAAGGGCAGGCATTATATCTATGTGGCTAATACATGATGATTTCAGGTTTTTTGGCATTAAAGGGAGCAAAGACCACGCAGAAGGAGACAAGGAGACAGCAAAGGTGGCATTGCAGGTTTATAGGGAGGTTGTCTACAGCCTTAAATGACCTCCCTCGTGATCTCCACCCTAACTCCGAGCTCCAACAGCTTTCCCCACCGAGCTTAAAGGCAGCCAACGGATTCTACAGGAACAACAGTTTACAGCAGTTTACTTTTAGTTGGACAGCCGAGCTCCACTAATTGAGGAAGCCAGCTTGATCCTCATCATGTATAAATATTAAGGCTGTGGCCTTTGATAGGAGCTTTTTGAACTTTTGAACTACTGTTGCAATTTCTAAGCACGAGCTACAGCTCGGTTTTTGCTTTTTGTAAGCCAGTTTTGGCATGATGTTAGACTCATGATTATTCAATAAAGGCAGGCAGCTTTGGATTCAATTCTGAGTTTTTAAGGGAGCTATAGCTCTCAGGTTAGGGCCCAACCTGAGAGCAATAGACCTCCTTTTCCTTGTATTGTTATTTGTCTTTCCTTTCAGCACTTTATTCCTATGTTTTGACATGCATTTGGAAATTACAGTCTGCTGATTTGATTTCTTTTATGTGATTGAGTAGGATTAGTTTACGGTTCAAGTGCTTTTAGTTGCTTAGATTAGAGTGGGAGGATTAGCATTCATTAGAGCTCCAAGAAAACGTTGACAGTGCACTCACTGCCCTCTCTGTTTAGAGATTGGGGGTGTAGACCGTACCAACCACCAAAAAATGCAGTCTTATACTTTCATTCAAGCTGCAACACAGTCATTTCAATTGTAGATCCATCCATGCATTCTGATCTTGAGCAGTACTTCTTCATTCCAACTCCATGCACGATTTTTCTCTGAAGTTTACATTGCTGTTCGTTGATTTAATAACACAGTTAGGATAGGTTGATGAATTCTCGGTTTTGTGCAGATTTGTTTCCTTTACACTGCGTTGCATCACTCAGTTATCTTCTTCTTCTTCTCAACGTGCCCAAGTCACCTACCCAACCTCTGTTCAGCTCGTTTGCCTTCCAACACTTCTATTGTTCACATAGCTCCATCTTTTTGGACTTTTCATTGCTTCCACCCTTCTATCCACCAACCAACTGTACCCACTCTTTCCTCATCTCATATCTCTGTCCCTGAGCCATCATAAGCTCCCTTTCCATCCTACCTATCCACCCATACAACTCCTCCACTCCTCCATCACCCAAAACTCCAACCACAGAACATCCTGTAGAAGTTAGCAGACTTCCTGTAGAAATCCCGAGCTTCCTGTAGGATCCCCTGCAGACATCCTGTAGAAGCCTGCAAACTCGGTTGCCGAGCACCTGAACGTTGTGGACTTCTGTGGAATGATGTTTTGGATCCCCTGGAACCTCTCCTAGCCCTCCTGACCTTTCCCAAGCTTTCTTTCCCTTCAAACCACCCCTGCACAGTCAAAACCTAATAAGAAACAAGTCATAATAACTCCAACCACTTAAGCAAAAATATAAAAACAATGTTCTTTTCAGTAGAAGTAGTTTAAATTCATGCATCTCATATCACTAGAAGTAATGGCATCATTTCTAGAAGTTTGCACTCCCACCATTGCATCATAGAGATTAGACTAGTCAGATTAGGGTTTACTAGGGTTTCCATGTTTTGTTGGCTTTCAGTTCATTATTGCAAAGTAGGTTAATTTCCTTTTAGATAGTCTTCGTTCATCATTTAGAAAGCTTCTTCTGAGAACATATAGAAGTTGGCTTGAGCCCTAGCGGACTTGTGCCAGCTGACCAAGTGACAGCTGCGACAAGAGCTAGTACTTGTGCATACAGCACCGTCGCTTCCAAGTTTGTTACGAACTACCGGGTTGATAAAATTAGAGATAGGAAGCTCTAGGAGTTGTAGCATTATTGCTACAATATTGGAGCCCACCACATGAGCTAGTACAAGAGCTAAGGGGGTTGTAGCTCCCTTCCAGGAGAAGCTGGAGAACGAGAGAAGGTTGTAGCCTTCTGCAGGTAGAAGCCTGCGTACTGGTATAAGACTGCTCCAGTACAGAAATATTGTAAAAAGAAGTTTCTTATTAAAGGAAGATAGAGACGAATTGCAGTAGGTGGTTTTCACCCACATTGGGTTTCCACCTTACATCATGGTGTTCATGTGTGCTTCTTGTGTGTGATGATCTGTTTTGTTTTACTGCACCTATTTATTGTTCATATGGTTAATGAAGTTCTGATGCACTAACTAAAGATCAACATTGATTGGATTAACTGAATAATAAGTTTACTGGATATACGCTAGTTGCATTAGACATAGTTGCGTGTACACACAGGTTCCCTTAACTGAAGTAGCGTATATAAATCTGAGTATGGAAATGAAAAAGTTATTGATTTGATAATACTGATTAACCCCCACCCCCCTCTCAATATTATTTCCGACAATTGGAATCAAAGCAGGTCCTTTGATAGAAGCTTGATCACTTGAAGGAGATCCGTAGAACAATGGGAAGGAAGCTAAAGAAGAAAGCGCCTCAGAAGAAGAAGACATCTCAAAGGAACTATGACAGTGGGAGGATCGATTAGGGAATATGTGGAAGAAACACTTCAGATTCAGAATCACTTCAAAATGAGGATGAACAAGCAAAAGAACTATAAGGTATGAATTTGTTATCCCCTGGTGATACATTTCTCCATCCATTTGAAGATGATGAAAGTGATAGCGAAACAACTGAATTTTCTCTTATGGGTGAGAAAGAAAGATATCAAATAGAGGCAGAATTTAAAAGGCTTACAGAAAAAATTAGAGATCAACAAGATCTATTGCACAAAATGGAATGTGTCTCCAAAGAAGAAGTTACCAATCTAAAAGCTCAACTAGAGGAAGGAAACAAGGTAAGGAAGCTATTCAAGGAAAAGGAAGATCAATGTCAAAATTTGCAGGATGAAGTTACACCATTAAAAAATGAAGTAAATGAAAGGAGCAAAACAATCAAGAAACTCAGAGAAACATCCAGTTATTATGAAAGTCTTGAAGCTAAGATCCTCTCGCTAAAAGAAGATCTTGAAGAATCAAATAAGCAGAATAAAGAACAACTCCAAGCTCTTGAAAAACAAGAAAACAAAGTTCTTGAATTAAGACATCAGTTAGAAGAAGGAAGAAAAGTTGAAGAAAACATGAAGAAGCACTATCGTGAAAAGGAAGAGCAACATCAGATTGAGGTAAATATTCTAAAAGATAACTTAGAAGAAAAGGATAAGCTCTTATGATTTCAAGATAGCACTAAGATCTTGGATGATATTCTTAGTAGTCAAAGGTCTCTTGCTATCAAAACTGGTCTTGGTTTTCATGAATCTGTTGAAGGTGAATCTAGTTCACAAAATAAGATAAGGAACTCTAATGCACAATCTGAAATGCTCAACAAGGAGATGAGAGGTCAATCCCATCAACAACCAAGGAAAGAAATTCTTCAAAGAAAATCTTTTACTCCTCCGATGAATAATGTTGAATGTTATGTATGTCATAATCTTGGACATGTTGCAGCCAGATGCAGAAGTAGAATGGTTCAAGACCATCATACAGAAAGATCATCATGTTCTAGGTACTTTAAGGGATATTTTTTTTCTTGCAATATGTTTGGTCACAAAGCTGTTGATTGCTACAGAAGGAATATGAAACATGTAAGATGTTATCCATGTAACAAACTTGGACATATATCAAAGGAATGCAGGAACAAAGTACGGGCACCATACCAAAAGGAGAAAACATCATCACACTTGAAGATATGGAAGAAGAAAGAAGTACAGTAAAAAAGATGTGGCACAACACAATATACAGACATAACAGACTCAGAGGGAGCTGAAAGTGTAAAACTTCAGTGTCCTAAATCTCATACGCAAGTTTCATAAAGGGAAGTCGTGTATATACGCGAGTTAGTTACTGCACAATCATGTATATGTTAGTTTGAGGAAAAGCAGTGGGATAGGCTCGGGAAAAAGGGTCTGATATGATTCAGTCCATTATTTTCTCTGTTTGATAATGGTTACAATCTGTTGATGATGTGTGGAAATGTCTTGATACTCATAAGATGTTTAGAAGTGTTTTTGATCCTAACTTGATGATGATGACGCCTTGATACTTCTTGTTGATATATGCATGATCAGATTTGACAGTAAACATATGGCACAGGTTCAGGGGGAGCATATGATTTGAATAATGCACTATTAGCATTATGGTTAGAAGTCCTTGGTGATGATGCTTATATGGCTAAAAGATACATCTCGCTATGATATGGTCATGAGTTGCCATCTTATATGATTCTTGGGGTTACATACTTGGTGTTCAGATCAGATTTGTGGATGATTCTCTGATGATGCATATATGTTGCTTACATGGTGATCTTCATAAGGATAAGGAGAAGTACAAAGCTTGAATACACAACTTCATTACTTATTGATGAGTCACTCATATGCTACAGTTATGATGCAGGATTCCTATAGTTCTTAGCTCTCACATGGATGAGGATTGTTGTTGTTAATGATATCAAGAAGTCTTGACAAAAGATCTTGAGCTGAAGGTTTGCTAGATACATAGTGCTATATACAGTATGCTGGATACATGGATGATTACTTAAATTGCATATTGTTGGTTGGCCAAGAGAATGGTGTCATTATAAGTTGCATGGAGACATAGCTATTCGAAGACATGGCTTACTTAATCACTTTGAGTTCTTACCTTATGATGATAAGTTGATACTCACATATGTTGAGTATCATGGTTGATGCTTGTCAGATGTGGGATGTTCCTTAGTGATGATACATGGTTGATATATTGAAGGTTTTTGTAGAAAGATCATGCAGTTCTTGAAAATGATGTTATGATCATGGATGATGACTATGGTATGTTCACATACATACGATGTGAATGACTTGGTGCTACCGCTTGGAGATATGACTTTTGCTTAAGGTTATTTGATCTTGATGAGATCAAGAAGATGAGTTGATATCTATATGTAAACATTCTTTGTCACAGGGGACTAATGATGGACATATAGAGGTTGTTGGTCTAGATGCTGCTAACAGATGCTTATGGAGCATATCATACATGGTGTATGATAGTTGTTGAAGACTATCATGGTTTTGTTTTCGATATTTGGTCTCTATGTCATGTGTATCTTTTTAATGTCAAGGTCATGAAATCACCTATTCCCACTATGCATGGGATGGAAGATGTAATGCTCTTATTCTGTCATATATAAACATTTGGTATATCCCCACTTGGCTGGGTAGATGAGTCACTATTGGTATATCCCCACTAGATTGGGGGATTGATGTATGTATGAGTCATTGGTGATAGGAAGGTCATACTCACTTAGTTGAGTTGTAGAGTCGTGTTATTCTCTTGAAAAAGATTTTTGTAGACTCGGCATGTGCTCAGGGGGAGCATGGACGGATTGGTAAATCTTGGCATGTAAAAAGGGGGAGCTCAATTAGAAATTTCAGCATGTACTCAAGGGGAGTATGGACAGCAGAATGTATATCAAGGGAGAGAATATCTTGGTCCACCCTTTGCCCTTGATGGCAAAGGGGGAGAGTGACTTGGTGTTGTTGTTGCCATGAAGTCCAAAGGGGGAGATTGTTGGAATTATGATGAATGTGTTGTACTTGATGGCAACCCACTTGTAGCAGAACAACTCACTTATATATAACTAGATGAATCTACAGAAGAGATATCAGATGTGACAGAATACATGACAGCTCAAAGGAATTAGTTCAGATGTAATGTACAATGACAACTCATTAAGATGACAGTTCTCAGTATGGCAAGTTAACTTTGCCATCAAGTCCAAAGGGGGAGATTGTTGGCATTATGATACAGGTGTTGTCCTTGATGGCAACTTACTAAGATGACAGATCATAGCTCAAGCTCACAGAATGAATAAAAAGAGATATACGCAGGTTACCCTTGATAAAGCCGCGTATACACACGAGTTAGCTGACCAAAAGGTGCGTATACGTATACACGCACTTTCATGCAAGGGAAGGCGCGTACATTGGGTTTTGGTCTATGGTATTTAGTCCTTGGTATTTGGACCTATGGTTTTGGACCATGGTATCTCGTCCAAAGTGTTGAACCCAGGTATTGGGTCCATGGTATTGATTTTCTATGGTTTTGGACCATGGTATTGAGTAAGGCCTAAGACTATAAAAGGAGGAGAAGATCATTAGGCAAGGGTACATAGAAAGTCCTAAATATCTGATGAAGAATGAGATCTAGTATGCAGGTTATCGGTTCATTATGATTTTCTTGATCTGAGCCAAGGAGGAATCTCAGCGGTTGATGGAGAACAAGATCTGAGGATAGATCGGGATCTAATGGCTTGGAATGAATCATCTCTACATGGTTTGATCATGCTTATTCTAGATCTGTATACTGACACATGTAATGTTCTGTAAATATTATGATCCGGGTATAACTCAAGTTTGGAATAGCTACAAATCATGAATGAATATTTACAGATGTATATGCTGGTTGACCTTGACAAAAGCGCGTACATACGCAGGTTAGATACATCTGAATAGCATATACAATATAAACTATGATGTTTGAAGTTACAGGTGGTTCTGCCTCTTGATGCAAAGTCTGAGTTTTGGTGACTGTTTACTGGTGTTAGTATTCTGCATATTTAGATTGGTTAATTGTGATGATGGATGAGATCTATAATGGATCAGGATCATAATGACTTATCTTTATGTGATCTGATGGACTAGATCTGGTTGTTAACATACATATTATCCTTGTATATGTAATGATCTAGGTATGTCTAAAGTCAGGAAGCGTAGCGAAGCTATAAGTAAGTAATTGATGACATATACGCTGGTTCGCTTTGGTGAAGTTGCGTATACACGCTGGTTTGGCTCTTCCAAGTAGCGTATGCACTCTGATGCATGATTTATAATGATATAGTTGGTTCTAAATATTGTAGCAGAGTTCTGTGTTCTGCTCTGTGTTCAGGTGACTACATTTTATTGACAGGGTTTTAGTGATTTAGTATTGGGTGATTCAGAGATTGATGATGCAAGTGGTGATTGATTTTGTGCTTCAATGATATCGATGGGTCTAGTATGAAAATTGGATGAAACGTGGCCTTCATATTATGGTGTTGTGCTTCAGGAGTATCCAGTCTGAAAATTTATGAAACGTGGTACCTGGAGGAAGAAAGAGAAGGTTGTAGCCTTCTGTAGGTTGGCACCTACGTACTAGTACATGAACTAGTACAAGAGCTAAGGGGGTTGTAGCTCCCTTCCAGGAGAAGCTGGAGAAAGAGAGAAGGTTGTAGCCTTCTGCAGGTAGAAGCCTGTGTATTGGTATAAGACTGCTCCAGTACAGAAATATTGTAAAAAGAAGTTTCTTATTAAAGGAATATAGAGACGAACTGCAGCAGGTGGTTTTCACCTACATTGGGCTTCCACCTTACATCATGGTGTTCATGTGTGTTTCTTGTGTGTGATGATCTATTCTATTTTACTGCACCTGTTTACTGTTCATATGGTTAATGAAGTTCTGATGCACTAACTAAAGATCAAAATTTATTGGATTAACTGAATCATAAGTTTACTGGATATATGCTAGTTGCATTAGACACAGTTATGTGTACACGCGGGTTCCCTTAACTGAAGTAGCGTATATAAATCTGAGTATGGAAATGAAAAAGTTATTGATTTGCTAATATTGATTCACCCCCCCTCTCAGTATTATTTCCAATAGCGCTACCCCCGAAACCCCTGCCGGGGGGACCGCTGGCCCCCGAACCCCCCAGCCGGGGTGGATCGGCCCCCCCGAACCCCCACGGGAGGTACAATTCCCCCCCGCACCCCCACACGTGGAGGTGTGTACAAAATTCTTGGGGTATACATCTGGATGAAACAAAGACCTCTAAATAATCATGCTCCAGACCCAACATGCTTCTGAGACAATATGTCCTAATGGTTTCCCATACATAACATGAAAGACATATTTTTAGGTTTAACGGAAATACCAAAGCATCAACATCGCAAGAGGACACATTTGAGATGGTCAAAGCGATCAATTTGGTGCTTGGAGTAGACAATCCTATCATCAAAATAGATTTGGATAATCTTCTTGATGAGGTCATCCAAAGGAAATTGCATGGCCCTATGGAAGGTGGCACCTGCATTAATTAAGCCAAATGGTATGTTTTCATAAGCGAAGGTACCCCAACGTGTGGTAAAGGTGGCTTTGAATTTATCATCCTTTTTTAGGCAAATATGGTTGTAACCAAAGAACCCTTCTAGAAGTGACTTCATTTGAGATCCAACAACCTATTGTAAAATTTTATCCATATTTGGTAGGGGAAAATTGTCTTTCACACTAGCTTTGTTCAAGGACCTATAATCAATGCAAAGGTGAATATCCCCGTTTTTCTTCCTAACTAAGAACAAATTAGCTACCCATTCTAAATAATTTACAGGAAATATGATATGTGCATTAAGCATCTTCTATATCTCTTTATGGATGGTTGCTTCGAGAGCTATATTAACATGTCTTTGTCTCTATATAACAATCTTCTCATATGGTTTGATAGGAATAACATGTTATATAATACCAGGATCAAAAGCAAGAATATCCTTAGATGACTAGGCAAAAACATCTGGAAAATCCTTAAAAAGGGTAATAAATTTTTCCTTTTCCTAATCAAAACATTGGGATCCAATTTGTAATATCATAGGATCATCATGAGTACCAATGCTAATTGGGATGGTTTCACCAATATTTCTTTTTTATTCCTCCATATGATTGTTTTTTGATGTCGGGACATCACTAAGAGAAAAAGAATTTTCTAGAGGATAGAGTCTGAGAGGGAATTGGTTGTCTTTTAAGGAAATAATCTAATTATCATCATCTAGTTGGTTTTGAAGGAAGGCACATATACGCTTGCCATCTTGGAAGACTTATCAGTCTTCTTCATTATTTGGAAAACGAGGCCTATATAAATATTGGAAAATACAGTCGGGCTTATCAGGGAGGGTTTGTCATGATATACTAGAAGCATAAGTAGAAAGTCGGTCAACCAAAACATTCAATTCTCATAGACATGCATGATATTGAAAGCATCTATGAAATAAATAGCATTTGATAACCTTGTTATTAGCAGAGTAAATTTTCTTGACAATATTAACAACAAGTTCAAAGTCACCGTAGGTAGTTAGGAAATTGCAACCTGAAGTGAGAGCTTGCTCAATCCCAAGGAAGAGGGATTCGAATTCTACTACATTATTTTTGAAATCAAATTCAAGTCTACAGGCATATTGATATATTTTTCCTTGAGGAAATTATAAAAGTGTTGTAGGGAAAAGTATCCGACTCGGATGACCCTATCCCACTCTAAGGGTGATAGTACCTCAGCAACAACCGTAAAGAAAACTACTTAAGGTTTACTTCTTTATAAAAGCAAAAGAGAGTGGATAAATGCACTAACCGTTGCCTTGCGCTTAATGTCGAATCCAAACTCTTCTCTATGGCCGCTTGCTCCCAGCTCTTTGCTCTTTTGCCGGCCCAGCTACAATGAGATCCTGCAAAATGACAAAGAAGGAGACTACAAGAGGCATGCAATCATAACTGATTCACGGATTAGCATAAACCAAATATACAATTATCACAAAACATCATTGGAACAAATGCATATAGAAGAACCTCAATAGCTTTTATTAATGAAGAAGTAAAGGTTCTGAGAGTGTTACAACCATTGAAGGTCCTAATCCAGCAACACCTCCCAGTAGAAAGAATTTCTCCTCTTCACCTCCCTCAAGCAATCACCCAATAGATCTATAGTGAAACCAACAACATAGCATTACTTTGCACAAAATTCCAGCCCCCAGAGCTCATAGGAAAGAGCTCAATATATAGATGAATTGAGAAAGGATGAGTCAGCTTGCAACTGATGTGTAGCTGCCTTGTGTCCTCTCTCTCTTCAGTTAATCTTTATTTGATCTTCAGTTCCTGAGTCCACTTGGAGAACCTTGCTTCCACTTGGAGAAACAGAGCCTCTGACTCATCACAAGGCGAAATCCCTGATCCAAGTGTCATTTTTGGAGCAATGACTCAGTGTGCCACTTGTCCCATCTCGCTCAGCGCAGGTGGCCTTTGTTCCACTTGCTTTGTAACGCAGGTACACCATGGAGGATCTGAGTTTCAGCGCAGAAGCCTAGTGGAGCACCTGCTTTGATTTCAGGATTGCTTGTTTTTGAGTGTTTTCAGGTGGAGAACTGATCTGAGAGCTGTTGGTTTGCTGACCTTGTTCCTCTAGGGGTAGGAACATCATGTTTAGGGAACTTTGGATCCCTTGGATTATTGACAATTCATGCTTGTTGCTGTAAGGCACAAAATTGTCTATAACAGATGCCCCCTAAAGTATGAGGTCGTTTATCGGGTGAAATGCTTTATTGAGAGGATCCGAAGTTCATTCAATCTGCTGAGAAGTGTCCTGTAATAAGATACAATACAATACATTATTTTTCATACATTTTCATGATCTAGCTGAGGCGGGCATTCCCATGCTCAGCTTTATAAATACATTTTCGTACATAGAACAGACGATCGTCTGATTGTAGACCGATAATTCTCTGCTGAAATTATCATCCTTTGAGAAGGATGATCATCTGCTGTAATGATGTACATATCAAATGTCTTTATGTCCTGAATATATATCGCAGCCCGGATGGATGAAACTAGATCCGGGGTCTTCAATCTCTTCCGATCTTCACTCGACGTACAAGTCGATCCATGTGAGAATTTCTTGAAGTCGAACATGGAAAGACATCGCTTGATTACCGGTCAATGATGTGAACCGTTAACAAGCGCGAGAGGAATCACCGATAAGGATGATGACCCTCAAGGTATGGCAGTACAATTTACATGGTGGGAATAAAGGACTTGGCGTCGACCACCATGCAAAATCTTCTGGTCGAAGGTCATTGATGTATACCTGTTGCCGGAAGTGAGAAACTTGCCATTGAGGCATGCAAGCTTCAAAGTACTGAAGGGGTTGTTCCTAGATCAACTCCTTGGATAATGAGCTGATGTCGACAAGGAGTGACCCGTCAAAGGAGGGCCTTAATGAATCCCACATCAGTGACACGGAACGGGGCTAGTGATTGTGATGAGGTGAAAACAAACTGTGATGTATGATTCAGGGTGGTGGCCATGAAGTGGATGAAGGATAATGTATGGCAGTGGATGGGACACGGTTGACTCTTTGCAGAACCACATCTCTCGAACATATAACGACACTGATGTGATGGATTGGTAGCATTACCCCAATTGTGGATGGTGTGGCGAGGACCATGGTTATGAGACCGGTGAATGAAACAACCCAACCCGATGTGATACGGAGGACAAAGTGTCATGTTCAAGAGCGACTTGCTACCATTAATGCTGTGAGGTTCTCCCAATTTTTCCCCAGTCATTGCTGACCAGTACCTCTTTATTTTTGTCAAGCTTGAGGAGGATAACATATGCTTGTTCTATAACCTGCCCTTCGGGCAAGCCCATCGCTATGTTTTAACGAGCCTAGCGATAGGGAAACTCGTTCTCGTCTAAAGACAAGTTTGTTGCTATTTAATCATTTTAACGAGTCTAACGACAAGGAAAACTCGGTCCTTTTCATTTTTAGAGAGTCTGAAAAGGTACAGAAAGTTAACTCCAAAATTCCTTTTTCGTCATCTAATCCCTTAAGTCCGAAAAAGTATAAAACAATACAAAAGGGATGAATCTTCGATTTTTTTAACGAGCCGAACAAAACAAGCGCTCGATCTTTTTGTGCAATAATCCCTCAGGTCCAAAAAGATTAAAATCTAGAGGAGGGATAGCTCTTCCGGTCCTTTTAACGAGCTGGAAGGCCAAAACTCGGCAAACTTTTCATATTTTACGAGTCAGTGAAAAGAGCTCAAAGAAGACTCGTCTTTTGAGGAACGAGTGATAAACAGGGATAGCAGCAGATTCCAGGTACAGGTTGGAATTTTCCAATCACGGCAGTGTCACAAGGATGGCTAAGTGAAATCACTCTTCGCAGCTGTTCCTCAAAATGGGTAAACAAACATATGGAGATGAACGATTGGCCCAAATGAACGGATGGAGGTGATGACATATAAACACGACCAAGGGCTTTTAACATGGCAGTCAAAGGTTACATTTCTCAAGGTTATTTACCGGTTCATTTTTTCTGGATGAGCTTGAACTGTAGGGAAAGATTGCTCACAATTTATGTTTATTTTTTAACGAGCATGAACTCTGTACAAAAACTGCTCGAATTCTTGCGTTTATTTTTTAACGAGCATGAACATTGCTAAAACTGCTCGATGATGCCCCCAGCATAATAATGCAGACGAGGCATATACCCCCTAAACTTTAAGGGGCAGTTCATTTTTTAACGAGGTTGACATCGTAAAGAACTATCCTCTTGACTCCTTATTTCATTTTTTAACGAGGTTGACATGATATAAGAACTATCCTCGTAACTTTTAGATCCATCAAAAATAGAAGGCTTCATATTCCGTTGCACCCATCTCCGTAAGATTACTCGGCGGTGGTGGGGCAAAAGTACCCATTAAAGAAGGGCCTTTTAGGAAAATTACTCCGATATATTGGAGAGGATGATTGCCTCCATGGATCGTTGGAATGCTTCTCGTGTTGGATGGCGGCACAACTTTTGTCGAAGTTGTTGTCGAACTGCCTGATCGACTTTTTCTCTCACCATTCAACGACTGTGAATTCCCATGGCTTTTGTTTAATGTTGAAATTAAAGCATCATCTTGGCGCTTAAAACTTGACAACATCATAACTTGTGATGGGGAAGCATCTCCACTATCAACCAGATTCTGACTTGGGTCGGGAAATGGATCAGTCAACACGGCTGGAGTGTGTGGGTTCTTTACGAATCTTTTAAACTCAGCTTTGTACGGGCAATCTGCCGTCCAATGATCATCGTCACATATGTGACATCTCCTAGGTGTTTTCTCCTTTCTACGAGGAGTTTTTCGAGGAGGTGACTTTCTTTGATCTTTCTTCCCTTCGTTTTGATTCTTCTTGCTTCCTGGTTGATTGGTTTCTTTGCCCTTATCTGTCGATACGGCATTTACTTCCGAAGCAAGAACTTCTTCATGCGCATTTTGATTCGAATCCTTACGGGCCTTCTTTTGATGGGTCCTTTTCGGATTTGTGTTTGCCGTGCCAATCACGCCATCGCCGGCATGAGAGTCACTATTTGATTTAGGAGGAGGAGGGATTGAAAACTCTGGTCTAGGGGCGTCTGGTATTTTGTCATAGAGCGTGCCGGACTGAGTATATACTAAGTCCAAATATTGTGCACGAGCGATAACCTGCTCTTCTGTTACGACTCCCCCCTTTGCCACATCTTCCGTTATGGCCGGAAGTAACGACTTTATAAACCACTCAGCTAAAAGCTGATCAGGGACGTATGTTTTAACCATTCTTCGTCGACGTCGCCACTCATGTATATGATCTGATATATGAGTTGCGGTTGTCTGTTTGAAATTGGTCAATATCTCTGTTCCCGTTTCGTACCTTATTGGTAATTGAAAGTGGGTTAAGAATGTCGTGGCAAGGGAGCTAAAATTGTCGAACGAAGCTCTTGGCAATTCTATATACCATTTTGCCGCTGGACCTGTCAATGTCCTTTGAAAGAGGCGAAGCCGTATCGAATCCTCATTTAAAGTGTTCAACGAACACCATAGATGAAATGTCATCACATGATTCGACGGGTCTTCACCTGGATTTCCATTGAATTTAGGAATGTCAGATGGAAGTTTGTGCGGAATCACTGGCCACCATGGGGCGTAAGCAATTGGATCATTAGTTAACCGATGTAAATCAGGCAACTCTAAAGTCGCCACGAATGGTAACTGTTGATTCAAGTTAGGTGAAGCGTAACCAGGATACGATGGAATCGCCTGAACAGTCGGTCTTTGCATACCAGCATAATGGAGTTGATGCTGGTATGATTGATACGGTTGATGGACTTGACCACTATAAAGTGGTTGATTTTGACCATTTTGGATATTTGGTTGTCCAGTATTCGCAAAGATTTGCTGTTCAGAACCTTGGTACACTTGTTGGAATTGTGGCTGTTGGTATTGCACTATCCACGGTTGTGTTACCATGGGTTGTTGCGCTACACTAACCATTGGACCAAGATGTGGGGTAGTTGTACCCGATTGTACTTGTGTCGCCCCACCAGTAGGCGATTGTGGTTGGGTCGCCGGGTCAAGGGGCTGTTGCATGAGAACCTGAGAAATCTGAGGTTGACATACAACAGGCATCGTTTGAACTTGCGACACGGTTACAATAGCCGGTGTAGTTGGGATGTTCGTCACAGTTACACACTGTTGCATGGAATACACAACTCTTGGTGGCTGGGATAGCATAGGTACCCAGCTACTCGTTGCAATTCTACCATAACTTGAATAAGGTTGAGAACTCCCGTATGGGTACCCTCCCGGAGGGGGTAATGAAAGGGCATACTGCCCCCCATACGGTGGTAATCCATAACTCAAGGCAATTGATTGTCCTGGAGGACTGGATGGCCTAATTAGATTCCCAAAAGGGTCAATTTGATGAGTCTCACCATAAGAGTTACCAGACATTACTCCGGAACAAACAAGAACAGACCATACTGTTGAGATAGTCTCTTGGTGGACTCCTTCTAGCGATTGAGAGCTAGTTGGGACAGATGGTATGCCGGCAAACATTGTTGGATTTGCAGCAGGTAATTCTGCCGTTGCCGTGTCATTTGACACAGTCCTAGATGTCGACGGTTGTTCAGACATTTTAAGTCTATCCAATTGATCGCCTAGTGATTCTACAGGAACTTCCACTAGTGATGGACAAACTTCTGTTGTAGCAGGAAATAGAGTGACCCCTACTCCAAAATGAGTTGGAGTGGATACTTGCGGTTCCTCTATAATTTCCTCTATTGCAATCAGACCAGGTGGAAGAGGAAGACCGTCAGGTCCGTAAAAGATTTCCGGTGCCGAAGAAAGGGTTGTATCAACAGTGACAGATGTTTGAGGAACAAAACTCTCTGGACCAGTTACAGATGGAACTGGTTCAGTTATACAAGTATTTGCCCCCAGACTAGGATCAGTATTACTGTCCTTCTGTGGCGGTTGAACTTCTTCTATAGAGGCAGGGTTTCCGGAAATGTTTGGAGTAACCAGAATCTCAGATGTTGTCGGAACACTTGTTCTAACTTTTAAAGGAGATTTTGAACTGGTTCGACGAGCTCGCTTTGTCCGGATTGTTTTCGATTCCGGAGACAAAGATGGTTGACTCGCAAGCCTCCGAGAACGACGGATATTCAATTGACTTTCTTCCACGATTGCGGATTACTCGATCAACTAAAATATAAAGGGGGAAATTTGTGTTTCCGGCTTGAATGAATTTTATTAGACGCTTTTAAACATAACTTTGCTTTTTCATGTTTTAAGAGTCGAGAAAAAGCTAAAGATGACTCTAGTCTCCTTCGATGTATTAACGAGCCCGAAGTGACAAATGCTCGGTCGGACCTTTTCAGTTATAGAGTTTGAAAAGAGCCAAAAGAAACTGCTCTGGAGATCTAGGCAGAGGGTGTGCCAAACCTTTCGCGAAACCACAGAATACGTTTTACGGTACGGGTGGTCAATCTTCGTGAATGCTGTGTTCACTGCATCGCGATCAGTAGGGCGGCCGACACGGCTTCCTAAGGATAAAGGATGATTTCCTATAGGGGTCTCCCAATATATACGCGACGGTACGTGGGAGCACAAATCCGTATTAGTGCCACCGACTCTCAGGAGGAATCACCCACCTTCGTAGAAATCGACAGTCACTATGTTTAACGACGCCGGAACACGTCTCTACCTAGACCTCTATGTGTTTGCGTTATGTTTCAAATGCGTTGTTAGGTTCATTCAGTATATTTTAAGTTGATCTTTTTAAAGTTTGCCTTTCAAGGTTCACCACGAGATGTATATGACAAATTCCTAAATGCAGCCTAAGATGAGAAGCAAGCTTTTTCAAATCTTTTTGACTGATGAAAATCTTAACTACTGAGGGAGAAGAAAGGCAAATTCTTTTCACACAGTTCATACAGCACAAACTAATGCACTTTCTCCTAAATCATCATGCAAACTTTTTCCAATGCAAAATGCACAATGCATGTATTTTCTTTTCCCTTTCTTAATGTTGATTGGTTACAAAAAGAAAGTTGTTATATAACTTTGATTTCGATTTAAAGTGAAAACAAACAAGCTTGTCCAAAATCAAAAGACACCTTAAGATTTACTTGCTTAATCACTGGAAATGCATGAAATCAAACCATAATGACGAAAGTAAAATGACTAATCAGCTATGGACAGCAAACAAGCTAACTCTTTAGACCAGCAAAATGCCTAACACAGGTTCAGATCTAAGAGGCCAAAAGCAAGACTAGTTTACTCTTCGTTATGGGAAATTGTAAATGAGTAAGAAATACAAAGAACAAGTACAATTTCGTTATATAACAGAGGCGGAATGATGGCAAGTAAGGCTGGTTTCAGAACTGGTACAAGACTGGTAACTGGCTGCCAAATCTATAGTGAAAACAGGCAAGAGAAAGGGAGGAAACCCCAACTGCACAAGGCAAAATTGGGCCAACGCAGGTGCTGCATAGCCAGTCTGGCTCTCAGCGCAGGTAGCCCCTTCGGGACCTGCGTTGCAAAGCAGGTAGCCTGTGTACTACCTGCTTTGGAAAACGAAAGTTGCGTTTTCACAGTTTCCGGGTCACAATTTTCTAAAAAATGCACAGTTTTTGCTCAAATCAGAAGCAATCAGTCAAGCACACTCAAAGGGATGATTAGGAGGATGAAAAGCTATCACTAAGAGCTTACAAGGATCCTTGTAGATCAGCTCTTCAAATCATGAACATGCTCAGAAATGAGCTAGAGTAGTTGCCCTCTACTTCGCTTTTGATATAGTCAAAAGCTTTTCGATTTGGTACTCTTTCGTTCAGGAAATGAATAGCAAAATACTACAAACAATCAAACAGATACGATCCCCAGCGGAGTCGCCAGTTTGTTGTAGGGAAAAGTATCCGACTCGGATGACCCTATCCCACTCTAAGGGTGATAGTACCTCAGCAACAACCGTAAAGAAAACTACTTAAGGTTTACTTCTTTATGAAAGCAAAAGAGAGTGGATAAATGCACTAACCGTTGCCTTGCGCTTAATGTCGAATCCAAACTCTTCTCTATGGCCGCTTGCTCCCAGCTCTTTGCTCTTTTGCCGGCCCAGCTACAATGAGATCCTGCAAAATGACAAAGAAGGAGACTACAAGAGGCATGCAATCATAACTGATTCACGGATTAGCATAAACCAAATATACAATTATCACAAAACATCATTGGAACAAATGCATATAGAAGAACCTCAATAGCTTTTATTAATGAAGAAGTAAAGGTTCTGAGAGTGTTACAACCATTGAAGGTCCTAATCCAGCAACACCTCCCAGCAGAAAGAATTTCTCCTCTTCACCTCCCTCAAGCAATCACCCAATAGCTCTATAGTGAAACCAACAGCATAGCATTACTTTGCACAAAATTCCAGCCCCCAGAGCTCATAGGAAAGAGCTCAATATATAGATGAATTGAGAAAGGATGAGTTAGCTTGCAACTGATGTGTAGCTGCCTTGTGTCCTCTCTCTCTTCAGTTAATCTTTAGTTGATCTTCAGTTCTTGAGTCCACTTGGAGAACCTTGCTTCCACTTGGAGAAACAGAGCCTCTGACTCATCACAAGGCGAAATCCCTGATCCAAGTGTCATTTTTGGAGCAATGACTCAGTGTGCCACTTGTCCCATCTCGCTCAGCGCAGGTGGCCTTTGTTCCACTTGCTTTGCAATGCAGGTACACCATGGAGGATCTGAGTTTCAGCGCAGAAGCCTAGTGGAGCACCTGCTTTGATTTCAGGATTGCTTGTTTTTGAGTGTTTTCAGGTGGAGAACTGATCTGAGAGCTGTTGGTTTGCTGACCTTGTTCCTCTAGGGGTAGGAACATCATGTTTAGGGAACTTTGGATCCCTTGGATTATTGACAATTCATGCCTGTTGCTGTAAGGCACAAAATTGTCTATAACAAAAAGGATACCTGTACTATTTCCCTCGTGGGACAAGCCACCATCAAAATGAAGATGACAAAGCTAGTCATCAAATTAAGGCTCTAATGAAGGGGGAATATCATCCTCCGTAAAAAGAGAATAGACACTCATGCCTTGTTCAATATAATTGACATGTGGTTGAGGTAATCCTTCAATATAAGGAGAGATACATCATTCCTAGTATGATGCCATTTTTAGCATTCTTTGGAATGGTCATATGTGTCCCATCAAGTGATAGATATCCACCTGTTCAAACTTGCCAATCTCTACTGAGTATGAGTGAATAAATTGAGAAAGGCATGTAAACTACTTGTTTGTTACAAGTTGTTCTGATTTCGAGATGGGCACAGATGACTAAAATAAAATCCTTGATAGTACCTATAGACTCTTGTAGAGAATTGTTGAAGCCTATAATTTTCCTAGGGTATCATCAGTACATTATAATCCCAATTATTCCATAATAATTTTAGGCATAACATTTGGACCAGATCCTCCATCTACGAGACAACAATGAGCATTTTTTTCATAAATTTTCATTGATATATATAACGAAGGGTTCTAAAAGGAGCAAATGGATTATTAGCAACAAAAATATCCTCTTGACCAGAACCTTCTAATCAAACCTCTAGATAATTGATCAGTGCAGGAATTTTCCCTTCAATGAAATCTTTTAACTATTTTTGTTGCTCGGAAATTATGGCCATGTCAAGTGGTGAAACTTAGCCTTAACACTAGCCATCTGGGTGAGAATTATGAAACTAGGCAACAAAGTGGAAGAAGAAGATGGGGAAGAATGTTAATGTTGGTTTGAAATAGAGTTATTTACTGATGGGTGATTGTGAAAAAGATCTGAGGGTATTTTGTTCGAGTGTTGTTTGGAGGATTTTTATTTAGCTATTCAAGATTTATATGCATTTCTTGTTTCAATGACTAAAGCATCATCTTCATCAGCCCAATCAAGATTAGCTACTATAGGATCAAGTTTATTTCCAAAGGTCATTTTCCTAGAATCTTGACGTACTTGATAGGTTTTATCATCATGATAATCCTTGCAAAATTCACACGATGGTCGTGAGAGAAGGGTATGAGGCTAATAGAATTTCTAAGCTACATGAGTGTGTCCAACAACAAGGCTCTAAGGTTATGAATTTAGTCTACGTTTATACGAAATCAACCTATTTTTCATGTCTTTCATAAGTTGTAAGGTCAAGGCCATATCAGTTTGGCTAGCATGAATTTCACAAGGAAATATCATTCTTCTAAGTTGCTCTTCATATTCTAGAAAAAAATTCAAAATAGACTCCAAACTAGTGCCATTTTTTTCTTCAATCCACTGACGATAAAGAGGAAGTAAAGAATTGTATAATGCATCATGGTAGCTTGGTTCTGGGGGGCGATTATTTTAGGAATCTGATTGTAAAGCTTAGTAAAACAAAGGTTAAAAATCTTAATGTTTTCTCCTTTGGGGAAAGAAACATTTTTATAGTTGTGTAACAAGTCAATAAGATTTTGTGGTTCCCCATAAGTAGACTTGAATGAATAACATAGCTCATCCCAGGTACTAAAATATTTTGAAGGAAATTCGAAGAAATCAATGGCAAATTTAACAATAAAGGAATTAACAAATACTCACATACAAGTATCGTTATCATTTGCCCCAATATTCTGGCAATAATTCGAGAAAGCGATTAGGTGCTCATTAGCAGTAATTATACCATCTCCAAAAAAAGTGGGTAAATGATCTTTAAACTTATGAAGAGATGCATTCACAGGGGCACGGTTTAAAGGAGATTGAATATGCCAAGGGGTGGTATTAGCAGCTTCTTCAAAATGAAAAATCCCAAATTTCATGATGGTCTTGTTAAGTTTAATGGCTGATGGATGTGGATTGAAAGAAGAATAGATGGATCCAATAGATATAGACGGGGTTACAATTGAACCAGAACTGGAAGAAGATGACCCCGAGGAGGTGGAACCTTGGGAGCCATTTGAAGGCTGAATTTGTGTTCCATACAAGATTCTTCTATAAGGTGAAGTGGTTCGAGAAGAACTAGTAATACTTTGGAGGAACCTTTAATGGGCTTCTACCTCTAGGACGATCCTATGACATTGAATTTCGTTAATAAGAGTGTATTCAGGACTATCTCCTCTAAGACATCAGGAGCTTTGGGATTCATTACTCATGCAAGATTAATGACAAAGACCATGTACATGTTGGCATTCACATCCATGTTTTTGTTTAATCAGAGCCTCATGTTGATCAGCTTCGCTAATTTCATGGGTTATTGCTGATTATTCATGATACAATTGTTGAATATTGGAAGCGTTATTCAAGATATAGTCAAGTAATGATCTTGTAATATTTCGTTGACCATTTAACTCAGAAATTAAACCAGGTTGTATGTTGGAATGACTAGTCATGAATTAGAATCAAATGGTAGTGATTATAATTTATGAACGATTGGTTGATTTAGAGTCAATATTGGGCTAGTTCAAGTGATCAACTAATCATGAGAAGACTAAGATCATAAGGAAACTAAGGAACGTCTCCCTAGTATGGTCGCCAAAATATGTTGATAGTTCATTTTATGTTGAAAAAACTATACAACTCCTCAAATCTTGTTATCATAACAAGAAAATGAAACAGAGTGCTCATAATGTACAAAGTAAAAGGAGAATATTTTGATGTTTTTTAGACTACGAAAAACATTAAAAAAAAAAAAAAAAAACAAAACAAAACAAAACAAAACAAAAAACAAAAACAAAAAACAAAAAACAAAAAAAAAAAAAACAAAACAAAACAAAAAAAAAACAAAACAAAACAAAACAAAAAAACAAAACAAAAAAAAAAACAAAAAACAAAACAAAACAAAAAAAAAACAAAACAAAACAAACAAACAAAAAAACAAAAACAAAAAACAAAAGAAAAAAAAAAAAACTAATGTATACATCTATAAACCAATATTCACAACATGATAAGGGATCAATAATAATTAAAAAAAGGGGCAAAAAATCATATTTAAATTAATAGTGAGCTAGTCAAGATTCTAGGCAAAGACCTTGAGATCCTATAGAGCATAAGTTGTGAAAAAAATGAATAAATTTAACAAAATGTGAGAGGTATTTAAAAATGAAGATTATATAAAAAAAACATGTTGATTTTATTAAAGTAATAGCCAAACATTAATAGTATGTCTCTACGAAAACCATTGACCAGTTGTAAAACTCAAACTACTACAATGTACAGACTCATATACAATAGTCAAGGAAACCCAATGAAAATGGCATTGGATCGATCCTTCAAGAAATTTGCATGAGCGGGTAGCTTTCTTTCTGTAGAAAGATCATTGCTAACACCAATAAAAATAGAAACAAGACCTTCTGAACAATGAGTAGATGATCAGAAAGAATGCAAGCTACATTCATAAATCCTTGAATAGTTAATGGAAGTAACCTTAATTGGTCTCTCCTTTAGAGATAAAACTATTGTCACCATTAAGATCAACTCTCTAATTTACAGAAAATAAAATCATAGGAATAAAGAAAAACCTAATTTGTTGTAGCATACCTCTCTTCACAACTTTCTCTCCCTTGTGTTCATATATATCTCCTTTTTTTAAATAGGCTCAAGTCATTTTGATAGTTTCCACATTTAAAGATCAAATTAGTTGTATTCCTAATCATGATGATTAGTGTTAAGAGGAGGGACTTCTAAAGTATAGTTTAGGAATTTTAATTAAGAGTTAGACACTAATAGGTGGGACCCTCATCTCCATTTGATTAGGCGTCTTTGTCTCTCTTTAATTCATAAATTAAATTGAAATCACTAACTTCAATTATCCCATAAATGTTGACCATTATAAAACGTAACAAGATTGTGCCACAACCATGAATCATATGTAGTCAACTAATAAAACAAATCCATGTGATCACACATCACGATCCCTGTTGTCCCTTAAGAAACCAATTTCTTGGCTGTGGAGAAATTGTGCTTAAGACATTAAATTTTATTATGCATGTCACTTATTTGTATAATGTATCTTCATGTGAAGGACCTGAAGGACCTGACTTTTAACCCTTAATATTTAGCTGATATGAAAATCTCAAAATTCCATGTGATGCTGGATATAAATGTTGTGTGAAGAATATCTTGAGAAATTAAAGATAATATGTTGTGTTTGATAGGAACTATTATCTGTAACTTAGAAGAAATATAGAGGAAAGAGATTTAAATATGGGAGCACTCTTTTAAGGAATTTTAACTTTATTCACATAAGTAAACAAATACTTGCAGCTTCATTACCATATTTAAAGAGAGGAAGAAATATAATGACACATAACAGAGAAATTACAAAATCATACCCAACAATGTATGGAAAAATCCTGGTTCTTTCATGAATCATCAGTCTATCAAGTACAAAATAGCATAGTCTTCAGGTTCTTCAAAATGCGGAACCTTCTTCTATAATTTTCACTCTTTTTATACATCATGGGACAGTTGGTAACTGCCAAAACTATCAAACTACTTAACTACTTTCTAACTGTCTAAAGTAAAAGTCATTACAAAATATTACATTAGAGGGTAAAAGACACCTCATTTTTCTCAGGAAATAAGATAACATGAAGTAACAGAAATTAAAGTATGATTGGTGATTATTGTTCACTGTTTGAATCTGTGGCTTGAGTAGGTGGTCCTGCTGGTGTATCTTTGGTCTGCTAGATCATCCATTCTTTGCATTTTATACATAATGGTACATTTGACTTTGGTGTTTCTTCCAATTTGTCAAGTGCTATTCTGCATGATGTAATCCTACTATAAGTACACTTAACTGTAAACAGAGTCTTCACCATCCGTAGAAGCTTAAAATCTTTGTTAAGGTAGTTCAAAATAGTGGCTCCCTTTAATACTACTATCTTTTCATGAATGTTATCAACTTTGCTCTTTGCCTCAACTAGCAAAGTCTCATATGTCTTCCATGGTAGCAAGTTTACTTGTAGATCCCAGCAAGAGGGAAGTCCAACTCTAACTCTTTTATCAAACGTGATGTTAAACTTGGAAACTGCTTCCTTCATCTCATTTATCTTCTTCTCATCAGTATTTCTGTAAATATTTCTGACAATCATCTTGTTAAAATCTATCGCACATAGTGTTCTGTCTGGCATGTCATGCTCCTTTAATTCTGAAGTAGATTTAGAATTAATGAAATCTATCATTCTCTTTGCAAACTTTTATCTATCTAAATCTTTTTGCTTATTTTTCATGACCACACCCTCCATGTCTCGAACTATTGTTTTCTCCTCAAAGATAATAACAAGGAATTCCTAGATGCCCTTAATTATCTCAATGATTTCATCCCATAGGATTTCCCTGGCTTGAATTAAGGACATATTGCCCTTCACTTTTTCCTTCAGCCTTTTAATTTCATCTTCATCCCTTAGAAGATCTTCCCTGTACTTTTTTTCATTTTCTTTCTCCATTCTTACTACCTCTTCACCCAAATTCAATAGCTTACATGTTGCTTCCAATTCTCTTTGTTCTTTCTTTACATCATGCTTAGCCATTTTAAGCTTTGTTCCCAACTGTAATACCTATGTTGTTGGATCATCTGTGTTGGCTGGCATTACTAGTGTAGAGACATGAGTATCTACCTATTGTTGCAGCTTATCCAAAGATTCTTTAAGTAAAGAAACTTCTTCAGTTTTCTGAAATGCATCCTGTAGGAGCTTTTCCTTTTCATTTTCAACTTCAGTTATCCCTACAGCAATGGGATGCTCACCTATAGGTAGATTCAACTTCTTCTTTAAAACCCCAATCTCTGACTTAGCAGATTGCAACAATTTCTGAATCACGGGTTGATCATTAGGATTGACACCTATTTTTCTGAATATTTTTGCAGAGTTCTGTGTTCTGCTCTGTGTTCTGGTGACTGTATTTTATCGACAGGGTTTTAGTGATTCAGTATTGGGTGATTCTGAGATTGATGATGCAAGTGGTGATTGATTTTGTGCTTCAATGATATTGATGGGTCCAATATGAAAATTGGATGAAATGTGGCCTTCAGATTATGGCATTGTACTTCAAGAGTATCCAATCTGAAAATTTATGAAACGTGGTACCTGGAGGAAGAAAGAGAAGGTTGTAGCCTTCTGTAGGTCGGCACCTACGTACTAGTACATGAGCTAGTACAAGAGCTAAGGGGGTTGTAGCTCCCTTCCAGGAGAAGATGGAGAATGAGAGAAGGTTGTAGCTTTCTGCCGGTAGAAGCCTGCGTACTGGTATAAGACTGCTCTAGTAGAGAAATATTGTAAAAAGAAGTTTCTTATTAAAGGAAGATAGAGACAAATTGCAGTAGGTGGTTTTCACCCACATTGGGTTTCCACCTTACATCATGGTGTTCATGTGTGCTTCTTGTGTGTGATGATCTGTTTTGTTTTACTGCACCTATTTATTGTTCATATGGTTAATGAAGTTCTGATGCACTAACTAAAGATCAACATTTATTGGATTAACTGGATAATAAGTTTACTGGATATACGCTAGTTGCATTAGACATAGTTGCGTGTACACATAGGTTCCCTTAACTGAAGTAGCATATATAAATCTGAGTATGGAAATGAAAAAGTTATTGATTTGATAATATTGATTAACCCCCACCCCCCTCTCAATATTATTTCCAGCAATTGGAATCAAAGCAGGTCCTTTGATAGAAGCTTGATCGCTTGAAGGAGATCCGTAGAACAATGGGAAGGAAGCTAAATAAGAAAGCGCCTCAGAAGAAGAAGACATCTCAAAGGAACTATGACAGTGGGAGGATCGATTAGGGAATATGTGGAAGAAACACTTCAGATTTAGAATCACTTCAAAATGAGGATGAACAAGCAAAAGAACTATCAGGTATGAATTTGTTATCCCCTGGTGATACATTTCTCCATCCATTTGAAGATGATGAAAGTGATATCAAAACAACCGAATTTGCTCTTATGGGTGAGAAAGAAAGATATCAAATAGAGGCAGAATTTAAAAGGCTTACAGACAAAATTAGAGATCAACAAGATCTATTGCACAAAATGGAATGTGTCTCCAAAGAAGAAGTTACCAATCTAAAAGCTCAACTAGAGGAAGGAAACAAGGTAAGGAAGCTATTCAAGGAAAAGGAAGATCAATGTCAAAATTTGCAGGATGAAGTAACATCATTAAAAAATGAAGTAAATGAAAGGAGAAAAACAATCAAGAAACTCAGAGAAACATCCAGTTATTATGAAAGTCTTGAAGCTACGATCCTCTCGCTAAAAAAAGATCTTGAAGAATCAAATAAGCAGAATAAAGAACAACTCCAAGCTCTTGAAAAACAAGAAAACAAAGTTCTTGAATTAAGACATCAATTAGAAGAAGGAAGAAAAGTTGAAGAAAACATGAAGAAGAACTATCGTGAAAAGGAAGAGCAACATCAGATTGAGGTAAATATTCTAAAAGATAACTTAGAAGAAAAGGATAAGCTCTTACGATTTCAAGATAGTACTAAGATCTTGGATGATATTCTTAGTAGTCAAAGGTCTCTTGCTATCAAAACTGGTCTTGGTTTTAAAGAATCTGTTGAAGGTGAATCTAGTTCACAAAATAAGATAAGGAACTCTAATGCACAATCTGAAATGCTCAACAAGGAGATGAGAGGTCAATCCCATCAACAACCAAGGAAAGAAATTCTTCAAAGAAAATATTTTACTCCTCCGATGAATAATGTTGAATGTTATGTATGTCATAATCTTGGACATGTTGCAGCCAGATGCAGAAGTAGAATGGTTCAAGACCATCATACAGAAAGATCATCACGTTCTAGGTACTTTAAGGGATATTTTTTTTCTTGCAATATGTTTGGTCACAAAGCTGTTGATTGCTACAGAAGGAATATGAAACATGTAAGATGTTATCCATGTAACAAACTTGGACATATATCAAAGGAATGCAGGAACAAAGTACGGGCACCATACCAAAAGGAGAAAACATCATCACACTTGAAGATATGGAAGAAGAAGGAAGTACAGTCAAAAAGATGTGGCACAACACAATATACAGACATAACAGACTCAGAGGGAGATGAAAGTGTAAAACTTCAGTGTCCTAAATCTCATATGCAAGTTTCATAAAGGGAAGTCGTGTATATACGCGAGTTAGTTACTGCACAATCATGTATATGTTAGTTTGAGGAAAAGCAGTGCGACAGGCTCCGGGAAAAAGAGTCTGATATGATTCAGTCCATTATTTTCTCTGTTTGATAATGGTTACAATCTACTGATGATGTGTGGAAATGTCTTGATACTCATAAGATGTTTAGAAGTGTTTTTGATCCTAACTTTATGATGATGACGCCTTGATACTTCTTGCTGATATATGCATGATCAGGTTTGACAGTAAACATATGGCACAGGTTTAGGGGGAGCATATGATTTGAATAATGCACTGTTAGCATTATGGTTAGAAGTCCTTGGTGATGATGCTTATATGGCTAAAAGATACATCTCACTATGATATGGTCATGAGTTGCCATCTTATATGATTCTTGGGGTTACATACTTGGTGTTCAGATCAGATTTGTGGATGATTCTCTGATGATGCATATATGTTGCTTACATGGTGATCTTCATAAGGATAAGGAGAAGTACAAAGCTTGAATACACAACTTCATTACTTATTGATGAGTCACTCATATGCTACAGTTATGATGCAAGATTCCTATAGTTCTTGGCTCTCACATGGATGAGGATTGTTGTTGTTAATGATATCAAGAAGTCTTGACAAAAGATCTTGAGCTGAAGGTTTGCTAGATACATAATGCTATATACAGTATGTTGGATACATGGATGATTACTTAAATTTGATATTGTTGGTTGGCCAAGAGAATGGTGTCATTATAGGTTGCATGGAGACATAGCTATTCGAAGACATGGCTTACTTAATCACTTTGAGTTTTTACCTTATGATGATAAGTTGATACTCACATATGTTGAGTATCATGGTTGATGCTTGTCAGATGTGGGATGTTCCCGCGTGATGATACATGGTTGATATATTGAAGGTTCTTGTAGAAAGATCATGCAGTTCTTGAAAATTATGTTATGATCATGGATGATGACTATGGTATGTTCACATACATACGATGTGAATGACTTGGTGCTACCGCTTGGAGATATGACTTTTGCTTAAGGTTATTTGATCTTGATGAGATCAAGAAGATGAGTTGATATCTATATGCAAACATTCTTTGTCACAGGGGACTAATGATGGACATATACAGCTTGTTGGTCTAGATGCTACTAACAGATGCTTATGGAGCATATCATACATGGTGTATGATAGTTGGTTAAGACTATCATGGTTTTGTTTTCGATATTTGGTCTCTATGTCATGTGTATCTTTTTAATGTCAAGGTCATGAAATGACCTATTCCCACTATGCATGGGATGGAAGATGTAATGCTCTTATTCTGTCATATATAAACATTTGGTATATCCCCACTTGGCTGGGTAGATGAGTCACTATTGGTATATCCCCACTAGATTGGGGGATTGATGTATGTATGAGTCATTGGTGATAAGAAGGTCATACCCACTTAGTTGAGTTGTAGAGTCATGTTATTCTCTTGAAAAAGATTTTTGTAGACTCGGCATGTGCTCAGGGGGAGCATGGACGGATTGGTACATCTTGGCAAGTAAAAAGGGGGAGCTCAATTAGAAATTTCAGCATGTACTCAAGGGGAGTATGGACAGCAGAATGTATATCAAGGGAGAGAATATCTTGGTCCACCCTTTGCCCTTGATGGCAAAGGGGAGAGTGACTTGGTGTTGTTGTTGCCATGAAGTCCAAAGGGGGAGATTGTTGGAATTATGATGAATGTGTTGTACTTGATGGAAACCCACTTGTAGCAGAACAAATCACTTATATATAACTAGATGAATCTAAAGAAGAGATATCAGATGTGACAGAATACATGACAGCTCAAAGGAATTACTTCAGATGTAATGTACAATGACAACTCATTAAGCTGACAGATCTCAGTATGGCAAGTTAACTTTACCATCAAGTCCAAAGGGGGAGATTGTTGGCATTATGATACAGCTGTTGTCCTTGATGGCAACTTACTAAGATGACAGATCATAGCTCAAGCTCACAAAATGAATAAAACGAGATAAACGAAGGTTACCCTTGATAAATCCGTGTATACACACGAGTTAGCTGACCAAAAGGTGCGTATACATATACACGCACTTTCATGCAAGGGAAGGACCGTACATTGGGTTTTGGTCTATGGTATTTAGTCCTTGGTATTTGGACCTATGGTTTTGGACCATGGTATCTCGTCCAAAGTGTTGAACCCAGGTATTGGGTCCATGGTATTGATTTTCTATGGTTTTGGAACATGGTATTGAGTAAGGCCTAAGACTATAAAAGGAGGAGAAGATCATTAGGCAAGGGTACACAGAAAGTCCTAAATATCTGATGAAGAATGAGATCTAGTATGCAGGTTATGGGTTCATTATGCTTTTCTTGATCTGAGCCAAGGAGGAATCTCAGCGGTTGATGGAGAACAAGATCTAAGGATACATCGGGATCTAATGGCTTGGAATGAATCATCTCTACATGGTTTGATCATGCTTATTCCAGATCTGTATACTGACACATGTAATGTTCTGTAAATATTATGATCCGGGTATAACTCAAGTTTGGAATAGCTACAAATCATGAATGAATATTTACAGATGTATATGCTGGTTGACCTTGACAAAAGCGCGTACATACGTAGGTTAGATACATCTGAATAGCATATACAATATAAACTGTTAACACCCAGGTTGTTCCCTTTGACTCCCAAGGGAATACGGCCGGGGTAACCACTAACCAGTCTTTGGATTACAGCTTCTAGCCAAACTGTAATCAGAGAGGGCTCTCTCTTTAAGGTTTGTCTCTGTTTTGTGAAGATTTTAGGCTAGTTATGAGTTCAGGGTTTGGTTTTATGTTTTGGTTGAGGGATATCTTTCTGTACCTAATGTGGAAACCTTCAGATAGTTCTAATCCATTGGGCTATGGAGTCTGTGGCTACAGGTTGTTTGAAATATTGAGTTGAGTTGCTGAAATTACAGGGCCATTTAAATACTTCATGAAACAAACTTGAGATTGTGATGGTGAAGTGTGTTTAACCAGTGGAAAGCAATTAAGAATTTTCCACTAAGCTGGGAGTGTGAGAAAGAGATATACTGCACAGGAAGCAGACTTGAATTTCCTGAAACAATAATCACTGTGAAAGATATAGTGTAGAGGTGCAGCAATTAAGAATTACACCTTTATTACTGTAACTGAAGAAAACATTTATAATAGCATAGATTGAGTTCAGGGTAATCTGTGATTAAATCCTAGAACTATTCTTTTTCCTTGCCATTAACTGTGAAACACAGAACATGAATGAGCTATGAGAAAATGACAAAACACATAACGAAAAGTTTAAAGAAAACTTATTGAGCCATGAAATACGCAGGAATCCTGTAACATTCAGCTAAACACCACAATGCATCAAATAACGCAGAGCTTTGGAAATTCCATCAGCTTTGTATTAATTCTCTGAAAGTTTACAGCATAAGAAATCTGGAAGAGAAATCAACAACAACCCCTGCAAGCTTATGCGAGGGGGGAATATATACAAAATAGTGATACCAAAATATCTGAAGCGTTGAGTCATCTGAGAAATAAATATCTTCACCAACTTGTACAGAATGACAGATAAGAAGTTATTACAGCTTTGAATACAACATAAATGCTTCTTTAATTCTGTCAGAAGACTTTTTGACCTTTGGAGGCCACTGAGTCGGTTGAACGCTCTGTTATAAATGATGAATGACGTGTCTTTGTAGCTCTGTCCTCCTGTAGCTTTTCGGCCCTGTCACCTGTGACTGTCAGTGCTGCCTTGGTGGCCGTATAGTTTTGCTGAGTTGGCTCAGCCCATTATTCTCCATACATGCTGAATTTATCAAAATTTTCCTGTGCATGATAACTTATATTTTTTGATGAAAACTTAGTGAATGGCTTCTTGTTTACAATATGATCTGTATGGTCTTAGTCCACCATTCCTGTGTGGGCAATTGATGTCTCAGAATTGCCTCTAAGGTCTCATCTGCCTCTGTGTATTTATAGAAATTTGGAGGCACATCAAACAAATGTTTGATCTCATTCATGATGAAAAATAAGTTCTCTACCCTGTTGTAGAGACTTTGTCCTGTTGCTGGTCCTGGTTCTTCAGAGGTACTGGGTCTTTCAGTGATCTGATTAGTAGCGAATGTATTGACCCTTTTGGCATACTGCTCATGAGAAAGTAGCCTTCCTGCGCTGTTCAGTAAGCCAGGAAGACCTCTGCTTTGTAATGCTGCAAATCTGTCCATAAACTTATTAACCTCTGTCTGCATGTCCTGGCTTCTTCTTTCCAATGTCTGTACCAGGCTTTTTAATGTCAGGACCCTCTTTATCAGCTGAATGGTCTCGGTTCTGCTTGTAATTCCCATTGTCGCCAGCTGAGCACTTGTTCTGTTATTAAGCACATTGATCATTCTGTTGGCAACCTCAGGCATATTGCCTAGAGATGCCTTTGATCTCTGGATTTCTCTGTGTGCTTTTCCTATGAGCTCTATTTGCTCATGAATTGTCTCAATGTATTGCCATTGATCAGTTATGGATTGGCCAATGTTGGCCCATAGGAGTGTCTTGAGCTCAGCTGTCACTTTGTCAACTGTGAGCTCCTTCTCCAGCTCCTTTATCTTATCCTTAAGGGCCTTTATTTCCCTGCCCTTTTCTGCTACAGTCTGCTTGGATTTATCGTATCTTTCATTGAGCTTGGCTAGACTCTCCCTGGCCTCATTTAGCTCTGCCATTTGGGCTTCCAGGGCTTGGATTTCATTCTTGAGCTTCTGCATATCCAGGCTTGGAGCCTGCTCTGTTGTTGGTGCAGTTGTTGATGTAGATGGTGGTGTATGTTCAGTAGGAGGAGCTGTAGTCTGAGGAGGTTCCTCCAGGTTAATTATTTCTGGAGGAGGTTGAGATGTTTGTCCTCCTTTTTGTTGTAATGCTGCCTGCAGTGCAGCCTGTGCAGCCTCTGATTCTCCCAATTTTTCTTGTGTTTGGATGAGCTGTTTGTATAGGGACACCAGCATAGCTGATGCATCTTGGTCATGCCTCAGCTGGGCAACTTCTCCAGTTTGTGGGTGAATGGTTGCTGGGACTTTTACCATTTTCCTTAATGCTGCCATATCTGCATCTCTCAATTTCAACAATGCCTGCACAGCCTTGATGTCCTTGGGATCATGCCCAAGTTCTATGATTATCTCCTCCAAGGCTTTGATTCTGTTGTCCTTTGCTTGAGAGGATGCTCTCTCCAACTCCAGTTGGGCAACTGTATTATTTAGGCTATTTTCTAGCCTGTAATTCTCCAATGTCTTATCTGCCAAGGAGGCATACACCATCTCACCCGTTTGCTTATGCAATTCGATTTTGTCCATTGGGTGGATGTCCTTGGCAAGGACCTCAAGGTTGGTCCTTATGTAATCTGCAGTTGACTGCGGCTGCAATACGACTGGCATGAAGTGGCTCATGATCATCTTGCCCTCTTGGACATCAAATGCAAACATTAGTTTTTGCTAGTTAGTGGGAGCCATTTTCAACAAATGATTATATAGCTGTACTCTTATGGGCTCATTCCTTTTCTTTATGTCAATGAACTGCTGCTTGATGCCCACCTCAGCTCCTCTTTGCTGGCTTGAGGAGCTGACTTCTCCTCCCATTGTCCTCTCTTGTTCCTGCTGGAAGGAACTTGCAGATGCCTCCATGCTAGGTGGGCCCATGCCCAAAGATTGCCCTATAGGCATTTCCTCCTCAGAAAAGGGATTCATTCTATGTCTTTTCTCCCCATGACTTGTTGATGTTGTGAGGGGAGTCTCTCTGTCCCTCTTTCTACTTATGTCTTCTTTTTGTGGTGTTTGGAGGACTAAGGCCTCCAATGTTGTCTCCTGCCTAGGAGGCAGGGTGTCCTGAGCTTGTTGCCCAGTGGATTCTGGGGCCTGTGATGTATTTTCTTGCTGTCCTGGTTTCTCCTTTTCTTGCTGCCTTTCTTGTTGCTGCATTTCCTGCTGTTGTACCTGTTCATGCTGCACCTCTTCATGAGGTGGCTGCTCTGGCTCCATTTCTTTCTCTTTGCCTTTGCTAGAGGTTTGATCAGTAGTTCTGGCTGCTTGCTGATGCGCTGTGGAGGATGAGGCAACTGCTCCCACTAGAGTGCTTGGAAGAGCAAATACCTGTGAACAAAGCTCCAAGTCAGCCATCTTTTGGAGATTTTTAACTGCTCTTTGATTTAATTCTTCTTGTGTAGCAGCCTCCTCTAAGGTTCCTCTCCTCCACTTAATTTGATTTGCATACTTTTCTATGTGAGGCAACCTTACATGGTCATAACCGGATAGCCTATATTTGACCCTTCTTAAAGTTATGAAGTGATTGGGGTCATAAGGTTTCCAAAGGAAACTGGTCTGTAGGCCAAGGGATTCTAACATTCTGTCTGCTTCTTGCCAACCTTCCTCCCTTTTGTTGTAAATGAAGTGGCCTAATTGGTTTCTTACCTTGAGTTGTGCCTTCTTGCCTTTCCCTGAAAAATGTAGTATATCTGCATTCCCAAACTGCCTGAAGTATTCAAGGGCAAATAATCTCATGGGCACATATCTGGGCAATCTGTATGGGGGCAACTCACACCCATATATTCTAATGACTGTGTGGTGTTGGTAATAGTACCAATCCCCAATGCTGTATGCCTTGGACAACTGAAGAATCCTCTGCATCTCATCAGTTAGTCTAGGAGGAGGTGAGCTCATGAGCAGAGACATGGCTGGGTGGATGAAGAGGTCTATAAATTCACAATATGTATATGGAGAGCAAGATCTGCAATGGAAGGCAGAGGACCAATAAACCACTGACCTTGGATTTCCTTATGCATCCACTCTCTTCATAGCAAAGTGAAACTTCTCATGTTGATAATACAAAATTAAGTGATAGATGTAAGAGGTGTATCTGAACACCCTTTCTCTTGCCAAGTTCATTAGTTGCTCATGTATTTTGTCAGATATGTAGGTGGCATAGTCATAGCAGATTGGAGACTTGCCAGGGGCAAACATGAGCATCATCACCAACACAGTTTCATCAACAAACTCAATAGAATTATAGCCCAGAATGGGACTGATCATATCTACAAGGTCCCTGCCCAATTGGTTGAGGTAAACATGAGAAATGGGAGGGTACTTCACGGTGTCAGACCCAATGTACAACTGATTTAGTTTGGTGATCTGAGCCTCTGTCAATTTAGCTCCTTGCTTTATCAGATCAGCCAGTGATAAAGGGACTAATTTCTTCTCAGTTTTGAAGTGCAGCATCTCTCTGATGGCTTCAGGGGTGACATAGAAAACAACTGAGCCTGAAGGGTCAATCACAGCCCTCTGAGTGGCGTCGTAGGATTCAGCACATAGGTGAATTAGGTCAGGAAACTGGTTGACCCGAGGGAGCTTGAAGAGAGGGAGGAAAGAATCCCAAATGCCCAATACATCTGTTCCAGCCTCATGTTTAATCTTCAACTCATTCAGCAAGTGAATGTGGTACTTGCTGTGCATTAGCATTTCTTCTGATATCTGATAATCCAGGTCTGCTAATGGCTGCCATTCCAATTCCCTCTGAGGGGCGTTTAATGGGGCAATGTTCAGGGCTACAGGAGCTACTGGTGCATCCATGGTTGCTTTAGGGCTCTGTTTGTATGTGCACTGGTGTTAATGAACAGAACAATACCAAAGGGGTATTTTTGCAATAGAGAGGTGAATTGCAAGAAACAGAGGGTAAAATGGCAATGGCGGCAATTAAAATACTGCACAGAGGACTATTGAACCAATATCAGGACTGATTCAAGTGTCTCCACAGTGATTTTTTATAGTTTCGGGGTCTAAATCCACGAATGCGCGGACAGACTGCAAGTTTGGTGAAAATTTGGATAAACACGGCTTAGCAGTTGAATTTCGAGCTTACAGTTGTAAGTGGAGACTAGGCAGAGAGGATTTGCCGGTAAATTGTGTGTTTTTCAGTGTTTTAAGTTATCCTTGGAGAATTATGGACAAACTTAGGCGCAGGGAGGATAATTCGGATAAATACCTGGTACACTGCGGCAATGGTGGCAAATGCAGGTGGGTTTGGCACGCCAACGGTCTCCAGGTCGAATTCAGCAGGTTGGTGAGAGCTTGGACGTGAAATGCATGCAGAAGAAACAACAATCGTTTTTGCAAAAAAGTGCAAAAAACATGGTTTTTTGGCCAAAATATGGACTTTTGGAACATTGGCGCTTTTTTTGGATGACGTCATCAGGTGGGGTCAAGGTCGGATGACGTCAGCATGATGTCATCAGGTGACGTGGCGGCTTAAGAGTGGTCCACGGGGATGATGAGGTGGCGGACAGGTGGAGCAAATGGCGAACGGGGGCGCTGATGCGGCGATGACGTAGCAGTGACGCTGGCCTAGCGGGTTAACGGAAACCGGAAGCGGTAAGCGGTTTGATATCGCACCGCCTTATATACGGAAGCAGAAATGTCAGGGGGTGCTCCGATACAATTTGGGGGTGACGCGTGGCAGAGGCCTGACGTCACCCTCTGACAAATATCGGAAGCTAACCTACGGACGTCGGGGCCGCTCCGATATTCATGTGGGCCGTCCGATGAAAAAGGCTAGATCCGACGGTTGACGGATCGTTGAGATGCCAGGACCATACGGCAGCGGGCGGGGATTATTTTAATATTTTCTTTGAAAGGTGTGCCCGGCGGGGACTTAGGACTTTGGCAGATTCATATGGTTTTCAATGTATTTTTCATAAAAATGCGCATAGCGCCCGAACTTTGGGTAAAATGAAAAAGTGGGTTTTTTCATATGCTTTTGCAAATGAAGCGGGTTAGGGGTGCAAATGGGGGTTTTTCACAAGGTTCTTTTACAAATGAAAGGTTTCATGGTTTAGAAAACTTCTGAAGGGGAAAGAGGGGTAAGGCTTTGGGTTCTTAAACTGACCAGATGTCAATTTAATCCCTGATAGTGAACATATGGCTATAATGCCAAGGGGAAGGGATATTTATAGAATGCTTGGGGTTTATACACCATAGTGTTTATAATAATAGGGAAAGGGTAATATAGGGGATTTAGATAATAAGAAGTTAGGGGTTAATATGAATGGAAGAAGTGAATGAGGGATGAAATCACTAAGTTTATATGAGAACAACTTAGCTTAGGGAGTAGATCAAAATGAAAAGAATTTTTAGACAAGAAATGTGGCTTTCGAAGGAATAAGAACCACCATAAAACCTTAAATTCTTTCATGAACACAACTGATGAAGGGATGTTAGTAATAAATGTGACAAGGGGAAAAGGGAGCTAGTCATGCTCCTTTGCTTTGCTGCAACATGATGGAGAAGAGGAGCTTCTCTATCCACTGATGTTTCTTTATGCTAGATCAGCAAATTCATTTGAAATGATTGACATTTCTGCAACCCCATCTACTTACCCATCTACTTGCCTAGCATTTTTTGTTTCTTCATGGAGGGTGCACTTAGACTTGCAGACCCTTATGTTCCTTTTCTTTTCTTTTGGCTTTTTCTTTTGATTTTCTATCTAGAACTACCCTTATTGCTTCCAAGGTCCCAGATTAAGCAGTTGGGATCCTTACTTCTCTACCTAAGCTACTGGTCTGCCAAGATTAAACAGTTTGGACAGACTTCTTTCTCTATTCTACAACAAAAATTGAAACATGGCATGATCCAGATTAGGCTGTTGGACCATCCATCAAAATTTAGTCAACATGAAGCTATATATACACATTGTCTTCTCTTGGAAATATGGGATCTTTGTATCACCAAAGCAGAGCATATTTGGAACTTTCTTTGCCAATCATGAAATATGAAACCTATTGGTATAGGTAGCTAACAGTGGCTCCACATGGGGATGGCTTTTCCATTTGAAAGGCCAAGAACAGCAGGTCAGAATGCCTTGGCCCTTGACTGCTTTTACCAAAACTTGAAGTATGCTGCTTTGAAATGCCAAATTGTACTCTTCCCATCTTGGTAAATCTCTGAACTAATTTTCCTTTTGCTGATAACTTATAAAACTTGGAAAACTGCATTTTACATTTTAACAGAAAGTAATATATACACCTGAATATGTACAAGGGAAACTCAGGCTGCACTTATGGATAGTAGTCAAAATAGTGCTTCAACATCCTGCCATTCACAGGACCTTCATCCAAATCAGCTTCATCAAGACTTTTAAGGAAGTAAGTATTGTTTCCTTGTACTGCTTGGACAGCAAAGGGTCCTCTCCAAAGGGAATCAAATTTTCCATGTTTTCCCTTATCTTCCCTTCTTGAATCCCATTTGAGGACTTTGTCACCAACGTTAAAATCTTCTGCCTTTGTCCTTCTGTCAAAGGCTTTCTTTAACTTTTCTTGTAAAACTTGAACTCTGTTGTAAACTTGGTCTCTAGTTTGCTGCAAACATACTATTTGATTTATCCTTCTTTGCATATCATTTGGCTCAGCTTGACTTTCTTGAAGTAATTTCATAACAGGGACCCCTAGTGATGAAGGAAATTTGGCTTCTAATCCATAAACTAACTCATATGGGCTGATCCCAATTGCTCTCTTGGTTGTTAGTCTATCTGCCCATAAGGCATTCACAAGCTTCTTATGCCAATTCTTCTTATTTTCTTCCAATACCTTCTTTATGATGTTTACAAGGCTTTTATTTGATGATTCAGCAAGGCCATTTCCTTGGGGATAATATGCAGTAGAATGGCCCAAGGTAATGTGAAATTTGTGGCAGAAATTCACCATCTTCTTAGATCTGAAAGCAGCAGCATTGTCTGTTATTATCTTATCAGGACAACCAAATCTAGAGAGGATATTGGTCTCAAGGAACTGAATGATAGTGGAATCATTTGCTTGTCTGCATGGAACAGCTTCAATCCACTTAGTAAAGTAGTCTGTAGCTGTTAGAATCCATCTATGTTGGCCTGAGGATGAGGGATGAATTTCCCCAATGAAATCCAAGCCCCATTGTTGAAAAGGTCTCTCTGTTGCAATAGGCCTCAAAGGAAGTGGTAGTAACTTTCTCTTTCCCTCAAACACTTGACATTTATGACATGAGGTGGTGAATTTCTTGACATTAGAGAAAACAGTGGGCCAATAGTAACCAGCCCTCAGTATTTTATCCACAGTGGACTTCCAATACAGATGTCCACCACAGTCACCTGCATGAAATTCTTTGGTGACATTGTTAGTCTCATTCTCAATCAGGCAGTTTAACAGTATACCCTCATGGTTTTTCCAAAGCAAATTGCCGTCCATGACACAAAATTTTGAAGCTTTCATTTTTAGGAACCTACACTTAGTTCTGGACAATCCTGGTGGAGCACATAGGTTTTGTAACACATAACATATATCAGAGTACCAAGGGGATAGTTCAAAGGCTACATTTATCTTTGGAGTCGCCAGCTCCGGTTCATTGTCCAGATGGTTTATGTCTAAGGCTTGGAAGTTTGCTTCTATCATTAGTTTGGCCAAACCTTGCCCTTTTATTAGTTTTGTAAGTTTTATTTCAATATCAAATTCCAAAATGTTGGCAATCCATTTTCCTCTTCTGCCTTCTAAGTTTTCTTGAGTGAGTATGTCTTTCACAATGGGACTTGGCACATAAGCTATAACATGGGAATAAAGGATATAAATCCTAAGTCTTTAATGGCTTTGATCAAAGCATAATCTTGCTTTTCCATGATCTGATATTTCAGGGGTGCATCTCTAAGAGTTCTACTAAAGAAAGCAATGGGTTTCTCATTTCCTTGGTCATCTTTCTGTAATAAAACAACAGCAATAGTATGTTGGGAGGCAAAGGAGAAAATGATAAATTCTCTGTCAAATTGAGGATTTGTTAAGACTGGGGTTTGGGTAAGGGCCAATTTTATACCTTCAAAGGCTTGATTTGCTTCTACTGTCCACTTTACTTTTGAATCCTTTTTTAGCATGTTGTTCAATAATCTGATCAGTTCTGCTAAGTTTGGGATAAACCTTCTTAAGAAATTGATCTTCCCTAAGAAAGCTTGCAATTCTTTGATATTTCTTGGGTGAGGCATTTGCAAGATAGCTTGTATCCTGTCTGGGTCAATTCTGATGCCATCCTTTGAAATGATATGTCCTAACAGCTTACCTTCTTCCAAACCAAACAGAGACTTCTTTGGATTCAAGGAAATTCCATATTTCCTACATGTCAAGAAGATCTGTCTCAAATGCTTCAAATGTTCTTGGTCTGATTTTGAGAAAGGTGTGAGGTCATCCAAATAAATGACAAGGAAGTCATGAATCTCTTTGGCAAAAGCAATATCCATTGCTCTTTGAAATGTTGCCCCTGCATTTTTCAACCCAAAAGGCATTTTTACATATTTGAAAGTTCCCCAGGGGGTTGTAAATGCAGTTTTGTCTTGATCATCAGGGTGCACTAGGATTTGATTAAAGCCTGAGAATCCATCAAGTAATGAGATCCTTGATGCTCCTACCACTCTTTGGAGAATGTGATCCATCTTAGGTAGGGGATAGTTGTCTTTGAGGGACACTTGGTTTAGATTTCTAAGATCAACACAAAGTCTTATTTCACCAGTTTTCTTTCTTGTGGGCACAAAATTTGAGATCTAGTCAGAAAACCTAATTGGTGCTATGATGCCAGCTTTAAACATTTTTTGTACCTCTTTCTCAATTGCAGGGAGAAGCATAGGGTTTATTCTTCTCAATTTTTGCTTAAATGGCTTTTGATTTGGCTTGAGAGGGATTGTGTGTTGGATAACAGAGGTGTCATAGGATTTTAAATCCTCATAACTCCATGCAAAGACATCTTGAAACTCTTTGAAAAGGTCAATGTATTTAGGCTTCTGATCAGGAGGTAGGGATGCAGATAATTTTATTATCTTGGGTTTCTTAATGGTTCCAATGTTGCATTCTTCAATGACAGAGTTGAGGGGCTGCATTTTTGGTTTTCTAGGGACATCATTTGAATCAAAAATATCCTCTAGCGGAGTTAGGCCTGTTGGAAGAAAATTGTCTTTCAATTGTATCACTTCGGCCTCAGCATCAGCCACTTCTTCATAACTGATTTGTTGAATTTCTTGTATGTTGTCTTTGTTGAAAATTGTTGGATGTAGGATTTGGTTAGCTGTTTTAGGTGATATTGGCTTGTGGTTCCGTTGATCAAGTATTTGGGATTGACTTGCTCTTTCAAGTATTTGTGATTGACTTGCTCCCTCAGTGTCAATATTTAGTCCTGCAAATTCCTGTTGTAAGGTCAAGAAATTGTTTATTTGTTTATCATCTTCGAATACTTGCCAGTCTTTAACATTGTTTGGAACAGAAGGTCTATGTTTTACCTCGGCTGTAAAGCAATGGTGGGGCTCAAAAGGTAGCTTGCAGGTACTTGCAAATGTGGCCAAACTGTGAGCATGAAGATTATGGTCTCTAGAGATTTTGGTGATTTGGAATTCAGTGAAAGAGTTTAGTATTTCAGAAGCAGCAGATCTATAAGATCTCAGTCTTTTATCATTGGTGACAAAATTACCCTTTACTTGTTGGATAACTAGGTCTGAGTCTCCTAGAATTGAAATTTTTATGGCTTGTAAGGATTTTACTAGCTTAAGGCCTAGCAAGAGAGCTTCATATTCTGCCATATTGTTGGTGCATCTGAAGTTTAACCTATAGGCTCGGCCTTCTGCATGACTGTTTTGTTTATTATGTATCCAAACCCCTGCTCCTGCCCCTAATTTGTTGACTGACCCATCAAATTCAAGGAACCATAGGACTTCTTGTTCTAGGGGAGACTTAATAACTTCTCTGTGATCTGGGCTTGTGAGTTGAAGTTCTGGTTCTTCATTTAGTTTGTCTTTTAGGACAGTCTCATCACTTGATTGGATCAGCTTTATTTCTAGAGCAGCAGCTTGTTCATTAATGTCTTGATCCTTTTCAAGTGTCTTGGTTTCATCATCATTTGTAAGACCTGAATTATCATTGAAGAGAATATATGAATCTATATCAGAATGGACAACATATATGGGAAAATTTTGAGGTTTTTCTTCACTGCTGACCATGTATTTCATAAGTGACTCTCTATATAACCTCTTGGGTTGACCAAAGACCGAGATGGTTGCATACGACATGTCTAGTTGTAGGGAACCTTGGAGTTTAGCCCCCCATGACCTTGATAACAGCATCCCATATTTGGGTGGGATATCAGCAACCACAACATCCATGAGGATTGTCTTATTGGGATATTGAACTAGGGACACACAAAGATCTTTTATCAGACCTAAACACTTAACTTGGCTGGAGTCAAATGAGAATAGGTCCTTATATGGTCTTGTAATATCTAGATTCAATCTCTCCATGACTGATTTTGGCATCAGGTTGTGAGAGGCACCTGAGTCAAACATTGCATTGTGTAATATCTTATCATGAACATGTAGACTGACATAAAAAGGTAGGATCCTTGTGACTGCTGTTTTTCCATCAACTTCTGGACCGAACAGCAATTCTGGGGTGTCATCCAGCACATTGACATTATCTTTATTGCGAGTAAGTTGAAGGGACTTCTTGATTTGTTGTTTATAAATGTCATGTTTGGCTAGTTCTGAAAGAGGAATAGCTACCTTCAATTTGCCAATCTCAGCTTCTAAGTCAAAGGGTTTTTCAGATTGGATCTTGGTGTTGTGGATGACAGCCTTTTCCTTGTTCACTAAGTCTTCTTTTGATTCTTATCTTGATCTTGAGGCTTGTCCTTCTTACTCATCTCTTGAGGAGTGTTACTTGGATTAGGCTGCAAGGGTGATGTAGCCATAGGTTGTTGTTTTGAAGAAAACGGTTCAGTGACTTCTTCAACGGTTACTTTCTTTGTAACTGAATCAGTTGTGGCATTTGGCTCTGTGACTATGGCGCTTTTGGGCTGCTGGCTATCCTTTATCTTTTCAGGCTGTGTTATATTTACAGTTCTGCTCCTTAGCTTGTATTGTTTATGAACTTCATAAACAGCTGTGTCGTAGCCTTGTTTGAAATCAAATGATTCACCTGATTTGGTTTGGAATTGCTTGATGTCATCATCCTTATGGTCTTCTTGACTCAGAAAAACTTGCTGCTCATCATTCAGGCCCATCAGGTTAATGTGGGTGTCATCTACTTGCTCATTTGAAGTGGATGCTTCAGTATAGTTTTCCTGGAACGGAGGTCTTATGTCCGGATCAGAACCGGCCTTGCCAACGTTTGGGTTTTGATTTCTCCTAAAATTCGGATTCCTAATAGGGTTATTTTGTGGTGCTTCCCATGATGACTTTCTCTCAACTGATTCTACTCTATCACCCAATCTCTTCATACCAGTGAGTATTGCATCCAGTTTTTGATCAAAGGCTGAGGGTTCTTCTTTGAAGGTGGTTCTCTTTTCCAATCTTGCCCTGTTTCTTTTGGCAATCAGGTTAGCCTCTACTGTGACAGCAACCTTTTGGGCATCTTCAAGGGTTTCGGGAGCTCTTTCCTTCAATTGATATGCCATATCAGGGTCAAAACCATCAAGAAATTTGTACAAGGCTAAATCAGGGGGAGGTCTTAAATTCTGTGGTATTGCGTTATATACATTATTGAATCTTACACAATACTCCAAAACAGTCTCTTGAGGACCTCGTTTGATTGTATCATATTCACCAAGTATGTGCAGGGGATCTTTCTTTTTCTCCCATCTATTAGTAAAGGCTTGATAAAGCTCATCAGGAGTTGTGATGGTATTTACAGCCAGTGATCTAAACCAAGTTCTTACATCCCCTGTCAGGCTCTGAACAAAGATTCTCATTCTCACACTATCATCATCTATTTCATAGTTCTCAAAATGGTCTTGCATTCTCTTGGCATGCTGAATTGCTGTGAAAGGGCCAGTGGAGTCAAAATATGAGATCTTGGATTGGTAGTCATGAGGTAGAGTTGCAACATTAGCAGGCAACTGCAGGGGTGCATATCTATTAGCCATATTTGCAGGATTTATAGGGTTGACAGGGATAACTAGGATGACATGAATGACTGGTACAACAGGGGTAGTGGGAACGGTAGAAACTAGAGTGTTGGTCAAGGGAATATGTGCAGTGGATGGAGGTGTGGAATGAGAGATTTTAGATGTGGATGGTGAACTGGGGGAATCAAGGGTAGATCGAAATAGAACCTTGATTGGAGTGGGAACAGGATTTGGATAAGCTGTCTCAGGACTTGAATCAGCAAGAGTTTCCTGTCCTTGCTGCTTTCTGATGATTTTAGGGATTGTATTAGGATTTTCAAAAACAACTAGTGGATTAGGGTCAGGATTTGACCTAGTATATCGCGGATTCTTCTTGGGAGCCAGCTTCTGAACTTGTTTTTGAGTGTGTTTTTGGAATATTTTTGTGTCTATAAGGGCCAGAGAAGATTTTGGAGTTACTGTGTATATCTCAAAGCTAGCACAAAAAGTGACTGAAGCAGCTTTAAGAAATATACAGAAATTAGAAAATCCTGAGGAAGTCCCCAGTGGAGTCGCCAATTATGTTAACACCCAGGTTGTTCCCTTTGACTCCCAAGGGAATACGGCCAGGGTAACCACTAACCAGTCTTTGGATTACAGCTTCTAGCCAAACTGTAATCAGAGAGGGCTCTCTCTTTAAGGTTTGTCTCTGTTTTGTGAAGATTTTAGGCTAGTTATGAGTTCAGGGTTTGGTTTATGTTTTGGTTGATTCTGTACCTAAGGTGGAAATCTTCAGATAGTTCTAATCCATTGGGCTATGGAGTCTGTGGCTACAGGTTGTTTGAAATATTGAGTTGAGTTGCTGAAATTACAGGGCCATTTAAATACTTCATGAAACAAACTTGAGATTGTGATGGTGAAGTGTGTTTAACCAGTGGAAAGCAATTAAGAATTTTCCACTAAGCTGGGAGTGTGAGAAAGAGATATACTGCACAGGAAGCAGACTTGAATTTCCTGAAACAATAAACACTGTGAAAGATATAGTGTAGAGGTGCAGCAATTAAGAATTACACCTTTATTACTGTAAGTGAAGAAAACATTTATAATAGCATAGATTGAGTTCAGGGTAATCTGTGATTAAATCCTAGAACTATTCTTTTTCCTTGCCATTAACTGTGAAACACAGAACATGAATGAGCTATGAGAAAATGACAAAACACATAACGAAAAGTTTAAAGAAAACTTATTGAGCCATGAAATACGCAGGAATCCTGTAACATTCAGCTAAACACCACAATGCATCAAATAACGCAGAGCTTTGGAAATTCCATCAGATTTGTATTAATTCTCTGAAAGTTTACAACATAAGAAATCTGGAAGAGAAATCAACAACAACCCCTGCAAGCTTATGCGAGGGGGGAATATATACAAACGGTGATACCAAAATATCTGAAGCGTTGAGTCATCTGAGAAATAAATATCTTCACCAACTTGTACAGAACGACAGATAAGAAGTTATTACAGCTTTGAATACAACATAAATGCTTCTTTAATTCTGTCAGAAGACTTTTTGACCTTTGGAGGTCACTGAGTCGGTTGAACGCTCTGTTATAAATGATGAATGACGTGTCTTTGTAGCTCTGTCCTCCTGTAGCTTTTCGGCCCTGTCACCTGTGACTGTCAGTGCTGCCTTGGTGGCCGAATAGTTTTGCTGAGTTGGCTCAGCCCATTATTCTCCATACATGCTGAATTTATCAAAATTTTCCTGTGCATGATAACTTATATTTTTTGATGAAAACTTAGTGAATGGCTTCTTGTTTATAATATGATCTGTATGGTCTTAGTCCACCATTCCTGTGTGGGCAATTGATGTCTCAGAATTGCCTCTAAGGTCTCATCTGCCTCTGTGTATTTATAGAAATTTGGAGGCACATCAAACAAATGTTTGATCTCATTCATGATGAAAAATAAGTTCTCTACCCTGTTGTAGAGACTTTGTCCTGTTGCTGGTCCTGGTTCTTCAGAGGTACTGGGTCTTTCAGTGATCTGATTAGTAGCGAATGTATTGACCCTTTTGGCATACTGCTCATGAGAAAGTAGCCTTCATGCGCTATTCAGTAAGCCAGGAAGACCTCTGCTTTGTAATGCTGCAAATCTATCCATAAACTTATTAACCTCTGTCTGCATGTCCTGGCTTCTTCTTTCCAATGTCTGTACCAGGCTTTTTAATGTCAGGACCCTCTTTATCAGCTGAATGGTCTCGGTTCTGCTTGTAATTCCCATTGTCGCCAGCTGAGCACTTGTTCTGTTATTAAGCACATTGATCATTCTGTTGGCAACCTCAGGCATATTGCCTAGAGATGCCTTTGATCTCTGGATTTCTCTGTGTGCTTTTCCTATGAGCTCTATTTGCTCATGAATTGTCTCAATGTATTGCCATTGACCAGTTATGGATTGGCCAATGTTGGCCCATAGGACTGTCTTGAGCTCAGCTGTCACTTTGTCAACTGTGAGCTCCTTCTCCAGCTCCTTTATCTTATCCTTAAGGGCCTTTATTTCCCTGCCCTTTTCTGCTACAGTCTGCTTGGATTTATCATATCTTTCATTGAGCTTGGCTAGACTCTCCCTGGCCTCATTTAGCTCTGCCATTTGGGCTTCCAGGGCTTGGATTTCATTCTTGAGCTTCTGCATATCCAGGCTTGGAGCCTGCTCTGTTGTTGGTGCAGTTGCTGATGTAGATGGTGCTGTCTGTTCAGTAGGAGGAGCTGTAGTCTGAGGAGGTTCCTCCAGGTTAATTATTTCTGGAGGAGGCTGAGATGTTTGTCCTCCTTCTTTTTGTTGTAATGCTGCCTGCAGTGCAGCCTGTGCAGCCTCTGATTCTCCCAATTTTTCTTGTGTTTGGATGAGCTGTTTGTATAGGGACACCAGCATAGCTGATGCATCTTGGTCATGCCTCAGCTGGGCAACTTCTCCAGTTTGTGGGTGAATGGTTGCTGGGACTTTTACCATTTTCCTTAATGCTGCCATATCTGCATCTCTTAATTTCAACAATGCATGCACAGCCTTGATGTCCTTGGAATCATGCCCAAGTTCTATGATTATCTCCTCCAAGGCTTTGATTATGTTGTCCTTTGCTTGAGAGGATGCTCTCTCCAACTCCAGTTGGGCAGCTGTATTATTTAGGCTATTTTCTAGCCTGTAATTCTCCAATGCCTTATCTGCCAAGGAGGCATACACCATCTCACCCGTTTGCTTATGCAATTCAATTTTGTCCATTGGGTGGATGTCCTTGGTAAGGACCTCAAGGTTGGTCCTTATGTAATCTGCAGCTGACTGCGGCTGCAATACGGTTGGCATGAAGTGGCTCATGATCATCTTGCCCTCTTGGACATCAAATGCGGACATTAGTCTTTGCTGGTTAGTGGGAGCCATTTTCAACAAATGATTATATAGTTGTACTCTTATGGGCTCATTCCTTTTCTTTATGTCAATGAACTGCTGCTTGATGCCCACCTCAGCTCCTCTTTGCTGGCTTGAGGAGCTGACTTCTCCTCCCATTGTCCTCTCTTGTTCCTACTGGAAGGAACTTGCAGATGCCTCCATGCTAGGTGGGCCCATGCCCAAAGATTGCCCTATAGGAATTTCCTCCTCAGAAAGGGGATTCATTCTATGTCTTTTCTCCCCATGACTTGTTGATGTTGTGAGGGGAGTCTCTCTGTCCCTCTTTCTGCTTATGTCTTCTTTTTGTGGTGTTAGGAGGACTGAGGCCTCCAATGTTGTCTCCTGCCTAGGAGGCAGGGTGTCCTGAGCTTGTTGCTCGGTGGATTCTGGGGCCTGTGATGTATTTTCTTGCTGTCCTGGTTTCTCCTTTTCTTGCTGCCTTTCTTGTTGCTGCATTTCCTGCTGTTGTACCTGTTCATGCTGCACCTCTTCATGAGGTGGCTGCTCTGGCTCCATTTCTTTCTCTTTGCCTTTGCTAGAGGTTTGATCAGTAGTTCTGGCTGCTTGCTGATGCGCTGTGGAGGATGAGGCAGCTGCTCCCACTAGAGTGCTTGGAAGAGCAAATACCTGTGAACAAAGCTCCAAGTCAGCCATCTTTTGGAGATTTTTAACTTCTCTTTGATTTAATTCTTCTTGTGTAGCAGCCTCCTCTAAGGTTCCTCTCCTCCACTTAATTTGATTTGCATACTTTTCTATGTGAGGCAACCTTACATGGTCATAACCGGATAGCCTATATTTGACCCTTCTTAAAGTTATGAAGTGATTGGGGTCATAAGGTTTCCAAAGGAAACTGGTCTGTAGGCCAAGGGATTCTAGCATTCTGTCTGCTTCTTGCCAACCTTCCTCCCTTTTGTTGTAAATGAAGTGGCCTAATTGGTTTCTTACCTTGAGCTGTGCCTTCTTGCCTTTCCCTGAAAAATGTAGTATATCAGCATTCCCAAACTGCCTGAAGTATTCAAGGGAAAATAATCTCATGGGCACATATCTGGGCAATCTGTATGGGGGCAACTCACACCCATATATTCTAATGACTGTGTGGTGTTGGTAATAGTACCAATCCCCAATGCTGTATGCCTTGGACAGCTGAAGAATCCTCTGCATCTCATCAGTTAGTCTAGGAGGAGGTGAGCTCATGAGCAGAGACATGGCTGGGTGGATGAAGAGGTCTATAAACTCACAATAAGTATATGGAGAGCAAGATCTGCAGTGGAAGGCAGAGGACCAATAAACCACTGACCTTGGATTTCCTTGTGCATCCACTCTCTTCATAGCAAAGTGAAACTTCTCATGTTGATAATACAAAATTAAGTGATAGATGTAAGAGGTGTATCTGAACACCCTTTCTCTTGCCAAGTTCATTAGTTGCTCATGTATTTTGTCAGATATGTAGGTGGCATAGTCATAGCAGATTGGAGACTTGCCAGGGGCAAACATGAGCATCATCACTAGCACAGTTTCATCAACAAACTCAATAGAATTATAGCCCAGAATGGGACTGATCATATCTACAAGGTCCCTGCCCAATTGGTTGAGGTAAACATGAGAAATGGGAGGGTACTTCACGGTGTCAGACCCAATGTACAACTGATTTAGTTTGGTGATCTGAGCCTCTGTCAATTTAGCTCCTTGCTTTATCAGATCAGCCAGTGATAAAGGGACTAATTTCTTCTCAGTTTTTAAGTGCAGCATCTCTCTGATGGCTTCAGGGGTGACATAGAAAACAACGGAGCCTGAAGGGTCAATCAAAGACCTCTGAGTGGCGTCGTAGGATTCAGCACATAGGTGAATTAGGTCAGGAAACTGGTTGACCTGAGGGAGCTTGAAAAGAGGGAGGAAAGAATCCCAAATGCCCAATACATCTGTTCCAGCCTCATGTTTAATCTTTAATTCATTCAGCAAGTGAATGTGGTACTTGCTGTGCATTAACATTTCTTCTGATATCTGATAATCCAGGTCTGCTAATGGCTGCCATTCCAATTCCCTCTGAGGGGTGTTTAATTGGGCAATGTTCAGGGCTACAGGAGCTACTGGTGCATCCATGGTTGCTTTAGGGCTCTGTTTGTATGTGCACTGGTGTTAATGAACAGAACAATACCAAAGGGGTATTTTTGCAATAGAGAGGTGAATTGCAAGAAACAGAGGGTAAAATGGCAATGGCAGCAATTGAAATACTGCACAGAGGACTATTGAACCAATATCAGGACTGATTCAAGTGTCTCCACGGTGAATTTTTATAGTTTCGGGGTCTAAATCCACGAATGCGCGGACAGACTGCAGGTTTGGTGAAAATTTGGATAAACACGGCTTAGCAGTTGAATTTCGACCTTACAGTTGTAAATGGAGACTAGGCAGAGAGGATTTGCCGGTAAATTGTGTGTTTTTTCAGTGTTTTAAGTTATCCTTGGAGAATTATGGACAAACTTAGGCGCAGGGAGGATAATTCGGATAAATACCTGGTACACTGCGGCAATGGTGGCAAATGCAGGTGGGTTTGGCGTGCCAACGGTCTCCAGGTCGAATTCAGCAGGTTGGTGAGAGCTTGGACATAAAATGCATGCAGAAGAAACAACAATCGTTTTTGCAAAAAGTGCAAAAAACACGGTTTTTTGGCCAAAATATGGATTTTTGGAACATTGGCGCTTTTTTTGGATGACGTCATCAGGTGGGGTCAAGGTCGGATGACGTCAGCATGATGTCATCAGGTGACGTGGCGGCTTAAGAGTGGTCCACAGGAATGATGAGGTGGCGAACAGGTGGAGCAAATGGCGAACGGGGGCGCTGATGCAGCGATGACGTAGCAGTGACGCTGGCCTAGCGGGTTAACGGAAACCAGAAGCGGTAAGCGGTTTGATATCGCACCGCCTTATATACGGAAGCGGAAATGTCAGAGGGCGCTCCGATACGATTTGGGGGTGACGCGTGGCAGAGGCCTTACGTCACCCTCTGACTAATATCGGAAGCTAACCTACGGACGTCGGGGCCGCTCTGATATTCATGTGGGCCGTCCGATGAAAAAGGCTAGATCCGACGGTTGACGGATCGTTGAGATGCCAGGACCATACGGCAGCGAGCAGGGATTATTTTAATATTTTCTTTGAAAGGTGAGCCCGGCGGGGACTTAGGACTTTGGCGGATTCATATGGTTTTTCAATGTATTTTTCATAAAAACGCGCATAGCGCCCGAACTTTGGGTAAAATGAAAAAGTGGGTTTTTTCATATGCTTTTGTAAATGAAGCGGGTTAGGGGTGCAAATGGGGGTTTTTCACAAGGTTCTTTTACAAATGAAAGGTTTCATGGTTTAGAAAACTTTTGAAGGGGAAAGAGGGGTAAGGCTTTGGGTTCTTAAACTGACCAGATGTCAATTTAATCCCTGATAGTGAACATATGGCTATAATGCCAAGGGGAAGGGATATTTATAGAATGCTTGGGGTTTATACACCATAGTGTTTATAATAATAGGGAAAGGGTAATATAGGGGATTTAGATAATAAGAAGTTAGGGGTTAATATGAATGGAAGAAGTGAATGAGGGATGAAATCACTAAGTTTATATGAGAACAACTTAGCTTAGGGAGTAGATCAAAATGAAAAGAATTTTTAGACAAGAAATGTGGCTTTCGAAGGAATAAGAACCACCATAAAACCTTAAATTCTTTCATGAACACAACTGATGAAGGGATGTTAGTAATAAATGTGACAAGGGGAAAAGGGAGTTAGTCATGCTCCTTTGCTTTGCTGCAACATGATGGAGAAGAGGAGCTTCTCTATCCACTGATGTTTCTTTATGCTAGATCAGCAAATTCATTTGAAATGATTGACATTTCTGCAACCCCATCTACTTACCCATCTACTTGCCTAGCATTTTTTGTTTCTTCATGGAGGGTGCACTTAGACTTGCAGACCCTTATGTGCCTTTTCTTTTCTTTTGGCTTTTTCTTTTGATTTTCTATCTAGAACTACCCTTATTGCTTCCAAGGTCCCAGATTAAGCAGTTGGGAACCTTACTTCTCTACCTAAGCTACTGGTCTGCCAAGATTAAACAGTTTGGACAGACTTCTTTCTCTATTCTACAACAAAAATTGAAACATGGCATGATCCAGATTAGGCTGTTGGACCATCCATCAAAATTTAGTCAACATGAAGCTATATATACACATTGTCTTCTCTTGGAAATATGGGATCTTTGTATCACCAAAGCAGAGCATATTTGGAACTTTCTTTGCCAATCATGAAATATGAAACCTATTGGTATAGGTAGCTAACATAAACCATGATGTTTGAAGTTACAGGTGGTTCTGAATGTTGATGCAAAGTCTGAGTTTTGGTGACTGTTTACTGGTGTTAGTATTCTGCATATTCAGATTGGTTAATTGTGTTGATGGATGAGATCTATAATGGATCAGGATCATAATGACTTATCTTTATGTGATCCGATGGACTAGATCTGCTTGTTAACATACATATTATCCTTGTATATGTAATGATCTAGGTATGTCTAAAGTCAGGAAGCGTAGCGAAGCTATAAGTAAGTAATTGATGACATATACGCTGGTTCGCTTTGGTGAAGTTGCGTATACACGCTGGTTCGGCTCTTCCAAGTAGCGTATGCACTCTGATGCATGATTTATAATGATATAGTTGGTTCTAAATATTGTTGCAGAGTTCTATGTTCTGCTCTGTGTTCAGGTGACTACATTTTATTGACAGGGTTTCAGTGATTCAGTATTGGGTGATTCAAAGATTGATGATGCAAGTGGTGATTGATTTTGTGCTTCAATGATATCGATGTGTCCAGTATGAAAATTGGATGAAACGTGGCCTTCATATTATGGTGTTGTGCTTCAGGAGTATCCAGTCTGAAAATTTATGAAATGTGGTACTTGGAGGAAGAAAGAGAAGGTTGTAGCCTTCTGTAGGTTGGCACCTACGTACTAGTACAAGAGCTAACGGGGTTGTAGCTCCCTTCCAGGAGAAGCTGGAGAACGAGAGAAGGTTGTAGCCTTCTGTAGGTAGAAGCCTGTGTACTGGTATAAGACTGCTCCAGTACAGAAATATTGTAAAAAGAAGTTTCTTATTAAAGGAATATAGAGACGAACTGCAGTAGGTGGTTTTCACCTACATTGCATTTCCACCTTACATCATGGTGTTCATGTGTGCTTCTTGTGTGTGATGATCTATTCTATTTTACTGCACCTGTTTACTGTTCATATGGTTAATGAAGTTCTGATGCACTAACTAAAGATCAAAATTTATTGGATTAACCTTAATCATAAGTTTACTGGATATATGCTAGTTGCATTAGACACAGTTATGTGTACACGCGGGTTCCCTTAACTGAAGTAGCGTATATAAATCTGAGTATGGAAATGAAAAAGTTATTGATTTGATAATATTGATTCACCCCCCCTCTCAGTATTATTTCCAATAGCGCTGCCCCCGAAACCCCTGCCGGGGGGACCGCTGGCCCGAACCCCCCAGCCGGGGTGGATCGGCCCCCCCGAACCCCCACGGGGGGTACAATTCCCCCCCTCACCCCCACACGTGGAGGTGTGTACAAAATTCTTGGGGTATACATCCGGATGAAACAAAGACCTCTAAATAATCATGCTCCAGACCCAACATGCTTCTGAGACAATATGTCCTAATGGTTTCCCATACATAACATGAAAGACATATTTTTAGGTTTAACGGAAATACCAAAGCATCAACATCGCAAGAGGACACATTTGAGATGGTCAAAGTGATCAATTTGGTGCTTGGAGTAGACAATCCTATCATCAAAATAGATTTGGATAATCTTCTTGATGAGGTCATCCAAAGGAAATTGCATGGCCCTATGGAAGGTGGCACCTGCATTAATTATGCCAAATGGTATGTTTTCATAAGCGAAGGTACCCCAACGTGTGGTAAAGGTGGCTTTGAATTTATCATCCTTTTTTAGGCGAATATGGTTGTAACCAAAGAACCCTTCTAGAAGTGACTTCATTTGAGATCCAACAACCTGTTGTAAAATTTTATCCATATTTGGTAGGGGAAAATTGTCATTCACACTAGCTTTGTTCAAGGACCTATAATCAATGCAAAGGTGAATATCCCCGTTTTTCTTCCTAACTAGGAACAGATTAGCTACCCATTCTAAATAGTTTACAGGAAATATGATATGTGCATTAAGCATCTTCTATATCTCTTTATGGATGGTTGCTTCAAGAGCTATATTAACATGTCTTTGTCTCTATATAACAATCTTCTCATATGGTTTGATAGGAATAACATGTTGTATAATACCAGGATCAAAAGCAAGAATATCCTTAGATGACTAGGCAAAAACATCTGGAAAATCCTTAAAAAGGGTAATAAATTTTTCCTTTTCCTAATCAAAACATTGGGATCCAATCTGTAATATCATAGGATCATCATGAGTACCAATGTTAATTGGGATGGTTTCACCAATATTTCTTTTTGATTCCTCCATATGATTGTTTTTTGATGTCGGGACATCACTAAGAGAAAAAGAATTTTCTAGAGGATAGAGTCTGAGAGGGAATTGGTTGTCTTTTAAGGAAATAATCTAATTATCATCATCTAGTTGGTTTTGAAGGAAGGCACATATACGCTCACCATCTTGGAAGACTTGTCAGTCTTCTTCATTATTTGGAAAACGAGGCCTATATAAATATTGGAAAATACAGTCGGGCTTATCAGCGAGGGTTTGTCATGATATACTAGAAGCATAAGTAGAAAGTCGGTCAACCAAAACATTCAATTCTCATAGACATGCATGATATTGAAAGCATCTATGAAATAAATAGCATTTGATAACCTTGTTATTAGCAGAGTAAATTTTCTTGACGATATTAACAACAAGTTCAAAGTCACCGTAGGTAGTTAGGAAATTGCAACCTGAAGTGAGAGCTTGCTCAATCCCAAGGAGGAGGGATTCGAATTCTACTACATTATTTGTGAAAGCAAATTCAAGTCTATAGGCATATTGATATATTTTTCCTTGAGGAAATTATAAAAGGATACCTGTACTATTTCCCTCGTGGGACAAGCCACCATCAAAATGAAGATGACAAAGCTAGTCATCAAATTAAGGCTCTAATGAAGGGGGAATATCATCCTCCGTAAAAAGAGAATAGACACTCATGCCTTGTTCAATATAATTGACATGTGGTTGAGGTAATCCTTCAATATAAGGAGAGATACATCATTCCTAGTATGATGACATTTTTAGCATTCTTTGGAATGGTCATATGTGTCCCATCAAGTGATAGATATCCACCTGTTCAAACTTGCCAATCTCTACTGAGTATGAGTGAATAAATTGAGAAAGGCATGTAAACTACTTGTTTGTTACAAGTTATTCTGATTTCGGGATGGGCACAGATGACTAAAATAACATCCTTGTTAGTACCTATAGACTCTTGTAGAGAATTGTTGAAGCCTATAATTTTCCTAGGGTATCATCAGTACATTATAATCCCAATTATTCCATAATAATTTTAGGCATAACATTTGGACCAGATCCTCCATCTACGAGACAACAATGAGCATTTTTTTCATAAATTTTCATTGATATATATAACGAAGGGTTCTAAAAGGAGCAAATGGATTATTAGCAACAAAAATATCCTCTTGATCAGAACCTTCTAATTAAACCTCTAGATAATTGATCAGTGCAGGAATTTTCCCTTCAATGAAATCTTTTAACTGTTTTTGTTGCTCGGGAATTATGGCCATGTCACGTAATGAAACTTACCCTTAATACTAGCCATCTGGGTGAGAATTATGAAACTAGGCAACAAAGTGGAAGAAGAAGATGGGGAAGAATGTTAATGTTGGTTTGAAATAGAGTTATTTACTGATGGGTGATTGTGAAAAAGATCTGAGGGTCTTTTGTTCGAGTGTTGTTTGGAGGATTTTTCTTTAGCTATTCAAGATTTATATGCATTTCTTGTTTCAATGACTAAAACATCATCTTCATCACCCCAATCAAGATTAGCTACTATAGGATCAAGTTTATTTCCAAAGGTCATTTTCCTAGAATCTTGACGTACTTGATAGGTTTTATCATCATGAACATCCTCGCAAAAGTCACACGATGGTCGTGAGAGAAGGGTATGAGGCTAATAGAATTGCTAAGCTACGTGAGTGTGTCCAACAACAAGGCTCTAAGGTTATAAATTTAGTCTACGTTTATACGAAATCAACCTATTTTTCATGTCTTTCATAAGTTGTAAGGTCAAGGCCATATCAGTTTGGCTAGCATGAATTTCACAAGGAAATATCATTCTTCTAAGTTGCTCTTCATATTCTAGAAAAAAATTCAAAATAGACTCCAAACTAGTGCCATTTTTTTCTTCAATCCACTGACGATAAAGAGGAGGTAAAGAATTGTATAATGCATCATGGTAGCTTGGTTCTGGGGGGGGATTATTTTAGGAATCTGATTGTAAAGCTTAGTAAAACAAAGGTTAAAAATCCTAATTTTTTCTCCTTTGCGGAAAGAAAATTTTTTATAGTTGTGTAACAAGTCAATAAGATTTTGTGGTTCCCCATAAGTAGACTTGAATGAATAACATAGCTCATCCCAAGTACTAAAATATTTTGAAGGAAATTCGAAGAAATCAATGGCAAATTTAACAATAAAGGAATTAACAAATACTCACATACAAGTATCGTTATCATTTGCCCCAATATTCTGGAAATAATTCGAGAAAGCGATTAGGTGCTCATTAGCAGTAATTATACCATCTCCAAAAAAGGTGGGTAAATGATCTTTAAACTTATGAAGAGATGCATTCACAGGGGCAAGGTTTAAAGGAGATTGAATATGCCAAGGGGTGGTATTAGCAGCTTCTTCAAAATGAAAAATCCCAAATTTCATGATGATCTTGTTAAGTTTAATGGTTGATGGATGTGGATTGAAAGAAGAATAGATGGATCCAATAGATATAGACGGGGTTACAATTGAACCAGAACTGGAAGAAGATGACCCTGAGGAGGTGGAACCTTGGGAGCCATTTGAAGGCTGAAGTTGTGTTCCATACAAGATTCTTCTATAAGGTGAAGTGGTTCGAGAAGAACTAGTAAGACTTTGGAGGAACCTTTAATGGGCTTCTACCTCTAAGATGATCCTATGACATTGAATTTCGTTAATAAGAGTGTATTCAGGACTATCTCCTCTAAGACCAGGAGCTTTGGGATTCATTACTCATGCAAGATTAATGACAAAGACCATGTACATGTTGGCATTCACATCCATGTTTTTGTTTAATCAGAGCCTCATGTTGAACAGCTTCGCTAATTTCATGGGTTATTGTTGATTATTCATGATACAATTGTTGAATATTGGAAGCGTTATTCAAGATATAGTCAAGTAATGATATTGTAATATTTCGTTGACCATTTAACTCAGAAATTAAACTAGGTTGTATGTTGGAATGAATAGTCATGAATTAGAATCAAATGGTAGTGATTATAATTTATGAACAATTGGTTGATTTAGAGTCAAGATTGGGCTAGTTCAAGTGATCAACTAATCATGAGAAGACCAAGATTGTAAGGAAACTAAGGAACATCTCCCTAGTATGGTCGCCAAAATATGTTGATAGTTCATTTTATGTTGAAAAAACTATACAACTCCTCAAATCTTGTTATCATAACAAGAAAATGAAATAGAGTGCTCATAATGTACAAAGTAAAAGGAGAATATTTTGATGCTTTTTAGACTACGAAAAACATATAAAAAAAAAAAAAAAAAACTAATGTATACATCTATAGATCAATATTCACAACATGATAAGGGATCAATAATAATTAAAAAAAGGGGCAAAAAATCATATTTAAATTAATAGTGAGCTAGTCAAGATTCTAGGCAAAGACCTTGAGATCCTATAGAGCATAAGTTGTGAAAAAAAAATGAATAAATTTAACAAAATGTGAGAGGTATTTAAAAATGAAGATTATATAAAAGAACATGTTTATTTTATTAAAGTAATAGCCAAATATTAATAGTATGTCTCTACGAAAACCATTGACCAGTTGTAAAACTCAAACTACTGCAATGTACAGACTCATATACAATAGTCAAGGAAACCCAATGAAAATGGCATTGTATCGATCCTTCAAGAAATTTGCATGAGCGGGTAGCTTTCTTTCTGCAGAAAGATCATTGCTAACACCAATAAAAATAGAAACAAGACCTTCTGAACAATGAGTAGATGATCAGAAAGAATGCAAGATACATTCATAAATCCTTGAATAATTAAGGGAAGTCACCTTAATTGGTCTCTCCTTTAGAGATAAAACTATTGTCACCATTAAGATCAACTCTCTAATTTACAAAAAATAAAACCATAGGAATAAAGAAAAACCTAATTTGTTGTAGCATACCTCTCTTCACAACTTTCTCTCCCTTGTGTTCATATATATCTCCTTTTTTTTAAATAGGCTCAAGTCATTTTGATAGTTTCCACAGTTAAAAGATCAAATTAGTTGTATTCCTAATCATGATGATTAGTGTTAAGAGGAGGGACTTCTAAAGTATAGTTTAGGAATTTTAATTAAGAGTTAGACACTAATAGGTGGGACCCTCATCTCCATTTGATTAGGTGTCTTTGTCTCTCTTTAATTCATAAATTAAATTGAAATCACTAACTTCAGTTATCCCATAAATGTTGACCATTATAAAACATAACAAGATTGTGACACAACCATGAATCATATGTAGTCAACTAATAAAACAAATCCATGTGATCACACATCACAATCCCTGTTGTCCCTTAAGAAACCAATTTCTTGGCTGTGGAGAAATTGTGCTTAAGACATTAAATTTTATTATGCATGTCACTTATTTGTATAATGTATCTTCATGTGAAGGACCTGAAGGACCTGACTTTTAACCCTTAATATTTAGCTGATATGAAAATCTCAAAATTGCATGTGATGCTGGATATAAATGATGTGTGAAGAATATCTTGAGAAATTAAAGATAATATGTTGTGTTTGATAGGAACTATTATCTGTAACTTAGAAGAAATATAGAGGAAATAGATTTAAATATGGGAGCGCTCTTTTAAGGAATTTTAACATTATTCACATAAGTAAACAAATACTTGCAGATTCATTACCATATTTAAAGAGAGGAAGAAACATAATGACACATAACAGAGAAATTACAAAATCATACCCAACAACGTATGGAAAACTCCTGGTTCTTTCATGAATCATCAGTCTATCAAGTACACAATAGCATAGTCTTCAGGTTCTTCAAAATGCGGAACCTTCTTCTATAATTTTCACTCTTTTTATACATCATGGGACAGTTGGTAACTACCAAAACTATCAAACTACTTAACTACTTTCTAACTGTCTAAAGTAAAAGTCATTACAAAATATTACATTAGAGGGTAAAAGACACCTCATTTTTCTCAGGAAATAAGATAACATGAAGTAACAGAAATTAAAGTATGATTGGTGATTGTTGTTCACTGTTTGAATCTGTGGCTTGAGTAGGTGGTCCTGCTAGTGTATCTTTGGTCTGCTAGATCATCCATTCTTTGCATTTTCTACATAATGGTACATTTGACTTTGGTGCTTCTTCCAAGTTGTCAAGTGCTATTCTGCATGATGTAATCCTACTATAAGTACACTTAACTGTAAACAGAGTCTTCACCATCCATAGAAGCTTAAAATCTTTGTTAAGGTAGTTCACAATAGTGGCTCCCTTTAATACTACTATCTTTTCATGGGTGTTATCAACTTTGCTCTTTGCCTCAACTAGCAAAGTCTCATATGTCTTCCATGGTAGCAAGTTTACTTGTAGATCCCAGCAAGAGGGAAGTCCAACTCTAACTCTTTTATCAAACGTGATGTTAAACTTGGAAACTGCTTCCTTCATCTCATTTATCTTCTTCTCATCAGTATTTCTGTAAATATTTCTGACAATCATCTTGTTAAAATCTATTGCACATAGTGTTCTGTCTGGCATGTCATGCTCCTTTAATTCTGAAGTAGATTTAGAATTAATGAAATCTATCATTCTCTTTGCAAACTTTTATCTATCTAAATATGTTTGCTTATTTTTCATGACCACACCCTCCATGTCTCGAACTATTGTTTTCTCCTCAAAGATAATAACAAGGAATTCCTAGATGCCCTTAATTATCTCAATGATTTCATCCCATAGGATTTCCCTGGCTTGAATTAAGGACATATTGCCCTTCATTTTTTCCTTCAGCCTTTTAATTTCATCTTCAGCCCTTAGAAGATCTTCCTTGTACTTTTTTTCATTTTCTTTCTCCATTCTTACTACCTCTTCACCCAAATTCAATAGCTTGTTGGAAATAATACTGAGAGGGGGGGTGAATCAGTATTATCAGATCAATCAAACTTTTTCTATTTCATACTCAGAAACATATACGCTACTTCAATTAAGTGAACCCGCGTGTACACGCTACTGTGTCTAATGAAACTCGCGTATATCCAGAGATCTTATAATTCAGTTATCTTAATCTTCAGTAAATGCATCAGATCATTATTAAGCATATTAACAGTAAACAGGTGCAGAATAATAGAACAGAACATCACACAAGAGCCACACACATGAACACCATGATATAAGGTGGAAACCCAATGTGGGTGAAAACCACCTGCTGCAATTCGTCTCTTTCTTCTTTAATAAGAAACTTCTTTTACAATGCACTGGTGCAGTCATTTACCAGCACGCAGGCTGCAACCTGCAGAGGGCTACAACCCTCATAGCTCTTGTACTAGCCGATCCATTTACTAGTACGTAGGTGCCAACCCTACAGAAGGCTACAACCTTCACTCGTTTTCCAGCTGCTCCTGGAAGGGAGCTACAACCCCCCTTGGCTCTTGTACTGGCTGATATGTTTACCAGTACGTAGGTGCCGGCCTACGATCTTCCCGGGACCACGTTTCATACATTTTCATACTGGATCCATGAAACAATCACCATTGTAGAACAACCTGCATCATCAATCACTGAAACACCCAATTCTGAATCACTGTAACCCTGTCAACAACAACCAGACAACATAACAACAACCAGATCCAACTTCATCTTCAAATATCATACTTCACATTGTATACGCTACTTGGATGAACCCAACCTGCGTGTATACGCTCTTTTACCAAAGCCAACCCGCGTACAGATCTGCAAATTCTAACTTATAACTCTGCAGCTATATCAGACATCAAAACATACCCAGATCATAATAATAAACATGCGTCAGTAGATCTGATCTATCCACAGTCAAACCATATGAAGATAATCATTCCAAGCCTTGAGATCTCGTTCCATCATTCATCATCCTCCACATGAGTGAAACCTTGGTTCAAATCACCAACCCATAACCAGCACTTGGATCTCACACTTCCTCAGATCTTCATCACTCACACACACTCTTGCACCTTGCCTACTCTATTTGCCTAATGATCTTCTCCTTATATAGCCTTAGGCCCTTTACAATACCACGGTCCAAAACCATAGTAACACAATACCATCAACTTCAAAACTAGGGATCAACACGTCCGTCGAGACGCCATGGTCCAAAACCATAGGCACAACTTCCAAGGACTAACCGCCATGGACCAAAGGTACTTTTCCACATACACGCGCTTTTACTGAAGCCAACCTGCGTGTACACGCGGATTCTCCTTGCTGAACCTGCGTATATCTCTTTCTTGTCCTGCTGTACTGAGATCTGTCCTCTGATCAAGATGCCATCACCTGTACCAACCTCTGAGCACCTGTACCAACCTCTGAGTGAGTTGCCATCAAGGACAACACTTGAAACATAATGCCAACATAGCTTACAGGCTGCTTCTAATTCTCTTTGTTCTTTCTTTACATCATGCTTAGCCATTTTAAGCTTTGTTCCCAATTGTAATACCTATGTTTTTGGATCATCTGTGTTGGCTGGCATTACTAGTGTAGAGACATGAGTATCTACCTATTGTTGCAACTTATCCAAAGATTCTTTAAGTAAAGAAACTTCTTCAGTTTTCTGAAATACATCCTGTAGGAGCTTTTCCTTTTCATTTTCAACTTTAGTTATCCCTACAACAATGGGATGCTCACCTATAGGTAGATTCAACTTCTTCTTTAAAACCCCAATCTATGACTTAGCAAATTGCAACAATTTCTGAATCGCGAGTTGATCATCAGGATTGACGCCTATTTTTATGATAATTTTTTTAGTTCATCCACCTAAGCATTCAAATATCTGGAGTTGGCTTTCTCTAACTTCAATGGTTGAATTACCTTATTTAGCATTTTCTCTGCCTTAATAGCTACTGCATTTGTTTTATGTAAATCATTTACGATCAATTGCCTAGTTTGCATGTGCAAACCGATCTTGTCAAGCATTGGAAGCTTGTGAGTATCAATAGTCAAATTGACAGTCTTGAAATTGTTGGTGGACCCAATTGATATTTCAGTAGGATGAGAGAAAGCAATTTTGAGTTGGCTTTTCTCCAAATCCATAGCAAATAATAATCTAGTTTTTTCAGGAGCAACTTGAGACTCGGCTTGAGCCTCCATATTTAAATTCACTTTCTGGTTTCTCTCAGCTATTTGAGCAAACATACTTTGAATTAAAGGAACCTGATCATGAACAGGTTCTCTGGAAGATGGGGAAGCTGGGGCACACTCTATTTCTCCTAATTGAATTACTAAACCTGGTTGTGCTGAAGACATTGCATCTAGAAGTTTAGTCCTTTTTGCTGCTTCGGATTCTTCCTCATCCAAATCAATAACTTCTTCCTTAACCCTCTTGAAACCTTTTTCTGTGATACTAGGGCTTTCAATCTCTGCCCCCTGAGTGTTTTGCAAACCTCCATTTGCCAATTTCTCTGTTTTGGGTCTACTTTCATGCACAAAGGCTAAATATCCATTCTCTAGCCTTCTCTTTGAAATAATTTGATGAGGGTCATAAGCCCACTCAACCACCTGTAAAAGACACATATCATTCAATAATCTCTCAACCTCTTGGGCAGCCTATCTAGTGTTCACAATGAAGGGTCCTACTGCTTTGGAAAATTTAAAGAAATATCCCTTCTTCATAGGAACAAAATGAACTTGATCTACATTCAAGCTCCGTCTGATAAATTCAAGGGAAAAAATCCTCATTGGGACAAATTTTGGTAACCTGTATGGTTTGATAGAGGATCCATAAAGCCTGATCTCTACATGTTCCTCAAAGATGAACCAGTCTCGACACTTCACATCTTTACTCAATTCAAGGAATTCTTGAGCTTTAGGAAGAAATGTTGGGGGCAAGGTTCCATTCAAGATCTTATAAGCCACTGGAAGGAATAAATAAGTGAACTCAAATAAACCACCATCTCTTGGATCACCCCTTATCAAGTTTGTCTAGAATACCACTGACTGCTTCATTTTATTTATGTCAACAACATTTAGTCCCAAACTTGTAAAATGTTCAATATTCTGGTACAAAAATAAATAAGTAATAACTGAAGGAAACTTAAAGGACCCAGTAAGAGGCAAAGTCATGAATTGGGTATTGAGAGTATCCACCTAGAATGTTGGAATATCTAGTACTACCTCTGGTTTCATCATTAAAGAGAAAAATCCCAACACTACTTTATCAACCTGCATGGAGTCTTCTTTTCCCGGAATCTTAGAAATTACTTGCAAGACAAGTCTTATATCAACTGCAAAAATTTCTAAAGAGAACAGATACCCATCTAGAGAGAATTGACCAGATTTAGGAGCCAAGAAAGAGGTAACATGAGAAAACTCCCTGGGGGGATAGGTTATCATAATATAAAACTAAAAACTCCTCAATAAAGGTGGTGTAAGTTCCAGATACAGGGTAATTCAAAGCTTGGTGAATTAATTGAGAGGTTACTTGGAAAACACCCTCCCCTGACTGATTCATTACAAAACACTTCTTGGGGTACATTGTTGAGGCTAACCATTGAATGAATTCAGGGAACAAATGATTCCTTGGAACAAAAGCTGCTAAAACACCTGACCTAACCATTACCATGAATATAGGGGACATTTTATGGTTTAGAATGACTTATTGATATAGTGGGAGGTGCTTAATTGTGCACGGGGTATTAGAAATATCAAGTTCAACATCCATTAATGAGGTATGGTTGACTGAGGAAGAACTTACTTGTTTGGCCATGGTGTCTATAGATGATAGTTGTTGGTGACGGTTGTTGCCTCAGAATGCTGAACTGGAGGTGGGGTTTCTCAGTACTAAAAGCAAAAGACTAATGCAACGGGGTTTTTACTTTTCTTTTATATATATGGTAATCAAAACACAAGGAAACCCTGTAATTAATGTAATGAATTAATGGAGTGGCAGATGAGGTTACGAGGTATAGTGGGTGAGGTGGACGATAATGAATGAGAGTGGCAGATGACGTGGAGGAGACGAGGTGGAGTGAAATGATGTGGGTGGCCCACTATAGGGGTAGGGAGTGTACGGGAGGTTCATCCGGCTTGAAACCTCGCAGCGATCACAGGCCGTAGATCTTAGTCAACCATATCAACGTCATGGTAAACTGCGGGGGTTGAGCCTGAGTTATAACTCGTGCTCATTGTTCCCCCGCAGAGCGCTTTGCCCACCTCTTCAACCATCATTTGATTATATTTCATAAAGCCGCTCAAGCTTTAGCATATGGGTCGGCCCCACCTTATATTGCATTTGAATGCCGCCGATAGTATAAATTAAATCACTGTTTCGAACTTTCAAATTCTCCTCTAATTTTTAAAATATAATATTTTATTTTATTTTTTATTTTTTTGTGATATTATTAAAAATGAAATTTAAATGACGATGGATGCTACAACATTTGATCCACCTGGGGATAATTCTTTTGCCATACAAGCACTAAGAACCGTAGATTAGTGTCTTCACCTCGGGCATGGACTCATATATTGCTTTGCCAATTTTAATTCTATGGAAATTGTACAATGAATTCACTTCAGTATCTACAATGACAGGGTATTCATGATTCAAAATTGGAAATAATGTTTGATGTACTGCCCATTGATAGACAGCTATAAAGTTTCACCATCAAGATTCTCTAGGAAGAATCTATTATTTTCCCTTACTTCTATAATCCTGAATGGGCCATACCAGAGAGGATCAAACTTCCCATGTTTGCCCTTATCTTCTCTTCTAGTATCCCACCTTCTCCAGCTTTAAAATCAATTTCTTTAGCTTTTCTGTCAAAAAATACCCTTCATTTTTTATTGATACACAATCAAATTATCTCTTACCTTATCTCTACTTTCATTCAATTCCACTACTTTATGCATCCTTCTTATTAGAGCATTGGGTTCTTCTTTTGCCTCCTGAATCATTGCAATCATAGGCTTCACAAGCTGACTAGGAAACAAAGCTTGAGTTCCATACACTAACTCGAAAGGTGATTTGCCTGTAGACCTTTTTGTAGTCACTTGGACAACCCAAAGAGCAAACTTTAATTTCGAATCCTAGTCTTTCTAATTCTCTGCAATATTTTTCTTAAGAATTTTCATCAATGTTTTGTTAGTGGATTCAGCCAATCCATTCCCCTGAGTATGATAAGTTGTTGAATGAGATAAAATGACATTATGTTTCTGACAAAAAGAAACAAACTTAATTGAACTGAACACTTGAGCATTATCAGTTATGATTTTGACAGGGCACCCAAATCTACTAAAAATGTTTTCCTCTAAAAACTTCATCACCACCTGGTCATTTTCCTTTTTAGTAGGTATAGCTTCTACCCAATTGGTGAAATAATCAGTGGCTGTAAGAACCCGTTTGTGTTGTCCACTTGAAGGTGGGTTAATTTCTCCAACGAAGTCTAGCCCCCATTGTATGAATGGTTCTTCTATGAAGACTGAGATCAATGGAAATGGAGCTAACCTCTTTTTCTCAGCAAAAAGCTGATACTTCTGACAAACTTATATATATCACCAAATAAGGAGGGCCAATAAAAGCCTGCCTGGAGAATTTTGTGTGCAATAGCCTTCCAACTGTAATGTCCACCACATAACTTTTCATGATAATATTTAATTGTCTCTGTAGATTCATCCTCTGTCAAACATAGCAATAAAATTCCCACAGGATCCTTCCAATACAATCTGCCCTCCACAATCACATATGGTTGTGCCTTGATTTTTAATGTTCTATATCTTGTTCTATCCAATGACTAGGGACAAGAAAGAAAACATAAATAATGAATTATGTGCTTATGCCATTCTGAACATAAAAATTTATATCGGATCTTCATACCTAGATTTGATTTTTCTTCGCCCTCCTTAATTATTTCCTCATTTACAGGTGTTAACGAGTTGATTCCAAATGCTTGAAAATTTGACTCTATTAACATCTTTGCCAATCCCTGCCCTTTCACCAGCTTGGTGGGCTTTATGTCTAGGTCATATTTTTGGATCTTAGCTATCCATTTTCCTCTTTTACCTTCCACATCACTCTAGACTAAGACATCCTTCACTGCAGCATTTGGCACATAAGCAATGATCTGTGACTGTAACACATAAGTCCTGAAGGCCTTTAGGGCCTTTACCAAGGCATATACCTATTTTTCAAGAATATTGTATTTGAGTTTAGCATCTCTGAGAACCTTACTAAAGAAAGCTACTGGCTGCTTTTTTCCTTCATCATTTTTTGTAACGGAACAACAACTATTGAATTGAGTGATGCAAATGAAAATATTTGAGAGGGATTTTGATAATCAGGGCTAATCAAAATTGGAGCTACTTGTAATGCATATTTGATCCTTGAAAATGACTCCCTGGCTTCCTTGTTCTAATGTACTTCATTTTCCTTCTTCAACATATTAGTAATCTCCTTTACAATTTCAACATAATTGGACACAAATCTCCATAAAAAAATTATTTTTCCCAAGAATTTTTGAATGTATTTCTTACTTTTGGGTAGGGGTATTTTTTTCACAGCTTGCACCCTTGTTGGATCTATCTTTACTCCATCTCTTGAAACAATGTGTCCCAATAGTTTTCCTTCTTCTAGAGCAAAAATAGACTTCCTAGGATTCAAAGAAAGTCCAAATTTTCTGCACTTCTCAAAAGTATTTTTAAGATGTTCCAAATGATCCTCATATGACTTAGATAAAATATTGATATCATCCAAGTATATCACTACAAACTTATCACCGAAAAATGCAATGTCCATAGCCCTCTGGAATGTTGCACCTGCATTCATTAACCCAAAGGGCATTCGAGCATACATGAAGGTTCCCCAAGGAGTTGTGAATGTAGTCTTTTTTTGATCTTCTTTATCAACAACCACCTGATTATATCTGGAGAACCCATCAAGCATTGACATTTTAAATGATCCAGTTACCTTCTGCAGCATGTGATCCATTTTAGGTAATGGATAGTTATCTTTTAAGGGAGCTCTGTTCAAATTTCTAAAATCCACTCATAACCTTATTTCTCCATTTTTCTTCCTTACAGGTACTAAACTGGCCACCCAATCAGAGTATCAGAGTGGAACTATTATTTTGGCATCAAGAAGCTTCTTAACTTCTTTCTCAATTAATGGCAAAAGCAAAGGGTTGATCTTCCTGAGTTTCTGCTTAAATGGTTTAATCCCTTCTTTCAAGGGAATCTTGTGCTTAATGATGCTCATATCACATGTCTTGAGATCCTCATAGGACCAAGCAAAAACATCAGTGTACTTCTTGAAAATCTAAATATATATCTCTTTACAATTAAATGGAACTCCCTTAAACAATTTGACTAACTTGGGTTCATTCTGGGTTCCAATATTCTGATCTTGGATCTGCTCATCCTGTGAAACTTTCTCTGAACTAATAGCTACATCATTAGAATTAAAAAGTCTTTCAAGAGGGACAAGTCCTCTTGGCAAAATATTATCTTTCAATTGAATAACTTTATGATTAACTATAGAATTTTTAAAATCACTTGCTTCTGCACCTTCTCTTGCTTCATCTCCATATTGATCAATTTCGGTGCCTTGAAGGTCTTCAATCATAGTCAAGAATTCCTTAATCCACTGATCATCCTCAAAAACCTGCTAGTGTTTTATGTTATTTGGAACAGATGGCCTATGCCTCATTTTGACCTCATATCTCATTTTTGGATTTATAGGAGGCCTAAAGGTACTGGCTGCCATAGCCAAGGAGTTTGCTAACCTATTCCCATCTCTTGGAATGAACTATATGTTGAAAGCCTCAAAGAAATTATCAACTAAATCCCACACTTCATTTCTATATGCCCTAAGCCTAGGGTGTTTTGTTTGACAATGATTTTTAATTTGCTTTATAATCAACTCTGAATCTCCAAAACAGAAATGTACTGGACTCCCATTTGTTTTGTTGTTTGAAGAGCAATGATTAAGGATTCATATTCTGCCACATTATTAGTTGCTTCAAACTCTAATTTAAAATAAAATGGGATCATGTTACCTCCAGGTGTAATTAATAGGAAACCAACACCTGTTCCTTCCTTAGAATAGGCTCCATCAAAGAAGCACTTCCATACCCCTTCTGTTTGCAGCTTTGTATTTACACATGTTGAAGTAAGCTGCCTCTGATTATCTTCAGCCAACTCTGCATTGTCATGCAACATGAAAAAATAAAAGTCATCTTTTTCTTGGATGTACACAAGTGAATTACTTACTCCGTTCTTTGTGATTATTTTAACAAACCTTGTTTCTCTGTACAACTTTCTCTCCACCAAAAAAACTGGTATGATAGCATAAGTAAAGTCCAACTTCAGGACTCCCCCCAATTTAGCCCCCCATGACCTAGATAGAAACATTCCAAACTTAGCAGGGATATCTGCTACTACTACATCCATTACTAAGCTTCGAGCTGGGATATGGGCTAATGACACCACCATATCCTTAATGACATTGAGACACTTGACTTTATTTGAATCAAAAGAATATAGGCCTTTGTAAGGCTTATTAACTTGTAGGTTCGACTGTTTCATTACTGATAGTGGCATAAAGTTGTGTGAATTTCCTTAATCAAACATACAATTATGCAAGAGGAAGTCATGAATCAATAAAGAAATGTAGAAAGGAAGTGTTGAAGAATCTACCTCCTCCACATGTGGGCCAAAAACAACTACTGGTTTATCTTCTTGTAGATTTATAGTGTCATTTATATTCACATTCTGAGACAAGTTGATAAACTCAACAATCTCTCTTTTATAAACTGGTGTTTTGACCAACTCTGTGAGAGGCACTTGAATTCTGATTTTTTCCAATTCTTTAGTGAGACTAAATGCATGTACATGTTTGGTATTCTTTTCTGTTTCTTCTTCACTTTTCCTCATCACTGAAATCTCTTGTGGAATGGAAATGATTTTTTCTAAAGGAATTTTATCAATTTTATCCTGGGAAAACTCACCTTGATGTATCTGAGTTTTGTTATGTTTACTCTATTGTTTCTTTCCTTTATTTAACTATTTCGCAGGCTGTGCTTCTTGTGGAGTCGCCTTTTGTAGGGGAGAAGGAACTCACTACTCACCTTCATTTTCTTGAATTCTAGATCTTTTTCTTGATCTCAAGTCATATTTCTTATGCAATTCTGCCTGCATAAAATCAGTAAATTGCTTCCAATATTCATCAATTTCATTTTCATCATAAATGGCATCTATTTCAACATATTCTTCTCCCTCAACACCTAGTTCATCTTCATCTCATGCATACAATGTGGAAATATGATCATCATGATCCTTGGAATGCTCTTTTGGTATTTCATCAGGATCTGCCTCTAAGTAAAGTGGTGCTTGAACCTGATCTTGGTATTTTCTTTCCTTCTGCAAAATCTGTAGAGGTTGTCTTCTATATTGGGGATTAAAGTTTCTATTTTGTTGTACTTGCCTTTGAGAATTTTTACTCTCCAACTCCAATTTAATCAATTTGCTAGACAAATTTTTAATCACATTATTCATATCCTCTAATGTTTGACTTTGAGAGGATTCCACTTTGGCCTTTCCCTTATCTTGGGTAGGTTGTGCCTCTAGTGCTTTACCTGCAACCACCAGATTTGCTTCTATTTCTAAAGCATCAGTTTGAATCTGGTCAAGGGTTGTGGATCTTCTCTCCCTTAATGTAAACCCAAAATCTGATTCAAATGCCCCTGCAAAAGTTATTTTTTCACCAGTAGGAGGGGGCTTGATCTCCACTGGAAGACTATTGTAAAGTTTATTAAACCTTCTAATGAACTCAACAACACTTTCATCAAATTTCTTTTTAATAAAATTGAACTCTATAAGTGAATACCCATGATCTCGTTTCTCTCCCCATCTCTGGGTGAACTGGCGCTCCATCTCTTCCCATGTAGGAATAGAGTTATTAGCAAGCCCTTTAAACCACTTTCTTGCTTCACCATCTAAGGATTGCACAAAAATTCTTAAAACAACATCCAGGTGTTCAACATTGAGATTTTCTGCAAAATTACAAAACACTGCTATATGCTTCTCTGTTGTTTGTTCATCTTCCCCTGAGAAATGAGGAAGAATTTTTAGGTATTCTTGAGGCATTGGATTCAATTGTTGAGGCAACTGAATAGGTGCATACCTATTCAACAAGAATGCATGTGCTGCCATGTTTGCACCTGAACTTACTGAACCTTGAGTACCAGCAGATGTAGAACCTGTCTAACAGGTAAATGGAGTATGAAAAGGGGGCAATGTAGATATAGGTTCAACTTGAACAAGTATAGCAGATATATTTTTGAATATTGAAAAAGAAACAGACTCTAAAGACTATTCTTGATAGTTGGTTTCTTGAAATAAAGTGGATGTAAAAGGTAATTTTTTATCAATAAAAGGTGAATGTTTGGATGAAAGATGTGTTGAACTGCTTCCAGGTGCAAACAGTGTAGGACACGGTGTAAATGGAGTTTTTGGCTTTCCAACATTCTTGGAAACTAATCTCTCGGGGTCCAAAAGGGCTTGAGATTTCTGTTGTGAGGTATATGACCTCGTATGAGGCCTTTTTGAAGCCAGAGTTTTTATTTTTTGTTCAATACAACCAAATATATCCTCCTCACTGAACAACTAGAGGAAAATATTAAAAACCCAGGGAAAAACGTTCTTGCTTTCGGTCCCCGACAACGGCGCCAATTAATGTTGTCCCTTAAGAAACCAATTTCTTGGTTGTGGAGAAATTGTGCTTAAGACATTACATTTTATTATGCATGTCACTTATTTGTATAATGTATCTTCATGTGAAGGACCCGAAGGACCTAATTTTTAACCCTTAATATTTAGCTAATATGAAAATCTCAAAATGCCATGTGATGTTGGATATAAATGTTGTGTGAAGAATATCTTGAGAAATTAAAGATAATATGATGTGTTTGACACTAACTATTATCTGTAACTTAGAAGAAATATAGAGGAAAGAGCTTTAAATATGGGAGCACTCTTTTAAGGAATTTTAACTTTATTCACATAAGTAAACAAAGACCTGAAACTTCATTACCATAATTAAAGAGAGGAAGAGACATAATGACACATAACAGAGAAATTACAAAATCATACCCAACAATGTATGGAAAACTCCTGATTCTTTCATTAATCATCAGTCTATCAAGTACACAATAGCATAGTCTTTAGGTTCTTCAAAATTCAGAACCTTCTTCTATAATTTTCGCTCTTTTTATACATCATGGGATAGTTGGTAACTACCAAAACTGTCAAACTACTTAACTACTTTCTAACTGTCTAAAGTAAAATTCGTTAAAGAATATTACATTAGATGGTAAAAGACACCTCATTTTTCTCAGGAAATAAGATAACAGGAAGTAACAGAAATTAAAGTATGATTGGTGAATGATGTTCGCTATTTGAATCTGTGGCTTGAGTAGGTGGTCCTACTGGTGTATCTTTGGTCTGCTCTATCATCCATTCTTTACATTTTCTCCATAATGGTACATTTGACTTTGGTGCTTCTTCCAATTTGTCAAGTGTTATTCTGCACGTTGTAATCCTACTACCAATAGGCTTATTTGTAAACATAGTCTTCACCATCCATAGAAGCTTAAAATCTTTGTTAAGGTAGTTCAAAATAGTGGCTCCCTTTAATACTACTATCTTTTCATGAGTGTTATCAACTTTTCTCTTTGCCTCAACTAGCAAAGTCTCATATGTCTTCCATGGTAGCTGTTAGCGCTTGGAATTCACCTAGGCTGAGATAGACAAACTCTCAAGGCTACATCAAACCATTTCACCTCGTAGCTAGCCCTACGAGGTATGAGAAGGCTCTCTCGGGTCAGATTCGGTAGATCTTTCAATAGGATTAGGCTGACCAATTAAGAATAAAGATTTTAGGCTAGTAAATTGATAGGGGGTTTGGATTTAATGATTTTTGGGTTTTTGGTGGCAATTGGAGGGAGTGCAATTTAGGGTGCGGGGATTGAGCTCAGTTTTTGCAGGTGGGTCTTTGGGGCAAGGTAGGAGTCTATGCTGATGCCTTTAACTGAAAGAGATGATCAGGGAAGAAAGAAAAGAGGCTAAAGAGGGCAAACAATGAATTCGAATCCTCTCTAGACAGTGGAAAACATAAATTTTAAACAAAATTGAAAGCTGAGCATGGCATGCATGAATTCAAACTTTATCACTTCTTTTGTTTAAATAGCAGCAAGAGATCAAGAAATGGAACACATAAACACACTTACAATAACAGTAGGAGACACACCATCAACATAATAATCCACAAGAATCCACAATGAAGTCTGCAAAACCCTGGCCTTCCTTTTCCTCAAATTGCAGAAAATACAAGTCAAAAATACAATAGCACTTCTCCCTCTAGAGTCCAAACATCAAAATGAGAAAGAGAAGGCATAATATAGAAGGTAAAACCTCTTTCCCCACCTCTAGGGGTCGAGCTCAGCTTCCTAGGAGCTGTTGTAACTAATTCTAAATCAGTCACTAGATAATAGACCAGCTCAACAACTTACCTCTAAAACTTAGGAAGCTTATCTATGCATTAAATATTCACTATTTACATCAAAGAAGCTTCTAGAAGTGGTAAAGAAGAGTAAAAGTATCTAATGCCATGAAATTTACACAATAATCCATCATTTACATGCCCAAATAGTCAACCAAAGTGAAAATAGTGCTTTTCTGGCCGAACTAGTCAAAAATTGGCAAATCTGGAGGTTTTGGTCGCGCCCCTGGAAGTTCTGGTCGCGCCCCTTTGCAGCTACTTTTGAGTAGGTTCCACTGATCCAAATCAGGTGCAAGATGGCTCATTGGAAAGCTTAGCCTGTCTACTTTCCATCCCAAGTGGAATTTCTGGATTTGGTGTTGATTTGACCCCTCAAAAACCATTTCTCCCAAGGTCACTTTCTGCAACTCAAAAAGTGGGCAGAAAGTCATTTTTAAGGTGTATTTTGAGCTTTTGGAGGCTCAAAACTCAAAATTAGGCTGCCCCCAAGTACTGGTAATTTTTCTTTTTGCATGCCCTTTCCAAAAATGCTAAGTTTGCAAAATTCCGAGCAGCCCTTCAAAATGGTCTCACCCGGGGTGAGACCAAACCGTGGGCAAAACCTGTAATTTTACCAAAAATTTGCAAAATGCTCCAAAATTCTCAAAATTTTCAGATTTTGATGCTAGATCAAGGCTGATCAGTACCATGATGAGTGAGGGATGCCTCAGCCAAGATGCGGAGTGGATTTGTCCTTTTCTTCTTCTTCCGGGCCTCTGACAGCTCTCTTTGGAGAATTTTTATTCTCGCCTTGCAAACATGTAATCTTGCCCAGTAGTGTGTCTTCATGTTCCGGAGCAGCTTGTTGTCACGGTTTGCCTTGTCTAACAGTCCCTCCAAGCGCCAATTTGCTCGGATGAGCAATAACTCTCTATCCATGGGCAGTGGGTCCCCAGGCCTCCTGCGATTGATGACTCGGTCAAATCGCATCCTCCATAACTCATCCAACTCCTTCTCGGTTTCCAGCTGTTTGGTCCGCTGCTCTAAATAAGTGATAGTCCACTGAGCCATCTCAAGCTTCCGCTGCAACACAAGGTTCTCTTCCTTGAGCTCATAGAAATCTGAAGAAGGAGGAGAATGAGCATCACGACCAGTGAAATCATCATGTGCCTCGCCAACTGCCTCATCCTCAACCATGGGCTGCTTGCCCTCTCGTACTGCCTGTGCCGATGAAGAAAGCGAGGCCCCTTCCACCTGATGTGGAGATAACACTCGCTGCTCTGATGATGAAGACGAGACCCCTTCCACTGGCTGTAGAGAAAGTACTCGTCGGGCTGTTGCAAATAAGGTCCTGTGACCTCTCTGATATGTGACCCGAGGAGAAGAAGCCATGTGTCTCGGGATGCTGGTCTCGGGCTGATGTGATGGCCCTCCCTCCTCATGAACTGCCTCAGGCCCTGAATGTGGCTGTGTGAAAACATCTCGGGAGATGAAATCCGCCCAAGGGATGCCCTGCTGGCTCAACTGATGGGAAACTACTAGCTGAATAAGACCATGATGGCATAGGCTCCGGAGCTGCTGTACTGGAGTCTGTCTCCGAAAGGTAGTGGCTATCCTCTGAATGTCATGAAATAAGAATGCCGAAATGTTCATCATCCTCACTCTGGTGAAGTGCATCATCATGCGGATATGACAAGAAAATACTCGTGAGAATCTCCCCTCGCATGTGAAGTAGTGCATAATGAGTCTCATGGTGTCTATATACTCTGCTCGGAGGAACTTGATAGGAAAGTTCCTTGTCAAGTGATGCACATGGGCAGGCCTAACATATGGCTCATAGTATACCAGGTCCACCCACTTGCGCTTCGGCCACACCTCACCCACATTGGGTATCCCGGTAGCATCTGTGATAGCCTCTGGAGAAAACACAAAATTCACCCCTGCAAGGGTGACCTGCCTGTCATGGAGATGGAGGACAAACAACCGGGCCATGTCTCTGTGATGCTGGATGTGTGACAGCCTCTCACAAAACTGAAAACAAGCCATATGCTGAAAACAAGACACTGCCAATGGGCAAGCCTGCAACTCTGTCAATGATGTGGGCTCTTCCCTCCTGTGATGACCACCCTTGCCTCCCCTACGAGGCCTCTGCTGTATCTCAATCTCAGTAGATGATGATCGGTCATCACCTTGCTCGTTAGTCTCAGTGGTTGACATGGTGTTATTGAGCAAGGTGGAATAAATAAGTCAAAATGACCGCTGCCCTGCCTGCAAAATGCTGTGAAGTATGCTGTTTTCAAGGGGAAACATCATGAGGGATATGTTAGGGGAGGGAATTTACATATAGGAAAGGGAAAAAAAATATATATAAGCAGGGAATTCTGAAGGAAAACATCACATAATGCTAAACATGTCATTCCATCTTTCATCATTTGCAAATGAATACTGTATTAGGGAAATATGTTTTATGATCACTAAGGGAAAGGACAATATAGATTTTCATCATGGAGGGAATGAAAGTATAAGGGAATAGAGTAGCATCAATCATAAACATTTAACAGGCTGCTGCTTTTATATTTTGTCTTCAAATATCTTTCATGAGCATACTCTGTTTTTTCCACATTTTGAAATGACCATTTGATGCTAATATGAAACAGGGATTTTGGGTATTAGATTGTAAGAAGAAGGGAAGGGGATTGCTGTGATCATGTTACAATGGAAGGGAGAGGGAATTGATAACTTGGGAATTAGGGAAAAGAGAGGATATTAGGAATTAGGTTTGGGGGGGACAGTGAAACCCTTTTAATAATCACTGCCAACTAATTTTTGTAACAGCAATTCATTTAGGACAGTGGCAACTTCATCATGCTTTTACCATGGGGAATTAGGGTTTGACTGTGTGCTTTGATCATAGGGAGGGACATTCAATTGCCTAGGGAGTTTAACTGAAGGGACAAGCAATTGAATTGGGGTTTACATAGGGAAATAGGTAGGGAAAAACAGAGTTTTGAGAAAGGGGATGAAAACCATGCTAATACAAAACCCTAACACAGCAAGACTGCTTCTTTTGATAACTATGCAGCTGTATTTTTGATGAATTTTGTGATGACTTTAACACAGCTTTGAATCTTTGACATATACACAGCAAGATGACACTTTTCTTTATTTTTTATAAGGCTATGCAAATGACATTTTCACTGTTTTTACAATTTCTTATGTGCATGCCTTGTCATCACTTTTTATTTGTTTTTTTTTTATAATGTTTCTTTTTCATTTTGCTGTGTTTTTATACATGAATTGCTGTGTGTAGTAGTGCTTAGGGTTAGAGCATGATACATGGTAGAAACAGGGTTTGGAATAGGGTTCAGGAGGGGTTAGGGTTTCATGGAATTTGGGGTAGGTTTTGAGTATTTTCTTTGCAAATGAGATTAATAAAAATGACATCCTAACACCTGTGATTTTATATTGGGAAAATGAATGGAGGGACTAAGGAAAAAATTGCCTTGAAAAACAAACATACTTTAAAAATTGGAGTGAATTTGAGTGAATTTGAGCGTTTGGGAGAGTTTTTAGGGCGGGCAGACTTTTTGGTCGCGCAAGCTGCCAGTTTGGTCTCACCCCTCCGTTTGGTCGCGCCTGTGTAATTTAACATAGCGCGTTGGCCTTTTTTTGGTCGCGCCCCTCCGTTTGGTCGCGCAGCCTCCAAAAGACTGAAACTTCTGCAATTTGCCCAATTCCGCCCTCTAATCGCCTTTTGCTTGTAATTTCTTGCTCCAAATGCACAATGAAGACCTTTCAAGAGGGAATTTGCTTTTATAGGCTCATATTAAAAAAAAAATTGACTTTAAAAACCCACTTTATAATGTTTAAACCTTTGTATTCTCTTTAACACTATTTTAGAGTCTTTTTGTCCTGGAATGAGCTTTTTGATGCGTTTAACTCCGTTCTTCTTGCAGGTTGACCGCCTGATGGACTGTAGCGAAGGAACCAGGGTTGTTGCCGGCACTTTTACAAATTTTTGAAAATTTCTTTGTTTTTTCAAAATCCACATGACCTTGTAATTAAAAACAGTGTTTTTAAATCCAAGGCATAAAATGAGCTGTAGCTGAAGAAGATGACAATGAAACATATGTACAAAACTCCTTCCGGCTTGCTGGGCACTTACTGACCATGACTCATGACCTTAAAATGATTTTGACTCAAAACCCTAAACCTAAGACCATGGGACTTTAAGACAAAAACAAGAACAAGCCTGACTCAATTATATTGTTGTATGACCTGATCCAGCAAAGCCAAGAAGACAAAGACCAGCTCCTCCATTCAGTGTTATGGCATGCCTAGCGGGATGCAAAACTGACACTGATGAGACACCTATAAATGCATATGCAAAGAGTTATTGATCACTGATGGAGGGCTCAAGACCGACACTAACAGTAGCAAGTTTCCTTGTAGATCCTAGCAAGAGGGAAGTCCATCCTTAACTCTTTTATCAAACAGGATGTTAACTTGGAAACTGCTTCCTTCATCTCATTTATCTTCTTCTCAGCAGTATTTCTATAAATATTTCTGACAATCATCTTGTTAAAATCTATTGCACATAATGTTCTGTCTGGCATGTCATGCTCCTTTAATTTTTGAAGTAGATCTAGAATTAATGAAATCTATCATTCTCTTTGAAAACTTTTATCTATCTAAATCTTTTTGCTTAATTTTCATGACCACACCCTCCATTTCTCGGACTATTGTTTTCTCCTCAGAGATAATAACAAGGAATTCCCAGATGCCCTTGATAATCTCAATGATTTCATCCCATAGGATTTCCCTGGCTTGAATTAAGGACATATTTCCCTTCATTTTTTCCTTTAGCCTTTTAATTTCATCTTCAGCCCATAGAAGATCTTCAATGTACTTTTTTGCATTTTCTTTCTCCATTCTTGCTTCCTCTTCACTCAAATTTAATAGCTTACAGGCTGTTTCTAATTCTCTTTGTGCTTTATTTACATCATGCTTAGCCATTTTAAGCTCTGTTCCCAACTGTAATACCTATGCTTCTGGATCATTTGTGTTGGTTGGCATTACTATTGTAGAGACATGAGTATCTACCTGTTGTTGCAGCTTATCCAAAGATTCTTTAAGTAAAGAAACTTCTTCAGTTTTCTGCAATACATCCTGTAGGAGCTTTTCCTTTTCATTTTCGACTTTAGTTATCCCTGCAACAATGGGATGCTCACCTGTAGGTAGATTCAACTTCTTCTTTAAAACCCCAATCTCTGACTTAGAAAATTACAACAATTTCTGAATCGCAGGTTGATCATCAGGATTGACACCTATTTTTATGATAATTTTCTTTAGTTCATCCACCTGAGCATTCAAAGCTCTAGAGTTGGCTTTCTCCAACTTCAATTGCTGAATTACCTTATTTAGCATTTTCTCTACCTTAACAGCTGTTGCATTTGTTTTATGTAAATCATTTACGATCAATTGCCCAGTTTGCATGTGCAAATTGATCTTGTCAAGCATTGGAAGCTTGTGAGTATCAACAGTCAAATTTACAGTCTTGAAATTACCGGTGGACCCAACTGATATTTCAGTAGGATGAGAGAAAGCAATTTTAAGTTGACTTTTCTCCAAATCCATAGCAGATAACAATCTAGTTTGTTTAGGAGCAACTTGAGACTCAGCTTGAGCCTCCATATTTAACTTCACTTTCTGGTTTCTCTCAGCTATTTGAGCAAACATACTTTGAATTAAAGGAACCTGATCATGAACAGGTTCTCTGGAAGATGGGGAAGTCGAGGCACCCTTTGCTTCTCCTATTTGAATTCCTAAAATTGGTTGTGTTGAAGACATTGCATCCAGAAGTTTAGTCCTTTTTTCTGCTTCATATTCTTCCTCATCCAAATCAATAACTTCTTCCATAACCCTCTTGACACCTTTTTCTGTGATACTAGGGGTTTCAATCTCTGCCCCCTGAGTGTTCTGCAAACCTCCATTTGCCAATTTCTCTGTTTTAGGTCTACTTTCATGCGCAAAGGTTGAATACTCATTCTCTAGAATTCTTTTTGAAATAATTTGATGAGGGTCATAAGCCCACTCAACCACCTGTAAAATACACATATCATTCAATAATCTCTTGACCTCTTAGGTAGCCTGTCTGGTGTTCACAATGAAGGGTCCTACTGCTTTGGGAAATTTAAAGAAATAGCCCTTCTTCATAGGAACAAAATGAACCTGATCTACATTCAAGCTCTATCTGATAAATTCAAGGTAAAAAAGCCTCATTGGGACAAATTTTGGTAACCTATATGGTTTGACAGAGGCTCCATAAAGCCTGATCTCTGCATGTTCTTCAAAGATGAATTAGTATCCACACCTCACATCTTTACTCAATTGAAGGAATTCTTGAGATTTAGGAAGAAATGTTGAGGGAAAGGTTCCATTCAAGATCTTATAAACCACTGGAAGGAATAAATAAGTGAACTCAAATAAACCACCATCTCCTGGATTACCGCTTATTAGGTTTGTCTAGAATACCACTGACTGCTTCTTTTTATTTATGTCAACAACATTTAGTCCCAAACCTGTAAAATGTTTAACATTCTGGTACAAAAATAAATAAGTAATAACTAAAGGAAACTTAAAGGACCCAGTAAGAGGCAAAGTCATGAATTGGGTATCGATAGTATCTACCCATAATGTTGGAATATCTATTACTACCTCTGGTTTCATCATTAAAGAGAAAAATCCCAACACTACTTTATCAACCTGCTTGGAGTCTTCCTTTCCCAAAATCTTAGAAATTACTTGCAAGACAGGTCTTATATCAATTGCAAAAACGTCTAGAGAGAACATATTCCCATCTAGAGAGAATTGACCAGATTTAGGAGCCAGGAAAGAGGTAACATGAGAAAACTCCTTGGGGGGGAAGGTTATCATAATATGAAACTAAAGACTCCTCAGTAAAGGTGGTGTAAGTTCCAGATACAGGGTAATTCAAAGCTTCATGAATTAATTAAGAGGTTACTTGGAAAACACTCTCCCCTGACTGATTCATTACAAAACACTTCTTGGGGTACATTGTTGAGTCTAACCATTTAATGAATTTAGGGAACAAATGAGTCCTTGCAACAAAATCTTCTAAAACACCTAACCTAACCATTGCCATGAATATAGGGGAGTTTTTATGCTTGAGAATGACTTCTTGATATAGTGGGAGGTGCTTAATTGTGCAGGGGGTATCAGAAATATCACGTTCAACATCCATTAATGGGGTATGGATGACTGAGGAAGAACTTACTTGTTTGGCCATGGTGTTTGTAGATGACAGTTGCTTGTGACAGTTGCTGGTGACGGTTGCTGACTCAGAATGTTGAACTGGAGGTGAGGTTCTCAGTACTAAAAGCAAAAGACTAATGCAACAGGGTTTTTACTTTTATTTTATATATATGGTAGTCAAAATGGAGGGAAACCCTGTAATTAATGTAACAAATTAAAGGAGTGGAAGATGAGGTGATGAGGTACGATGGGTGAGGTGGTCGGTAATGAATGAGAGTGGCAGATGATGTGGACAAGACGAGGTGGAGTGAAACGATGTGGGTGGCCCGCTGCGGGGGTAGGGAGTATACGAGAGGTTCATCAGGCTTGAACCCCGTAGCGATCACTTGCCATAGATCTTAGTCAATCATATTGACCTCATGGTCAACTGCAGGGGTTGATCCTGAGTTATAACTCATGCTCATTGTTCCCCTGCAGAGCGCTTTTCCCGCCTCTTCAGCCATCGTTTGATTATATTTCATAAAACCGCTCGAGCTTTAGCATATGGGTCGGGCCCACCTTATATTGCATTTGAATGCCGCTGATAGTATAAATTAAATCACTATTTCGAACTTTCGAATTCTCTTTTGATTTTTAAAACATAATATTTTATTTTACTTTTTATTTTTTTGTGATAATATGAAAAATGAAATTTAAATGACGATGGATGCTACAACAATCCCATAAATAAAACATTGTATCTCCAGTCTCCTTGTATCTCCACTTATCATTCACATATAAAGTGGCGCTACAAGATACATATGTGCATACAAAATATATAACTATATACATTGTACTTGTTTCTTTTGTGTTGAGTACTATCAAAATATAAACAAAATATTACACTTCATTTTGTCACCATGACAAATGATCATCAAATTGGATCTCTCACCATCCATCCAAGTGTCATGAAGCACTCCCTTGCAAGTCAACAACTTATATACCTTGAATAAAGTGTAGATTCTAGGAAACATTGTCCATAAACCTACTTTTAGTGATCTCCTGCGCAGTTTCCTAGTCAGTTTTTGCGCATACGGAGTTGTTGAAATTGATCCCCGCACAGGTGTGTGCTATGTCTGCCACTAAAAAGTGCGCACATGACTCAATAAAAAGTAAAAATACAAAGTGAGATCTAGAAGCATTGTTGGGCGAATCATCTCTAATAGGAATCCTCGAACTCATGTTTGTTCAAGCCTAACCTCATCTTTTATGGAACTAATCCCCATTCTTCAAGGATCCTCATCCCTCTTTTAGAGGATCTCATCCTTGGACTAAGGATCTCAAACTACTTAATTTTTTCCTATTAGTTAAGACATAGGTGGGGGAGTTGAGAGAGGCTGCTGAGAGTAAGTTTATGTTGGAGAAATTAGGTTGGAGAGCTTATCATTCTTGGAGAGGATTGAGATCAATGGAAGGAGCTTCACAACATCAAGGCACAAGTTTTGTAGCTCTTTTATGTTTATGAAATTAATACAAACAAGCATTTCTTCTCACTGCATTGTTTAATTAATTAATTGATGAATTTCATGGATTTCTATTTGTCCATTAGAATGATGTTTGTTACTAGTCTCCTTGATCACTAGTTTGAATTATTGAATCATTTATGCTGCATATGCCTTTGATCCTTTGTTGTTTCCATGTGTGCAGGTCTGGATTCAAGCATGGAGGAGCTGCACTGAAGCAAAAAGGGGGATCTTCATCAAGCATGTCATAATAAGGTATGAATTTCCTTTTCTCACCTTGTTAGCTTATGATTCAAGAAAAGATAGATTCAAGGAAGGAATTAGCTTGATTGTTTGCTTGTTACTAGGTTTTGTTGGAAACCTAGGGAGATTTCTTGTGTCTGCACTTGCGATTAGTCCTCATAACACATAGTGTTGGGTAGATAATATGAAAAATAACATGATATAAACCTATAAACAATGATATCAAAAGCATGACATGTACCCAAATCAAAACTAGAATTAATGCTCCTGCCTATGAGAGGGAACTGACTATGCTTGTTGATGCTCTTGTTTTAGTCATGATGACACTAAGTGTGATGACCCATGAGATGAACTGAAAGAAGTACCTTGAGCATTTTGTTCATGCTCACTAGCAGGAGTAAGGGGGATGACAATGAGCTTTGATGGTTAACCAACAAAATTAGACAATGTTTTGTGTTGTTGGGAGACTCAATGTGAAAACGAGGCATGTCGAGAAGGAGTGGATGGTTGAGGTGCAACATGAGGTGTATGTATGACACAAAAAGAAACAAATTTTAGACGAGACATATGAGCTTCAAGGAGACAATTAGGAAGGAACATACTGGGAAAACCTTGCCTTGAATGCAAAGGTTATGAGAGAATGGCTTGTTCCCAACCATCACCATTTGGATTGACCAGGAGGGAAGAAGTGTGTGGAGGAACGAGAAAGATAGTAGGTGGAGGTTGTTGAAACAAGGGTTTTTGTGATTGAGGTTGTACCTCAAAGTAGTTTTGAGGCAAACCTAGTAAATTTTCCATCTCCGAATGTAACAACTCTCTCAATATTTGAGAATTTGCATTGAAATGGGCTGAAATGCTTGGTCCCAATTCCCCTCTGACACCTAAGGATTGATTCTTATTTCTTCCCCCTCTGCCCCTATTCCTTCCTCTGTTTTGATTAAAGAAACTCATTCCGCAATAGATTTATTTTATTTGTTCATTACACACAGGTGAAAAATAACATGGCATCATTCATTCACTTGTGAACAAGACACTGCCTTTTCTAAGAAAAAAAAGGAAACAATAATTAAAGCAAGAGAAAAGGACAAAAATCAACCTCAATGGCGGACGCAAATCAAAATAGAATGGAGCAATACCATAAATTAAAATATAAATCCCCCAAGAAGCTCGAACATATTCAATATTGTTTGTAATATAATAACATATAGTAACAAACAATGTAAATAACTAAGTGGTATGGTCCATCTGAGAGGGCCAAAAATATTCATCAAGTTTTATAATGGAGACCTTGTGGACCAGGGTTAGAAAAAATATCGTTGGAGTGATAAATAAATACATGATTCCTTTTTTTATATATAGATAGACCAGGCAATGAGAAGCCAATATAAACCCTAGGTGTCCAAATGAAAACAAATTAAAATGAGAAGGGGTCCATTACATAAATCTTGTTATGCAAGTGCATTTAGCAGTAAAGTTGGACACGATTTGAGCAGGATTCCCTGTGCATGACCTTCGCATAGGTTTCTTGCCTGATTCCCTAAGGCCTTGAAATCTCCCTATGCGACGTAACAAGCAGATTTAAAAACGGATTGGAATGTAATTAATAGCCATCATGAGAGGATTACTCTATTTCAATTGTAACTAGTGGTGTAGTTTTTAACAAGACCCACATAACTAAAGTTTTATTAAAGGAAAACATGAGCTTGACAAACTAGTTGTCATATAAGAGCCACTCAACACTTAGAAACAAAGTTAACTAATCAAGGGATGGAAAATTAACGACGCCAACCAAGAAAAACCAAGCCCTTTTACTAACGTTAGACTAAATATACATAAGGATCTAAAGCCTCAATTGATTTTATTCCAAATGCATAGGGAAACGTTATCCAAAACTAGATGCATTTCATGACTGGAACTGGACTTGAAGGATAAATTGCATCGCCAACCGAGAGAGAAAACATACAAATATATTCACATGCAGTCACCAAAAGGGAAGCAAGGTAAAGAAGATGGGCAAAAGAACTCAACATCATTTTTATGGAAAACAAACAAAAATCATTTGATACATACGTTTTGTAGAAGAGCCACAACAAGAAACCAAATTTTCACAGACTTTCTGTAAGCCACACTACCGAGCTCTAGAAACAACAAACCCTCTTCAACCACCAGAACTCAGTTGCAGAGACATGGGAATTGTCAAATGGAGAAAATAAAAATATGGTATGGTTTTGGGAATTTTCAAGAATCAAAATGCTCATCCCGAGGTAATGGATTAAATGCGGGAACGAAAAGTGGGCATGCCTCATTAATAGAGGTATGTTACCAATAACACGTTCATGCATGCTAGCCATGAATACCTAAGTTAAAAATTAGAGAAATTTTGAGGTCTAAAATGGGCCTCCTAAGGAATATTATAAAATAATAGTGTAAATAATAAAATAAGATTAGATTACATCATCAAATTTTAGAGGGAAAAAAGAAAAAAAATGTTTTTTAAACTCATATTTTCAACTTATCTCCCTACAGTTTTACTCAAATTTCAAGCAAGAGCACTCATTGGATGCAAAATTTAATTCTTCATCCAAGGATTACTCATGTTGCATACTTTCGATGGACCCTTCTACATGAACAATGAGAAATACATGAAAAAATGTGATTGCAATCATGTTTTTCATGTATTTCCAATTTTTCGTGTAGCAGGGACCATCGAAAGTATGTAAAATGGTTACTCCTTGGATAAGGAATTAAGGTTTTCTTCCAACAAGTGCTACTGCTAAAAATTTGAGTATATCCTTAGGGAGCTAAATTTAAAATACGAGTTGAAAAAGTAGTTTTATAATTTTTTAATTTTTTAATCTTTTTACTTTTTTACTCCAAAAATGGTGAATCATCCCCCATGGTTGACATCATCATCTTGAATCCTATTGGTTTATTTTAGTTGTAAAAAAAAATTTGAGGCCGATTTTAGACCTCAAAATTTCTCTAGTGAGAGTTGATGAGGATATATAGCGTGTCACGATTTTTGTAATAGACTAGAGTAAGGTGAAGTCAAATGGTGAACCACCTAATTGAGACTCATAACAATGCCAAGTCGATATCCAGTGCAACTCATAACAAACATTACATATGAATGTATAAGGATTGATAATCACACTCAATCCTGCAGAGATTACATACCATTAAATATTCACTACCATGGTGATATCACACACAACAATGCATATTTTCTAATGGACACTAAGTATGGTGAAGATTCTGGCGATGGAATAATATCAGTGATGCTTGTCAAATATATGTTTATACCTGTAAATATCGAATTCAACTGCCAAGGGATTATAACTATGAAATGCAACGCCAACGTCATATACATTTGCCATTAGCCAAGGATCACATTGGGGCAACAATCAATGTAACACATTATATAGTGAACATCATAAAACCGTAGTCGTTAATCACATATAATCCCATATTCTACACTATTATTCCAAATAGGACTAGTTTTTCCATAACACAAGTTTCATTAAATCAAAATGACGACTAATGCAATGTATTGCATGTTGAGCATATTAAACATTGTTTCAATCGTCCAGAAGCCATATCCCATCAAATCATGAACCTAGTGTATGGTACTTTCTAATAAGGTTGCAACATGGGTATTAAGACTTTGGAATAACATTAAGAAACACCAAATTCATTGAATACATTATAGACATATGCTCTGACCAAGGTTGCATGAGACCTTTCTATGGAAAATATGAATATATATTTTATCTTTTGCAGCCATCAAACACTATTGCAACAATAGTATTGTTAAAAATGGTGCCCAAAAACCAATACAAGTCATATATAAGTGACCCCTTTACAATAACCAATACACGCCAACATTTGCATTTTGAACCTCTTTTGAGTATTGGTAACATTATATATATATATATATATCATCATCATCATCATCATCAAACATTTTTGTATAATCCTATGGGTGGTTCATCCCATTGATTGAATGAAACAAAAAATTGATGATCATCAGATGAATCATTTATGCCATGGAGATTAACCTAATTTTAGAAGTAGTGCTCCCACCTATTAGGTTTTTGTTCATAATTAGACACAATAAATAGTATTATTCATAGGAGAGCTCAATTTTAGAGTACGCAATGGTTTGCGAGTTTATTTAGTGTTAACCATCGTCAACACCTATGTGCAACAAAGTTATAACATGGCTCTCCATAGCTCAACTAGCCAAAACCCATTTCAAGTGGGCCTGGGATTTCAACTATTATGCCCTATTGATGCTACACTGCCTTTCACAACTACACAGGAAGAATCTGCCCATGTTCAGTGTAAAGCTGATAAAGCTACTAGAATTATTGAATGCATTCAGCACGCCTGCCATCAAGTTCACGACATCCTGGATAAAGCCAATGTCAAGCACAAACAAAAAAAATGATCAGCATTGGGTTCCACATAAGTTTAAGGTGGGCAACAAAGTTTGGTTGAATTTGCTAGAAGAACACCTTTCTAGATCCCATTGGAATATTTTTCCACTCCGATACAGTCCTTACACCATCACTAGGGTTGTGGGGGACAATAATTTCGAGCTCAACACTCCCCCATTCCTTGGCCTGCACCCAAGGTTTAATGTGGACTGCCCTCAACCATACTTTCCACCATTGCTGGACACATCAAACATTGTTGAGCAGCTGACACCCAGAGCTCAACCCATACTACATTGAACATGCCACAACTAACTGGATGATGGACACATGGATCAATAACACTCGCAAATAAAGGATCCAACTATATCGAATTTTCAAATTTGGCCAGCTCCTGCACCAAGGCAAGTGGCTTACCAAGGACCAAGTTCAGCAAAAATTTCCCTATCTCATGAAGACCCTTAGCACAATGGGAACCATTTCTTCCTAAGGGGGAGGACTAATCCAAATGGAGATTGTTGGCCACCCACCTATTCCACTTGGATCCCCAACACTGTTCGCTTTCAGTTTCCTTAATTCTAGCATAACTTTATGTTTTCTGCAGCTTTTTTGGGTCCCAAACTTACAAAACCATTTTGAGGCCTTAAACGACATTTCTTTTGGAAAATGTGCCGAACCAATAATGGTTAAGGTGAGGGATTACTAGGATTTTTTCCTAGAATATACCTTTCTAACAAGGTATCATGCGCGCCAAACGGAGATAATATGCCTAAATTACAACCCCAGGAAGTTGGCATTCCAATTAATCTTAACTGGGCCCACAAAATTTTGGGGCTTTATCTCCTAGGGTTAGGTTTCTGGATTTTTAGGGTTTCCCATTGTTTCTCAATAATAAAAAGTCCTTCGAGCCTCATTTTAGCAAATTTTAGAAGGCATGTAGCCGTCACATCTCTACTCGGAGATAAGCTACCATAGTCCAAGCTAGTTTGTTTCTCTTATGTATGTAAACAATTTTAAAAAATTTTGACTTTATTAATTGAAGTTTTGTTTCAATATATCTCTATGTTTTTGTTTGACTCTATATTTCATTTCAATCCTTCATAAATCCAAATCAGTGGTATCATAGAGATCTTCTCTTTCTTTATTTTTTTAGCATGTCGCCAATGAGGTCAGGGAATAAGGAGTTGGGACTTGAATTAGTTGAACCCTTGCAAGACCGGCCTCGCCGACCTTGACAGCCTCCGATGGATGAAGAAACGAAATACAAGGGAGCAGAATATCCTTTCAAAATATTTCTCAAAGAAGCCCTCAAGTGACAAAGGAACGAGATGATGACAAAAATTCCCAAATCCTTCAACAAGTATCAACAAGCGAAACATCTTCATACAACAATCACTTCGGAAGATCCACCCCCTTTAAGGTACTATTTAACTTTGACATTCATATATTTGAAGGTCAGATAGATGAAAATTTCATATATATATATGGTTAAATCTATTGGAAGGATATTTTTTGGTCCATAATTTTTCAAATATGGAAAATATTACTTTTGCAGTCCACAATGTTGCACCCCACATCAAGGACTGGTGGGAAATGTACTGTGAGTCGCACCCACTTGAAATTCCTTTTTTGGTGCCATTAAGGAACAATATTACCCTGTCGAAAGCCGTGAAGATAAGTAAATAAAGTGGACCACTCTAGGGTATGGAAAAGACCAAGATATGTCGGAGTTCACAAACATTTTCCATACCCTACACATGAAGTTGGGTTTCAATCATTCTGAGTGGCATCTGACACTCAAGTACAATGGTTTTTTTCATAAATACATCTAGGATGAAATCAAGTTCCTAGACATCTCCTCGTTTGGCACATCATACTGATATGCTATGAGGATCGAGAAAAAATTTAAATAGATAAATCGAGACTTTTGATCTGTGAATTCGAAGCAAGGAAAAGGAAACTCCAAGCGACAAAACAAAGGACAGAGCCAAGATAAATTGAACCAGGACAACCCATTGAATCCACAAGCGAATAATGGCACCATGAAGATAATAAGGACACTAAAAAGTGGTGTGAGTTCCACAAGAGAACCACCCACAACGCAAATGAATGTTGCGCTAAGTAGTCACTGGTGGCTGAGCTAAAAGCTTCAAAGTCAGATGCATGTTCTGACTCTGAGCCAAAAAATTACAAGGAAAATGACAAGGGGAAATATATTATCAATGTAGAACTCAGTTCTATCATTTCCACCACCAAGGTCAAGAAAATTGAGCCTGGATATCCAGAGGAGGGTCAACGTCTCTTCCACTCACATATGTGGGTGAAGGGTTCATTGCTACAGTTCATTGCCGACAGTGGAAGTCAAAAGAACCTCATCTCATCTAAGGTCATGAAGTAGTTGGGCCTATTGAAAAAACTGTACCCATAGTCGTACACCATCGAATGACTCCACCAAGGGCGATATCTCCGCGTTAGCCAACAATGTTGCCTACCCTACAACATCAACCCCTTTACGAACAAGGTATTTTGTGATGTTTCTCCCTTGAATTTTGTGATGTATTATTAGGCCAACCATACTTTTGGAATAATCATTATATGTAGTATTCCATGCCCTACTATGTTATTATTAATTTTGGCAGTAATTTATACAGGATAGCAGACGTAGCCCCGCCTACCGCCATTTCCTTGATCTCTGCTAAGCAATGTTGTAAGATCATCTCCTAGACTAGGAATTTTGTTTTCTTTCTAATTCACTCTCAAAGTAAGGGGAATATCATGGCCACATCCATGGCCCCTAATAAGGGTTCCTCCACACAACATAAGCAGGTGGATAAGGTCGTCGAAGAATACATGGATATCTTCTCCTCATCCATAGGGGTACCTTTGCACTAGCAAGTCAAGCATTCAATCGATATGACACCCGGAGCACCTTGACCAAATGGGCTAATATACCATCTCTCCCTTATGGAAAATGAAGAAATTAAGTGGAATATCTCAGATTTTCTACAAAAAGGGTACATCTGACCAAGTTCCTCACCTTGTTGGAGCCAAATTGTACTCGTACAGAAGAAAGATGGGACCTGGAGACTCTGCATTGATTATCGGGAAATAAATAAAATCATTGTCAGGAATAGGTATCTAATCCCATAGATTTATGAATTTATTGGCCATCTCAAAGGGGCCAAGCACTTTAGCAAGATTGATTTGAAGTTTGGCTATCACTAGGTTCCAATAGAACCCACAGATGTATGGAAGACCACCTTCAAATCCAAGGAGGGACTTTTTGAGTGGTTGATCATGCCCTTTGGGTTTTCCAATGCCCCTGAAACTTTTATGAGGTTGGTGGATGACATCTTGTGACCCTTCACCAACTCATTCATGGTTGTATATCTATACGACATGCTCATCTTTAGCAAGAGTTGAGAAGATCACCTGCAACATATTTGATAGATCCTTCAAACCCTATGGCAAGACAAACTATGTGCCAACTTGGACAAATGCACCTTTTGCATGTGCCAAGTCTAATATTTAGGTTACATCATTAATGAGAAAGGAACACATGTGCATTTGGCTAAGATCCAAGTCATTCAGGATCGGCCAGCTTCAACCACTCTAACAGATCCTCGCAACTTTTTGGGCCTTGCCAATTTCTATCTAAGGTTCATGTGGGGATTCTCTCATATCACTTGGCTTTTGAGTCAAGTTACCAAGTGCGAAGCGAAAGAAAAGTTTTTTTGATATGATTACAAACATAAGGTGTTCATTGAGCTGAAGCACCGCCTTTGATCTACACCAACACTCACATTTTCAAACCTACAACAACCATTTGAAATTGAGACATATGCCTCTGACTATGTTATTGGTGCAGTTCTCACCCAATAAGGGAATCTAGTGGCCTATCATAGTGAGACACTTTCCGATACAATTCGGAAGTACCCCACCTACAATAAAGAGATGTATTCCATCATGCATGTTTGCTCGTAGTAGAAACATTACATTCTGGGGAAGGATACTATCATTGACACAGATCACTGACCTCTTCAATTTATACAAATACAAGGGAATTTTCATATCACCATCATAAATGGTTCACATATCTGCAAAAATTTCATATGAACATTAAGTACAAGAAGGGAAACACCAATAATGTTGCAGATTTCCTCAGTCGACCACCGGTAGTGGCGTTGACCAATGTCCTCGACTCTTGGGGGAACGAAACTTCTAGATGGTCGCAAATTTACAAAAATGATCCATACTTTTCCACCACATACCAGATGTTGATGGATGGTAAGTAAGTTCTAGACTTCCATATCCAAGATGCATTGTTATGCCACTTGGGGAACCTTTTTATTCCTTGAAGTGAGTGTGCCAAGATGATTTTGGAGGTGCACTATAGTTGAATCGCAAGACACTTTGGTGTAGAGAAGACAATGGAAGTATTGCAGAAGTATTTTTATTTGCCAAATCTCTGACAAGATGTTGGAAAATATATATCAGATTGTGTATTGCCTGTGCCATCGCCAAGCTAATCATTAAGAATCAAGGCTTGTATACTCCTCTACCTACTCCTAGTTGGCTGTAGGAATCCATGTCCATGGACTACATCTCTAGCCTTCCTTCTACCAAGCATGCAACAACTGTGTATTTTGGCTCATCAACAAATTTTCTAAGATAGCCATATTGGCTGCCTGCAAGAAGAGTATCACATCAAAATCCACTAAAAAAATCTTGTTTGAATGAGTATGGGTATATTTTAGGATCCTGCAGACCATTATATCATATTGAGATAGCAGGTTTCTAAACGCATTCTGGTCGCGCATTTGGTCATTGTTGGACATCAAGCTCACCAAGTTCGTTACGTTCCATCCCCAAATTGATGGCTAGATATAGGTCGTTAATAGAATGATTGTGCACATACTATGCATGTACAACTCTAAGAATCTGCAAACATGGGATGTACAACTGGCCACAACCCCTTTCAAGTGGACCTGGTATTTCAACCATTATGCCCTATTCATGTTACATTGCCTCTCAGAACCAGACATGAAGAATTTTCCCATGTTTAGTCTGAAGCTGATAAAGATACCATGTTTATTGAAAGAAATTAGCACATCCACCAGTAAGTTCATGAAATTTTGGATAAATCCAATTCTAAGTACAAACAATGGCATGATCATCATTAAGTGCCACATAGGTTTCAGGTGGGCAACAAAGTTTGGTTGCATTTGCAGAAATAACACCCTATCAGAGGCCATCAGAAGCTTCGTCCACTCTATTACGGGACTTAAACCATCACCAAGGTTGTGGGAGATAATTCTTTCGAGCTCAAAATCCTCCCATTCCTTGGCCTACACCAAATGTTTAATGTGAACCACCTTTGAACATAATTTCTACCATTGATGGACACATCAGACATTTTTTAGTAGCTAACACCCACATAAGTTAACTCACACAACATTGAATAGGCCACAATTGATTGGATCATGGACATACATATCAAGAACACTCCCAAACAGAGGATCCAAGTATATCGAGTTTTCAAAGTTGGCCAACTCATGCACCAAGGCAAGTGGCTCACTAGAGACCAAGTTCAACAAAAGTTTCCCCATATCATGGAGGCACTCAACGGAATGGGGACCATTGCTTCCTAAGGGGGGAGGACTAATATAGGTGGATATTGGTGGCCACCCATCTATTCCACTTGGATCCCCAACATTGTTTCCTTTTATTTTCCTTAATTCTAGCACAAATTTCTGTTTTTGGTAGTTTTTGCGGGTCCTAAAATTCCAAAGTCATTTTGAGGCCCTAAACGATTATTTTTTGGAAAATGTGTCAAGCTTATAGCTCTATGGTAGAGGCTTGCCAGGAAATTATGTTTTCCTCGAATATATATTTCTGACGAGGTGTCATGCACACCAAATGGAGATCATATGCCCAAATTGAAACCCCGGGAAGTTGGTGTCCTAACTAATCCCAACAGTTCCCACAAACTATTGGTGCTCCATCTCCTAGGGTTTCCCATTGTTTATTTAAAATTCCTTCAAGCCTCATTCTAACACAATTCAAAAGGCATGTAGTTGTCTCATCTCTTCTCAAAGATAAGCTACCATTGCTCGAGCTAGTTTGTTTCTCTTATTTATGTAAATAGTTTTCAACAATCATGATTTTATTAATTGAAGTTTAGTTTAACTATATCTCTGTGTCTTGGTTTGAATCTATATTTCATTTCATTCCTTCATAAATATGGATCAACTATCTATCCCTCAAAATAGGATTAAATGGCTAGTTTTAATGAAATAATCATATTTGAATATCATGAAGTCCAAATTGTGTTAGGTCCCTATACTGCTAGTGTAACCCCTTATTGTTATTAGTGAAACCCCCTTATTTTATTATTGTTCCAATATAGTCCCCATGTTTTTATTATTGTTCCCCATAGAAGCCCACTATTTTTATTGTTGTGCCCCTACAATATTATTTCTATGTAGGCTCGGATTGTATTGGGACCCCTTAGGCTCCTATATATAGAAATGAGGTCTTGTCATTTGTATCATCCAAGAATTGTTTATTTGTGTAATGTAAAGGAGGTTTCCCCCTCAAATAGGCTTATTTTGAAGTCGTTGATCTATCTTTTCTTCTATTTTGTGAGTTGGTTGCATAACATTTGGTATCAGAGCTTTGGATTCTAGGGTTTCATTGCTTCAAACCATCCATCGTGGCGTTTTTGCTATAACTTTTTTTCTACAAAGTTTCAAAAGCTACACTTAAAACCCATTTTAGTAGAAATCATGATGAACCTCGGGTCCGAATTTCCAATCTTGTCTCACTATATTTTCGGAGATATGATCCAAGGAAGTTAGGGTTGTTGTAGGCTCCCTAATTATATCTCAAACATGTGACCTGGGAAAAATCGTCATAGCTTTCTCTCTGAGCATTAGATTTAAATTTCATAAATAGTTACACAAATAGGATGGAATTTATCTTTTTTTGTATCATTTCAAGGTCTGAAGGTCGAAAAAATGACACGTGGAACTTCGTACAAGTTCACTCTACTAAACCAGTCTATAATTAGGCCTTCGTGGGATATTTAGAATAACTCTTTCTTGGAGAATAAAATATTGATAAAATTTGTGGGGTTAGAAAGAGGACTTATAAGGCTATCACAGGACAAAATTTCATACCTTGGTGATCTGAAATTATAGAGATACAACAGATTCAATATCGAGCTCCTACAAAGCGAAAAAAGGTGTGTAGTCTTTTCAAAATTTTGCATAAGTTTGATTTGAAAAATTATTTTGAAGTAATTCAAAGGGCATAGTGAAGCATAATTATAATTAATTCATGTCCCAAAGAAAGAAAATGGAAACACCTATGTTTCCGGGAAAACTAGTGTCTTTTCAATCGACTAGCCCTCTAGGTTTGGCAGTTACCCTAGAAACAAACAGTTTAAAGCAATTCGCAATTTCTTCTATGTATAATCGATAAGAGAAAGACAAAGGAACCAACCTAGATCTTCCACTTAACTCCTTGTTTGATCTCTCTCTACCTCGACAGAGCTTGCAACTCCTCTCCGTACTTATCCCGCTTGGAGAGTACCTGTAGAAACACAGTAACAAAACACCGTCAAAGCATCTTGATCTATTATATCATAAACACTACAGAATCAGAAATGTAATGAACATACAATGGCATTCATAAATAGTAACATTCACAATTGCACAGTTATATGGAATAAAACTCAAAGAACTTTATTAAATAGAAGGGAGAATTACAACCCAGTTGTCTGATCCAGCATCATCCTCCCAACATCAAATCCCTCTTCACCCCATGAAAAGCAAGATCACACCAACAATACAATTCTCTTTCTCAAATACAAACTATCAGCACTTCCTTGCAAATTACAATATTCCAGCCTCTTGATCTCTCAGATGAGGAATCCATTTATAGATGTGTGCAAGGGTGTGAGTCATCTCCGGGTTTTTTATTAGTGTCATTCCACTTGTTGCATTTAGTTCCACTTGGAGATTTCTTGGATCTCTTACTCATCCCTAGGCAAATTCAGAGTGGCAAGTGTCATAGGAGAAGTTTCTAGAAGATTCCATGAGAATCCACTTAGAAAACTGTCTCGGACATTTTTCCATCCTCGCTCATCACACCCTACAGAAGGCCTCATCAGTATGCATCGCACCTGGCTAGTCTAGAAGTCAGTATGCATCGCACCCTGACAGTGGAGCAGTCAGTATGGTCCAGTTTTGGCTAGTTATGGATGGTTTTTCAAGTGGAACTTTTGGGGAACGATGTAATTAGCTGACCATGATCCTTTAGGGTATGAAACAACACTTTTAGGGGTTAAAGAGCCCTAGTTTATCGACATATAAGATTGGGGTTGCAGTGCCCAAATATGTCTATAACAGTTGCCCCCTAAAGTATGAAGTCATTAATCTTTGATGTCGGGTGAAATGCTTTATCATAAGGATCCGAGTTTTTCGAACTGGAAGGTGACCTGTATAAGATACAATACAATACATCATCATCATATAATTTTCATGATCTAGCTGAGGCGAGCATTCCCATGCTCAGATTTATAAATTCATTTCATGTACATAGAACAAATAATCGTCTGCAGTTACAGACTGGTGATTCTTGATATGTAGAGTCATCACCCTAGCTCGGATGACTGTCTATGCAGCTTCTGTGTACATTTGATGCCTTTATATCCCTGAATATATCGCAGCCCAGATAGATGAAACTAGATCCGGGGTCTTCAAAACTCGTTCAATCTTCGCTCGATGTACAAGTCGATCCATGTGAGGAGATGTTCTGAAGTCGAACATGAAAAGACATCGCCTGCTTACTAGCCAATAATGTGAGCTGTTAACAGGCACAAGAGGAATCACCGATAATGATAATGATCCTCAAGGTACTACAGTACAATTCACATGGTGTGAATATATGATCTGATGTCAAACACCACGCAAAATCTTTCAGTCAAAGGCCATTGATGTCAACCTGTTGCCGGAAGTGAGAAACTTGCCATTGAGGCATGCAAGCTTCAAAGTACTGAAAGGATTGTTTCTAAGTCAACTTCTTGGATAATGAGCTGATGTCGACAAGAATTGACCTGTCATAGGAGGGCCTTAATGTATCCCACATCTATGACATGAAATGAAGCAAATGATTTTCTGGAGGTGAAAACGATCTGATGAAACAAGGTTCAGGAATGGCGGTCATGAAAAATGGAGGTTTAAGGTACTGCAGTGGATGAGGCATTAACTAGATTGTGGTTTCTCAACTAAATGACTTCTCTTTAACATATCGGCGACACTGAGATGGATTGGTAGCGTTAACCATAATAGATGGATGGTGTGGAAGACCAATGGTGAAATGACCGGTGAACGAAATAACCCAACCCGGCTCAATCATGGTGATGGAGTGAAAGTGTCATGTTCAAGAGCAACTTGCTACCATAAAATTCTTCAAGTTTTCTTCCCTTTTTCCCCATTCATTGTTGACCAGTACCTCTTTATTTTTGTCAAGCTTGAGGAGGATAACATATGCTTATTCTATAATTTGCCCTTTGGGCAAACCTGTCGCTATGTTTTAACGCGTCTAGCGACAGTGAAACTCGTTCTTGTCTAGGTGGAAAAGTTTGTCGCTATTGTTTTAATGAGTTTAATGACAAAGATAACTCAGTCTTCTTCATGTTTAGAGAGTTTGAAAAAGGACGAAAAGGAAACTCTGTCTCATCTGGATGAGTTTGTCGCTATTGTTTTAACGAGTTTAACAACAAGGATAACTGGGTCCTTTTCATGTTTAGAGAGTTTGAAAAGGGACGAAAAGGAAACTCCGGCAGTTCTTTTTCGTAGCATAATCCCTTAAGTCTGAAAAAGGATAAAATAATACAAAAGGGATGACTTCGATTACTTTAACGAGCCAAAAAAAGACAAGCGCTCGAACTTTCTCATGAGATAATCCCTCAGGTCTGAAAAAGATTAAAATATACAGGAGGGATGGCATTTCCAATCACTTTAATGAGCTGGAAAGGCCAATAGCTCGACAATCTTTTTATATTTAATGAGTCTGAAAAGAGTTTAAAGGAGACTCGTTTTTTAGGAACAAGTGGCATTTAGGGTAGCAATTGGTTCCGAGTAAGCTTGGAACTTCTCAAAACATGGTGATGTGAAGAGGTGGGCTAACAAAACCACTCATCACAGCTGTTCCTCAAAATGGGAAAATAATCAAGTGGAAGCGTATGATCGGCCAAAAGAATGGAGGTGATGGCAGGAACACAACCAAGGCTCAAAAGGCTGATAGCATGGCAATCACAAAGGTTATTTACCGAAGGTGGGTTCATTTTTTAACGAGCTTGAACCGTGGGGAACTATGCTCAGTGGTAGGTTTATTTTTTAACGAGCTTGAACCATGCGATAACATATGCTCGGTTTTTAGTTTTTCTTTTTATGCAAGCTGGAAACGAAAAAAAAATAAAAAATCTAGAAAAGACAAAACTGAAAAGCTAGAAAATCTAAAAGCTAAAAGCTAGAAAAATAAATTGAAAAAAGGTTTGCATGCCCCTAGCATGATGAAAAGGAGAGTCTCCAGTAACCATATGGAAATCACTGTGGTTAAGCAGGATTGTTTCGTCCGCAGAGCAGACAAAACACTTCCTTGGCTTTGTCTGCCAAATAGACAAAGGTGAATGGTGTGTCAGACCAATCACTTAACTTACAGGGAAATTCATATGGTAGGATGGTTTCGTCCGCAGAATAGACAAAACACTTCCTTGGCTTCATCTGCCAAATAGACGAAGGTGAATGGTGTCACGACCAATCACATAACCTACAGGGAAACCTATATTTTCAGCTGGGTTCATCCGCCAAATAGACAAGGGTGCATGCCCCCTAAGCTTCGTTACATTCACCAAACTACTCACGGTAATTAGGTGGATGGAATGAAGGTTCAAGAGACATTGCTAATGTACAAGGACCATTTAGGGATGACGATTGACTTGGAGCTATGATTGAACTAGGGAATGAAATCTGGTCAATAGTGACAATTTTGCCTTCATACGGGAAACACATCACTCGAAAGAGTGTTGAAACAATAGCCTCCATGTTGTAAACATAGTCACGTCCAAGGAGTAGATTGTAATCTAACAGTCCTTGGACTACCATCACGTTCAGGTGAACGATTTTCTTTCCCAAAGTTATCGGTAACTTAGGAAGGATCCCTAACGGTCGACTGGTTCCTTTGTTAAAGCCTGACAAATTCTGTGTAACAGGCATAAGTGATGGCGAACCAAGTGCTTTCCAAGCAGTTGAGGAAAGGATACTCATTGATGCCCCTTCATCTATGATAGTGCCATACACGATCATTTTGTAAACTTGTACTATGATCTGGAATGGTACATAAGAAGGAAGGCGAGATCTTGCTAGTCGGTTCCAATCAAAGGAATTGACTAGACTACTTGGAGGGGGTATCGAATAAACGGTTGAATTAACCCCTTGAGTAGCGGAAACTGGGGGATTTTTTTCTTGTTGTGAAGGAACGGGCAGATTTCCCCCAAGTTCATCGGACTATAAAGTGACAAAAAGAATTTGAATGGTATCGTTCTCACTTTCTTTTGGAAGGGTATGATCTTCTGAAGGTAAAACCGGGTCATCTGTCACCTCGACCTGTTGACTCGGGTCGAGTATAGACTCAGAAGATTCACTCTCAGTGAGAGGTGTTTCGACCGACGATTGAGTTAAGTCAGTCGGATTTTCAACTAGTAAAGTACTTGGGGAGAATTTCCTGTATCCAGCTGGAAGTCGCTGTGGTGAAGCAGGACGGTTATGCAAGACTCTTTTGGCTTCATTCAAAAAATGACAACGGGGAAGGGTATGGTCCCTTTCACATAATCTACGTGGAATTTTGACCTTTCCTTTCTGTCCATGAACTTCACTATTACTAGTTGATGGTGTGCTGTCAACATGATCACCAGAGGTTGATGACACCTAATGGTGCAAACGAGGAGACCATTCTCTCAACATCTGAGGAAGGCAAGGGAAGTCCCGATGAAAATGGTCTCCTTTACAAATTATGCAAGGAAATTTATGAGATTTAATGTGCGGATTTTCACCAGAGGATTCATGGTTGCCCCCTTGTTGAATCAGCTTCTTCTTCTTCTTCTCCTTCCCTTTCTTCTTCTTCTCAGCCACCTGGTTACTAGCATCACTATTTTCACCAAGTGAAGAGGAAGAAGGGGAGGGAGACACAAACGAAGAAGAAGGCGAAGGGGCAACTTCAGTATCAACTGGATGCCGATTTGATTGCTGAGGAATTATGGTATTTTGAATGACAGAGGTTGAGAATAGCCATACTGGCAGACCAATTGTAATTCCCGGAAGGGACAATGTGGCCATATACGGAGCGCCAATATTTCCCCAAGAAGAAAATGGACTAGGATTCCCCTCGAAAGGGATTCCTTGATTGGTGGACTCCATTATCTCAACCTAAGATCAACGAAGGAACAGGGATGTTATTCCGAATTAATAAATTTTAATGACGCTTTGACACAACTTTGATTTTTCAATTTTTAAGAGTCGAGAAAAAGCTAAAGATGACTCTAGTCCCCTTCGATTTTTAATGAGCCTGAAGTGACAAGTGCTCAGAGGGACCTTTTCTTTTAAAGAGTCGAAAAGGAACGAAAGTGACTACTCTAGAAATCTAGATAGAGGGATTATCAAACCAATCGCAAAACTGCAATATACACCTTGGTGATAAATTAAAGAGAAATTACCAAGGAGTTATGTACAACAGTCAATCTTCCCGAATGCTATGTTCAGTGCATTGCGATCGGTAGGGTGGCAGACATGGCTTCCTATGGATAAAGGATATAAGCCTATTATGGTCTCCCAATATATACTCGACGGTACGGGTAGCACAAGTCCGTGCTAGCACTTGTCATATCAAAGAGGAGGAATCACCCAACCTTCGATGAAAACGATAGTTACTAGTTTTTACGACACCAGAACATGTCTCTAGCCTAGACCTCTAGATGTGTTGTGTTAGGTTCCAAAGCATTGTTAAGTTCATTAAAATTTATTTTAGAGTTGATCTTGTTTAAATTTTGCCTTTCAATGGTTCACCACGTAATGTTGATTTGAAATTCCTAAAAATTCAATCTACAATGATAAACAAGCATTGTTTATTTTGATCAATGAAAATTCTAGCTACTAGGGAAAGAAAATTACGATTCTTTCAAACAAAGAGCAAAGAGCACACACTAAATGCACTTTCCTAAATCATTTTTTGCACACAAGCTAAATGCAAATGCAAATGCATGTATTTTTTTTTCGTTCCCCTTAATGTGAAAAATTCCAAAAAGGAAAACTAAGTATAGCAAAGATCTAAAATATTTTACTCAAAGCGACATTTCGACAATTTCTTTTTCAAAATAGAAAGGAAGACTAAACGAAACTTTTCAATTTCAAATAGAAAATGCTTTCGACACTTCAAATATCAACAAATCAAATCAAGTACATGACAAAAAGTTCAATCGACTATCCAGAGAAGGAAGACTTCACGACACTTCTCTTTTTGGCACAAAATGACAGTTACGACACTTTTTGTACCAAAACGACAAATCGATTTAAGCAACTTTTCAACAAAGGATTGTAAATGATGGACAAATACACAAAAAAATTTACTAATCCTAATCAATGGAGGCTAATCTCACTGTTCATAGGCAAAAAACAAAAAAAACAAAAAACAAAAAACAAAATAAAAAACAAAAAACAACAAACAACAAACAAAACAAAAACAACAAACAAAACAAAAACAAAAACAAAAACAAAAAAAACAAAAACAAAAAAACAAAAACAAACAAACAAACAAACAAAACAAAAAACAAAAAACAAAAAACAAAAAAATCAAAAACAAAAACAAAAAAACTAAACCAAACAGAGCTGAAAACAAGGACAAAAACCCCAAATTTCAAGAATGGAAATAGGTTCAGTCAGTCATCGCACTTGGGCTTCATAGAAATAGGGATGAATAGCACCTACTACACTCGGGAAGTGTGATGCATACTGGTTTACAATGACAGACAGTGCAATGGGCCAGAGAGCGCAACTGAAGTGGGTTTTGGCTCAAATTTGCAGCTGATTTCGGTGAGTTAAGCTAAGCTATGGTAAACAGTAAAGAGCAAAGTATAGAGGAATGATCTTGAGAGGTTACTGAGCTACCAAAAGGGCATCTAGAATGCTTGTAAGTCAAATGTTCAATTCATAAACTAAATCGAAGATTGACTGAAGCAGCATTCATCTACTATGCAATTGCAGAGCAAGAGCAGTTCGAAGGCTATCTAGCTAACTTCAGGCTCTGTCTATTGTTTATAAAACAAACAACAACAACAAACAAACATCTATTTGTTCCCCAGTGGAGTCGCCATTTTGTTTCTGGGAAAACTAGTGTCTTTTTGAACGACTAGCCCTCTAGGTTTGGCAACTACCCTAGAAACAAACAATTTAAAGCAATTCACAATTTCTTCTATGTATAATAGATAAGACAAAGACAAAGAAACCAACCTAGATCTTCCACTTAACTCCTTGTTTGATCTCTCTCTCTCTCGACAGAGCTTGCAACTCCTCTCCATACTTATCCCGCTTGGAGAGTACCTGTAGAAACACAGTAACAAAACACCATCAAAGCATCTTGATATATTATATCATAAACACTACAGAATCAGAAATGTAATGAACATACAATGGCATTCATAAATAGTAACATTCACAACTGCACAGTTATATGGAAGAAAACTCAAAGAAATTTATTAAATAGAAGGGAGAATTACAACCCAGTTGTCTGATCCAGCATCATCCTCCCAGCATCAAAGCCCTCTTCACCCCATGAAAAGCAAGATCACGCCAATAATAGAATGCTCTTTCTCAAATACAAACTATCAGCACTTCCTTGCAAATTACAAAATTCCAGCCTCTTGATCTCTCATATGAGGAACCCATTTATAGATGTGTGCAAGGGTGTGAGTCATCTCCGGGTTTTTGATTAGTGTCATTCCACTTGTTGCATTTAGTTCCACTTGGAGATTTCTTGGATCTCTTACTCATCCCTTGGCGGATTCAAAGAGGCAAGTGTCATAGGAGAAGTTTCTAGAATATTCCATGAGCATCCACTTAGCAAACTGTCTCGAACATTTGTCCATCCTCGCTCATCGCACCCTACAGAAGGCCTCATCAATATGCATCGCACTTGGATAGTGGATCAGTCAGTATGGTCTAGTTTTGGCCAGTTCCGTATGGTTTTTCAGGTGGAACTTTTGGGGAATGTTGTAATCAGTTGACCATGGTCCTTTAGAGTATGAAACAACACTTTTAGGGGTTAAAGAGCCCTAGTTTATAGACATGTAAGATTGGGGTTGCAGTGCCCAAATATGTCTATAACAACCTAGTAAGCAACATGAAATATCTACTATGGCTCATGAAGAAGAGGAAGAAATGCAACATGATATATCAAAATTACGAGACCAAGTGCAACAAATTTCACTCTCACAAAAAGTAAAATAAGCTAAGATGGATGGTTTAAAGAAAGACGTGGAACTTAAGATGAATGGCATGGAAGCTAATATTGATGGTGTGGAATCTAAGATGGATGGTTTAGAAGTAAACATTGAAGATTTGAAGAAAGACATGGAAAGTTTGAAAGGAGGTTTGGCAAAGTTGCTTCAAGAAATGCTTCCTAATGGTGAAAAGGTAGTAGAGGAAATTCATGATGAGAACAAAAAAAATGTTAATCATGATTCCATAGAATCTAATGTTGGATTGAAGACCCACCATGTTCCAAAGATCGATATGAGGAATTTTGATGGCAAGGATCCCATAACATGGATACTACAGATGGAGCAATATTTCGATCTCCATAATGTGCAAAACACACAAAAGGTAAGCATTGCAACTTTATATTTAGAACCCAATCAATTTTTATGGTATCGATGGCTTTTCTCTCGTAAAAAATTTTCACTTGGTAAATTTTTATGGAGGAAATTATAGCACATTATGAGGATACAAAAAGAAACACCTTCTTTAGCCAATTGATAAAAATCACAAACAAAAGGATTCAATGGTGGAGCACATTGAAGAATTCCAAAATTTGAATATAAGGGTAAAAGATATTCTAAAGGAGCATAGAATTGATGTTTTCATAGGGAGTTTAAAGGATAACATCAAACATGAGGTTCACCTTTGGGAACCTGATTCATTGGAGAAGGCATTCAGGTTGGCAAGAAAAATTGAAAGCAAAATTATGGCAACAAGGAAGCCTACCACTTACAACTATAAAGATGGAAGTGGTGCTTCCCCTAGACTTCCACAACCTACAAGGTTGACACCACAATAATTGGAAGAAAAAAGAGAAAAAAGGATTTGTTATAGTTGTGATAGCAAATACACTAAAGGTCATAATTGTTCTGGGAAGAAATTATTTTACATAGATTGTGAAGAGGAGGAAGAAAAGGAACAAGAAATGTCAAAAGAATAATATATACACCAGGAACCAACCCTAGAGAAAGAAGAAATGAATCTGAACATATCTTGTAATGCATTGGAAGGAATTACCACTCCTTAAACTCTCAAGATATAAGGATATATCAAGAAGAAAAAAGGTAATAGTTTTTATTGATTCGGGTAGTACCCATAATTTTATTCATTGTAAGATAGCCAAGGAATTGAATTGATTCCTATATCCAGCACCAGAGTGTCAAGTGATGGTTGCAAATGGAGGAACCCTAAATTGCTCTAGAAAGTGCCATAATATCAAGCTATCCATGGGAGAATATGTAATGAATAGTTCAATGCTTTCCATTTCAATGGGTGGCACTGATGTTGTACTAGGAGTCCAATGGCTACAATATTTTGGTATGATAGCTTTTAATTTTCAAGAACTTTTCTTGAATTTTTTTGGGAAGGGTTGAATTAAGGGGTATCACAGGGAAACCGGGAAAGATAATCAACTCTAACAGCATGAAAAAGATTCTAAAGAAAGAACAATGAGGCGTAATTACACAATTATGTTCACTAGAGGTTCCCACATCGAAATCATCTATTTCTCCAGATCTCCAAAAACCTTTGGACAATCATTCCAAGGTATTTGAAACTCCCAAAGGACTCCCACCTATTCGTGATCATGATCATGCTATTAATTTGATTCCAGGAAGTGTTCCCCCAAACATCAAGCCTTATAGATATCCATATGCCCAAAAGAGTGAAATTGAACATATGGTTGCAGAAATACCAAAGGTTGGTATAATTCAACCTAGTCAAAGTTCTTTCTTTGCTCCAGTGGTATTGGTACAAAAGAGGAATGGGTCATGGCGCATGTGTCCAGATTATAGGGAGCTCAACAAGCTTACTATTAAAGATAAATTTCCCATTCATGTCATTGATGAATTATTAGATGAATTACATGGAGCAATTTACTTTACCAAGTTGGACATTCGTTTATGATATCATCAAATTAGAATTAAGACTAAAGACATTCCAAAAACAACATTTAGAACTCATGAGGGTCATTATGAATTTTTGTTCATTCCTTTTGGCCTTACCAATGCACCTTATACATTTCAAGGTTTGATGAATTCTATTTTTAAACCCTTACTTAGAAAATTTGTGCTATTATTTTTTGATGATATACTAATCTACAACAAGTCTTGGAAGGATCATGTTCAACATATTGACAGGGTGCTCAAACTATTGGAGGAGAAATAATTATATGCAAAAAGCTCCAATTTTTTCTTTGGAGTACAAGAGGTGGAATATTTGGGTCATATTGTATCTCATGAAGGTGTTAAGGTAGACCCTAGAAAAATTAAATTCATTAAGGAATCGAAAATTCCCACATCCATAAAGCATCTACAAGGATTTCTTAGGTTGACAGGGTATTATCGCAAGTTTGTTAAGAATTATGGGAGAATAACAACATCTCTAACAACATTACTAAATAAAGATGCATTTTCTTGGACTCCAGAAGCAACAAAGGCCTTTGGACATCTTAAAGAGGCAATATGCCAAGCACCCATATTAGCTACGCTAGACTTAACAAAAACATTTATTGTGGAATTTGATGCCTCAGGAAATGGAATTGGTTTTGTTTTAATGCAAGAAGAAAGACCCATTGCTTTCAAAAGTCGTCCAATAAAAGGAAATTATTTACACAAAGCTATTTATGAGAAGGAAATGTTGGAAATACTACGTGGACTTGAGAAATGGCGACCTTAGCTAATGGGAAGACACTTCAAGTTAAAAACAGATCATGATAGTCTTAAATACTTTTTAGAACAAATATTATCTTCAGAAGAACAACAAAAATGGGTCACAAAGATGTTGGGTTATGACTTTTAAATCATCTACAAAAAAGGGAAGCAAAATGTTGTCGCAGATGCACTCTCAAGAAAGGATGAGGATGTGGAAGCATTGTTTTGTGCCATTTCTATTATCCACCCAGATTGGATAAACGAAATAGGGAATGAATGGAAGAATGATGAAGAAGTGTGGCCACTCATTCAAAAGTTGCAGAAGATCCCATTTGAAACAATATTTCCAGAACTTGACAAGGAAGGAAAAATCATATGGACCCTGAAGCATTCACGGAGACAAGAAATCAACAACTACGAAATCGATAAATTTTAGAGTATCTCATCAAGTGGAAGAACTTACCCACTGAATATTTCACATGGGAGGATGAGAATTTTGTATAGAAGCATCCAAAACTACTCAAGAATTGAAGACAACACTTTTTGAAGGAGAGTGGCATGTTAGGTCCCTATACCACTAGTGTAACCCCTTATTGTTATTAGTGCAATCCCCTTATTGTATTATTGTGCCCATATAGTCCCCATGTTGTTATTATTGTGCCCCATAAAAGCCCACTATTGTTATTGTTGTGACCCTACAATATTATTGTTATGTAGGCTTTGATTGTATTGGGACCCCTTACACTCCTATATATAGAAACGAGGTCTTGTCATTTGTATCATCCAAGAATTGTTCATTTTTGTATTGTAAAGGAGGTTTCCCCCTCGAAGAGGCTGATTTTGAAATCTTTGATCTATCTTTTCTTCTATTTTGTGAGTTGTTTGCATAACAAATTGCATGCCACTTGTGGATTGGATATAATAACGCTCAATCTATTTCATATAAAAATTTAGATCAAGTATACATGTACAAGTTTTCTCACCTAGAAGATGTTGAACATAGTAGATATGATTAGCTTGGACCTAAATTACCCTTGAAGACTTGAAATTGAGTAAGAATTTATGGCATTTTATACTAAGTACATCATGTTATCACACGACAAACTTTCAAAATTAGAGGTGCAAATAATTCAAAGATACATCAAGTACAAGGTCAAACTACAGATGATTCCCTAAACAAAGTCTTAAAATGCATGTTAACTTGAAATCTCCACAACTTTTTATTGATTTCTCTATCTGAGGCAACATAAATGTGCTTATAAATATAAAATAAAGGAGAAACGTGGGTAAATATGATATTTTACTTGCATGGAAAGGTGTAGTGAAAAAATTGTATGCCAAAGAAACCTCTAGATGACTTATCCATGACACATGAAGAAAGTTAAGACTTGGAGAATAATGTATTCAAATTGAAGAATAGGCTCATGGACATTGAGAATACAATATTGAAAAATATTGATATTTAGCTTTCAATAAAACAACCAAACATAACGATAAAAGTTGAATTATGATATGGAAAAGGTGGAAAATTATATAAATGCATGGAAGTCAAGCTCATGTAAACCATAGATGAGACATATGCTAAAAGAAACAATGTGCTACAAGAAACCTTGAGGAAAAATATGATACAAAAAAATCAATTTGAATAGCATTAATCACATTCCCCTTCCCTTGTTTCCCTCCCACTACAACCCAACCTCTCCCTTCTCCCCTATTTCCCCTCCTCTGGAACCCCTTCCTCTGCCCCCTTCCCTCCTCCCTAATGTAATGTCTTTAAACTTTAGATGTTTTTTTATTAATTATTATTTAATGTATGTGTGTTATTTATTTTTATTCTTCTTAAAATTCATGTTATACATGATAAAAAAAAATCACTCTGTTTAAAATTCCTCTTTTATCATGAAAAAAATAAGATTACGTGGAAAATTATATAAATGCATGGAAGTCAAACTCATGCAAGTCGTAGATGAGACATATGCTAAAAAGAGACAATGTGCTACAAGGATTCCTTGAGGAAAAATGTGATACAAAAAAATCAATTTGAATAGCATTAATCACATTCCCCTTCCCTTATTTCCCTCCCACCACAACCCAACCTCTCCCTTCTCCCCTATTTCCCCTCCCCTAGAACCCCTTCATTTGCCCCCTTCCCTCCTCCCTAGTGTAATGTCGTTACATTTCAGATGTTTTTTTTATAATTTTAATTATTATTTAATGTGTGTGTATTTGTGTGTGTGTTAGTTATTTGTTTCTCTTCTTCTTCAAATTAATGTTATACATAATATTTTATTTATTTTCAATTTGTTTAAAATTCCTCTTTTATCAAGAAAAAAATCAAGATTATTATCATAATCATTTTTTGTTGTCCACTCATACAAATGTTTTCTTTTCTTTTATTTTCTTTTCTTTCATCTATATTTACTTATTCCATTGACGTGTTATTGTTGTTTGAGGGAATTATGATTATAAGAATAACTTGGTTGGTTGATCAATACCCTCTGGATGTGATTTATACTTTTGATTTGATTTGATTTTATCACAAATTATGTTTTGATATCATTGTGGTGTTGTAAAAAGATCAGAGTCTATTATATGGTGTAATTATTTATTTTAACCTACGAGTAGCTTGAGATATACCTTGAAATTAATGCATATTTCTAAAATGAATCTAGGTGATATTAACTTTTAATAATAAGTGATGCCATGAGATATTAAAAATGAGTAGATGTTTGTATGATGAAAGTTATTATTTTATGTTATGTCATCATTTGTTAAGTTTGATGGCAAGAACCATAGATGCATATTGATATCAAATCGAATCAACATATGTGGACCCATGATGAGGTTTAGATATTGATGATTGTTGTGTGAATATTGATGCTTATCATTAATTCATGATTATGGATAATATATTTTGATATGTTTATCTTTATGCTAGGAATAAAATCACAAAAAACTAAAATAAAAAATGAATTCAAAAATAAAATATAGAATAAAGCAATATAAAGGAGTCATTAATATACACGGTTCGCCCGATTTCGGCTACATCCATAGAGAAATAGCCAATCTTTTCCTTTATTCCATCCATCAAAATGAAGGGATTACAATCTGTAGCACATATGTTGCAAAATTCTCTTCTCTCTATCACAATCTCCTCTCTCTCAATTACAATGATATCTCAATATTTTACAACACAATACAATTCCCTCATTAAAAAAGAGGATTTCCTTTTAGAGCCAAAATACCATAACCTAAAATTTATTGTCATATTTGTGACCTAATGATGAATGATCCATATTGACTATGAAATTACAATGTTTTGCAAGGAAAATTTTCCAAAAAATTCCCTTTAGTGGCATTACCCCCTCACCCTCACCCGTGGGGGGGGGGGGGGGGTTGAGGGGGGTGGGCTCTAAATAATTGTCACCACACCCTCATAGACCCTCTGGAAATAGTAGTAGGGAGGGAATCCCCCCTACACCTTCATCAAGAACTGGTGTCCAAACATAATTGAAAACAAGACCTTTAGATCAATAAGATAATCAAAATCCATAACCAACAATCTCCCACTTGCAGACTGATTACAACAAATCCATTGCTACTACACCTACTGAACGGTTCAAATTTGGACCTGACTAGTTTCTCATCTTCATCATAGTGCTTGAAAAAAAACTAAAACTAAGAAAAAACTCAGTTTCTTCGTTAACATGTCTACAAGATTCTAGCTAATGAGTATCTTTTCCAATTTCAATTGTCCCTCTTCCAAAATTCATCCTATGAAATGGTAATCAAGCTATATATTCCTAGTATTAGAGTGAAAGGTGTTGATTTCTTTGCAAGATGAATGGCATTGTCGCTATCATTGATACAACTTGTTATTCTAACGTTTCTTTCCTAATTCCTCCATGAACCTCAGTAACTAAATTGTCTCTATACTAACCTATGTAGTAGCAACATACTTTGCTTTTGTTGCTGAAAGTGCAACAACCCTTTGCAATTTCAAAATCCAACTTACAATTGTTCCACCTACAGTAAAAATATATTATTTAGTGATCTTCCTACTATTTATATCCCCTGCCATATTTGAGCCACCATATTTAAGTCAATATATTTTTGTAGAACATTGTTTGAACCTCCAAAGCATAATTCCTCAGTGGCAGTGCCTCTCAATTACCTAAGAATCCACTTTACTGCCTTCCAAATCTCTTTACCTAGATATATCTGCTCATAACTCCCACTGCATGTGCAATGTCTAGCTTTGTGCACCCCATAGCATACATTAAGCTACCAACTACTAATGAATATGAAACCTTAGACATGTATACTATCTCCTCTTTTGTGTTGGGACACCTCAGTGAATTTGAAATGGATAACCAAAGGTATACTAACTAGTTTTACATCTTTCATTTTAAATTGTTCCAACACCTTTTCTATGTACTCACTATAAGACAATGTTAATTTATGTTTTTTCTTGTCTCTTGTTACTCTCATACCAAGGATTTACTCTACATCACCCAAACCCTTCATAGAAAATGAATTAGCTAATTTTATTTTGAGCACATTTATATCTTACATGGTATACCCCATAACAAGCATGTCATATAGATACAATAACGAGATATCATACTTGTGATTATCTAGTTTCTTAAAATAAACAAAGTGGTTATATTAACATCTACTATATCCTTGTTCTATCATATACCTATCAAACTTCAAATACCACTTCTTTGGAGCTTTCTTTAAACTATACAAGTTATTCTTCAATTTTCATAATAAGTTTTTCTTCCCTTTGACCTCATATCCCCATGGTTGTTTCATGTAACTATCTTCCTACAAGTTACCATGGATAAATGTTGTCTTTACATCTAATTTCTCAAGATACAAATATTATATTGCCACTAAATTTAAAATAGCTCTAGTTGAAGTTATTTTGACACAAGATAAATTACTTCATAAAAAATTGTGTCTTTCTTCTATGCAAACCTCTTTACAACAAGCCTCACCTTGTACCTCATTTTTCCTACATATTCTTCCTTCAAAATTTATAATGAAATTATTTTTTACTTGTAGGCAATGGGACCAAGTCCCAAGTATGGTTTTGTGCCAAAGATTACATCTTTTTTTTCATGTCTTGCACCCATATCTTAATGGTTTCTACCTGCATTTCTTCTTCATATATTTCTAGTTCACTAGAATCAGTCAACAATACATAATACAATGAAGGAGAGTATCGTTCAAAGGGTCTACTTAACCTAGTTGATGTTCTAACAACGCTTGTAGGAGTTTGAAGTACTTATTGTTGTTGTTGTTGTTGATCCAAGAGGATTAGAAAAAGGCCTAAAATTCAAAGTTCCAAAAACTTGATGTAAATAATTCCATGTTGAAAAGCTCAATGAGACGATTCTAATGCAACTTGAATCGCGTCTAATGGAGCCCATATGCAAAAGTTATGGAACTATGAATTTTATGCCAAACAACAATAAATTGGACAGGAGTTCCACATGGCATGTCCATATAGTGCCACATGGTAAGATGAAAAATGACACGTGGAATCCATACATATGACATGGTAATGACATGTGGCATCCATATGTTGATGTCGCAGGACCAAAAGTTGACATATGGCAGGAAGATGATGACGTAGCAGGGCAGATGGCACTAATGTGACGATGCTAAGAATTAATTTTTTATCAGTTTCAAGAGCTTATGAACAATGTTTTCAACCTGTATTATTTTTGTAAAACAAAGTTTTGGAGATTGAATTTGTAGTGACCAAAGGAGGTTTTTAGTGGTATTTCAAAACCACTTCTTGATAGTAGAGAGCTCATTTTTATTGCAAGATTTGAAGGCTTCTTATGTAATTTGAATTCAATTTGTAGACAAGGTGTTTTGAACCTCATTTTGGTAGCAATAAGGGCGGAAAGTGGTTTATGAATACCACTACCTTAGCAACAATTTTGTAGGCATTTTGTTAATGTAAGAAATTATTTTAATGCTTAGCATCTGAGTAATAAAAGAGGTCACTCCCTTGGAGGGAGGACCCATAGACATAGCCCACACTTGATGAAATCCATTATCAATTGGTTGTTTTTTTATTCTCTTCTCTTCTCGATATTCTACCTTTCTTTTACTGTAGCTTCATTAAGTTATTCATGATTGATTTGATTGTTAAGATAGTTTAGTTTATCATATACACTTGAAATTTTTTACAAACCAAGTCACTTAAAAGATCAAGATCAAGTTGGTATCAGAGCATGATTGAAGTTTGTTTGTGAGTATGCATGATCGCTAGGGGAAAATTCAAGTGAGGTGAAGGAACACTTATGGAAGGTAATCCATAAATTGGATCAAGAAGATTCACTCAAAGAGGATAAATGTTGTCACACAAAGGAGAGGAGAATCTTAATCATTTTGGTTCTCAAGCAGAGTATCCCCAATGATGAAAAGCTTGAAAATTGGATTTTCCAGATGGAAGTCTACTATCGTGAGTCGCAGATCATTGATGATGAGGTAAAAATTTAGTTAGCCTCTCCGGAAGGTAAAACTCTTTCCTCATGGTTTGAATTTACTTCAACATTGAAAAAGCAATCCTATCCTTTGACACATATTAGAAGGCAATAGTTGAATGATAAACTTTACAGCAACGTAAAGGCTAAAGCATGCAAAATTTTACATGTTTAGGAAAAAGGAATTGACATTAAATATTCCATAACCACACAGGAAACTCTTTTGAAATAAATTGGTAATTTTCATGGGTATATACGCAACATTATTTTTTTGTTGAAGCCATCTAACCTAGACAAGGTTTATGTACAAGCGACCTCTATTGAGGCACATAAAAAAGGTGGTGGATTATATGTGAAAGCCATATAGTGGAAAGAAGATAAAGGAAAAGGAAAGGAGAATCCAAAGAGAACAAATTCTACGAAGAGGATTGATGGAAACCTTTTTGTTACCCATTGTAAGAAAGAGGGACACGATCAAAATCATTGTTGGAAGTTACATCTAGAGTTGAGGCACAAGTGGTTTAAATATAGAAAGGGAAAGTAGAAGGTGGTTGCAACTGTTCAACATGATCTAGGATCAAACTATGGTGGTGAGACACAAATCACCACAATGGGTTTTAAATGTATATCGTCTTCACATGTTGTTTTTGGTTCTTCCATTTCACCTTCTATTTCTACAAGGAAAAGAAATGAACTCTTTCACATCAGGGTGATAATCAAACATGTTAAATTAGATATTTTGTTTGACACTAGATCTCAAGAAAACCTTATATCTGAGGTAGTTGTAAAGAAGCTTAAACTGGAAACAATACAACATCCTAAACCTTATATGCTTGGATGGGTATGTAACAACACTAAGCTACAAGTGCCTGAAAAATGTAATCTTAGAATTGATATTACATCTAAATATGTGTATGAAGTTGAACATGATGTGATGTCATTAGATAAATGTGAAATTGTTCTTGGAATTCCTTACTTATTTGATAGGAAGGAAATCAACTTTAGGAAGGAAAACATGTATCACCTATGCTAGGACGGAGTTGAGTATATCATTCATGCTCCTCATATGAAGGATGATTCCTCGCTTGTAATAATAGGGAAATTGAAGAGGATCATGAACGTGAGCAATTCATTTTCACTCATGCCTTCAAAGTTGGACAAATCAGGTTTTATAAAGCATAAGAATGAAGTAGTTGGATGTAACCCTAATCATGTTGTGTTTCAGGGAGAAATGGCACTACGCCATCATATTTTGTTGTGGGAACCCATTAAGAAGATTAAACATGTTGTTAGCTCATTGTCGTTAACATATTTGTACTTGTTAGTGCTACTAATGTTTAGTGCATGGATAGTAGATGAAGTAATACATGTAGACAGATGTGGAAAAGTGCAGATGGCTAACAATATGCTTTCAGTGGTCATATTTTTTACGCAAATCATTGTGATGATCCAGGTACATAAATATGGTAGAAAGATACTAGCCAAGTTGGGAGGTAGATATTGCACTTAGTGCCTGATTAGGAACCTTTTAGAGGTCCAAAAGCCTCTAATTGGGGAGAAATGTTTGGGGAGGATTCGAAAAGGCCTAACATTAAAATTTCCCAAAACTTCATGGAAATAGTGCCACATCGAAGAGCTCAATGAGATGATTCCAATGCAACTTGAATCGCGTCAAATGCAGCTCATATGAAAAATTTATGGAGTTTTGAAGTTTACACCAAACATAAAAAAAATTAGACAGGAGTACCACATTGCACATCTGTACAACTCCACGTTGTAGGACCTACAACAACACATGGCATTCATACAGATGGCATGGCAAGGATGTGTGGCATCCATACACTGATTGGTGGGACCATAATTTGACACGTGGCATGCATATGATGATGTGGCAGGAAAGGTGGCGCTAACATGACACTGCTGAGAATTAAATTTTTATCGGTGTCGAGAGCTTATGAACAACATTTTAATCCTATGTTATTGTTGTAAAATAAAGGTATGGAACTTGAATTTTCAGCAAACGAAGGAGGTTTTTAGTGGTATTTTGAAACCACTTCCTTGTAGCAGAGAACTAATTTTTATTGTAGGTTTTGAAGGCTTCTCATGTAATTTGAATTCAATTTGTAGACAGAATGATTTGAACCTCATTTTAGCAACAAGAAGGAGGAAAGTGGTTTATGAATGTCACTACTTTAGCAATACTTTTAGAGGATTTTTGTAGCAAATTGAAGGAATTTTTTTGATGTAAGAGAGAAATTAAATACTTAGCATCTGGTTAATAAAAGAGGCCACTCCCTTGGAGCAAGACCCGAAGACGTACTCTACACTAGATGAAATTTGTTATCAATAGGTTGTCGTTTTTATTATCTTCTCTTCTCAATAGTATACATTTATTTTAACTGCAACTTCATTAAATTCTTCATGCTTGGTTTAATTGTTAAGATAATTTAGTTTAATCATATACACCTAAACATTTGTACAAACCAAATCACTTAAAAGATCCAGATCATTTGTTGAATATTTTTTTTTCTAGCTCCTTTGGAATTTATTTTTCTAAGATTTCATCAAGCACTGTGTATTCAATGTTTTCTTTTTCTTGTTTCTTTCTTTGTAACTAATCTTTATATATCACCTTCTCGTTAAATATCACATATACACTCCTAATGATTTTTTAATTTTAATAACTCCATAAGCAATATCCAAAATCATTGACTCCAAATCCAATAAGAGTTTACTTCTTGGATTTTACGTCAAGCTTTCTTCTATTTTCTCTATTAATATGGAAAAATGCTTCAAAACTTCATAAACGAGTAGGTTACATGTTTAACTATTCATGCCTCCTTTGAAATGACACCATCGAAGGAACTTTAAGGCCCTATATTTATTAAGTAAATAATAGTCTCAATAGCATTGACCCAAAACTATAAGGGAAATCATGCCTACAACCTCATACTCCTTGCACGCTACATGAGTGTCCTACTCATCCTTTTCGACACACCATTTTTTTGTGATGTTCCTGGAAATGCATTCTTTCTATGAATCCCATGGTATGAACATTAAATATCAAACTCGTTGCTACAATATTTGCCTCCATTATCTGATCTGAAACACTTCAAATATTTCTTGTCTCATTCTCAACCAAAGCTTTCCATTTCTTAAAAGTATCAAATACATTGGATTTTTTTATAATGCAATAAACCCAAGTTTTCCTAGTTGCATCATCAATAAAAATGACATAATAATAAGACACACCAAGAGATGATATCTGAGCTAGCCCCATACATCTATCTTCCCAAGCTCTAATTTTTCAGTCTTCTTTTCCTTTTGAACTTTGAGAATCTAAATCTTTTTTGTTTTCCATAAATACAATGCTCACAAAATTCTAAATAAACCTTCTTCAAATATGGCAATAATTTCCTTTAGTAGAGAATCTTCATCCCCTTCTCACCCACTTGTCTGAGCTTGTGATGCCACAATGTTGTATATGCACATATAGAGGCTAAAGAAATAGAAATGTCATCGTCACAATTACATAATTACAACGTACGTACCTTCTCTCCTTTTGAAAATATTAGAGATCCTCTAGTGACCTTCGAAAAATTTCCTTAAATGTAATTGTATAACCTTCACTTCTCAATTGGCCCATATAATTAGATTTCTTCTTAAATCAAGAGCATGCCTTACCTCTTTCAAAAACCATTAGTTTCCATTCTATAATATTATCCATACCTTTCCCTTTCCCATAGTTTTACTTGGTTCATCATCACCGTAATAAACCTATCCAAAATCACCCTAAACATAATATTTTTATGTCGTGTGGCATGAAATGAAGCCCCTAAGTCTATCACCCAAGAATCAACAATGTTATATATTGAAAGGATTAAAGCATCTTGTAACACATCACCTGCTACATTTGTTTCCTTATTATTCTCCTATTTTTCATTTCCTTTTTTCTTTTAGAGACCAATAGTTTTTCTTCTTGTTTCCTTTTTTCCCACAATGTCAACATTCCAACCTCCCTCTAGATTTGAATCTATGATTCTTATACTTTCCATGATTCCCTAGGCTCTTTCCTCTCTCCTTTTGGCTTCCCCTGTTCTTTACATTCAAAACATTACCTAATGTCTCACTATTATTTTTTGTCACATTTCCTCACTATGGATAATACCAACAACATCATCAAACTTTAAAGTGTTTGAACCAGAGAGAGAATTAATCACAACCATGACCAATCCATTCCAGCTGTCTAACAATAAGGACAAAATCAAAAGAGACCAACCTCATAATCAAAGTTTACTCCTACAAAACTTAATTTAATAGTGACCATGTTAAATTCATTTAAATGATCAACAACAAACCCACTTGTCGAGCCCTCAAATTGTTCCTTTTATTACTCCTTTTTCCCAAACCTCAGACTACTTTGATTACTTTATGTTATCCATTTTTGTGACCATATCCTATTCATTATCACATTTTGATTAAGGATTGGAAACAATTATAAAACCATGTTATTAAAGTGATCATTTAGAATTTTAAGTAGTCTCTGCCTAGTTTTGGGTTGCTTATGTGTTGGCTTCGAGACATAAGTTTGATTGGTTGTAAATTCTCAAAGAGCGCATGATTTTTGGTAAGTTTTTATTTGTAAATAACATGATATTGTTCTTCACTTACTCTATTATAGCTTGAGCATCTAGTAGTTGGTTGATGCTCAAGTGGAAAAGTGACAAAGGTTGGCTCAACGTAAGATCTAAAGACGCTATGATAATTGGAGTATATCGTAACAAATTCTCTTTTTGAGTTATGAATGTAACAACATAAATATGTAACGAATTCTTGTCTCAATATGTATTGATTGGCTATGATTCTTGATGGATTCGTTATTCATCCAATGTATAATTCAAGCGCCTTTGATGCTTCCATGGTTATTGAACATTTTGCAAAACAAGGTACCATGTCAAAGATTGTTGTACCATTTTTTATATAATATATTATGCAACTTCTTTCTTTCTGAAGCTTTAGCCATACGAGTAATTTATTCAGCCCTCATTAGTGAAAGAAGGCCCCCCTTCACTGACCAGGTGCTGCACTTTTGGTAATAGTTAGATTAATTGGATATATGTGAGTGTGTTTATATTTTGATTATATAACAGTTTCCATTTACAATAGTTGGTGTATGCGCTTATTGTTTGGAGGAGATTGTGAACTCTTGGAATGGTATGAGTTGATATTTGTAGTATAACTAGGCTTATTATTTATTCATCTTGATGTTGTTTCTCATTACTTGTAACTCAATATTAGCCTTTAGTTTATTGACTATTTTCTTCATGTTATGAATGATTTAGTTAGTATTAATTATACACTCTTGTTACTCATAGAATGGTTGAAAATCATTGTATATGTTACTTGCAGAATATTGGCTTGTCAAGATAGGACTTGAATCCTTGTGTGGTGATTTTGTTGTTACTTCCTTAGCGTGAAGTTTTTGGATGATTTTAGTGTTGCATTAGTTATTTCAGGTTCTTTATTTTAATTACTTCCGTGTGATTGGATTTGTGTGTGATTTCTTAAATACATGACCATTGAGCAACCAACATTAGAAAGCATCCCTTGCATGCATATACTTTGGACACGACCTTGAAATAGCAAGAAAATCCTTGGATTGGCACAGTAAATGTGAAGTGTTATGCTTTCCAAAAGCATACAATTGTAGCAATCAAAAATTTTTGCACCGTTGCCAGGGAGGTTGTAAATGCGCAAAGAAGTGATCTAGTGTGGGATATATGCCTCATTCTCGGTACTACTAGGGCCTAAGTTTTATAGATAGGAGGGGAATCAACCTATGCATCTAACCACCCATATCCCTACAGGGAAATAATATTGTAGCCTCTTATTCCACTAGTGACAGAATAATAAGATTGCATGAAGTGAATAATATGAGAGTGTATGCCTAGAGGTAAGAAAAATCAGTAGAAAATTAATAAGCTTAAAGGTAAGAAAGGTTAGAATCAATAGGACTTGGGGAGGAAGACATATATGCATGACATCATTTCAAAAGTGGAAGTAGAGTCCTGTTACACTATAGGACCCAATCATATGACCACCTTAAGTAGTTATTCCATTGAGACTGTAGAAGCTAGACCCAATAGGAAACTAAGGTATCAATGAAGATTTTCAGAGGTGGAAAAATCTGAACAACCTACTAAGAGAAAGGCCAAAGAGTGTACATTCAGACCTAGTCAAAAGGCGGGGGGAAATAGGGGATTCTGTATCAAATTCTTGTAGTTCAGTCCAAGGGACTTCCGTTGAAACCCTTCATCTCAATCAAGGTAGCTTTATTAAACATATGGAACCAGAGGTGAGCTCTCCCAAATCATCGCAGTGAGTTCCTCCTGATTTTGGAATTCCAAAAGGATATTGGAGGATCTGGGAAGATACGTCCAATACTACTTCCACAATTGAGTTCCTTAGTGTTGATACTCAGGGAAAAGCCCCTATGAAATAGATTTCTTTGGTATCTCTTCCAATTTTTTATGGAATCACCACAAAATACCCATATGCTTTCTTATTTGAATTTGAAGTATTATGTCGAAGCTACGACTATACTAATGATTTGTAGAAGATTAAACTATTGCCAACAACCTTGAAGGGGGGAACTATGGGGTGGCTTATGGGTCTAGGTGGCTATATTATAACCATTTGGGATAGAATGAAGAAGCAATTCCTTGAAAATTATTAGGAATGTTGTAGAACTCAAGGGCTTAAGGAATATTTCTTCAAGATAGGACAGAAGGAAGAAGAAAATTTGGAAGACTTCGTGGATCAATTTTAGTATAATGTGCAGAGTTCCCCATATGCTTCATTAGGAGGAGAGAATTTAAAAACAATTTTAGTTAAGAGAATACATGTTGAATGGTTGGATTTAATCAATGTAATGGGAAAAATAGGAGACATTTCTAATCAAACCTATAATAATATATGTCATTGATGCATAAGTTTCTCACGAGGATCAACCAGGAGTAGAGTAGGAATTAGAGACCTTTCTAAGGTCACAAAGTCAACCACTGGAGGATTAACTCATGTAGATATTGGTAATCTATTGGAAGACTTTAAGAATAATATTATCGGAACATTGACTTATTAGTTGGATTTGTTTCAATCCAAACAGAAACAATTAGAAGTCGAGAAATCACTTTCTATAATTTTCCCAAGATGCTCAACAAAACATTCTTCCAGAGAATACCCAATCAAGGTTGTGGAAATATGTGGGATATGTGACGAGGAACATCCTACAAAAACTTGCCCATCCTTTCTTGGATTGAAATCAGATTATTAGGGCACTAGTGAATGTTATAGACATTTTTGGGCACTGCAACCCCAATCAGACATGTCCATAAACCAAGGGCTCCTAAGTCCCTAAAAGTGTTGTTCCATACCCTAAAAGAACAAGGTCAGTTGATTACATCATCTCCCAGAAGTTATCAATGGAAAACTGCTCAGAACTCGTCAAAATTGGACCATCTCACCTTCTCCATGGTCAAAGTGCGATGCATCCCACCTAATGCACACAGGAGGTGTGATGCATACTAAAAATCCCTTCTATGGGGTGCGATGGGCGAGAGTGGACAAATGGCAGAGGTAGTATGCGAGGTGGATGATCATGGAATCTTCCATAAACTTCTCCTGTGACACTTGTCTCTCTCAATTCGCCCAGGGATGAGTAAGAGATCATCAATCTCCAAGCGGAATCAAGAACTATCAGAGAGGACACTAATCAGAATCCCAGAAGCTGACTCACCCCCCGCAATCATCTATATATGGATCCCTCATCCCAGAGATCCAGAGGCTGGAATTTTGTATCTTGTAAGGAAGTGTTGTTGGTTTCTTGTTGGAATATCATAGTGTTGGGTGATCTAAGCTTTTCATGAGGTGAAAGAATGGCTTTCATGCTGGAGGATGACACTGGGTCAAAACAATTAGGTGTAATCCTCTTTGCTATTCTTGATTATTAATAAAGCTATTCAAGTTTTCCTCCACATTCTTGTATGTTTGATGATATATGCATTTGTGTGGTCAATATACATCTGGTCCTATATTGTTTATGATTGTAGATCTCTATTTTTCGATAGTATTATGTTGCTTTGATCCCACAGGTGCTCTTTGAAGCTGGGTAGACGAAGGAGAAGCGGTAAGGATCTGTCAGAAAGGAGAGGAATCAAGCAAGGAACCAAGCGCAAGACTGAAGTTGGTGTCCTTCATTCCACTCTTATCTAATTCTCATAAAGGAAAACGAAAGTGGTTTTAGTTTGTTTGTTTCTAAGATAGCTACCAGTCTTAGTGGGACTAGTAGATCTGAGTGGACACTAGATTTCCCGATAAAAAAATGGTGACTCCGCTGGGGAGCAAATAGATTGTTTGTTTGTCTATATTTGTTTGTTTTATAAACTTACAGACGGAGCCTGAAGTCAAGCCAGCTAGCCTTCGAACTGCATTTGCTATGCAAGTGCAAAGTAGATCAATGTTGCTCCAATCTATCTCTGGGTTTTGTTTATAAACTGAACAATCAATTTACAAACTTTCTAATTGCCCTAGTGGTGTTTCTAGTAACCTCATTAGATCAGCCCCTGTGATTTCTATTTACTATACATCATTTGCTCGGCCTAAATCCCTGAACTGAGTTGCAAACTGTGACTAAGAGCCAAGTAAATTCTCGTCCTGGTACCATCGCACCCTCTCTTCAAGGAAATCTGGATGCATCGCACCTCCTGTGTGCAGTAGGTGGGATGCATCCCTGTTTCCCTATGTTACAGGTTTGATGATCAGAAAGGGCTAATTTTGCCTCCAGGTCTTGGTTTTTCTTCACTCTTTTCAGCTCTATTCTGGAGTTTCGTTGTCTGTGATCAGTATACCACTATGGAAACCCCCTTCCTTTCCATCATTCCACCTCCATTGTGCAAATAACTGTGAATGTTTTTATGTATTTTCCACTATTTTAAGTTCTCTTTTACAAAGTAGTAGCATATTCGAACTGTCGTCTTTTGATTTGAAAGTGTCGCAAGTGTCGTTTTCAGTCAAAGAAAGGAATTCTATTGTTCTTGATGGTTGATTATACAATTACTCTTGTATTTGATTTGAATTAGTAGTTTTTCAAGTGTCAAAAGCAGTTTTCAATTCAAAATAGTAAAGTGTCGTCATTATCTTCCTTTCGTTTTTGAAGAGAAATTTGTTAGTATTGTCACTTTGAAAAATAATTCAGATTTGTACTTAGCATTCTTCTTGTCATTCACACATTAAGAAAGCTGAAAACAAATACATGCATGTGCATTTGCATTTAGACTGCTTGTTGGTTTGATTTAGGACAGTGCATCTAGTGTGTGCTCTCTGCTCTATGTTGAAAGAATATCGTCTCTCTTTCTTTAGTAGCTAGGATTTTCATTGCAAAAAGAAGATTAAATGATTGTTTATCATCTTAGACTGCATTTTAGGAATTGTACATCTACATCACGTGGTGAACCTGAAAGGAAAATTTCTTAAGAAAGACCAACTGTAACATAAATTTAATGAACCTAAAAATGCTTTGGAACCTAACGCACAACATCTAGAGTCTAGGCTAGAGACGTATTCCGGCATCGTAAAGCCTGGTAACTATCGCTTTCACTGTTGGTTGGGTGATTCCTCCTCTTTGAGACGACAAGTGCCAGTACAGACTTGTGCTCCCACGTACCATCAAGTATATATTGGGAGACCACAATAGGCTATATCCTTTATCCATAGGAAGTTGTGTCTGCCGCCATATCGATCGCAATGCACTGAACACAGCATTCGGGAAGATTGACTTCCGTACCGTAAAAAGTATTATGTAGTTTTGCAATTGGTTTGGTAATCCCTCTGTCTAGATTTCCAGAGTAGTCTCTTTCATTCCTTTTCAGACTCCTTAAAGGAAAAGGTCCATCTGAGCACTTGTCACTTCAGGCTCATTAAAAATCGAAGGCGACTAGAGTCATCTTTTGTTTTTTCTTGACTCTTAAAAATTGAAAAAACAAGTTGTGTCAAAGCGTCTAAAATTTATTTTAATCAGAATAATATCACTATTCCCGCGTTGGTCTTAGGTTGAGGAAAATGGAGTCCACCAACCAAGGAATTCCCCTTGGAGGAAATCCTAGTCCTTTCTCCTCTTGGGGAGATGTTGGTGCACCTCATATGGCCACATTGTCACTTCCAGGATTGACGATTGGCTTGCCCATATGGCTCTTCTCGACCTCCGTTGTTCAGAACACCGTAATTCCTGAACAATCAAGTCAGCAACTAGATGATACTAAAGTTACCCCCCAACCTTCTACTTCATCTGATTCTCCCTCTCCTCCTTCCTCTTCGCTTGATAAAGCCGGTAAGGCCCAAAACCAAGTAACTAAGAAGAAGAAGGAGAAGAAGAAGGAGCCAAAGACGAAAGGGGGCAACCATGCATCGTCTAGCGAAAATCCACACACTGCACCGTCCAGGCCTAAATCGCCATGTGTCATTTGCAAAGGAGACCACTACCACCGAGATTGTCCCTGCATCCCTCGAATCTTAAGGGACTGGTCTCCTCATTTGCATAACCCGGTGTCATCAACCTCTGAGGACCATGTTGAAAGTACACCATCAACTAGTGAAAGTGAAGCACCTGGACAAAAAGGAAAATGTAAATTTCCTTGTAGACTATGTGAAGGCAATCATGCCCTCCACCGTTGTCCCTTCCTGGACAAAGCTAAAAGAGTTTTGGATGACCGTCTGGTTTCACCATTACGGCTTCCTCCTGGATATAAGAAACTCTTGCCAAGTCCATCACTGGTTGAAAATCCGACTGACACGCCATTATGTTCGGTCGAAGCATCTGTCATTGAAGATAAACCCGCCGAACCTACACCAGACGAAAGTCAAAAGGTTGAGGCAGCAGCCGACCCAGTCTTGTCTTCGGAAGGTCCATCTTCAAATGACACAATCACCGAAGAGAATGAGAACGACACCGTCCAAATTCTTTTCGTAAACACAGACTCCGATGAACATGAGGGCAATCTACCCATTCCTTTACCGCAGGAAGGAAGTTCGTCAAAGTCATATCTGGTCGTCTATTCGGTCCCACCTCCAAGCAACCTAATTGTTTCCTTCGATTGGAACCTACTAGGCAGACCCCGTTTACCGGCTAGTGTACCATTCCGAATCATTACACAAATATATAGAATGGTCATGGCCGGTACCATTGTAGATGAAGGGGCTTCTATGAGTATCCTTTCCTCAACTGCTTGGAAAGTGCTCGGTTCTCCATCGCTTCTGCCTGAGATGAGAAATCTGACAGACTTTGACAAAGGAACCAGCCGACCGTTAGGGATCCTTCCTCATGTGTCGATAACATTGAGAAGTAAAACTGTTCACATGAACGTAATGGTAGTCCAAGGACATCTGGATTATAATCTACTCCTTGGGCGTGACTATATTTATTTCATGGGAGCCATTGTCTCCTCACTCTTTAGAGTAACGTGTTTTCCGCATGAAGGCAGAGTGGTCAAGCTCGTAGACCAGCTGTCGTTTCCCGGCTCACACATAGCAAATAGTCAAATACCATCCCTAAATGGTCTTTTCATGCAAGGAATGTCTCATCAATCTCCAGTCCGTCCACCTGATGAGCGCGAGTGATTCGGGAGGACGTGACTGAAACCCAGGGGGCATGCACCCTGGTCTGTTTCTGCAGGAAAACCTTGGGTATAGGGTAGGTTTCCGCGGAGGATATATGACTAGTCTGACACACCCGTCCGTTTAAGAAAATGGGATTAGACTGGAATAAGATTCCCTCGTCAAAGTTATGTGAGTGGAGGCGACTACGCCACTCGCCTTTGTCTATTTCGGTAGACATCGCCAAGGAAGCATTTTGTCTACAACGTGGATGGAGAGCTTTCATATGGTAACCTGGAATTTTTCCCTATACCTGGGGGCATGCAAACCTTTTGGCATGCAAGCGAAGAGCGACCATTTATTTTCTTAGTTTGTAGTTTCTCAACCCTTTAAACTCGTTGGATTGGTCGTTCCTAACTTGCATAAAGAAAGGATCCGGGGCAAAGCTTTGAAAGCTACAAGCTCCATAAAAAATGGCATCTTAGATGAGACAACCTTATTATACGACTGGCACAAGCAGTTTTTATGTGGAGTTCAAGCTCGTTAAAAATTAAACATAAGCAATGATCAAACATTCCCCGGAGTTTAAGCTCATTAAAAAATGAACCAATATCCGATAAATAACCATTGTGAATGCATTATCATCAGCTTTTGAGCCTTGGTCGTGTTCCCTTCATCACCTCCACTCTGCTTTAGCCGATCATTCACCTCCATTTGATTATTTACCCCTTTTGAGGAATAGCTACGAAGAGTGATCCTATTAGCCATCCTTGTGACACTGCCGTGATTGGAAAATTCCAAACCTTACCTGGAATTAGTTGCTACCTGAAATTATCACTGGTTCCTCAAAAAAGAGTCTCCTTAAAGCTCTTTTCACCTGACTCGTAAAATATGAAAAGGTTGCCGAACGATTGGCCTCTCCAGCTCGTTAAAGTGACCGGAAGTGCTATCCCTCTTCTATATTTTAATCTTTTTGGACTTGAGGGATTATTACACAAAAAGATCGAGCACTTGTCTCGTTCGGCTCGTTAAAATTACCAAAAATTCATCCCTTTCATATTATTTTATACTTTTTCGGACTTAAGGGATTACATGACGAAAAAGGATTATTGGAGTTTCCTTTACGTCCCTTTTCAGACTCTATAAAATTGAAAAGGACCGAGTTATCTTTGTCATTAAACTCGTTAAAACCGAATAGCGACAAACTTGTCCATACAGACAAGAACGAGTTTCACTGTCGCTAAGCTCGTTAAAATATAGCGACGGGTTTGCACGAAGGGAAAATTATAGAACAAGCATATGTTATCCTCCTCAAGCTTGAAAAAAATAAAGAGGTACTGGTCAGCAATGACTGGGGAAAAATTGGGAAGAAAACTTGAAGAAACTTTATTGGTAGCAAGTCGCTCTTGAACATGACACTTTCACTCCGCATCCGAGTCGGGTTGGGTTTTTCCGTTCACTGGTCATATCACCATTGGTCCATCACACCATCCACATTTGGGGTTAACGCTACCAATCCATCATGTCAGTGTCGCCAGTATGTTCAAGAGAAGTCACTCATAGAATTCACATGTGTCTCATCCGCTGCAATACATTCACGCTCCATTCTTTCATGACCACCACCCTGAACCCTGTATCATCAAACCGTTTTCACCTCCAAAATCATTTACTCTGTTCTGTGTCGTAGATGTGGGATTCATTAAGGCCCTCCTACGGTGAGTCACTTCTTGTCGACATCAGCTCATTATCCAAGAAGTCGACTTAGGAACAACCCCTTCAGTACTTTGAAGTTTGCATGCCTCAATGGCAAGTTTCTCACTTCCGGTGATAGGTTTACATCAATGGCCTTCGACCGAAAGATTTTGCGTGGTGTTCGATGCCAAGTCCCTTATTCACACCACACGAATTGTACTATAGTACCTTGAGGGTCATCATCATTATCAGTGATTCCTCTCACGCCTATTAATAGCTTACATCATTGGCTGGTAATCAGGCGATGTCTTTCCATGTTCGACCCTAGAACATCTTTCACATGGATCGACTTGTACTCCGAGTGAATATTGAACGAGTTTGAAGACCCCAGATCTATTTTCATCCATCCGGGCTGCGATATATTTAGGAAAATAAAGACATCAAATGTACATTGATGCTGCACAGATGATCATCCAAATCAAAGGATGATGACTCTATTAGAATCATTAGTCTCCCGCACAGACGGTTGTCTGTCTTATGTACATGAAAATGAATTTATAAAGCTGAGCATGGGAATGCCTGCCTCAGCTAGATCATGAAAAATATTATGAAGATCATGTATTGTATTGTATCTTATTACAGGTCACCTTCAAGCTCAAAAAAACTTCATATCCTCATGATAAATCATTTCACCCGACATCAAAAGATTAACGACCTCATGCTTTAGGGGGAAACTGTTATAGACATTTTTGGGCACTGTAACCCCAATCAGACATGTCCATAAACCAAGGGCTCCTAAGTCCGTAAAAGTGTTGTTCCATACCCTAAAAGAACAAGGTCAACTGATTACATCATCTCCCAGAAGTTCTCCATGAAAAACTGCTCAAAACTGGTCAAAACTGGACCATCTCACCTGCTCCATGGTCAAAGTGCGATGCATCCCACCTAATGCACATGGGAGGTGCGATGCATACTGAAAAGCCCTTCTATGGGGTGCGATGGGCGAGAGTGGACAAATGGCAGAGGCAGTATGCGAGGTGGATGATCATGGAGTCTTCCATAAACTTCTCCTGTGACACTTGCCTCGCTGAATTCGCCCAGGGATGAGTAAGAGATCATCAATCTCCAAGTGGAATCAAGAACTATCAGAGAGAGGACACTAATCAGAATCCCAAAAGCTGACTCACCCCTGCAATCATCTATATATGGATCCCTCATCCCAGAGATCCAGAGGCTGGAATTTTGTATCTTGTAAGGAAGTGTTGTTGGTTTCTTGTTGGAATATCATAGTGTTGGGTGATTTAAGCTTTTCATGAGGTGAAAGAAGGGCTTTCATGCTGGAGGATGACGCTGGGTCAGAACAATTGGTTGTAATCCTCTTTGCTATTCTTGATTATTAATAAATCTATTCAATTTTTCCTCCACATTCTTGTATGTTTGATGATATATGCATTTGTGTGGTCAATATACATCTGGTCCTATATTGTTTATGATTGTAGATCTCTGTTCTTCGATAGTATTATGCTGCTTTGATCCCACAGGTGCTCTTTGAAGCTGGGTAGACGAAGGAGAAGCGGCAAGGATCTGTCAGAAAGGAGAGGAATCAAGCAAGGAACCAAGCGCAAGACTGAGGTTGGTGTCCTTCATTCCACTCTTATCTACTTCTCATAAAGGAAAACGAAAGTGGTTTTAGTTTGTTTGTTTCTAAGATAGCTACCAGTCTTAGTGGGACTAGCAGATCCGAGTGGACACTAGATTTCCTGATAACAGTGAAGAAGTTGAATTGGTGTGCTTCCTAGTATCAAAAAATCCATGGAAACCACAACATCCAAGTATGAATTATGACCCTTCTGCATTTTTCAATACTTGTCTAATCAATATAATTTACCATAGACTTGGTCATTTTCTCATCAGTGGTAGAATCCCCAATAGTTCCAATATTCTCCACCAAGGACATTGGTTGGTCTAACTAGTGCAAAACCAATCCTATTCATTGAATTGGTGAACTTCTCTTTTCCCTAGACCAAAATTCCCAATGTGACAACCAAAATTACCTTCATTGACTCCCTGACAAGCTCACTTACAACATCCTATGAACCCTCCAGTCAACCCTCCAACAAGTGGTCTTGTTGTTCAACCCCAATTTCCTATCCAAGTTGAACCAAATCCAAATAATAAAATAGTGCAGCAGGTTGAAAAAACTAATTTCTTGGCTTGTGGTATTAGTCTTGTTGTGTGCATTGATATATAAGTTAGGTCTGGGAAAACACCCCACTCGAAAAATCCACCAATTGTTCTAAAACAAGTGGAAGATGAACATTTACATCAAGGAACAAGGAAGAGTTTTGATGAAGAAGGAAACCCCCAATATACAGAAGACCTGAGATTAATATCAGAAACAACAACTCAAGTCATTTCTTCTAATCCAGTTGATACTTCAATTGTTACTCCCCCATATCTTCAATGAGTAGCAATAGTAAAACAAACCCCAAAAACTGAATTTGATTTGTTAGGAGAACTACAAAACTTGTATGTTAAGATTCCATTGCTTCAAGTAATAAGGGACGTATTGATCTAAGTTAAGATTTCCTGAGACTTATGCCTCCATAAACATGGAAGAAAAACCTACAGATCCACCCACAATTCATGTTCTAGGGAGATTGTCCAGTTTAATTCTAGGAGAAGATATACCTGTTAAGTATGATGATCTTGGAACTCCAACTATTATGTTTCAAATTCAAAAGACAATATTCCCAAATGTATTGATCAATCTAGGTGTAGCCATTAACATCATGACCAACGAAGCTTGGGAGATAGTAGGAGATCCACCTCTTAGACCCACACCCACTATCATTTGAATCTTTTGACTAGTCCACCATCCAACCTAAGGGGGTTCTCGAAGATGTGGTTATCTCTATGGATTCTTTGGCCTACCTAGTATATTTCATTGTTCTTCATGCAAACTCTAGTCTTGTTGGTCATCCTTTGGTTTTAGGGAGACCATGGTTGGCTATGGCCAATGCCTATATAGGATGCAAAGAAGGGAATATGATGATATCTCATGGGGAGTTTATAAAAAATATAGCTCTTTATCCCCCAGCAAAACCAACCCCAATAAGTGAAGATTCTATATGGGTCAATCTTGAACCTGAATGTGATCTTACTCAATTGGTCTTAACTATTGAAAAATCCTTAGCATTTAAAATTGAAATAGAGGATGATACTATCAGTACTTTTATTAGTAACCCTTCCTCTATTTTATGGCATGTTCAGCAATTAATAGAAAAAACCATGGAAGATAATGTTGCATATGATTCTAATTTATAAAAAAAAGAAGAGGGAATACCAACATGGAAACATGTTAGGGGCTAATATTTGCAGGTGGGCTAATTTTCCATGCTTTTTCCAAAAAAATGATTGATCCAGGTGGATATTGGTGGAAACCCGCCTATTCCACTTGGACCCCCACTATTGTTTCTTTCAGTTTTTCAATTTCCTTATTTGTAGCACAATTTACTATTTTTGGCAGTTTTTCGGGTCCTAAACTTCCAGAGCCATTTTAAGGCCATAAACGACGTTTTTTGGGAAAACTGGGACCAACATGGGTTGTTAACTAATATTGGTCAATCAAAATTTGTAGTCCTCCAGTATATCTTTCTAACTAGGTATTGTGCACGTCAAATGGAGATCGTATGCCAATGTTACGACCCCAGGAAGCTGATGTGCCAATTTACCCAAACGGGGCCCATACTTCGGCACTTCATCTCCTAGGGTTAGGTTTTTGGATTTTTAGGGTTTTCCATTGTTTCTCAATAATAAGTATGCCTTTGAGCCTCATTGTAACACAATTTAGAGGCATGTAGCTGTTATAGACAATTTTGTGCCTTACAGCAACAGACATGAATTGTCAATAATCCAAGGGATCCAAAGTTCCCTAAACATGATGTTCCTACCGCTAGAGGAACAAGGTCAGCAAACCAACAGCTCTCAGATCAGTTCTCCACCTGAAAATACTCAAAAACAAGCAATCCTGAAATCAAAGCAGGTGCTCCACTAGGTTTCTGCGCTGAAACTCAGTTGCTCCATGGTGTACCTGCGTTGCAAAGCAAGTGGGACAAAGGCCACCTGCGCTGAGCGAGATGGGACAAGTGGCACAATGAGTCATTGCTCTGGAATCTTCCAAAAATGACACTTGGATCAGGGATTTCGCCTTGTGATGAGTCAGAGGCTCTGTTTCTCCAAGTGGAAGCAAGGTTCTCCAAGTGGACTCAAGAACTGAAGATCAACTAAATATTAACTGAAGAGAGAGAGGACACAAGGCAGCTACACATCAGTTGCAAGCTGACTCATCCTTTCTCAATTCATCTATATATTGAGCTCTCTCCTATGAGCTCAGGAGGCTGGAATTTGGTGCAAAGTAATGATATGCTGTTGGTTTCACTATAGAGCTATTGGGTGATTGTTTGAGAGAGGTGAAGAGGAGAAATTCTTTCTGCTGGGAGGTGTTGCTGGATTGGAGCCTTCAATGGTTGTAATACTCTCAGAACCTTTACTTCTTCATTAATAAAAGCTATTGAGGTTCTTCTATGTGCTCTTGTTTCAATAATATATTGTGATAGTTGCATGTTTGGTTTACACTAATCCTTGAACCAGTTATGATTGCATGCTTCTTGTAGTTTCCTTCTTTGTTATTTTGCAGGATCTCATTGTAGCTGGGCCAGCAAAAGAGCAAGGAGCTGGGAGCAAGCAGCCAAAGAGAAGAGTTTGGATTCGACATTAAGCGCAAGGCAACGGTTAGTGCATTTCTCCATTCTCTTTTGCTTTCATAAAGAAGTAAACCTTAAGTAGTTTGTTTTACAGTTGTTGCTAAGGTACTATCACCCTTAGAGTGGGATAGGGTCATCCGAGTCGGATACTTTTCCCTACAACAGTAGCCACCACATCTCTTCTCAAAGATAAGCTACCATCGCCTGAACTAATCTTATTTCCATTCTGTTTGTAAGCATATTTTAGTATTTGATATTAATGAAATGAAGTGTTATTTATACTGCATCTTTGTGTTTATGGTTATATATGTAATTCGTTGTGTTCCTGTTTAAATCTAGATCAGTGGTATCAGAGAAGTCTGCTCGTTCTCTGTTTTTCTTTACATGTCCCCAACGAGGTCGGAATATAAGGAGTTAGGGCTCGATCTGGTTGAACCTTTGCAAGATCAGCCTCACAAACATCGACGGCCACCCATGGGGGAAGAAAAGAAAGACGAGGGGGCAGGAGATCCTATCAAAATATTGCTTGAGGAGGCCCTTGAGAAACAAAGGAATGTGATGATGGATAACTTTGCCCAAATCCTTCAACGGTTGCCCACCAGCGGCGCATCCACATCTAACAGCCACTATGGAGGCTCCACTCCTTTTAAGGTACAAGTAAACTTTGACATTCCCATATTTGAGGGCCAAATATATGCAAACGTCGTAGATAAATGATTAAATCTTCTAGAAGGATATTTTTATGTTCATGATTTTGCTAGCCGAGAAAAGATTAATTTTGATCTTCTCAAAGCCGCCCCCCACGTCAAGGACTAGTGAGAAACCTACTATGAGAAGAAGGATGAAAGTATGACCTCACGTTTTTTAGCTGCACCCACTTGGAATTCATTCTAGGATGCCATCAAGGAGCAATACTACCCTGTCAGGAACCATGAGGAAACTTCAGCTCAACTTGGAGAAATGCACTTTTGGCATGACCTAGGTTCAGTATCTGGGATACATTATTGTGAATGGGGGGTTCATGTGGATCCAACCAAGATCCAATTCATTCGGGATTGGTCAGCCCCAACCACTCTGATAGATCTCCACAACTTTTTGGGTCTTGCCAATTTCTACCGCAGGTTTGTGTTGGGATTCTCTCATGTCACTTGGCCCTTGAGTCAAGTCACGACGAGAGGAGCGAAAGCAAAATTATTTTGGTATGAATCTCAACAGAAGGCATTCGCAGAGTTGAAACATCACCACTAATCTGCACCAGTGCTCACTTTACCAGACTTGCAACAACCATTTGAGATCGAGATATATGCCTCTGACTATGCTATTGGGGCAGTCCTTACACAACAAGGGCATCCAATGGCGTATCACAATGAGACACTTTTAGACACAGTCTGGAAGTATCCCACTTATGACAAAGAGATGTATTCCATTGTGCAGGCCTACCGATAATCGAAGCATTACATTTTGGGTAAGGAAATGGTCATCCACACAGACTACCGACCCCTGCAATTCATACAGACGCAAGGGAAGTTGCAGAATGATCGCCATCGGAAGTGGTCCACATACCTGCAACAATTCCATTTGAATATCAAGTATAAGAAGGGCAGCACCAATAATGTTGTAGACTGCCTCAACTGACCACCAATCATGGCGTTAACCACCATGCTCAACTCTTATGGGCACGAGACTTTTGATTGGACACTTCTCTACAAACGCAACCTAGAATTCGGCCACCATTCCCAATTCTCTTAGAGGGTCAACAAGTTCCATATTTTCACCTCTAGGATGCCCTGTTATAACACCTGGGACACCTTTGTGTTCCTTCAAGCGAGCGTGCCAAGATGATTTGGGAAGCGCACTACAGTCGGGCCGCTGGGAATTTTGGGGTCGAGAAAATTGTGGTAGTACTATAGAAGTATTTCTATTGGCCAAATATTCAACAAGATGTCGGGAAGTACATCAGATCCTGCACTACCTACGCCATTGCCAAACCAACCATCAAGAAGCAAGGCCTCTATACTCTGCTACCTACCACTAGTTGACCTTGGGAATCCATCTCCACGGATTACATGTTGGGCCTTCCTTCTACTAATCATGGAAATGGCTGTGTTTTTGTGGTTGTCGAAAAATTCTCAAAGATGGCCATTATGGCAGTCTGCAAGAAGAATATCACAGCAGAAGCCACTGCTAAACTCTTCTTTGAACGAGTGTGAGTACAATTTGGGATCCCACAGTCTATCATCTCAAATCTAGACAGCAAGTTCCTCAGTACATTTTGGTCCAGTCTCTGGTCGATGCTAGACACCAAGCTCACTAAGTCCTAAGCTTTCCATCCCCAAACTGATGGTCAGACAGAGGTCATCAACAGGATGATTGTACACATTCTATGCATGTACAACTCAAAGCATCCACGCACATGGGATGAAATCCCCGCCTATGTCCAGCACAGCTATAACCGGGCTTTCCACATCTCGACTGGCCACAACCCTTTTCAGTTGGGCTTGGGATTCCATCCATTATGTCCCATTGATGTGGCCATACCATTTGCAGCTACTCAGGAAGATTTGGCTCATGTCCAGTCCGAAGCTGATAAGGAAAACAACTTCATTGAGCACATCCAACATATCCGCTAGCAGGTCCATGACATTCTGGAGAAATCCAATGCCAAGTACAAGAAGCGACATGATTAACATCGAGTGCCACACAAGTTTCAGGTGGGTGACAAAGTTTGGTTTCATTTGCAGAAGGAACACCTTACTAGAGCCTCTTGGAAACTCAGACCACTCTGATATGGTACTTACACCATTACCAAGGTTGTGGGAGAATGCATTTGATCCAGCATTCCCCCATTCCTTGGCCTGCACCCAGTGTTCAATGTGGACTGCCTTCGGCCATACTTCCCACCATCGCTAGACACATCAGACATTGCAGAACAACTCACACCTACAGAGTTAAATCCAAATTGCATGGAATGAGCCACAAATAATTAGATCATGGACACACAGATCAAGAACACCCAAAAACAAAGTTTCCAACTATATCGACTTGTCAAAGAAGGCAAACTCCTTCACTAGGGCAAATGGCTCACCAGGGACCAAGTTCAGTAGAAGTTTCCTCATCTCATGGAGGAACTCAATGGAATGGGGACCATTGCTTCCTAAGGGGGGAGGAATGATCCAGGTGGATATTTTTGGCCACCAACCTATTCCACTTTGACCCCCACTATTGTTTCTTTCAGTTTTTTAGTTTCCTTATTTGTAGCACAATTTACTATTCTTGGCAGTTTTTCGAGTCCTGAACCTCCAGAGCCATTTTAAGGTCTTAAACGACGTTTTTTAGGAAAACTGGGACCAATATGGGTTGTGTAACAATGTTGGACATTCAAAAATTTTAATCCTCAGATACATATTTCTAACGAGGTATTGTGCGCATCAAACGGAGATTGTATGCCAAAGTTACGACCCCGGGAAGTTGATGTACCAATTTACCCAAACAGGGACCATAGTTTGGCACTTCATCTACTAGGGTTAGGTTTTTGGATTTAGGGTTTTCCATTGTTTCTCAATAATAAGTAGGCCTTTAAGCCTCATTGTAACATAGCTCAGAGGCATGTAGCCGCCACATCTCTTCTCAAAGATAAGCTACCATCACCCAAGATAGTATTATTTCCATTCTATTTGTAAGCATATTTCAGTATTTGATATTAATGAAATGAAGTGTTATTAGTATTTGATATTAATGAAATGAAGTGTTATTTCTACTGCATCTTTGTATTTATGGTTATATATTCGTTGTGTGCTTGTTTAAATCCGGATCAGTGGTATCAAAGTAATCTTCTCTTTCTCTGTTTCTCTTTGCATGTCCCCAATGAGGTCGGGATATAAGGAGTTAGGGCTCGATCTGGTTGAACCTTTGCAAGATCAACCTCGAAAACCCTGACGGTCGCCCATGGGGGAAGAAAAGAAAGACGAGGAGGCAGGAGATCCTATTAAAATATTGCTCGAGGAGGCGCTCGAGAAACAAAGGAACACGATGATGGATAACTTTGCCCAGATCCTTCAACAGTTTCCCACCATCAGCGCATCCATATCCAGCAGCCACTCTGGAGGCTCCACACCTTTTAAGGTACAAGTAAACTTTTACATTCCCATATTTGAGGGCCAAATAGATGCAAATGTCGTAGATAAATGGTTAAATCTGCTAGAATGATTTTTTTTGTTCATGATTTTTCCAGCCGAGAAAAGATTACTTTTGCTCTTCTCAAAGCCGCTACCCACTTCAAGGACTGGTGGGAAACCTACTGTGAGCAGAATGATGAAAGTATGACCTCACTTTTTTCAGTCACACCCACTTGTAATTCATTCCGGGATGCCATCAAGGAGCAATACTACCCTGTCGGGAGCTATGAGGAAAATTTTGTTGAAATTGGAGAAATGCACTTTTGGCATGACCCAAGTTCAGTATCTGGGATACATTATTGATGAACGGGGGGTGCATGTGGATCCAACCAAGATCCAAGTCATTCAATATTGGCCAACCTCAACGACTCTGATAGACCTCTGCAGCTTTCTGGGTCTTGCCTATTTCTACCGCAGGTTCATGTTGGGATTCTCTCATATCACTTAGCCCTTGATTCAAGTCACCATGGGAGGAGCAAAAGCAAAATTATTTTCGTCTGAATCTCAACAGAAGGCATTCGAAGAGTTGAAACATCGCCTCTAATTTGCACCAGTGCTTGCTTTACCGGACTTGCAACAAGCATTTGAAAATCGAGATAGATGCCTCTGACTATGCTATTGGGACAGTCCTTACTCAACAAGGGCATCCATTGGCATATCACAATGAGACACTTTCAAACACAGTCCGTAAATATCCCACTTATGGCAAAGAGATACATTCAATTGTGCAGGCCTGCTGACAATGGAAGCATTAAATTTTGTGTAAGGAAACAGTCATCCACATAGACCACTAACCCCTGTAGTTCATACAAACACAAGGGAAGTCACAGAATGATCGCCATCAGAAGTGGTCCACATACCTACAACAATTCCATTTGAATATCAAGTATAAGAAGGGCAGCACTAATAACGTTGCAGACTGCCTCAGCCGACCACCGATCATGGCGTTAACCACCGTTCTCAACTCTTGTGGGCACGAGATTTCTGATTGGCCAGTTCTCCACAAAAGCAACCCAGAATTAAGCCACACATAATAGACACTCTTGGAGGGTTAGCAAGTTCCAAATTTTCACCTCCAGGATGCCCTGTTTTGCCACCTGGGACACCTTTGTGTTCCTTCAAGTGAGCATGCCAAGATGATTTGGTAAGCGCACTACAGTCGGGTCGCTAGGCATGTTGAGGTCAAGAAAATGATGGCAGTACTGCAGAAATATTTCTATTGGCTGAATATTCGACTGGATGTCGGGAAGTAAATTATATATTGCATTGCCTGTGCCATTGCCAAACCGACCATCAAGAAGAAAGGCCTCTATACTGTACAACCTACCCCTAGTCGACCTTGGGAATCCATCTCCATGGATTACATGTTGGACCTTCCTTCTACTAAGCATGGAAATGATTGTGTTTTTGTGGTCATCAACAGATTCTCGAAGATGGCCATTATGGTGGCCTACAAGAAGAATATCACAATAGAAGCCACTGCTAAAATATTCTTTGAATGAGTGTGGGTACACTTTGGGATCCCACATTCTATCATCTCAATTCAGGACAACAGGTTCCTTAGTACATTTTGGTCCAATATCTGGTCGATGTTGGACACAAAGTTCACTAAGTCCACAGCTTTCCATCCCCAAACTAATGGTCAGACAAAGGTTGTCAACAGGATGATCGTACACATTATGCACATGTACAACTCAAAGCATCCACACAAATGGGATGAGAGCCTCCCCTATGTCTAGCACAGCTATAACCGGGCTCTCCACAGCTCAACTAGCCACAACCCTTTTCAGGCGGGCTTGGGATTCTAGCCATTATGTTCCATTGATGTGGCCATACCATTTTCAGCTACTCAAGCAGATTTGGCTCATGTCTAGTCCGAAGCTAATAAGGAAACAACTTCATTGAGCACATCCAACATATCTGCCAACAGTTCAAAGACATTCTAGAGAAATCAAATCCCAAGTACAAACAGCAACATGATCAACATCGGGTGCCACACAAGTTTCAAGTGGGCAACAAAGTCTGGTTGCATTTGCAGAAGGAACGCCCTACCGGAGCGTATCAGAAAATCATACCACTCCGATATGGTCCTTACACCATTACCAAGGCTGTGGGAGACAATGCATTTGAGCTCAGCATTCCCCCATTCCTTGGCCTGCACCCAGTGTTCAATGTGGACCACCTTCGACCATACTTCCCACCATTGTTGGACACATCAGACATTGCAGAACAACTCACACCTATAGAGTTAAATCCAAATTGCATGGAACAAGCCACAACTAATCAAATCATCGACACGCAGATAAAGAACGCCCAACAACAAGGTATCCAACAATATCGAGTTGTCAAAGCATGCCAACTCCTTCACCAAGGCAAGTGGCTCGCTAGGGACCAAGTTCAGCAAAAGTTTCATTATCTCATGGAGGAACTCAATGCAATGGGGACCATTTCTTCCTAAGCGGGAAGGAATGATCAAGATGGATATTGTTGGCCACCCACCTATTCCACTTAGACCCACACTGTTGTTTCTTTCAGTTTTTCAGTTTCCTTATTTGTAGCACAATTTACTGTTTTGGCGGTTTTTCGGGTCCTGAACTTCTAGATCCATTTTAAGGCCCTAAATGAGGTATTGTGCGCATCAAATGGAGATCGTATGCCAAAGTTACGACCCCAAGAATTTGATGTACCAATTTACCCAAACAAGGCCCATAGTTTGGCGCTTCATCTCCTAGGGTTAGGTTTTTGGATGTTTAGGATTTTCCATTGTTTCTCAATAATAAGTAGGCCTTTGAGCCTCATTGTAACATAGTTCAAAGGCATGTAGCCACCACATCTCTTCTTAGAGATAAGCTACCATTGTCTGAGATAGTCTTATTTCCATTCTGTTTACAAGCATATTTCAATATTTGATATTAATGAAATGAAGTGTTATTTCTATTGCATCTTTGTATTTATGGTTATATCTGTAATTTGTTGCATTCCTGTTTAAATCCGGATCAATGATTCGCCAAATTTCCAATTTCTCTAAAATTTATTCTCCCACATTTTATAGTATAAAATTATTTGACCTTAAAAATTGCTAAAATTTTATAAAGAATGATATTAAATCATTATCAATTTGAATATTTTTAGAAAAATATACCCAAACATTTTACACTTTGCATATTAGGGACTAGTAAGATTCGCAAATGTTTCTAAACATTAATAAAAGTTTCCTTAAAATTTTCCTTGAATGACAACTACAGTCATCCACAATAGTGTCCCCATTGAAAGTGAACCAAGGAAAGCATTAAAGATCAATCCAAACTTAACCCTTGAGCGGAATGAGAAGTTGTTACAAGTTTTAAAATGCCAAAAGGAAGCCTTCGCTTGGGACTACAAAGATATGAATGGTATACATTCAGGTCTTTGTAAACATCATATTTATATTCAAAAGGATTGTATTCTCATCCGAAAGCCGCAAAGGAGAATGAATCCTAGTTTGAGGGACATTGTTAAACAAAAACTCTAGAAGTTGTTGGATGCAAATTTTATCTGTCCTATATCTGATAGTAAGAGGGTTTCCACTCTTGTGATTGTCACAAAGAATAATGGTAAGTTGAGTATCTATGTAGGTTATTGTGAATTGAACAAAGAAACAAAAAAAGACCATTTTCTTATTCCATTTATGGCAGCAAGAACCTATCACCAGCAAAATTGAATTATACGGTAACTAAGAATGAATTTCTTATGGTCATATTTGCAAAATTTACAAATCTCGGCATTATATAGCTGGCTACCCCACTTTTGTGCAAATGGACCATTCGGTCATCAAGTATTTACCTAACAAACTTGTTACTAGTGTGTGAGTTATTAGGTGGTTTCTACTTATGCAAGAATTTGACATTACAAGTATTGATAAACCTAGTAAAGATAACGTAGTTGCAGATCTTTTATCTAGATTGGTTAATTATAACTGCTGACAATTTTCCTGTAGAAGATAGTTTTTTAGATGAATATTTGTTTGCAGTGCTTGTTCATACACCATGGTATGCAGAAACTGAAAACTACATTGTTGCAGGGAAATTTCCAAATCATGTGTCTCCACGGGAAAGAAGAAGGATTATTCAGTAGAGTACCAGGTTTTCATGGATACATGGTTATATCTTCTACACAAGAGTCGATCATATGATGAAAAGGTGTGTTAGGGAAGATGAAATTCAGGGTATCCTCAAAGCCTATAATGATGGCCCCTGCGGTGGTCATTTTGCAGATAGACAGACTTGTCATAAGGTGTTATGCATGGGTTATTATTGGCCCACCATATTTCAAGATGCTAAGAAATATGTAAAAGGATGTGACGACTGCCAAAGGATGGGCCAACAGGTCCAATCTACTGAGATGGCATTACAGACACAACTGGTGATAAAGCTATTCACGAGATGGGTCCTGGATTTCATCAACCCAATCAACCCTCCATCGCACCATAAATATTACATCTTGGTTTTCAATGACTACATGACCAAATGGATTGAAGCAAGAGTTGTGTCACAAGCCACACAACAAGTTGTTATCGACATTTTGAATGAAAAAAAATTGTCTGATAAGGGATACCAAGAGAAATAGTCACAGATGGTGGAGCTCGGTTCATATCCAATAGGATTAGAGCGCTTCTTGAAAAAAATAAAGTTCGACATCAGGTCACTTCTCCATATCATCCATAAGCAAATAGGAAAGTCGAAAGCACCAATAAAGTATCAGAAAAAATATTCTCACTAAAACAGTGGCCAACCATCTTCGCAATTGGGTTGATCATCCACCTGAAGCTTTATGGGCTTATAGAAAAACTTGGAGAAATACAAAAGGATTTTCCCCATTTGAGTTGGTATATGGGAAATATCCCATATTCCCAATACAATTTGAAATCATCACACTCATGATTGCAGTGGAATTCAATTTGGATTTCTTAGAAGCATAAAAACATCGGCTGGAGAAACTACATGAGCTGGATGAAATATGTTTGGCCACATTAAAATATACAGATCTTATACAACAAAAGAGGGCCAAACTGCATGATCAGTTAATTAAAAAGAAGTTGTTCAAACTTGGATATTGTGCATTGTTATATGATTCTTGATTCAACGTTTTTAAGGGGAAATTACATACTAGATGGTTAGGCCCCTATGAAATAGATACTGTCTTTGATAATGGAAACACCAAGCTAGTAACTATTGATGCATAGAAAACACCTTTGATTTATAATGGACATCGAATCCATCTATATCATCATCCAACTTCAAGGGATTCCTTTGTTAAATAGGTTGCTGCTAGTCTTCAAGTAGAAATCATGCCTAAATAAAAGCATCCCTCCAAAACTATCTCCACGTCTCCAATTTGATTAAAAAATAAATAATAAATAATCTTAAGATGTGAAAACTATCAAGAGCGCAGTTGGGGCAGTTGACAAGTGAAAACCAGGTTGTTGCCACTTACCAATTGATTAAAAAAAACTGTAATATTTATCTTCAACTATGAAAACTCTTAGGAGTGAAATTGGAGTAGCTGATAGGTGAAAGCCATCTTGCTAGAACTTGGAAACTGATTTTTAAAAAAAGGTATACACACACATTTCCTTTTCTATATATTTTACTATTTTCCTAAAAGATACAATAATGTAATTCCCTTTTTTATATAAATTGGTGTTACTTGCTATCTTTTTGTTGCATATAAAAATGTTTATACTTGTTTATAACAACTTTCTATTACTCGTCAAGTCACAGTCTGTTGATACTTCCTTAGTAGCAACTGACTTTTATTGTATGTAAACAATCTTCTACTCTTCTGGCATCAGTTTCACTCAAAATTATTGCATTTTATACTATCTCTATTTGTCATTACAAAGTATTTATCACTGATATATGTTATTTTATCAAGTCTCCTACTATCTTTTCCAATTGATTTGGTGGCACTGTGCATCACATGCGTGATAATTATTGTGAATTGTTGCCTCATCCACCATCAATCATTTGACTTTCACCTCGCATACGGTAAGATCAAATCAGATACGAACTCCTTAACATCTTTTTATTATTTTGAATTAATGTGGTTTAATATCCACCACCACCTCCTTCTCCCATGAACGAGGGCGTTCACACATTTAAGTTGGGGAGTGGTGCCGCCAAACTCGACGATTGAACCCCACACAACCCGTTATCATATCCAATCATGTCTAACTGTACTACCCACACCTAATTGCATTAAACTTTACTTGCCAATTTAAATGTGAAACTTACCAAATTGGGAAAACTCATAGCATCATCCCCCCATCCTTTGCATGCAAAGTCGAGAGCCGTGTCAAAATTTAGTTGTTGGGAATTATTTGTAGAATGGGAGGATCTACAGTTCACCATGAGACCGAGGATGTGGGACACTTGTAGAAAAAATGGGTTGTTTATCAAGTATTCCAAAATGCAGGATGGAAAGTATATTTTGAAAAATTACATGTTTTCGATAAGGAGGTCATAGTGGAGTTCACTTAGAATCTAGAAAATAAAAAGAATATGGTTAAAGGAGTGGAACTTATGGTTATAGAAGAAATGGTGGCAAAAGTCACAAGGTTGATCAATAGGGGGAATGTTGGTTTGTGAGGAGAACATCGTCGGTTGAAGTGGAAAAAGAGTTTGTCAAGAGGAAGTAATGTCTCCAGCCACATGGAAAGGGTCATTAGGGGAATTTTCAGGTCTAAAGTGTGCCTCCTAAGAAAAATGTACAACCAAAATAAACTTTATAAGAACCAATAGGATTCAAGATGATGATGTCAACCATGGGGGATGATTCACCATTTTTGGAGTAAAAAGGTAAAAATAATAAAATAATAAAACAAATTTTTCAACTCATATTTTAAACTTATCTCCCTAAGGTTTTACTCAAATTTCGAGCAGGAGTACTTGTTGGGTGAAAAATTTAATTCCTCATCCAAGGAGTACCCATGTTTCATACTTTCAATGGATCCTACTACAAAAATGAGAAATACATGAAGAAACATGATTGCAATCACATTTGTATTTCTCATTTTTTCTGTACCAGTGTCCATCGAAAGTATGCAACATGGGTACTCCTTGGATGATGAATCAAATTCTGCGTTCAACGAGTGTTGCCACTCAAAATTTGAGTAAACCCATAATGAGATAAGTTGAAAATACAAGTTGAATATTTCTTTCTTTTTTCCCTCTAAAATTTGATGATGTAATCTAATATTATTTTATTATTTCCACTATTATTTTATAACTTCCTTAGGAGGCCCATTTTAGACCTCAAAATTCCCCTAATGTATGTCATGACTCTTTGTCAAGCCTATGGAAGTATGTATATTTCTTTATATAGAAGTATTTTACCTGTGAAGGAAGATACAATGTAATTTTTGCTTACCATTTGAAGTTGTTGTCACATCTTCGTCATAATAAATTGATAAACATTTCATATTTTATGTTGAGAAAATTACAACACATGGCTCATGCTGCGAGAGGATTGAAGCACCCTACAAAGATAGTAACAAACCATGGATTAGTGAAACTCTTTGTACTTGAAACTTTAAAAGAAACTAAGCAAACGTGGGAACAGTTCTTGGGATTTTAGGGTGAACCAATAATAGCATAACAAAGTGCAGAGGAAATAAGGGAATCTACTGAGCATGTGCAAAATAATGAACGGTTTTATGATCAGGATGATGAACTTGAGGAGGTTGAAGTTGGAGAGGAGTATGACATGAATGAGGTTGAGGAATATAATCCCAATAATTTGGAGGAATGTCGACCGCTTGCGACTAAAAGATCATTAGTTGAATCATTGGCCCCTTCTAGAAAAAGAAATAGGCCCGCCAAGAGTTTGTGGATTTCTTACCAAGGAGAAGAGTGAGGCCAATGGGATTTGATGGAGCACCTTTAGTTACATAGCCAATGCTAAGAAAATAGGGCGTTGAACCTGTTACAAAAGAACCAACCATGGAAAGTTCAATTAGCAAGGAGAGTGTCTAGGAAGTGAAAAAGGAACATGAGGTTGAGCCCATAGTTGTCACACAAGAACCAACTGTAGTGGAAGAAGTAGAAGCAGTATCATTCACACAAGAACCTGACACAATTGAAGAATGTGAGCTTGCATCCGATACACAAGAACTAGTTGCAGAAGAAGTAATAAGGGAAGTGTCAAACATGCAAGAACCCGACACAGATGAAGAGATGGGCATCATAGCTAATACACAAGAATCAATTGCGGAAGAAGAAAAGGAAGTATCAGTTACATAAGAACTTGGCACAACTAAGGAATTCAACGTTGCAGTTGCCACACAAGAACCATTTGTAGGAGAAGAATTAAAAGGATTGTCAGATACAGAAGATCATGGAATGAGAGAAGGATTTGATATTGCAACCCCAAAAAATGAAGAAATTGATGTTGAGGTTATTCCACTTGAAGAAGCAACGGTTGAAGCATCCGAACTTGGCATAATTGAGTATATTGGTACTATTCCCGATACATAAGAACTAGTCATAGGGGAGGATGACATGCCAGTAGACCAAAACCTTGATGGGAGTGAGGAATTTGATACTTTGGTTATAAAAATGGGGTCAGCTATGGAAAAACTAGTGAGTGTTCAGGATACTATGTGAAATAAAGAGGAAAATATTAATTTAGAGAATATTATGACAAGTGGGAAGAAACCCACTACCTTAGTCAGATAGGTAGTAAGATTGAAGAAAGAGAATCATAGAATAAGACAATTAATTAGGGTATTAAAAATTCGACTGAGATCAATGAAACTAAATACTCAAGGTATGAAATGAAAATAAAGAAGAAACATTGTTTTGTAGGGAGGAAGTCGCAAGTTGTATTGTACAAGGAACACTCTACATAAACAGAAGCAATAGGAACCTACGATTCTCATTCCCTTGTAATGTTACAAGAAGAATGTGATTTATGGCCCATCAAGAGTAAATTGTTCGTTTGGAAATATATTAGAAAATTGTTAGAGAATTTGAAGAAAGAAAAGTAGATGTTTTTAATTTTTATCAGATGAAAAAAAGAAAGTGGGAGGAAGATAAGGAAAAATTTCAGAGTCCACAGGCGCAAGTATAAAATTTAAAAGGGGAGAAGTAGAAGATAGGAGCACTCATTCAAGAATTGTTGGAATGTTGACCACCATCACCAGTGTATGCTTTATTCCTACAAGGAAAATTTATTTCTTTTAAAATTACAACAATAATTGAAGATAAGCCTTATCAATTTCCATATGCAAAGGCCTTTTGGAAATATTTTTATGAATTCAATACTGCCACTCAATATGCTCTATGTGAATTCTACTTACATGATTTTATTTTGCCCCATGAGAGGAAGTTTAATCCTACACTATATATAGGAGATCTTCAACTACAATCCTTTGTATCTCATCTTGTGCATCAAGTCAAATGGAAGATATCCCAATAGAATTTGGAACATGCCCAAGCTACATGTGAACTCATAATTAGGGCAAAACTATCCAGTGTATATGAATGTATTCAAACCCATAATTCTATTTCCAGGAGACCTGGGGTTGAAAATATAGTTGTCAGACTTCAGGCACAGATAATAGAGCAATGGGTAAAACTTATTGATGATTTAGCTACTGATGCTTTGAAGGACTCCAACAAGATATGGGAACTGTCCACCTTGCCTATCAAGATTAGAGAACGTTTTGGATACCCAAATTTTCTTAGGGCCATGGGGCGATTGAACAGGTATCTACAATGTATTAAGCAAAAGGGATGATCCAGATCTTTTAACTTCAAGGATGCATTTATAATTACATATAACAGATCATGTTAACCAGATAAATTAAACCACATGAAAAAGAAGAGGAAAAACATAAGAAATCATGAAATCAAAGACACATCGATTTGGTTACGGAGTTCACCCAATGTGGGCTACATCTTCGAGCCCTACTCAACAGTGGGGAGACCTTCTTTTATTAAGTGGCATCAGAGAAATCAATGACAAGAAACTTTATAAAAATTACCCTTATACCTCCAATCTAGATGATGGCCTAAAAATGGAGAGCTTAGCTGGAGAAACAAACGTCACCACTGAATTCCTAGCATGAAAATGTGAAAAATTGACTATAAACTTGCCCAATTTTAACACTATCACCTCTGGCCTCCTAAGGGAATCTTCAAGGAATCTTTCTGGTGCCCTCACTCAAGATTCCAATTCCTATACCTGCTCCTGGTTCCAACCTCTGCCTCCACTTCGTTGTCCCGGTCAACTAAATGAGAGGTTTTTATACATGTATGGAGGGCGAAGTTAACAAGGGCGACGTTAGGCGCATTGGTTAAGGTTCTTAGTTTGGTGGGGTGGGAGGTTGGAGGTTTCAACACCCCTTCCGACCATTTTTGGAGCGTTGTTTGAACCAACAGTTTAATATAATGTTTTTCTAATTGTGAGGATGCCCGAGAGGCGAGGCGGATGGAGGTCGGGCGGGTTCAAGTCCCGCCACTCTCATATTTATGATAGATGGCACATTGAGAGTGGGGGTCGGGTCCACCAGCGGGCGGCCTGCTCGTTATTATATATGATATATGGTGGGGTTCAGCAAGGGTGGTGACCCATCGACCCTCTTTTAGGTTTTTTACATATAATACAATTAACCTCCAGCTACCACCCCTGCCACCCCTATTTTATATATATATATATATATATATATATATATATATATATATATATTCGTTTTCATAACACATTAATCATTTTTTACTTTGTCGAAAATAAGGGTCACTGGGAAATTAACTATTCAAAAAGTTTGCACGTTCCAATGGCCAGATTCCGTGTGCCAGGTCTCTGCCAATTTTTGCCTCGTTAAGCCTATCACTTGTCCAACTTTGACCAGTCATAAATCAACCATATGAAATCATATTTGAGTTTCATTCGCACCGTTGGAATAAGGGCGACAAAAACTACTATCTAGTCCTAGTTTCGCTCCCATATGATAACTTTTATTTTTGAGTTATTTTCAAAGCCACTTGTACTTCTACATCCTCCTGGATCATTCCTCCCACTCAGGATATTTTGGCCCTCCAAAATCATGACCACATCCTACACATTCCCTGCATCTTCATCAAACCACACTTTCAACATCTGCATTGCATGCAAATCTGGTACATTATTTTCAATCACATACAAAACCACACATGACTCAAAAAAACCCATACTTTCCAAGAGTTTATAACACACTCTTTGGTCAAGTTTTACATAATATAAAACATTACCCCAGCTACTAACAAAAGGCCACAGACATCATTGTTGCTTTAATAAGCAATGGAAAACACATCATCAATTTTACAATTATTCGCAAGACATTATTTACAAACTGTGGCCATGACAAGCTACTATACCTAGCAAAACCATCTCTTACTCAATAAAGAAGACCACCATGAATGTGGTGGATCGTTTGTTGAAAATATTCGCCAACTGGTTTCTTCATGGGTGCTTTCTGGGCCTAGAGTGTCTGACACATAGCTTTTTGGTGTCCATCCTTGTTGCAGTAACTACAATGATTCTTTTTCCTCCAAACTTTATGGATCATCGTAGAATGCTTTCTCCTTATGCGCCTCTGATAAGTGCTCGTGGAACCCTCACCATCACTGGAATGTGATGAAGTGCTCTCATCCCCTGTCATTGGTTGGTTACTAGTTGTCTTGGATCATTGCCCAAATTCATTTCTGACATATCCAAGTCATGCATAACAAGGAAATTATTGCACTTTGATGAGGTTCACAATGCCTTGTCCATTAATGTCAAGGCCCTTTCCTTGATACCCCATTTTCTTCAATAATTTTGATCCAATTCCTATAGTATGTCTCTCAAAAGCAGCGAAATCATCATCATAAAAATTACATGAAATTGAAGAATCACTTCTTACCTCAGGATTGTTATGCTGCAACTTTTCTAAGGCCTCCTCCTTGGCTTGTAACTGATGGTACAACCCTTGTTTCTCCTTGTTTGCTTCTTGTAGGAGTCTCCTTAGTTCAACATTCTCTGCCTGAATTCTTTGGTTGATTTATTCGAGTTCATGGAGCCATGCCGCATTGGGTTCCCTTTTCATCTTTGGTACAACATCTACTAAAATCTTTGTCTCATCGCCCGAATTAGAACCCAAGTCGATGGGTCCATCTGTTGGGATCCCAAGAGCTATGATCTTCATTTCATCACCTAAGTCTTATCCCACATCAATTGGTCCACCACCTACAAATCTTGCAGTTGTGATCTTCTCATAATCCTCAAATTCATATTATTGGTCGTGTTGCATGGTTGCAACTATCTTTTGCTTCCCTTTTCTATCATTCCTCTTAGGTCTCAATTCTGGATGTAGTTTCCAACAATTCTCCTCATCATTCCCTTCTTTCTCACAATGAGTAGAAGAGGGATTTGATCCTATTCTCTTAGCTGTCATTGCCCTCTTTGGGCGGTCATCTTATTCATGCTTCTTCTTTCTTTCAAGATGTACAACCTTCACACTAGCTTCATCAAGAGACTTTGGTTCAAATAATAACAATGAATGACACAAATAACTATGCAAAGAGCCAATATATTTCATCAATGTCTCAAAAGTTTCTAGTGGAACATTCAATGCTAATGCTTATTTTCTAAACTCCTATATAAAATTATGAACAATTTGAAATTTTCTTTGCTTCAAATGTTTCCATTCCATCATGGCCTTCTATCTGTAACCCAATGGATAAAACTACCCTCTTAAAGCATAAATGAACTCATACCAAGATGAAATAAGTTTATGACTACTCTTACCACCTTGTTGCAGTTTTCCTTCCCACCAGACGAGAGTGGTTCCACTCAATCGAAGGGATTCTAGCTAGAACTTGACTTCATCCTCTTTGAATTGTTGTATGCGGCAATACACTTCAACTTGTCTTATCCAATTATCTAGATTTTCTGCATTATATTCTCCATTAAAAACAGGGAAATCAAATTTGTCATCTAGCTTGAAAAAGGGATTTTTAGATGCATTCCTCTGATGCTTATTAGAGTGATGAGAAGAAGAAGAATAATAATTGTAACTAGATGATGGAGAGGGAGGAGGCTCTTCTCCACCGCCTCCATGATTTACAGATGCATAGTTATCTGACTCTTTCTTCTCAGGCTTGATTGTCTTCTCATACTCTGCAAATAGCTTGTTAACTTTCTCTGCCATGTTGTAGAAAACCTTGCGATAGTTTCACTCTTATTCCCATTGAGCTTCCTCATCTGCCATGTTCTGTCTTTGCGGTGCACGCCCTACTTCAAGATCAAAGGACTTAAGTTTTTCTTCACCTCTTTGGAGCTTGTTCCTGTTGAGCATTCACTCATGCAACTCACATCAAGAAGACCTTCTCTGATACCAAACTTGATCTAGATCTTTTAACTTCAAGGATGCATTTATAATTACATATAACAAAGCATGTTAACTAGGTAAATTAAACCACATGAAAAAGAAGCAATAAAACATAAGCAATCATGAGATCAAAGACACATCGATTAGATTAAATAGTTCACCCAATGTGGGCTACGTCTCCGGGCCCTTCTCAATAGTGGGGAGGCCTTCTCTTATTAAGTAGCATCAAAGAAATCAGTTACAAGCAACTTTATAAAAATGACACTTATACCTCTAATATGGATGATGGCCTTAAAGTAGAGAGCTCAGATGGGGAAACGAATGTCACCACCGAATTCCTGGCGTGAAAACGTGAAAAATCAACTATAATCTTGCCCAATTCTGACACTGTCACCTCTAGCTCCCTAGGGGAACCTTCATTGAATCTTTATGGTGCCATTGCTCAATATTCCAACCCTTGGACCTACTCCTGGTTCTGCACCTCCTGGTTCCTACCTCTACCTATGCTTCGCTACCCCAATTGACTAAATGAGAGGTTTTTATATATGTATGGGGGGAAAAGTTAACAAGGGCATCGTTGGGCGCATTGGTTAAGGTTCTTATTTTCATGGGGGAAAGGTCTAGGTTCCAAACCCTCGCCTGGCTATTTTTGGAGTTTCATTTGAACCACAGGTTTAATATAATGTTTTTTTAGTTTTGAGGGTGCTCAAGAGGTGGGTCAACTGGAAGCCAGTCAGGTTTGAGCCCCACAACCCTCAAATTTATGACAGATGGCACGTTGAGTGTGGGGATTGGGTTCATTGGTGGACAGCCCACCCATTATTATATGTGATATATGGAAGGGTTCAGCGAGGATGGTGACCCGCTGACCCTTTTTTGGGTTTTGTTATATATAATACAATTAACCTCTGACGGGGGTGGTAACCCACCACCCCTATTATATATATATATATATATATATATATATATATATATATATATATATATATATATATATATATATATATATATTTATTTATTTATTTATTTATTTATTTATTTAACAAACTGATCATTTTTTACTTTGTCAAAAATAAGGGTCGCTGGGAACATTAACTATTCGAAAAATTCTCCCATTCTGGTGGCTAGATTCCATGCGTTGGGTCTCTGCCAATTTGTTACCTCCTTAATCCCGCCACTTGTCCAACTTTTACCAAAACTTTGACTAGCCATAACTCGACCATACGAACTCATATTTGAGTGGTGTTCACACCATTGGAATCAAGGCGACGAGCACTATGATCTAGTCCTAGTTTCCCTCCCATCTGATAAATATGATTTTTGAGCTATTTTAAAGGCAACTTGTACTTTTGGATCCTCCTAGATCAAGGGAGCTCACTAGATAGGTTTGAAGTTCTTATTTCCTTTGATTTGGTTACCTTTTGATAGATATAATCCAATGTATGAGTTAACAGAGGTGTAATAGTTCTAGGTAGAAAAAGTTAGGGTGGTAGTTGGATTTATGGCCCCTGGGGAAGTGACAAAGGAATTTTATAAAATCATCACACTACATGAGACCTATTCCTGGGAAAACAAGGTCCTCAACTGAAGATTGGTTGCATTAGGACATGCAATACAGTAAGTTGGTGGGAGATGTTGAGCCCTCAAATTGTTCCTTTTATTACTACTTTGATTAATTTATGTTATTCCTTTTTGTGACCATATCCTATTCATTATCTCATTTTGATTCAGGATTGGCATCACTTATAAAACCATTTTATTCAAGTGATAATTTATATTGTTAAGTAGTATCTGCTTAGTTTTGGGTTTCTTATGTGTTGGCTTGGAGATGTATGTTTGATTGGTTGCAGATTCTCAAAGAGTGCATGATTTTTGGTATGTTGTTACTTGTCAATACAATGATATCGTTTGTATCTTATGCTATTGGAGCTTCATAATCTAGTCTTTGACCGATGCTTAAGTGGAAAAGTGACAAAGGCCTCAACATAAGATTTGAATCCGCTATGACATCTGGAGTATATTGTAACAAATTCCTTTTTGAGTTATGAATGTAACAACATAAATTTGTAACAAACTATTGTCTCAATATGTATTGATTAACTTTGACTCTTGGTGGGCCTATTACTCATATACTTTTTATAAATTCAATCTCCTTCAAGGCTATCATGGTTGTTGAATATTTTCCAGAACAAGGGACTATGTTACAAACTATTGTACCATTTTTTATATATAAAATTCTTTCTTTCTGAAGCTTTATTTGTGTGAGTAATTTTTTCAACCCTGATTGGTGAAGGAAGGAACCCCTTCACTGATCAGGGGCTACACTTTTGTTAATATTTAGATTAATTGGATATATGTGAGTGCGTTTATATTTTTATTATATAACCATTTCCATTTACATCAGTTCATGTATGCAATTATTTTTTGGAGGAGATTGTGAACTCTTGGAATGGTGTGAGATGATATTTGTAGTATAATTGGGCTTATTCTTTATTCCTCTTGATGTTGTTTCTCAGTACTTGTAACTCAATATTAGCCTCTATTTTATTGAAGATTTGTTTCTTATCATGAATGATTGAGTTAGTATTAATAATGCACTCTTGTTACTCATAGAATGGTTGATAATCGTTGTAGTTTTTACTTGTGGAAGATTGGCTTGTCAAGATAGGACTTGAATCCTTGTATGATGATTTTGTTGTTACTTCCTCAGCGTGAAGTTTGTGGTTAATTTGGGTGTTGCATTATTTATTTCAAGTTCTTTCTTTTAATTGCTTCCTTGTGATTGGACTTGTGTGTGATTTCTTAACTACATGAACATTGAACAACCGACATTAGAAAGCATCCCTCACATGCATATACTTTGCAAACAACCTTGAAATAGTAAGACAATCCCTAGTTTAACAAAGTCAACGCAAAGTGTTATAGTTGCCTCAAGCAAGAAATTGTAGCAGTCAACACCACCTTTGACATATTCATACAAAATAATAATAATCTAATTTTAAGGTCATAGCCAAGCCGGACTCCAAATTGGTGTATGAGATCCCCTCTTTTGTGTGACAATGGAACCACCTCTATGCAATTATTTAACTGCTAAATTCTACGCAGGCATACATACTCTACCCCCCTCTAGATTTGAACATGTGACCTCTTAGAAGGAAACACATGATCTTAACCATTAGGCCCACACAAGCTTCATAATAAATGGCTAGTTGGATGTTCAGTAGATTTTGTACATTTATGTTAGGTCCCTATAATACTATTGTATTCCCTTATTATTATTTTCATTGTAGCCCCTTATTGCTATTTTTGTGCCCATGTTGTCCTCGTATTGTTATTATTGTGCCTCATAGAATCCCACTATTTTTATTGTTGTGCCCTTAAATTGTTATTGTTATGTCGGCTTTGATTATATTGTGACCCCTTACACTCTTATATATAGAAAGGAGGTCTTGTCATTTGTATCATCCAAACATTGTTCATTTTTTTAATGTAAAGGAGGTTGCCCCCTCGAAGAGGCTAATTTTGAAGTCATTGATCTATCTCTTTCTTCTATTTTGTGAGCTGGTTGCATGACAATTGGTATCAGAACTTTGGATTCTAGGGTTTTGCTGCTTCAAATAGGTCATCGTGGAATTTTTGCTATATTTTTTTCTACGAAGCTTCATAAGGTGAAATTAAAACCCATTTGATCTGAAATCGTGATGAAACACATGACCGAATTCTAGATCTTGTCTCACTATATTTCAGAGATATGAACTAAGGAAATTAGGGTTTTTGAAGGCTCCCAAATTCTATTGCAAACATCTCACCTTGGGAAAATTGTCATAAATTTCTCTCTGAGCATTGGATTCAAATTTCGTAAAACATGACAGAAAGAGGACAGACTGTAGTTTGTTGGATATCGTTTTTAGAGTCGAAGGTCAAAACAATGACACACGACACGCCATACAAGTTCGCTCTACTGAACTAGTCTATAATTAGGTCTGTTACACAAAAATATCGTCACCATGATTATTTGCAGTCAGTATGGGTCTATCATCACTTGTACTGTCCTCCTAAGCAAATCTCAGACCTCAGCTCTTCAAGTCAAGCTTTGAAAATAAGAGAAAGACATTAAAAATCAATGAAACTCTGGTTCCGCACTTTCTCTCACTGTTACCTGCGGTCTTGCACCTTCTGTTTATAAAAACTGTGGACCTGCCCGCTCTGTCCCTAAAGGTGTGGGTGCGGACCCCTGTGTAAGTCAAAAAGGCACAAGTTTATTCTAAAAAACTCACTTTGGGTTAATTCTAGATGATTCTAGAAGGAATTTTGACGTGGATTTGCCGCTCTTAGGTGGTTCATGCATCCCAAAAGAGAAGGAGCTAATCCCTTGATGAGAGGAGCTATCCCTTTGAAGGAGGGCTTTATCCCTTTGAAGGAGGACCTAGTAACCTCCCTCCATTGCACTATAAATTCAGGCATTGGGCTGGTTGCTGGAGAGGTTAGAAGCTGAATATTTTTTAGGGTAAATGCTGGTGAAATTAAGACTTCCTAGTTGAGCTTAAGAGGAGAGATCACATACCTTTTTGGCTTCATTGGGAAGTGAGTGAAACTTGTCAAAGTAGAGGAGACTTCTTGCTAGACCCTGGGAGGAGCTTGTACAACGTCAAGGCATAGGTTGTAAAGTTCTTCTTCTTTTGAATTAATACAATCAAACTCATTTTTCTCAACAAGTATCTCATGTTATTTGTTTCATGAACTCCTTGACTTTCATGTTAAATATGTTTTATGATATTAGCTTTTCAGGTGCTATTTAATTTGTTTGCTTGTTTGTGTTTGCAGATTCGCGACAAAGGAGCTCATTTGGATCGAAGGAGCGAGGGCATCCACAAACTTGCATTGGACCTAAGGTAGGCCCTAAAAAAACTTGTTTGCCTTTGTTTATTAAAGCATATTTAGAGAAAGATAGTGTCTGGTTGGTTTGCTTGTCATTAGGTCTTCTTTAGATTCTAGGAAGGTCTATCTTGTCCACAAGATCGACTTATTCCATGTGACAAAATGGCGACTCCGCTAGGGACTTGATTGTTTTGCGTGTTTTTACTTTGACCTGAGAAACTGTGTTTTTGTTTCTGTTTTTGGCTTGTTCTGTGTAAAATTGGGTAGAGTTTGTAGATCCAGGGTTATTTTTCATTTTTCATAGCTTTGGGAGAGGACCACACCCTAGCCTTTTGACACAGTGCGTACCTATCCGCACCTTTGCTTTTAGCACAGAGCGGGACCGCACCTGTGTTAACTGTGGGCTTGCGGACCCTGTCAAAATTTTGAAAAACCTAAGATTTCCTCTGTTAGTCAGCTTAGTTTTTGTTTAGAAATCGTTATCCACTGCCCAGACCTGCATATAACTTATCAGAAGCTTTCCTTAGGTTGATTTCATTAGTGTTAGGGTTTTAGGTGAAATTCCTAGGAGTTTTGCTTGTTGGGCTTGTTTTTCATTTTGGTTGTGTAGTGGCTCTGAGCTTAGAAGCTGTAGGGACTTTAGATCACCTTGGTGTCTACCAGCCTTCTTATGAGTCTGACCATTTATGAAATCTCCCCTTGTTGAGGAATCCGCTTTGAGTTTTCTCTTTACAAAACTTCGAAAAGCTTGTGTTTAAAAGTTTGGATTTTCATTTTCAAAAAGAAAACAAAATTGCTTGTTCTTGACTGATTTGTGATTCTGCATAAATTGGTCCTTAGCTTACATCTAGCTAAGTAAAACATCCTTAAAAAAGACATCTTGTAGGCTTTGACTTCAAATAGGTTTTTATAGTTTATAGATCTCAAAGTTAGTCATTTCCATAGTTTTGAGTGTTTTATAAAAAATAAAAAAATCTCTTTTGGAAAAAAGTTTGTTTTTCTAGTGGTTGAGTGCTTTGAAACGAAAAAGGGAAATTTTTGTGAAATAACTAGTTGTCTCGTTTTGAGTGCATGGGAAAGGACAAAAGCTCTTCTTTTAATTTGTTTCTTAAGAAGGATTTGTGTTTACAAAGCATTTGCATTCTCAAACTCTTTCTTAGTTTAGAAGTTCATCGAAGAGAAAAATATTGTTTAAATCATCTTAGGTGCATTTTTAGTGATTTTGAGTCGAGTCTTCATACCACGAGTTTCATCTCCGCACCTTTTGACTTAAACAAAAACCAATAAAAAATAACGCTTAAAGTAAAATTCATCTAGTAACATTTTTATTTCTAGGGCTCTGATACACCAACTTAGCTTAGGCTAGTGTCTTGGAGTAGGAGAGTAATTAACTCTCCAAGACAGTAAAAACGAACAAGTAGTTGTATCTTGTGGTAGGGAAGAAATCCAATTGTTGCATTTATGCTCTGGGAAAGCTCCTCTTAAAGGAGAAGCACGAGATCGTGTCCGAACCAGTGTGGGAATCAATCCTTCCTCATTGGGAACGATGCCAGATATTCACGTATTAAAAACGGTAAACCTCGGATTAACCATTGTCGAGGAACCTGGGGTCACTTGTTGGTAAACCTTGGATTATGTCAAGGAGCCTTCAAGGGGATTGAGCTTGCTACTCTGCCCTTGCGTGCGTATCGGATCGTAGACTGTTCCCCCAGGTATATTTGTTTCAGTTGGTAACCTTAGTGGCCATATTCTTTAGGATTCTTCCTAAGGTGACAGTGGTGGGAAGATCCCACTGTACCTGGAGCAGACGTCGGCTAGACTCACTTGGATTTTCTGGGGGGTTCTCTTCACTCGAGACGGTTAAGTCGAGGAACTTGTGCCAGTCTATTCATTAAGCAGGTTGTCGGGGTAACTGTTCCAACCGCCATTTCTGTATTGAACTCTGCGACGTTGGATTTCATCACCAACTAGTGTTTTTCAATACGGAAAGTTACTGTTTGTGTGTGTTTGATCTCCTAGATTCTTTAGGCGTGTGATTCAAATTTGTTTGGTTCTTTAGAGGCTTTAGGTGGTTTTCATTGAGATTTTACTTTGTTTGCGTGTGAAGTAGTTAAAAGTTTTTAACCGTGGCTGAATTACCGAGGAAGTCCCGTAGACTTCGGGGCCAACCTCCTGAGTTTTCACCGAGCCAGCTTGAAGGCTTGAAAGTCCTCGTAACTCCTAGAGACAATAGAGTTGGGTCACCTGAAGAAGGAGAATCTTCTTTGATAGTACATCCTGATTTTCAAGCGTTAGTAGCAGATTATAATCCACAGTCAGTGTCTGTTTCTGAAGTTACTGGTAGATTTTCATCTACTAGTGATATAGGTGAGGAACCTGAAATATCTAAGCCTGAAAGTGAATTTGCTACTACTCCGACATCGGGTTTTGCTTCTCCAGCTTCTAGTGGTCCTGGTTCACCTAGGGTAGAAAGAGTAATCACCCAAGATCTTCCTTCTGGACTTATTGCTATTGAAGAACTTGCTACTCCAGAAGAAGAAGCAAGCATCCCTATCCCTAAAAATCAACTTGTTATTGAACTAAGGGAGCGTGAATCAATTTTTTACAGTCCACCTAGGAGCAGTACTTGGTATCTTTCTTTGACTAATTTCTTAGAAAACCCAAGGTTAAGTTTTTCACCACCTCGCGTTCCTTATCACCCAACACCTAGAGGTTATTATCCTCTGTTAAATATGTCAAGGCAGTCATCCATGTTTACTCAATCGGCCGAATCCTTATTGTACGGCGGTCCTTCTGTTCCCTCTGGGTATCAGTCACTTTCTGGTACTTTTTTGGGAGCATCTCCTCAACCCATTGAGCAAGGGTTATTAACTGGAAGAAATGGTACTAAGCCGTTGAGCGTAGAAGACATTCTCATGATGTCAGGTTCTATTCCCAATCCTCAACCTCAAGGTGGCTAGTTACCGCCTGGGGGGCAGCCTCAATTATCGCCTGGGGGGCAACCTCAAGGTACCCAATTTGCATCTGGGGGGCAACCTCAAGGACAATACATACCTACGGGACAGTATGTTCCTCAAGGTCAACCCCAGACTCAATATGTACCCCAAGGTCAACCCCAGTATCAATTTATACCTCAAGGTCATCCCCAATATCAGTACGTGCCTCAAGGGTATCAACCCCAAGGTCAGTACTCGAACCAAGGTTTCCAACCACCCTCTGGTCAAACGTATGTTCAAGGAAAGGGAAATGTACCTTTAAATTATCAATCCTAACCTCAACCCGGTTATGGTCCTCAATATTCTCAACCTGTTATGGGTCCGTACCCCGGAATGAATATAGTGTGGGATCCATCGCAAACTCAACATGTGTTGCAGCCAAATGTACAGTTGTCATCTCAAACTGGACAACCCTTAGTTTCTGGTACACCCCAACAACCAGTCCAGTCTAACATTCAAACTTTTGTACCTTCGGTAGTTTCTCAGCCTGGGCCTAGTAAGCCTCGTACTCCGCCTCAAACGACTGCTACAACTGTCGCAACATCTGTTCAATCTGCCCAACCTACTTCTAGAGTATCGACAGCTTCGGTTTCTATTATTCCTGTATCTACTCCTCATACATCTTTACCACCGTCTGGATCTACGATTCAAACTTCGGTTCAGATGCCTGTAGGACAACCTGGTTCAAGTACGGTTGTCATAAGTCAACCACAATTTACTTATCAACCGTACTAGGGACAGTACCAATTCGGTCCTGCTATGCAGCAGCCAGTCTATCAGTATCAACCGTACCCTAGGTACACTTATCAACAACCTCAACAACCCCAGTACGATCTGGTTAATCCTAGTTTTCCGGGAGGATACAATATCCCAAATGCAATTCCTATTCCTAGTTATCCTGGATATCCTCCTCCTGGGGCTGGTCTCATGACCCAGAGTTTTAGGGACCCTAATCATCATTTACCGTTTATCGCAACTTTGGACTTACTTGACTTATCGCGCCTAACGAACAATCCCATTAATTATCTTCCGTTTTGGCCGCCAATGCCGAATAAGTTGCCTAGTGACATTCCTAAGTTCGAAGGTAAATCAGGAGAGGACCCGTCGAACCATGTGATGACTTACCACCTCTGGTGTGCGTCTAACTCCATTACAGATGATTCAATCCGTCTTAGACTTTTCCAACGCACTCTAATTTGTCTCGCGGCCAAGTGGTATAATGAGTTACTGCGAGGCACTTTTTATAATTTTAGTCAGTTAGCTACCTCGTTTTTAACTCATTTTCAATTGCCAGTCCGATATGACAATGGCACGGAATTGTTAACTTCGTTAAAACAATCGACATCCACTTACATTTCAGATCATATTCATGAGTGGAGACGTCGACAGTGTTTAGTGAAGGTTTTTATTCCAGATCAGATCTTGGCCGAGTGGTTTGTAAAATCTTTGTTGCCAAAGATCACTGAAGATGTAGCTAAAGCCGGAGTTGTTACTGAGGAGCAAGTAATTTCTCAAGCACAGTACCTTGACTTGGTCTATACTCAGTCAAGTATGTTACACGAGAAAATCCTCGATCTTCCCAAGCAAAATCAAATCACTGCAGCTCCTTCGGGATCTCATGCCGTCGATGGTATGATCGGTACGGTTAACACTAAAAGTAAGAAGAAGTCTTCCAAGAATTCTTCTCCTATCATAACCTTGCCTGATTCCCCAACAGGAGATTCTTCTGCAGAAATTTCCGCCGATATTCACATTGTAGAGTCATCTACAGCGAAATCAAAATCCCGTGGGAAGAAGAAAGGAAAGAAGAAGAATAAAACGGACAAAAATTCAAAGGAGAAACCTGAAAAATTGGAATCCAATGATGAAAATCGCAAACATCGTTATCCTTGTCTCATTTGTGACGATGAACATTTTACAAGAGACTGCCCTCATCGTGCAAAGGTTGCGAAGATTGTCAAAGGTTCCCAAACTCCTGCTGTTTTGAAGGATCCTTTTCTAGCTCAAGACAGTAAGATGATAGGTTCTTCCTCAAGTGCCAATGAAGAACCCATACTGATGATGTCCCATGTTAGGATTGCGACTCGATCGCAAGATTATGGTAGTAAAAGTCTTGTTGATGGTAAAGAAGCAGAATCTTCTCATTCTAATCCATCAACCTCAGCTCCCGGTTCCGATCCACTACAAATCGAGAAACCTAATCCAAACTTGGTAATCAAACCGCCCGCCAAGGATATACTTCGAAAGTCAGCTTTCAATCCACATGCGAGAGCGGCTCAGAACTATAACATTGTTGAGGATTTAGCTGTTTCACCCTCAGCAATGTCGGCTTTGGAGATGCTGCAATCTTGCCCAGCACAGCGTAAATTACTTTTGTCGGCTATAGGAGCTGTTGACATTCAGGACTCGAACCTAATAATTTTCGATCTAGAAAACAGTACACCGCGTTTGCCTCACCAAATGGCTTTCCAGATCCCAGTGATAGTCAAAAACAGGCCTATTCATCAGACTGTGATTGATGAGAGAGCCTCAATGTGTATTATGTCGATACAGTGTTGGAGATCGCTTGGTTCTCCTTCGCTAAATCAATCCCCGACGATTCTAAAGGCCTTTGATGGCTGTGGGTTTCATCCTTTTGGCATTCTATAGGATTTTTCTATAGGGGTTGAAGGAAAAACCGTTAACCTAGATGTGGAGGTGGTTGATGCCCCTCTAGATTACAACCTTCTCTTGGGTCGAAGTTGGTCTTACGCTATGACAGCGGTCGTTTCATCGGTCTTTCGGCTTATAAAGTTTCCTCATAATGTAAAGATCATAACAATAGACTAGCTGGCTTACTTTTCATCTGACCCAGCCTCTTCTGAAAGTATTCAGCATGTCGGTAAAATGACTATCCCATATAAGGATGTTGGAGTAGGACTAGTTAAAGATGCCGGTTTACTGGGAACTTTTCCTTTTCCTCCGATCAACACATCGTCTTCATTTGCAACAATTCATATGATTACATCAGACACCATTGTTTATGATGATCCTTGGATCATTCCTTCTGAATCTGAGATAGACTCATTTGGTAATGTCATGCCTTTGAGTCCATATGAAATTGCGTATGAGGCCATGCAATCGTTTACCGACCCATTTTCAACCGAAAATGACTTCATGAATGTGGTCTGTGAGGAATCACTTTTCACATCAAGCTCGGATTTAATCACGTTTTCTGAACTTGTTCACTCTGATGAGAAAATTCGTGAAATCCTATGTGTAGATGATTTACCATGGGAAGATCTCCATCACAGATCTTCGTTTTTACCCGAGAATGATCGTTTTGAAAATGATTTCTCATCAATTTTTACGACTGAATATGTCAAGGAACCTCAGAATCCAATGAAACATCCCGATTCAGAGTTAAATTTGGGAAACATCTCTCGAACTTTTCCTATTGACATTTCGGTTAAGCCTGGAATTGTTGAGAACATTCATATAGGTGCCACGTGTACAAATGACGAAATTCAAATATATAAGGCCTTATTTCAAGAATTTCGAGACGTGTTTGCATGGTCCTATGAGGAAATGCCAGGAATTGATCCCGCGATTGTTGTTCATGAGATCAAGACTTACCCGGACGCTAAACCCGTCGGGCAACGTTTGCGTCAGATTCACCCAAGAAAAGCTGCTGCAATTAAAGCAGAAGTTGAAAAATTACTCAAAGCAGGTTTCATTTATCTGATCCCATTAACGGATTGGGTATCGAATATTGTTCCGGTTAATAAAAAGCAGGGAGCAATAAGAATATGCATCGATTATAGGGACATTAATCGAGCCTGTCCAAAGGACAATTACCCAACTCCCTATATCGATCAAATCATTGATGATTGTGCCGACAGCGAAATATTCTCTTTCATGGATGGTTTTTCCGGATACAATCAAATCAATATTCTACCTGCTGATCAACCAAAAACAGCTTTCATTTGTCCATGGGGGACATTTTCTTATTGCAAGTTACCTTTTGGGCTCAAGAATGCCGGAGCAACTTTTCAAAGGGCCATGTCTTATGCGTTTCATGACATCAAGCACATTGTGCAACCTTATCTCGATGACTTGCCTGCTCATTCATTACATCGAGTTGATCACCTCGTCCATTTACGAGCAATCTTTATGAGGTGTAGGCATTATCAGATTCGGTTGAATCCACACAAATGTGTCTTCTGTATAGAAACGGTTCGATTGCTGGGGTTTGTAGTTTCAAAATCCGGCATTCGCGTCGATCCCTCGAAGGACGAATCTATCATCAAATTGCCTCCTTCTTCGAGTCTTCGCCAACTCCAAAGTTTGCAAGGGAAAGCAAACTTTTTACGACGATTTATTCCTAACTACGCCGAGGTTACAAAGGGTTTTACCCGGTTGTTGAAACAGAATACTCCATTCTATTGGGACGAGATAGCTCAGAAATCTCTTGATGCACTCAAACACGCGTTGACCCATGCACCGTTACTGCATCCTCCCAACTACAACCAAGATTACTTCTTGTATCTCGCCGCCTCTCATTCCACCATTGGAATGGTCTTAGTCCAGGAAGATGAATTCGGAACTGAGAATGTAATATATTACCTTAGTTGAACTTTAAATCCAACTGACCTAAAATACTCACATGTGGAGAAATTGGCATTGGCAGTTGTTCAAGCTGTCCAACGTTTTCATCACTACATTTTACTACGTAAAACTACCGTAATTTCGGATTGCAACCCTATGATCTACATTTTGACCAAGAAATTGTTAGGGGGCAAGTACTCTAAATGGATTTTTATCCTACAAGAGTTCGACTTGGAATTTGAGAAATCTAAGTCTAAGAAATCTTTAGTCTTTGCGGAGTTAATGTGTGATTTCCCGCGTACTGATACGGAAACTGTGGCGGAGGAGCCCATTGCGGACGAATCCTTGTTTCTAATCAGTACTTTAGATTCGTGGTATGGGGATATCATCGTTTATCTCCAGACCCAATCCTTTCGCCCAGAAATTTCAAGGTCAGAACGTCGGAAAATTCGATTCCAGTCCCAACAATATAGGATTATTGGAGATACTCTTTATCGCCGTGGGGTGGACTCTGTTTTTCGACGTTGCATAACTCACGAGGAAGCTGAAAGGGTTCTAAATGACTGTCACTCTGGAGCGTGTGGCGGTCATATGTCTGGGTATGCCACAGCCCAAAAGATATTGCGCGCTGGCTACTTCTGGCCGTCATTGTTTAAAGATTGTATTACTGCGGTCCGAAAATGCCACAACTGCCAAATTTTTTATCGTAAGATGCGCGCCGGGGGGCATGCGTATATCATCCTCACTCGGCCGGGGGGCATGCGTATATCATCCTTGCGGTAGATTATTTTACCAAGTGGGCTGAGGCGATGCCTACATTTGAGGCAGACGGCAAGACAGCTGCAATTTTCGTGTTCAATCATATAATTGCTAGGTTTGGTGTCCCGCAAGCAATAATCACTGATCATGGGCGTCATTTTCGAAACATTATGATGATCGAACTTATAGGCCAGCTTGGTTTGCGTCACGATAGTTCAACCCCTTATTATCCACAAGCTAATGGTTTGGTTGAATCCATCAACAAAGTTTTAGTCATCATGATCCAACGAATAATTGGGATTCATCAGTCGAATTGGCATAACATGCTATTTTCAGCGCTTTGGGCGTACCGAACTTCAGTAAAAACATCAACAGGGTTCACTCCTTTCCAACTAGTCTATGGTTTGGAAGCTGTGTTACCCATTGAATGCGAAATCCCGTCACTGCAAATGGCCATCGAGTTACTTCCAGCCACTTCCGAAGAGGAAAAGCATTTGTTATACTTGGCTCAATTAGATGAGAATCGATGTGATGCTGCATTGGCGATCGAGACTCACGCAAAACGTATGAAAGCTCAGTATGATCGAAATGTGACCCCTCAAAATTTTTCGGAAGGAGATCTTGTCTTAGTTTACGATCAAGCTAATGATAAATTAGGCGCTCGAAAATTCGTTCCTATGTGGCATGGTCCCTATGTTTTCAAGCGAAAGCTAGCAAAAGGGGCCTATGAATTGGTAGACTTTGATGGGGACTCTTTGGGTAAACCCAGAAATGGTCTTTACTTGAAGAGGTATTATGCTTGAAGAATGGGTATGGAGATTTTTAGTTAGGATAGTTTTTCTTTCTAGCTGGTGTGTTTTAGTTTAAACAGTGTGCTTAGCTTAGAGAGTGTTTTTTCGTCATTATTCCTGCTTATCTTGGTTTTACTCTTGATATTGCAGATGTCGATGCCTCTCCAAACATATATTGGTTTTGCTGATGGTGCTTGTCGTAATACACGGAACATTTCTTCTGCAGCTTGGGTTATCTATTCGCCCTCTGACGAGTTAGTATCTATGCATGGGGTAAGCCTCGGTCAAACAACGAACAACATTGTCGAGTATAGTGCAGTGATTGAGTTATTATCTGAATCTATTTCATTTGGGATTCGAAGTTTGATAGTGAGGTTAGATTCTGAACTCGTTGTATTATAGCTTAATAGAGTGTATGCCATTAGAAATCCAGTGTTATTAAGATTATTTTTGAGAGTGCGTCTCTTGGAACGTGAATTTGATTATATTGAATATCAGCATATTCCAAGATCTTTAAATACATTAGCAGATGCAATTGCTTCTCGAATGTTAAATAGACATTTGCAATAATCATACATGTAAATATAAAACCATTCCGTAACATGATTTACAAGGTAAGCCGGTAATAGTGATATATATATAGGAGTGTGTCAAAAAATATATCGTCCTCGATCATAGGTTGAAAAACACCTTATGATCGGCAAAAATGATAAGTACAAAAAACAAAAATGTCATATGTGCCCACAATAGGCGATCATCCTATCACTGGTGATGATCTCGATAAGAAACCACTGCACGAGCCACCTTGCAAAGGAACCTCGTAAAAGGTCCTGGGACCCCAATCACATAGCGCTGAAGTCGACGAGGAATGTCATCTATAGTGGTCTCTGGAATATCTCCTGTCAAGCGCTCCAGATGACCCTCCAACTCAGCCAAAACCTCTGCTGATTCGTCCTGTGGGGCTAGCGCGGCGGCAACTGGTTGTTTCCTCTCATAAGGCCGGAGAGCGGCTGGTCGCTGTGGACCCACATCTGCATTTGAAACTTTTGCTATCAGTTTTGAGACGATGGAAAATTAATAAAAAAGATTAAAATAGGAAAAATGTTGAAAATGATTTTACCTAAGTCATCCCACTGCTCTCCTGGTGGAAGAGCCATGTCTGGGTCACCACGAAAATCTACCCCAGCGTAAGGGAAGTCCTGAATAGAAAATACCTGGTTTCCAACCATTGGAAATACTCAAGTTTGAATCGAGCAACCTCTGTCCTCTCGTCTGGGTGATGGGCCCTAACTGTGACCCATCGCATCAGTTTGGGCTCTCGAGGAAGCCCAGCTCCAACAGTAAGGTGCTGTGGGATCAACATGGGAACCCTCTCCAGACCAAAACTCACAACCAAAGCCCCATAACCAAAGGTCTTTAGTTGTCCGTTCTTGGCCCTGGTCAGTTGCCCTTTCACATTGGCCAACACAGCATCGCACCAGTTGAAGATGGTGCCTCGAAAGCAATCAACTGCCATACGCATCTAGGATCCGGTGGCAATATGTAATGCGGCACTCCCGCAAAGTCTGGTGACAGTGAATGCAATCACCATGAGTTCAGGACGAGATATGGTCTTTATGTCTATCCCTTTGTCTCTAGCCTGGCTGTTTCAAAACTCTAGCCAGAGGCTATCGACAGACTGGCCACCTGGCCTAGCCCCAAACAGAGTCAAGTCTTCGCCTCTCTTAGGCAAACTAGTCAAGAAATATATGTCTGCCAGCTCGATTTCGAGCTGGTGGCCACCAATGAAGAAGCACTGGTCCTGTATGCTCCATCTGTCAACCAGCCACTGTAAGAAATCCACCTGAGCCCTCATGCCAGGAATGGCCCAGAATTTGTACAAGCCGCACGCCCTCAAAGCATCAAGTGAGGGTGGATGGTTCCATGCGGCAGCATCCACGTCCTCATGCTCTCGTTCACGCCAATTTAGCATGATGTACTCTCTGCATCAAGTATAAAGATAAATTAAAATGCTAAAAATTATTTTGTTTGGTCCAATTTTGAGAATTTTTGGGTTAAAAACCCTTGCGGCGGGAACCACACCCTCCAGGTTAGACACAGTGCGTGGGACCACACCTTGTCTACATGGAAGGTGCGGGCCCCTGACTTTTTCCCAATGGAGAAAAAGTCGAGGTCCGCAGGCCAGCAGTGGTACACCTGCGGGCCCCCGCACGCGGGTTTTAAGCCTAAGAACCCTCCAAAAAATGAAATGAATGACTAAAACAAAAAATGAAATGGTTAAAAATGAAGAGTAGGATGATGTGGATTACCTGGAGAAGATGGCGTTCAATTCTGACGGTTGGATTTTCCGCAATCTTCACAGGAAGTTTTCTGAACAAAAGCACTATTTTCTCACCAAAAACTCAAACGGTAAAAATGAATTGACAAAGGCCCTTTTATAAGTTTTTTGAGTAAATAAATTGCAAATTTGTTTATGTTTCACTTTGAAAAGGTATTTTTGCGACATTTTTATCCATTTCAAACAGGTATGAGTAATGTTTGCGTTTTGTTCAGGATAACGGATTATTCAGGCGAAATCTATCATTTTCAACGAAAAAACATTTAGAGTCACCTTTAAGCTCTTTTCTGACTCCTGAAACATGAAAAGATTGCCGAGTTTTTCTTTTAAACTCGTTAAAACGGAATTAAAAGACGGTCCACTTACAGCTCTTTTCTGACCGTAAAAACATGAAAAGATTGCCGGATTTTTGTCGTTTCAAATTCGATATTGGTTATAAAACGACGTGTCGTTGATCGCTTTTTTACTTTTTCGGGTCAAAGGCACTAATGACGAAAAGTACTCCTTGGTCGTAAAAGATCAAGCGGTTCTCTCAAGTATTATTTTATACTTTTTCGAGCTTGGGAGACACAAATTTACGAAAAAGGTCAACCCTGGAGTTTTCTTAAGTTTTTTCAGACTCTCTAAAATTGAAAAACGCCGAGTTTCTCCTATACTGGACTCGTTAAAATTTCACAGTAAAGGACCTGTTCAATTACAAACAGGAATGAACCACTCCTTCTTAGGGTTTGAATTTAAACTAAGTTGGACTCATCCGAAGGATGAGCTTATAATCAAGCAAATGTTATCCTCCTCAAGCTTGTCAAAAATAAAGAGGTACTTGCCAGAAATGGTGGGGGAAAAGAGAGAAAAATGAGCCTGTTTGTCATACTTTGTAACCACTCTTGAACACGACACTTTTATTCACCTGGGTTGGGAAATCCTTTGCCTAACAGTTGATCAAACCACATTGAAAGTCTTCAGCCGGTTTCTGGGTATTAACTTTTGGTCAATTGTCACCAAGCCATCTGTCTTGTCGTTATGTGTTCAAGAGGTCACTGCCAATAAGCCATTCATCTGCAAAATATATGTCATTCATCTTGACCATCCCTGAGTCAGTCCTTGCAACTAAATTTCTTCAACTTGATCTATGATTTCGTGTTGTGGGCTTGCCTGCGACGGATCGCTTTCTATCGACTTCAGCTCATTATCTAGAAAGATGATCTAGAAATTGTCAGTACCTTGAGATCTGCATGCCTCAATGGCAGGTTTCTCGCCTTTGACAACAGGTTGCATCATTGACCTTCGATCAAAGGATTCCGTGACATGTTCGACATCAACACATTTATTCGCATCTCATGGATTGTACTGGGTACTTTGAGAGCCATTGACATCACTGGTGGTTTCTTTCACACTTGTTAACAGTTTACATCATTGACAGGTAATCAAGTGGTTTCTACCATGTTTGACATCAACACATTCATTTGCATGGATAGAATACTGTTTCGGGAAGTAGAAATGAAGACCCTGGATCTAGTTTCCACAATCCAGGCTGCGAGGAATTTTGTATTCATTATATAATGGACTATTCATAAACAGATGGTTGTGTCCATATTGTGTCCACATGAGTCTATACTTGTGATGTTTTACAAGATCATTCCTATATCAGAGCAGTAGTTAGTTTTCTAAGTTAGTTTTGATCTGAGTATGGGAATGCCTACCTCAGCAATGATATGATCTCATATATATATCTTGGATTGAATGTTTTTACACGTTCCAACCGGGCTCTCCACAAGATGATCCTCGAAATGATAAAGTACTTCACTCTTCCTAAATGATAAATGAAATCCTCATCTACTACAGACTTCGCACTTTAGGGGGAAATCTGTTACACAAAATATCGTCACCATGATTATTTGCAGTCAGTATGGGTCTATCATCACTTGTACTGTCCTCCTAAGCAAATCTTAGACCTCAGCTCTTCAAGTCAAGCTTTGAAAATAAGAGAAAGACATTAAAAATCAATGAAACTCTGGTTCCGCACTTTCTCTCACTGTTACCTGCGGTCCTGCACCTTCTGTTTATAAAAACTGCGGACCTGCCCGCTCTGTCCCTAAAGGTGTGGGTGCGGACCCCTGTGAAAGTCAAAAAGGCGCAAGTTTATTCTAAAAAACTCACTTTGGGTTAATTCTAGATGATTCTAGAAGGAATTTTGACGTGGATTTGCCGCTCTTAGGTGGTTCATGCATCCCAAAAGAGAAGGAGCTAATCCCTTGATGAGAGGAGCTATCCCTTTGAAGGAGGGCTTTATCCCTTTGAAGGAGGAACTAGTAACCTCCCTCCATTGCACTATAAATTCAGGCATTGGGCTGGTTGCTAGAGAGGTTAGAATCTGAATATATTTTAGGGTAAATGCTGGTGAAATTAAGACTTCCTAGTTGAGCTTAAGAGGAGAGATCACATACCTTTTTGGCTTCATTAGGAAGTGAGTGAAACTTGTCAAAGCAGAGGAGACTTCTTGCTGGACCCTGGGAGGAGCTTGTACAGCGTCAAGGCACAGGTTGTAAATTTCTTCTTCTTTTGAATTAATACAATCAAACTCATTTTTCTCAACAAGTATCTCATGTTATTTGTTTCATGAACTTCTTGACTTTCATATTAAATATGTTTTATGATATTGGCTTTTCAGGTGCTATTTAATTTGTTTGCTTGTTTGTGTTTGCAGATTCGCGACAAAGGAGCTCATTTGGATCGAAGGAGCGAGGGCATCCACAAACTTGCATTGGACCTAAGGTAGGCCCTAAAAACACTTGTTTGCCTTTGTTTATTAAAGCATATTTAGAGAAAGATAGTGTCTGGTTGGTTTTCTTGTCATTAGGTCTTCTTTAGATTCTAGGAAGGTTTATCTTGTCCGCAAGATCGACTTATTCCGTGTGACAAGGTCATCGCGGGATATTAGACATAACTAGTTCTTGAAGAATCCAATCGCGATAATACTTGTGGAATTGGAAAGAGGACTCTGAGGGATATCACCTGCCACAATTTCAGAACTTGGGTATCCTAAATTAAGAGTTACAGCCATTTCAAGATTAAGCACATACAAAGCGGAAAAAACAAAAAAAAGGTGTGTAGTTTTTTTTAAAATTTTGCATAAGCTTTGTTTGAGAAAGTAGTTTGAAGTGATTCAAAGGGAATTGTGAAGCATAATTATCATTCATTGATGACCCAAAGAAAGAAAATGGAAACACCTAGTAAGCAACCTGAAATCTCTACTATGACACATGAACAAGAGGAGGAAATGCAACATGATATATCAAAATTACAAGACCAAGTGCAACAAATTTCGCTCTCACAAAAAGTAATTGAAGCTAAGATGGATGATTTAAAGAATGGAATTGAAGCTGAAATGGATGGAATGGAAGCTAAGATGGATGGTATAGAAGCAAAATGTAAAGGCAACATGGAAGATTTGAAGATAGATTTGACAAAGTTGCTACAATAAATGCTTACTAATGGCGAAAGGGTAGTAAAGGAAACTCATGATGAGAACAAAAGAAATGTTAGTCATGATTTCATAGAATCTAATGTTGGATTGAAGACCCACCATGTTCCAAAGATTGATACGAGGAAGTTTGATGGCAAGGATTCGTAACATGGATACTACAGATGGAGCAATATTTCGATCTCCATAATGTGCAAAACACACAAAAGGTATGCATTGAAACTTTATATTTGGAACCCAATCAGTTTGTATGGTATCAATGGCTTTGCTCTCATAAACAAATTTTCACTTGGAAAATTTTTATGGAAGAAATGATAGCACATTATGAGGATACAAAAAAAGAAACATTTTTTTTCGCCAATTGATAAATCTCAAACAAAAGGGTTCAATGGTGGAGCACATTGAGGACTTCCAAAAATTGAATATAAGGGTAAAAAAATATTCCAAATGAGCATAGAATTGATGTGTTCATAGGGACTTTAAAGGATAACATCCAACATGAGGTTTTTCTTTTAGAACCTGATTCATTGGAGAAGGCATCCAGGTTGGAAAAAAAATTGAAAGCAAAATTATGGCAACAAGGAAGCCTACCACTCACTACTATAAAAATGGAAGTGTTTTTGCTCCTAGCCTTCCACAACCTACAAGTTTGACACCACAACAATTGGAAGAAAAAAGAGAAAAATGGATTTGTTACAGTTGTGATAGAAAATACACTAAAGGTCATAAGTGTGCTGAGAAGAAATTGTTTTACATAGATTGTGAAGAGGAGGAAGAAAAGGAACAAGAAACATCAAAAGAAGAGGATACACACCAGGAACAAAATCTAGATAAAGAAGAAATGAATCTGACCATATCTTGTAATGCATTGGCTGGAATTACCACTCCTAAAACTATCAAGATAAAAGGACATATCAAGAAGAAAAAGGTAATCGTGTTGATTGATTCGGGAAGTACCCATAATTTTATTCATTGTAAGATAGCCAAGGAATTGAATTGCTTCCTATATCTAGCATTAGAGTGTCAAGTGATGGTTGCAAATGGAGGAACCATAAATTGCTCTAGAAAGTGCCATAATATGAAGCTATCCATGGGAGAATATGTGTTGAATAGTCCAATGCTTTCCATTCCAATGGGTGGTGCTGATGTTGTAGTAGGAGTCTAATGGCTACAATCTTTGGGTACGATAGCTTTTAATTTTCAAGAACTTTTCTTGAAATTTTTTTCGGAAGGAAAGGAAATTGAATTAAGGGGTATCTCAAGGAAACCGGGAAAGATAATCATCTCTAATGGCATGAAAAATCTTCTAAATAAAGAACAACAAGGTGTAATTGCACAATTATGTTCGCTAGAGGTTCCCACATCGAAATCATCTATTTCTCCAGATCTCCAAAAAGTCTTGGACAATCATTCCAAGGTATTTGAGACTCCCAAAGGCCTCCCAACTATTTGTTATCATGATCATGTTATTCATTTCATTCCATGAAGTGTTCCTCCAAACATCAGGCCTTACAGATATCCCTATGCCCAAAAGAGTGAAATTGAATGTATGGTTGCAGAAATGCTAGAGGCTAGTATAATTCAACCTAGTCAAATTTATTTCTCTGCTCTGCACAAGAAGGATGGATCATGGCGCATGTGTCTGGATTATAGGGAGCTCAACAAGATCACTATTAAAGATAAATTTCCCATTCCTGCCATTGATGAATTATTGGATGAAATGCATGGAGAAATTTGCTTCACCAAGTTGGACCTTCATTTAGGATATCATCAAATAAGAATGAAAATTGAAGACATTCTGAAAACAACATTTAGAACTCATGAGGGTCATTATGAATTTTTGGTCATGCCTTTTGGCCTTACCAATGTAACTTCTACATTTCAAGGTTTGATGAATTCCATTTTCAAACCCTTAGAAAGTTTGTGTTAGTATTTTTTGATGATATACTAATCTACAACAAGTCTTGGAAGGACCATGTTCAACATGTTTACAGAGTGCTCAAACTATTGGAGGAGAAACAATTATATGAAAAAACCTCCAAATGTTTCTTTGGAGTATAAGAGGTGGAATATTTGGGTCATATTGTATCTCATTAAGATGTTAAGGTAGACCCTAGAAAAATTAAATCCATTAAGGAATGGAAAATCCCCACATTCATAAAGCATATGCAAGCATTTCTCAGGTTGACAAGGTATTATCACAAGTTTGTTAAGAATTATGGGCGAATAGCAGCACCTCTAACAACATTACTGAAGAAAGATGCATTTTCTTGGACTCCAGAAGCTATGAAGGTCTTTGAACATCTTAAAGAGACAATGTGACAATTACTGGTCTTAGCTACGCCATACTTCACAAAAACTTTTATGTTGGAATGTGATGCCCCAGGAAATGGAATTGGTTTTGTTTTAATGCAAGAAGAAATACCCATTGCTTTCGAAAGTCATCCAATCAAAGGAAATTATTTACACAAATCTATTTATGAGAAGGAAATGTTGGCAATACTACATGCACTTAAGAAATGGTGACCTTACCTAATGGGAAGACACTTAAAGACAAAAACATATCATGATAGTCTTACATACTTTTTAGAACAAAGATTATCTTCATAAGAGCATAAAACATGGGTCGCAAAGATGTTGGGTTATGACTTTCAAATCATCTACAAAAAAGGGAAGCAAAATGTTGCTGCAAATACACTCTCAAGAAAGGATGAGGATGTAGAAGCATTTCTTTTTTCTATTTCTATTATCCAACCAGATTGGATAAACGAAGCAAGGGATGAATGGAAGAATGACGAAGAAGTGTTGGCACTCATTCAAAAGCTGCAGCAAGCTCCCAGTACATATGATACATTTAGTTGGAAAAATGATTCGCTATGGTCCAAATATCACTTATACCTTTGTAAGAATTCCCAACTCAAACAAAAGATTCTTTTGGAATTGCACACCTCTCCCTTAGGAAGGCATTCAGGAATTTTAAAAACTTACCACAGGGTTAAGAATAATATTTTTTGCGATGACCTTAAATCTAATATTCAAAATTTTGTGGCAGAATGTTTGGTTTGCCAACAAAATAAAGTTGTGACAATTAATACCCTATGTCTATTACAACCTTTATCCATTCCAAGTCAACGTTGGGAGGAGGTTTCAATGGATTTTATCACAGGTTTACCCAAGTCCAAAGGAAAGAGTGTCATCATGGTGGTAGTTGATAGACTTACCAAGTATGCACACTTTTGTGCATTATCTCATCCATTTAAAGCCAGTACAATTGCTACTAAATTTATGGAAACAATGCAAAAGCTACATGGAAACCCAAAGATTATTATAAGTGACAGAGATCCTATTTTCACTGGAAATTTTTGGATAGAGTTATTTTCTTGTCTAGGTACTCAGTTAGCTCATAGCTCATTTTATCATCCTCAATATGATGGGAAAATTGAGATAGTGAACAAATGTTTGGAAGGATATCTTCATTGCTTTGTATATGATAAATAGACATAATGGGTCAAATGGTTTCCTCTGGTTGAATGGTGGTATAACACTTCCTTCCATACTACAGCAAAAATGACCCCATTTATGGCACTTTATGGATATCATCCACCATCCATCACATCATATTTAAGAGAAAATTATAAGTTTCAAGCAGTGGAAGATCACATCGAGCATCAAAAACAAGTTATCCAATAAAGGATAACCTCACTTTGGCGTAGAATAGAATGAAACAACAAGCATATCAACATCACAGCGAAAGAAGTTTTGATGTAGGTGACTAGGTATTTCTATGACTATAACCATACAAACAAATGTCTCTCAAGCAAGCTAAGAAGGATAATAAATTATAATCAAAGTATTATGGTTCATACAAGGCGTTGCAAAAGATTGGTACTATGGCATACAAATTGGAACTTCCTGCATCTTCCCGAGTACACCTAGTTTTCCATGTTTCATGCTTAAAGAAGGTTATAGGTGACAATCTCCTAGTTCAAACAATATTGCCAAAACTTGATGAGAAAGGAAAAATTACATTGGAAGTTGAAGCAGTCATAGAAACAAGAACTCGACAACTAGGAAATCGATCAATTTCAGAGAATCTCATCAAGTGGAAGAACTTACCCGTTGAAGATTCCACATGGGAGGATGAGAATTTTGTACAGAAACATCCATAACTACTCAAGCGTTAAGGACACACTTTTTTGAAGGAGAGGGGCATGTTAGGTCCCTATAATACTAGTGTATTCCCTTATTATTATTGTCATTGTAGCCCCCTATTGTTATTGTTGTGCCCATGTTGTCCCTATATTGTTATTATTGTGCCCCATAGAAGACCACTATTGTTATTGTTGTGCCCTTACATTATTATTGTTATGTTAGCTCTGATTATATTGTGACCCCTTAGAATCCTATATATAGAAAGGAGGTCTTGTCATTTGTATCATCTAAGAATTGTTCATTTGTGTAATGTAAACGAGGTTGCCCCCTCGAAGAGACTACTTTTGAAGTCGTTGATCTATCTCTTCCTTCTATTTTATGAGTTGGTTGCATAACATTTTAGCTATTGTTGACATCAAACCCTTTGTTGTCTTTTCTTTTGAAATGTTGAAAGCCACCAATGTTGCTAGTCACACTCATATTGTTCCTAGTGCATTTCTATCAAGAATATCACATTCTTCATCTCTCATATTCACTAGCTTCTTTGCTATTCTATCGAATGATAGAAAAATATTTTTCTTATATAGACAATCTTCCATAGCTAGTATTTTTGGTTGTTAAAATTCTCAGCCCTAAAACCTTCTTCCACCATTACTCCCACTCGAACCAGGAATCCTCCTTTATATGAGTTTTCTTAGCCAAATGAACCTTCGACTCTAAGAACAGTTGTTATGAATACAATAACATAGCAATAAAAATAAAAATGAATATGGAAATAAAATATAATAACGCAAAGGAGACACCAATATATGTGGTTTACCTTATTTGGGCTACATCCATGAAGATATATTCGGTCCTTTCTTTCATTTCATCCAACAAAATGAGGGATTACAACCATAACACATTCGATGCAACCTCCTCGTCTCTCTCTCTCTCAATTACAATGTCATCTCAACAATACATAGTCACAATACAATTCTCTCATAAAAAATAGGGTTTCCTTCTAAGGAAAAAACCTTAACATAACATATATCGTTAGATCTGTGACCAAATCATGAATTATCCAAATTGACTATGAAATTATAATATTTTACAAGGAAAATTTTTCAAAAATTTCTCTTCGAGGGAACTGCCCCCGAACCTCCACTTGGAAGTGGGGCTTCCAAAAAATTGTCAATGTTCCCCCTGGAATCCCCTAGTGATATTAGTAGGGGTACAAGCCCCCCTATACATCCCATTAGGAATTGGGGTCCAATCACAGCCAAAAACAAGACCTTTGAATTGGGAAGATAATCAGACTCCACAACCTACACTTCATATGTGTGCAAAGATGAGAATAATAATTTCCAATTAAGCTTACACATGGGAAATGGGTTGTATGAACAATTGTGACATGAGTATTATTAGGGAGAGGAGGTCTATGTTTCCTATAATGTAATACTCAAAACTAACGTGAATAAAAATATAAAACAACTACATACCTTTAAACAATTAAAAGTAAATATGATTTATGTATTTAGGCTTCTGTAATCCATAATAAAATAAGAAAAGTCTTTCGGTAGAAATCATATAAGAGAAATTTTTGGCCGGCGCGTTCTAAACCAACAAGTGTGGTTCATCATAAGGACCAGATGAAGAGGCAGACCATGGAAAAGGCTTAAATAGAGAGCAAGGTAGAGACCAAAATATCAAGTAACAACTATATTTGAACAATAATATTTAAATTATGAGATTAATTTATTAATATATTAAAAACAAATATTATTATATTATATTATTTCATAATCAACACGAGGTAGGAAATTATGAGTCATATTTAAAATTTTCATAGAGAACTAACTTACAATATAGTTGACTCTAAAACATTTATCTCTAGCCTCTTTCTCCATTCAACTGCAACCGGGTGTGGGGGATGAATCTCTCCCCAACTAGTCTCTCAGTCAACACAACTAAGAGACTTTGAGCCCTTAATTAACTACCTATGTCATCTTCTATTCCTTCAATATCAAATATTATTCAAGAAAAAATACTTCTCACTACTTCCCCCAAAATCATTAAATATTTATTCACTGCATGGATGTGCTCCTCTTGTCATCAAACCATTAACTCTTAATCCTGCAACTTCTAATCTTCTTTTTTTTGGTTTTTTGTTAAATTATGTTTTAGTAGTTTCTCTCTTCTTTTAATTTTCTTCCTTTATAATATAATTAGTTATTTATTATGAATACTATCATGTTATTATTATTTATTGATATTTGTATTATTTTAATTGTTGTTACTTATCATTATTTTAAGACCAATTATTTATTTTCCTCTAGTTCAAGTTTAAGAAAATTTTAAAATATGAGGCATTACATACTTCCCCCTTGAATAAAGTTAATATTGAAGTTAATTTTAATTATGTTACTTATAAGTTTTTCTTTCTTTTAACTTCATGTATCTTCCACATTAACCTTTTGTATAACTAGTATAATATCCACCCGAGTGACCCTATGAGACATCAAAAGTCTACATCGCCCTACACTATAAGTAGTATAAGATACACCAAAGTGACCCAAGAAAACATCTAGTCTAGTACAACAACTTTTATACCTTAGGCATCTTAAAATGATGACCTAAACATCGTCTCCAACTCCTACAAGATACTCAAATCTAATCATTGAATTCCAACTACACAACACCATTGATGAGTACTACTCTAGGCCTTATCTGAACTTCAACATCACAAATCCAATACCAAGTACTCTATCCTTCTGAAAGTGGTACCATGTTCTATAGAGAATTATATATGGCAAAAGAAAAATTGGAATATATTCATTGATGGAGTTTGTTCACATCCCATAAGTTGTTACTTTGTAGATTTATAAGTATGTGATTCCATAAGATGATTGAATGAATTGGCCCCCTCAAATCACTTATGGATTTCCAATCAATCCTCACCTCACAACATGCAACCAATGTATTAATTATAAATATAACATCATCATCTCATACATAAGAATCCACATGCTAATTGTTGCATGTCATCTTTATAACACAACCACATTGTCATCACAAATTTTGAATAGTAAGGCACTACATGCTTATGCATGCAAACATAAAACATCTTTCATAAAAACTACATATGATGACATCATACTATCACATACTATCATAATAGATATAACTTTAACATATGTTTATCAAAGATATAGAATTTCATCAACATAAATAAATGGAACCACGTGTTAGCATAACATCATATAAAAATACCGTAGGTTCTTTTAAGATAGCAAAACCTCATGAGTAGAGTAATCACATAGCATGTGTAGAAAAATGAACTCAAGTTATAGTATTTATTTTAACCAACAATTACTCATGCATAAAAATGTCAAATAATTGATCATCAAAAACCCCCAATCTAGGACATGAATCTCTCCTAATTAATTTAGTCAATCTAATTTGACTCATAAAAGAAATTTAATTAGACAAATAAGGAAAGTCACAAAACATAGTTTTTGCATTCTCCCATTTAGAAAATCATAGGTTGGTCTTGTTGGACATTGGATAAACCAATGCTCCCTATATGTTTTGTGACATGTATTAATCGCCTCTCGTGAATCCTTATCTCTGGCGATGTGATCGTTGACTAACACCTATGGGTTTTGGTCTAATGGAAATCATGATTCCCAACCAGTGGTATCAAAGTGTAGGTCAGGAGTTTGATACACACTTAATTCGTGTTGGGGGGAGATTGTTGGACATTGGATAAACCAATGTTGTCCGTCTGTTTCGCGACATGGACTAACCGCCTATTGTGGATCCTTATCTCTGGCAATACGATCATTGACTAACACCTGTGGGATTTGGTCTAACGACAATCATGATTCCCAACAGGTCTCATAAGACCTTTCATTACTCCATTTATCAACTCCTAAGATGACCAACCTTATGGTGTTATATAGAGAATGGTTTGATATGGATAGCTCCCTTCTTAGAAATCTATAATCCATCAAATTTAAATACATGGGATGGATCATGAACATAATTCCTAAGTACATAAACATGAAATGTGTTATGCTTATAAGCAACCAGTCCAATCCTCTCAAATATCTTAAATTGCCTAACAAATCTAAGGGGAAATTTTATTACCTTACCAAATTTGAAGGAACTCTTAGAGGTTCTGACTCTAACAAAAACAATGTTACCTTCCTTATAGCTTTTATCAATTATCTTAGCATCTACATAATGTTCATGTCAATCCCTACATTCCTTAAGCCTTTTCTTAATTATAGCCATCTATTTGTTGGGTGTGGAGCCTCATTATCTTCCTGATTGTTCAGAGGTTTTTTGTTTTAGTCGTGGTTGGATCCCAGTCCCTGGCGAGGGGGTGTGGGGGGCTTTCCCCCCCACTATTGCCATTAGGGGGGTCCAGGGGGTCCACGTTATTGAAGACTAAATTTCCATACACATCAGCAGTTGGAAGCTTAATGGATGCAATGGTGTGCACAAGGTCTAATATTGCATATGCAGTGGGAGTTATGAGTAGGTATATTAACAATCCAGGAAAAGAGCATTGGATAGCAATGAAGTGGATTCTCGAGTATTTGAGAGGTAACACTAATTAAGAATTATATTTTGGAGGATCAAACATTATTCTATAGGGATATGCCGATGCAAATATGGTAGGTGACAGATATAACAGGTGGAGCACCACAAGGTATGTGTTTACTGTAGGTGGAATAGTTGTCAGTTGGGTTTCAAAAATGAAAAACATTGTTGTACTTTCAACAATGGAAGTAGAGTATGTTTCTCCTAAAGAGGCTAGTAAAGAAATGATTTGGTCACAAAGGTCTATGGATTAATTGGAAAAGAAGAGGAGATTGGCAGATTATACAGTGACGAGTAGAGTGTCATTCATCTTGCAAAGAACTCAACATTTCATTCCAAGACTAAAAATATAAAACTCAGGTACAATTTCATATGGTTAGTTTTGGAAGATGGACATTTGAAGCTGGAAAAGATACACACTAGCCAAAATCCTGCAAATATGTTAACAAAGGTTGTAACCAGGGAGAAATTGAGTTTCTACTCAATTTCAATTTGTCTTCAAGTATGATGGTGAAGATGAGAAATAGGCAGGTCCAAGTGGAAGCATTGTCCAGTAAGTGAAGCAGTGATGGAGTTGATATAATCAGTCTCCAAGTGGGAGATTGTTGGGTGTGGATCCTGATTATCTTCCTGATTGTTCAAAGTTTTTTTGTTTCAACCATGGTTGGATCCTAGTTCTTGACGGAGGGGTGTGGGGGGGATTCCTCCCATATATTTCCATTGGGAGGGTGGCGGTAACCACCTAGCGCCCCCCCTCCCCCTGCCCCTGCCCCAGCAGGGGTTGTGGGGCAGCGTCCCCGAAGCAAAAAAATAGAGAAAATTTTCCTTGTAAAATATTGTAATTTGATAGTCAATCTAGGTTGTTCATTGGGCAGAAGATTTGACGGTAGAAGTTATGTTAATTTATGGGTTTTTTCCCTAAAAGGAAACCCTCGGTTTATGTGAATGAATTTTATTATGGTTGTGTATTATTTTGTGTGTGAGAAGAAGAGAGGAGACTGTGTGAGAGAAAATAGGAAGTTACAGTGGATTTGTTATAGGTTGTATCCCTTCATTTTGTTGGATAATATAAAAGGAACGAATAGTTATTTCTCCATGGGCGTATCCCAGATTGGGAGAACCAAGTATATCTATGTATATCTTATTTATGCTTTTTTGTATTTTTTTTATGCAATATTTTATGTGTTCCATTGTTCTGTTATTTAATTTCTAACATTATTCTTCCATTTCTTGAAGCATGTCAGGTTGCAATATGATTCAATCCATTAATCAGTATCAACTCAAATGTGTTTGATAGCATATTCCATATAGGAATTCATATGGAATTACATGAATGGAACTATGATAATTATTGTTGTACGCAAATTCCACTAAGGGAAGATACTTCTTCCACTAGTTTTTTTTGGCCCGTGACATACATTATCAATCCAATACTTGATTAACTCTCTATTTTCTCATCCATCTCAAGATGATATCTAATACAAAAGTTGAGCTAAGTATCATCACAATAACGAGGATTTTCAAAAACCTAGAAGCGAAACACAAATATTTGTCTAATATGTTTTTTTGAGGCACTCCATGCAAGTGAATTATCTCTTTTAGGAAAACATGCGTAATAGTTGGTGCATCAAAGGTGATTTTAGCTAGAATGAAGTGTTGGGCCCTACTATTGTTACCTCTTTTCACACCCCATCCTACTATTTTTACCATAACCTGTCCTACTTTACCCTTTTTTACACTATAAAATCACTCTACACTGGCTAAACTATGTTATTTTACAGTGGAGGTAAGAATCACTAATAAGTACTATTTTCACATATCTTTGCTTAGTTTAAGTAGGTGTTAAATGAATATATATTTCTTGAATTAATTGATTGATCTATAGATGGGAATCTTAAATATAGGGAAGACACTTGAGTACGTGGACAGGTCATTGGAGGTCCAACACCCAGTTTAACGCATACATCAAGCAACCATTTTGTAGTAGCCATTCTGTACTTAGTTTGGCACTCAATTCGGTACTCTATTTCAGGTTCGGTACCAGGAAACCACTCAAGTGTCGGCATCCCAGAGATAGCTTATCTTGTTCGTGAGCATGGTGTTAGTTTTCTTAATCCAAAGATAGTGTCACAAATGGAACAATTCAGTTATGATGTGGGTGAAGTGATCCTGGGGATTTAGCTTAGCTTAAATTAGTCCAAATCACGTATGTATTTGTTTTCCTCGGTCATTTTGTTGTAACCATTTTTATGCCTGAATTCTTTAAAAAGGCCTAGTGTTTATATCGAAGGTTACACACATAGAATGAACTAGTGACAAGGATATTGTGACTAAACATCATTTGACTCTATTTTGTTTAAGATTGAAACTCTTAGACTTATGTTCTATTGAAGGTTTTTAATATAATTGTTTTGGCTTCTATATATATCCATGAATTTATGTCTTCTTGATCTGTGAGTTATTGAGTTAAGTTAGAGTTATTCCATATTGGGGCAAGGGCCCACCATAAACCTTGACCAAGCTCTGTAACAATTTTTGTTAAGTAGAAGGTGTGTTTTAGATTCATTTAATAGAACCGTACTAGAATATTCATTTTCTTTCGCTGGTGATTTCCAGAATTTCCGTACTTAGAATTGTACTTTAATTTCATTTGAATCTCTCGTAGATATGAAAGTTGTGATAGCTAGTGAAAGTTTTATTGAGTTTTTGTGAGCTTGAGGATCATTGTCATAGGTATACTCTGCATCTATTGACCTCTTTGATTGATCTTACAATTTTGTGAGCACTAAAGAAGAAGGTTTCAGTTTGGGTTGGATTTCCATCGAATAATTCTTGTAATTTTAGGTTGAATCTTCTGTTATGAATGAAGTGACTTGATCATATGTGGATCTATATACTTTTGGCAAGAAATTCTTGTAGCTTGTGTTCAATTTGAATTCTTGTGAGATTGTTTAGGAATAGCATGACATTCATTTTTGAAATTGTGTGTTTTAGCATTTGGAGAATAGTGTACCATTTACAGTGTGTTGATTATTTGATTTGTAGTGTATTACTCATTTGATGAGCGGTCTGTCATTCATTTGACTTCATAGTTATTCTTGAGTTAGATTTATCGATTTATAATTTGTAAGTCTTTTGTTTACTTGCTCAAATAATTAGAAAATTGTGTAGTATTCAATTACTCAGTGAATTTCGAATTAGAAAGCCATATGTTCTGCATTCAAATGCTTGGTTAATTTTGAATGAATTGTTAAATAGGAAACAATATGAATTATTTTTCAAGACATTGTTGAGTTCACTTTTGATTTTTAGCAACCTGGGGATTAGTTTTGTAAAATGGTTTCTAAATAGAATGAATTGTTAGATTGATTTAAGAACATGGTTTGTGATAATTGCTAATCATATTTCTAGTAGATTTTTTAATTTAGATGCACCATAATTGAGGATAAATTAGTAATTTGGATCGTAAGTGTAATAGGTTTCTTAATTAGTAATTTAGATTGTATAGAGAAATAGGTTTCTTCACTTCAGCAAATTCTGGTGTGATTATTAGGAACAAAGTTTGGTTATTATGCACTTAAATTTGTACTAACTTTGCATAGGGTAGATCTAGATCTGAACCGTAATGCCTTGTAACTCAAAGTTTACAAACTTCGGTTGACAATTTTAAATTTAGGGAATCCAACGACATATAAAAACCCTAACATTTTTGGTGTCATTGCCGAGGAGTTGCAAATGGTCCAGGTAATATTTTTCTAAGATTTATATGTGTGGTAAGGATTTTGCAGGGAAATCAAAGGGCGAAGAGTGTACGGTAATACGTGAATGAAGAGTCACACGTCCACTATGGTGGGGTTGCTCCAAATTCTGGTTTTCTTTAGTAAAATTTTGTAGTGTTTTATTTTTCTCTTTCTTATGTGAAAAAGTAGAGGTATACCTAGAGATAGTAAGGGGATATTTATTCAAAATACGAAATCACTTTCATAATTATTTGGTCCTACAAAAACACCCCCAGCTAAGCCTACTAATTATTATGCAGGTATGAGAGAGGAGAGAGAAATCTCTACCACAAAACATGCCTTAGGAAAGGAAATATTACATCAAGAGGAGGCAACACAACTTCAAGGTATACCACAACAAGAACAAACTATCTTAGCAATTGTTGTACGTATGAAACTTGTGGTAATCTCACAAGTAAAGTCAGCAGTAAAAGGACCTCAAAGGGATTTGGGACCTTGGTGCATTAGCCCTAATCTAGTTGAATATTCTTCTAGCTGGAATACTATACATGGGATTACTTCTGAACCTGTAACAAAGATGACTAACAGAGGAGAAGGTGAGGAGAACATAAATGGTGACCAAAAAAATGACAAAAATAATGGTGGGGCCAACATTGGGGATAATGATAGAATCAATACTTTACTTAATGGGAATAATGACTGGAGAGATGGGCCAAGAGGGGGGCCTGAGGAAAATGAGGAGGATTCAGAGACTACCTTCAGATTTCCAATTCTAGATATCACCAGAAACATTACTATGAAGAATATACCTTTGGCATCTCTTCCACTTTTCCATGGTACATCCTCTGAAGACCCTGAATCTTTTCTGTTCGAATTTGATATTCTTTGCAGAAGTTACAATTACTATGATGATGCACATAAACTTAAGCTATTTCCTGCTACCTTAAAATATTCAGCCCTAAGATGGTTTATGAGCTTGGGAGAACATATTATTTACTCATGGGATGATATGAAGTCTGTTTTTCTTAAAAAATATCAGGATTACTGTAAAATCATAGATGTTAATGATATTTTTAGGATGCAACAGATGGAAGATGATAGTTTGGAGGAATACCTTGAAAGGTTTCTTTATAACTATCACAAATATTGAATAGGTAATTTGGATGAGAGAACCTTTAGGATTGTTTTTCTAAAAGGGTTAAGGGAAGAATGCATTGAAACACTAAATCTCTTGAGTTCCAGTGATATCTATAAGAAGCCCTTTGTTGAAATAGTCGAACTATGCAGAACTTATTCTAGAAGTCAAGCTAAGGTGGGCAATAGGATTCAGGACAATCCAAGGGATTATGTGTCTAGGAATTCTAAACCAGTGCAGGGTGGCGTCACTCGAGTTGAACTAAGGAAACTCCTGGAAAATTTTAAAACAAACATCTTAAATACCATTAGTGATCAGTTGGATACTCTGAAAATTAAGAGAAAACAAGAGGAAGATAAAAATCCTCCTTTGGCTATTTTTTTCCTACGTGCAAATGAAAAGATGATGAGAGGGAATGTCCCATTAATGTGGTAGAAATTTGTGGAATCTACACACATTATCACCCCACTGACTAGTGCCCCTCCCTTCTGGGATTACAAGCTATTTACAAAGGGGTGGCTGAAACAATTGAGCTTCCTCAATCATCTAGGAAACCATCATGGAGGATGCCAACCAATAATACTTATCAAGGCCCTACTATGCAGGGTCTTCCTCAATATCAACCATGGAACTCTCAACCATTTTATTCGTCATGGCCTATACATCCACCTCAAATTTCGCCTTGGAACCAAGGATGCAGAGGGAATCCTTATGGAAGCACATTTCAACCTCAAACCCAAGAACCTTCGTACCCTCAGTATCAATGTCCACCCTAAATTCCTTATGCATCAAATATGCCTCAATTCCAATAAGGGTATAACCCACCTTACCCTCAACAACCTTCATTACAATTACCACCTTCAGTACAACAACCCTTACCCCTACCTCAAAACACCAATCCATCTTCACAACATATGCAACAATCATTTAACCCTCCTCGACCAACACAGTTGCCTGCACAACCGATTTCTAATCCAAATAATAAAACTCCTCAACCTATCTAGAATATTGAACTACAACATTTTCCCACTTATGTTATCACTTCCTTTCCCTTAAATTAAATTCAACTAAGGCATGGGAAAATTATTAACAAAAATAAATCAGCAGTAGTTATCCAAGAGGAGGATCCTCATGTAGAATTCGAAGATAAAACCATTGAACAAATAGAAAATGAAAAAAACAATGAAGTAAAAGAACAAAAAGAGCTCTTAGAACCCAAGGAACCTCCTTTTCTGGAAATATTGCTTCTAAAGAAAACCGAAACTTCCATAAAATATGAATTGGAGTCTAAGTTGAGAAATGTATGCATAAATATCCCTTTGTTACACTCCATTAAATACATTCCTATTTATACCAAGGTTATTAGGGATCTTTGCATTAAAAAACCAGGAAGGAAGAGGAATAATAATCAGTCTATTAAAGTAATCAGCCAAATGTCAAAAATGATATCCGGATTACCACCAAAATATGATGGCCCGGGGAACCCAGTGGTAACCATATAAATCAATGGAGCTTTTCTGCCTAATACTCTATTAGATTTGGGGGTAGCCATCAACGCAATGATTGTTGATACTATGACATTATTGAAATTAAAATACATAAGAGCCACACCCATTGTGTTGGAACTAGAAAATAAGTCGATTGTTAAAGCTATTGCGGTCCTAGAAGACGTGGTAGTAACAATAGCTTCCTGGGAGTATCTGATTGATTTTATAGTAATTTATCCAAAAACTACTAAACCTGGACACCCAATAGTTCTATGACAGCCTTGGTTGGCCATTGTTGATGTTGTTATTGGGTGCAGAAATGGGGAAATGACTATCTCTAATGGGTCACAAATTCAAAGACTGGCTATTTTTCCACCTGCCCAATTAGTTGTTGAAGTGCCTCTTTGGTTGGAAAATCCTTATGGGGAAGAAGGTTGCATGCTTCCCTTGTTGACTTTAGAACAATCAAGTGGGCTTCAAGAAAGAGTCAGAAGAACATGTTTTGCAACTATTCTTATTTGATATAAGTTGTATAGATTATCTTGTTTCTTTTAGTGGCTACCATCATGTTTTCAATAATGAATTTAAGGAAACTTGTTATCATGTTGTGTTTGCATCATTTATTATTGTAGCCTTGGAAGATAACAGAGAAGTAAGTTCCCAACCTATTGAAATCAGTGCTGGAAAAAAACTATATGTTGGTACAAATTTATGTATAGAACAAAGACAACAGGTAATAAACATGATTCAAAAATAGTCTTGGGCATTTGCTTGGGATTATCTAGATATGAAAGGAATCCACTCTGATACTTTCACACACAAAATTTATACTAATGAATAAATCAGGCCCGTAAGTCAGCCACAAAAACGAATGAATCCAACCCTCAAAGAAGTTTCCAAAGATGAATTGCAAAAACTTTTGAGTGAAAATTTTATATACCCCATCTCTAACAGTAAATGGATATCTCCTTTGGTCGTGGTTCCCAAGAAAAATGGGAAATGGAGAATTTGCGTTGACTACAGGGAGCTGAACAAAGCCACCTTGAGGGATTACTTCCCTCTACCTTTTATTGATCAGGTGCTTGATACTCTATCAGGGAAAAGGTATTTCTCCTTCTTGGATGGGTATAGCGGCTACAATCATATCCAAATATCTCCGGAAGACCAAGAGAAGACTACTTTTACCTACCCATGGGGCACCTATGCTTACAAAGTTCTTCTATTTGGCCTATGCAATGCTCCAACTACTTTTCAGAGGGTTGTCCTAGCTATTTTTGTTGATCTTATACATGACTGTGTGGAAGTCTATATGGATGACTTCACAGTGTATGGCAATGACTTCTAGCAAGCTCTGGAGAACTTGGAAAAAGTGTTGATTCGTTGTCAAGAAACTCATCTGACTCTCAGTAATGAAAAAGGAAAAATGATGCAAACTGAGGGGATTGTTTTGGGTCACCATGTGTCACAAACAAGGATAAAAGTTGACCCTGCAAAAATTGAGGTAATTTCACACATTTGAGTCCCAACATTGCAAAATGAGGTAAGAATATTTTTTGGAAATGAAAGGTATTATAAGAGATTTATTGAAGAATTTACTAAATTTTTGCACCTATGTTTAAACTGCTCACAAAAGATGTTGATTTTCTATGGGATATTGATTGTCAAAATGATTTTCAGGTACTGAAAGACAAATTGTAAACTGCTCCAGTATTGAGAGGACCTAACTGGTCTCTCCCTTTTCACATTTGTATCGATGCATCAGATACATCCCTTGGAATTATGCTAGGACAAAGGGAGTATCACATTCCTTATTCTATTTCTTTTGTTAGCAAAAATCTCTCACATGCATAATTAAATTACATCGTTACCAAAAAATAAATACTAGCAGTAGTCCATGCTATCAACAAATTTAGGCACTATATTATTGGTTACGAAACTTTTGTCCATAATGATCACTCCGCTATTAGATTCCTTATGAATAAACCAATTACTAATGGAAGAATTACTAGATGGTTACTCTTACTCCATGAATTTAATATTACTATGATTGACAAGCCTGGACGAGAGAATTCAGTTACATATTTCTTGTCCCGAATGAATGTTTCACAAGACATTGCACCAATTCTAGTTCCAGGTGACTTTCTTGATGAGAACTTGTTTTCTATTTCAACATATACTCCTTGGTTTGTTGATCTAGCTAACTATTTGGTATCAGGCAAGTTGTCATAGAATTTGTTCACCAGGGAGAGACACAACATTGTGCAGTAGAGTGCCAACTATTCTTGGATAGAGGGAGACATGTTTCGCACCTGGCCTGGTCTAATCACGAGTAGATGTGTACTAGAAGATGAAATGTATGATGTCTTGAGAGCTTGCAATAGTGAACCCTATGGTGGGAACTTTGTAGACAAAAGAAAAACTTATAAGGTCCTACATGTAGGTTATTACTAGCCTACCCTTTTTAAGGATGCCAAGAAGTTTGTCTCTAGTTGTGATGCTTGCCGAAGAATGGGGAGGCTTGTTCAAAGTGATGAGATTCCTCTTCAAACTCAAATATCAATAGAGTCTTTTGAAAAGTGGGTGTTAGATTTTGTGGGATCTATCTCTCCTCTGTCCAGGAAGAAGAGGTACATATTAGTTTGTACTGATTATGTAACAAAGTGGGCGGAAGTTAAGGTTTTATATTCTACCACAAAAGTTTGTTGTAGATTTCCTCTTTGAAGACATCTTCACTCGATTTGGGGTGCCTAGAGAAATTTTCACTGATCAAGGGACACAATTCACTTCCAAACTAGTAAAGGTTATCACTGAACAGTACTAGATTAAGCACCAGAAATCTACCCCATACCACCCTCAGGAAAATGGGCAAGTTGAATCTACTAACAAAGTCTTGGAGTCCATTCTCACTAAAATAATTTAGCTACACCATGGGGACTAAGTTGATAGGTTGCCAGAAGAATTATGGGCTTATCGAATAACATGGAGAAATGTGACGGGATATACTCCCTATGAGTTAGTATATGGGAAGCAGGTGTTTCTCCCCATTGAATTTCAGGTAAAAACATTTTGGACTGCTACTCAATTGGGAATGGATCTAAATGAAGCTCAGAAACAAAGAATACTTCAGTTGAACGAACTTGACAAAATTATACAAGATTCCTTCCAAAGGACTATGTTGGTACAAGACCAAAGAGCTTGGTGGCATGATAAGTATATCAAGTAGAAAGTCGTCCAACCCGGAGACTGGCCACTACTGTATGATAGCAAATTTAAACATTTCAAAGGGAAATTTTCAACCAGATGGCTGGGACCCTATGAAGTGGAGGAAGTTTTCGATAATGGATCATTCGAGATTAAAACCACTGATGATGACCAGACATCATTTATGGTCAATGGCCACAAACTGAAAATCTACCACCTCCCACTCTCCTGACATGAAGTTCTGCAAAATCTGATGCAGGATTTAGAAATGGAGTTGGCTCAAAAGGGGGATCCAGCTCCTGCTGGTTCTTCAAATTGATTTCTTATTATTATTATTATTATATGTGTGTGTGTGTGTGTTTGTGTGTGTGTACATAGTATAAATAACAATGGGTTGGCTTTTATTTTCCTCCACAGCTCATAGAATAAAGAGGAAATTTGTCAAGGTTAGGTTTATTCCTTTATCTGGACTTGACAGATTATTTACGGAAAAGGATATCTTCGAGTTTACTGTGAACATTTTAGACTCCCTAAAATTGAATGTTTCAAGCATTGACTAACCCAGGATTGTTAATATTGATGGGACAATAGTAGCTAGAGATCTTCCAAGTATAAAATTATTCTTTTCTAGGCTTGGCAGAATAATTAAGAAAATAAAGTTTTTGGAGTCTACTTTGGGTTTTTCAGACTCTCTAAAATTGAATACCTCGAGTATTAGCTAACTCAGGCTCATTAAAATTATGAGAAGGTAGTATATGGGTCTATGTTGAGCACATAATTATTATTTCTTGGGCTCAGCAGAATAATTATGGGAAATAATCCCCTTGGAGTTTTCTTTTGTGCATTTCAGACTCTCAAAAATTGAAATGCCTCAGGCAATGACCATTCCAAGCCTAGTCAAAATCCATGGATTGGTGGCACCAATATTGTTTTACAAAAAACAACAGTCAGATTTCAGTCATAGTTCCTAAAGTTGGCTCATACTAAGTTTCAAGCTCATCAAGGAAGCCTTCTATTTACTTTTCAGCAGTTACAATTGATTCACTAGTTTCCATGACTTGATGAAGTGAATTTAGAGGTTTTGTACTTAAATTAGTACTTATCACAGACTCGAAATTAAGTACTGAATAATCTCTATAGTATGAATTTCAAGTCAAGAAAAATGATAGATGGTATCAACTTTGGCTCAGTAGCATTGGAATCGATGGAGGTAACAATTACAAGCTCTTGGTTTATTCATTATTAAAACAACAATCTTTGATAATGTACTTAATGAATGACAAAGGCACCAGTTAAGGATCAAGTTGTCCCCATTGTAATTATTTTTGAACTCCCGAATATCATCATACATTGAAATCAAGATATGAATGAATTTTCATTTACTTAGACTAATTTAGAGAATATGAATAATAGAACTTAATGGTGATCTTCCTCCTTCTGTTTCAGTGATATGCATGTATTTTCCATATAATATAGAAATCCAACTAATACTAGACCATCCTATCCAATTACTCATTCCACTCATTCTTATTCGTGTGATACATGTGTCAAGTACCTACTCCATCATTACAAGCAACCAATCCATGACATAATTAGGAAACACATAGCTGCCTTTTCGAATAAACTTAAGTCTATTTGAAACCCTGAAAACAAAGATTGCATGTCTCCTTTGCTAAGTCCAGTAGTTAAACGACCTGTGAACCTTACATTTTCCTCCTTGCCTTCAACATTGTTTCACCTTCAACATGGGGGCCAACGTCCATGAACCTACATCTGTCCAATTTTGCACTAGCCCAAAATATGCAGTCTGTAAGGGGAAATTTGAGGAGAAAGGATGGATGGGTTTCCTTCAAAAGTTTCAGGGTTATAATGACAGGGTATCCATGGCATTCGCGTAGAGCTTCGAATGAAATATTGCAAAATTCGGGAACTTGATAATTAAGGTTATAGAAAAGCTGATAAGTAAGGCAACAAGATTGCCATTGACCGGTGAAAGATACTTTAAAGGAGGGTTTCTCGAATGGGACAATTGTGCCAAGTTTCTTAAGCTTGCATACAAGACTATCAACTGAATGAAAGGAGTTTTGTGAAGCTGTATAGAGGAGGAATGGTGGCCACTTATCACCGCATTGCAAAGGTTTGTCACCTGCGAGGGGAGGTATGCAGTTATTTTTCTTTATCACATTAGGCTTCTCCTACACTTTACGGATGGGCGTGAGGTAAATTTTCCATTTTTCATCCATAGAAGTTTGTATAAAGTTGCTCAGGGCATTTAGTCCACTACTAAAAATGTTGAAACTAGCCTATGCCACCATAGTCTTATCAAAATGCTAGTTGTTTATGAGTTGGGTCGGTGTAAAAAGTCATGGGAAGAGTTTTTGACTGAAATTTTTCCTGGTGAGGAAAATCAAATCAAGGGCCACCAGAGGATTATTAGCCCCCATTCAAAGAAACTAGATCAAGGGACCGAGGCCCCTCCTGACTCTGTTTCTAAACAAGACCAAGGCCCTGATGGAACCCCTGTATCAAAAAAAAGTAAGGGTAGTTTCGCGAAACCCCTGAAGAAGCCTAGACTTGTAAACCCCAAATATTCTATAAATAAACGAGCCCTAGTCTCAAATGGAAAGAAATGAAAAGTAAGTAGTGTGCAGAAGAAGGAACCTATAAAAAAGGATGTAGTAGCCCAAGAGCCCTAGTAGAGTAAACAAAAGAGGCCTCGAGTGGAGGTTATGAAGCCAATTGCCTCACCAACATAACAATAGTATAAAATAGCTAATGTGACTCCTAAGAAAAGAAAGAGGAAGCTCTTCCGAGAAGAGGAGGAAGCGACACCAGTGCTGACTTCACCATTACAGCAAACAAAAGCATTTGAGATTCTGACCTCGTCACAGGGTCAATGACACACCAGGGGTATGTCTAGACAACAATATCCAACTTCCAGTACTCAAACCCTTGAACCTGTCACTATTTTGTCTTCTCCAAAACATGAAGTAAAAATCCCCTCTTGGGCATTCGAAGAAACAAAGAAAGTGGAAGATATTTCGCCTGAGGAAGATGGGATGGTTGATAACTTTTAGGATCTTTAAATTAGTTCATTGCAGCATGACCAATTTGAAATGGGACCAGTCACAAGGAAACATGCAACTAAAACTATGAAAATCCATACACATAAAAGGTTGACTCAGAAACAGAGCAGTTCGCGGCAGCAAACCATGCCTACTAAGGATACCTCGGCTCACGGTGAAGAAGATTTGCAACTGCAAATAGCCAAGCTGCAGAAGAAAAACGAGAAAATTAGGGAAAGTTCTCATACGTATAAAATGGTGTTTCGTTATGTTCGGTCGATTAATGATATGTATCGAAACTAGAATCTGGCTCAAGTATCTAAGAACGATTCGCTAGTCTTGAGGAATAAGCGACTCATTAGTTGGAAGGTGAAGCAACTCATTAGTTGGAAGGTGAAGCAATTGAAGCCCATCAAGAGACTTAGTGCCCATGAACGAGCCCTAAGGTTTCTGCTACAACCAATTCAAAAGAATCATGGATTAGAAGTTCTAGTTAGTGCGGCGGGAATCTAAAGGATAGGATAGCCCAAATTTTGATGACTGGTCAATTTTGAAGGGGACAGTTGCATGAGGACATGCATTCCCTCTAGCATGGGGGTGATGTTGGGCCCTACTATTTTTACCCCTTTTCATGCCCCATCCTACTATTTTTACCATAACCTATCCTACTTTACCCTTTTTGACACCGTAAAATCACTCTACATTGGCTAAACTGTGTTATTTTACAGTGGAGGTAAGAATCACTAATAAGGATTGCTTTCATATATCTTTTCTTAGTTTAAGTAGGTGTTAAATGAATTTATATTTATTGACTTAATTGATTGATCTATAGATGGGACTCTTAAATATAGGGAAGACACTTGAGTACGTGGACAGGTCATCGGAGGTCCAACACCCAGTTTAACGAATACATCAAGCAACCATTTTGTACTTAATTTGGAACTCAATTCAATACTCTATTTCAGGTTCAGTACTAGGCAACCAGTCAACTGTCGACATCCCGAAGATAGCTTCTCTTGTTCGTGAGCATGGTGTTAGTTTTCTTAATCCAAAGATAGTGTCACAAATGGAACAGTTCAGTTATAATATGGGTGAAGTGATTCTAGGGAATTAGCTTAGCTTAAATCAGTTGAGAACAGAGATGTATTTGCTTTCCTTGGTCATTTTGTTGTAACCATTTTTAGGCCTGAATTCTTTAAAAAGGCCCAGTGTTTGTATGGAAGGTTACACACATAGAATGAACCAGTGACAAGGAGATTGTGACTAAACATCATTTGACTCTGTTTTGTTTAAGATTGAAACTCTTGGACTTATGTTCTATTGAAGGTTTTTAATATAATCGTTTCACCTTCTATATATATCCGTGAATTTATGTCTTCTTGATATGTGAATTATTGAGTTATGTTAGACTTGTTATATGTTGTGCCAAGGGCCCAAGACAAACCTTGACAAAGTTTTGTAACAATTTTCATTAAGTAGAAGGTGTGTTTTGAATTCATTTAGCATAATTGTACTTGAATATTCATTTTCTTTCGTTGGTGATTTCCAGAATTTCCATACTTAGAATCGTACTTAAATTTCATTTGAATTTATCATAGATCTGAAAGTTGTGATAACTAGTGAAATGTTTATTGAGTTTTTGCAAGATTGAGGATCATTGTCATAGGTATACTCTGCATCTATTGACCTCTTTGATTGCTCTTAAGATTCTGTGAGCACTGAAGAGGAAGGTTTTAGTTTGGGACGGATTTCTAAGGAACAAATTCTTGTAATTTTGGGTTGAATCCTCTGTTATGAATGAAGTGACTTGATCATATGTGGATCTATATACTTTTGGAAAGAAATTCTTGTAGCTTATGTTCAGTCTGAATTTTTGTGAGGATTGATTAGGAATAGTGTGCCATTCATTTTTGAAATAGTGTGTGTTAACATTTGGAGAATAACATACCATTTACAATGTGTTGATTATTTGATTTACAATGTGTTGATTATTTGATTTACAATGTGATGATTATTTGATTTTTTGTGTATTAATCATTTGATGAGCGGTATGTCATTCATTTGATTTTGTAGTTAGACTTGAGTTAGATTTATCGATTTAGAATTTGTAAGTCTTTTGCTTACTTGCTCAAATAATTAGAAAATTGTGCGTTATTCAATTACTCAGTTAATTTCAAGTTGGAAAGCCATATGTTGTGAATTCATATGCTTAGTTAATTTTGAATGGATTGTTAAATAGGAAACAATATGAATTATTTTTTAGGACATTGCTGAGTTCACTTTCGATTTTTAGAAACCTGGGGATTAGTTTTGTAAAATGGTTTCTTAATAGAATGAATTGTTAGATTGATTTAAGAACATGGGTTGTGATGATTTTTAATCTTATTTATGGGAGAGTTTTTAAGTTAGTTTCACCATAATTGAGGATAAATTAGTAATTTGGATCATGTAGCAAAATAGGTTTCTTCACTTCGGCAAATCTTGGTGTGATTATTAGGAACGAAGTTTGGTTATTCTGCACTTAAATTTGTACTAAGTTTTCATAGGGTAAGTCTAGATCTAAACCATAATGCCTTGTAACTCAAAGATTATGAACTCCGGTTGACAATTTTAAATTTAGGGAATCATGAGTGGCATAATTGACTTCATGGTCTATGAGTTTATGTGAATAATGAGTAATATCTCATCCTTATTTCATTAGAACTACACCTAGACCTTGCTCCAGCGCATATGTGCATATGCAAAAATCTTTGTCCATGTCAAACACTTAAGATAGGGAAATTGTCAACCATTGTTTTAGCTCTAGAAATGCTTCCTCACATTCATTTTTCCATTCAAACTTAACTCATTTATTTTGTAGGGTTGTGATGGGATTTGCAACTTGAGAGGATACTTCTACAACCCTTCTATAATATCTTACCAATCCTATAAAACTACATATTCCTTTAGCATTCTTAGGAGTGGACTAGCCAATCATTGTTTTGAATTGACTATATCTTATCGTAGTACATTCTCCATAAATGATTTGTCTAAAAGAAATACTATTTAGATAGTTTTACATGCCACTTATGTTTTCTAAGACATTGCAGTAACAATCTTAGGTGCCCTTGATGCTTTAGCTCATTCCATGTATTATCATAATACATTATTTATCAATCTCATAAATGTTGTTGGACCATTGTTTAACCCAAATGGTACTATGATAAAATCATAGTGATCAAACCTTGCTCTGAATGCATTTTTTAGTATATCTTCCTCAAATCTTAGTTGATGGTATTCTAACCACAAGTAAATATTGGAAAAAACTAAAGCTCCCCTTAGTTGATCATAGATTCATCATTGTGAGGCATGGGACACTTATTTCTAATGGAAGATTTGCTCAAATTGTGGTAATTAATGCATATCCTATGGGTTTTGTTCTTCTTCTTTATAAGCATTATTAGCATTTCCCGAGGTGCACTAGGCCCGAATAATCCTTGTTCGATAAGTTTCATGGATAGAACGCTTAGGTCATTAAGTTTCAATACAATCATCCAGTATGGTGTTTCAGATATGGGTTATGTATATGGTTGCATTGAAATGGAGAAATAAAATTCTTGCATAGGGGGCAAGTCTAGGGGAAACACATCCTCAAATTCAAAGAGTGTCAAATGTGACTTAGAAAAAGGGTTTTAATCCTCATTAATCACCTCAATTGCATAAATCATACACCACTTCCACATACACTTTTTAACCTTCTTGGTTGAGATGAAGCATAAAGTAACTTCTTGCTTAACCTCATGAATCACTACAAGCATAAGCTTTTTTTTGTCATAATCCACCTAGGCTCAATATGATTCAATCTAGTCTATAATCCACATCTAATTATTATATAAGGGCAAATAATACTATCATTGAAACTCGAATACATCAACATATAAAAAAAATCATGTTTTTAATCATACCAGTAGACTCCACCCATTGTGACTCAATGCTTGGCCTAGTGATAGTTTATAACTACATGAATATGATGTCAGGATTATGGTTTTTCCCATTTTTATTTACCCTCTAATTACCCAATGCAAATTGATACTTTGAGAATTTCCTTGTATAATGGGGAACCCCATATTCCCAACTTACTATATATTCCCAACTTATATATGACCTTCACTTGTCATCCACCACATACGCTATCTATCAGTTATTCCTTTTAAGCAAGGATGACCCCTTCATCCTCCCAAAGGTAACCCAAATGTTATGCTAGCAATTTGATGCAGGTGCATCTAACCTAGGTTAAGTGTTTACTTAGGGAGTTAGTTTAGAAAGCTAGGATTTAATTAATTAATGTATTTTTCCTATAGTTTTTAGGAGAGAATGATAATTCTTGTAAATAGGAGAAGATTCGAGAGTATTGGGGAAGGTTTGAGAAGATTATGGATTAGTTAGCTCTTATCTAGGGATAAGGGATTGGATGAGAGATTTTAGGGATCAAAAGAGATATTTTGGGAGTTAGTTTAGGGATCTAGAACCTACCTTGGGTTCTAATCCATTTGTATAAATTGAGGTGAGCCATGAGGCATGTATGTATGTAGAAGTGTGTGAGTAAGTGTGAGGAATGAGAGGCCAATCATTTAGCCATGATTTCTCCTATAAATATTTTCTTTATTAATTAATTATTTGTTGAGGATTTTTATGTGTATATGCTTGGTGTGAGTTTCGATTCAGTTTTATGTGTGTTTGTGAAGACCTATGGTTAGATGTTATTTGTACTTGCATCATATTTTTAGCATCAGATCCTTCCTTTTTTCTTTTCTTTTTTGAAAATTATTTTCTTTCATGTAAATGTTATTAATTATTAGTTCAAGGCCACAACTTCGCTGATTCAGGACTTCCTTTCCATCCACGGCATTTGAACAAACAACTGTTGTTACGTTGAAACAACTCATATGCAATTGAAATGTTAATTCTGGTGCATGCACACTTGCCAAAGCTTCAACCGTGGTGTAAAAATTGAAATATCTTTTTAGGAGTTACAGGGTATTAGAAAGAAGGACCATAGCAAAGTTGGACTTTTCTGGCGAAATCCCTGGCATAGTCGGATTTCGATTTTGCAAAAATTATCAACCATTGTGATTTTCGGCCGAAATCCCTACCTCTGAAGCAGATCATCAATTGTGTTTTTCCTATCTATAAGGACCTCTTCTGTGGAAGAATTCAAAAAAGGGTTGTAAGTAGAAGCTCTCCTCCGCGGCTACCTACGCTTGTACCAGGTAATTGTTTGCTCCATGCTCAAGATAAGAGTTTGCATTTTTAGCCGCAACATTTTTGTCCGATCGTACTCGTGCATCAATGCGAACTATCTTTTCAAGATCTAATCTAGTAGAATAATACATGTTGTACGTGGAGATTGCCTGATTGGAAACAACGTAAATATCATTTAATTTTGAATGTGGGGAAGGAATTACATGTAAGTGAATTAATTTTCACATTACGTGAATATATGGGAAGGTTTAATAAAATGCTCATGAGAGAAAATAAGTGGAGGAGAGAATAAGTGCATTATTTTTATATATGGTGGTGTTTTATATTCAAAATCATAATTCCATATTGCATATACGTGGATTATAAAGGAAAGAGGTATAAGGATAAATATATATCATAAAAATGAAGTTGAGAGGTATGAGGAATTTATATAAGACTTTGTAAAGGAATTATGTTATTTGTTTTAAGTATTTTTGTAAAGGGTGATACCATGTTGAAATAAGGTTATTGAGTCATTAAGGAAATTGTGGGGAAGGAATTACATGTAAGTGAATTAATTTTCACATTAAGTTAAAGTTTGAGTTATTGTACAAAAGGGTGCTTCTAAGGTTATAACTGACATTCGATGTCCATTAAAAAGTTGACGTTAAATTAGAAGTCTGGAGTCAAAAGGAAATATAAAGTCAAGTCAAAAGTATGTTTAAGTTTGAGTCTTTGAATGTAATGGGTGCATGATCGACGAAGCCCAACACCCAAAGTCTGGGCATTGTAAAAGACAATTTGAAGAGATATTGCAGTTGATTGCAACAAAAGGAAGCAGAGGAGAAAAAGTGCTTAGAAAGAAGATTCAAGTGAAGTGAACCATTGGCCAAGTTTAGAGGAGATAACTTGGTAAAGTGTTAGTTCGATTGCAGATGAACAAGGTGAAGTTCACAAAATAAGATGAAGATGGATCGAGAGAAAAGTCACAACAATGATGCCATAGCAATTGGCATTGGTGATGACGAGAAAGAGATTGTTGAATTAAAGGTACGACTTGACGTGTTGCTAGAGCTATTACAAAGACAGAGACATGGATGGGTAATAAAGAGAACAGTTAAATGGCCAATTAAACAGTTGATGGAAAGAAGATTGAAGCACAAACTGAAAGTTTTAGAAGCAGAGAAACTCTAGACAAATATATACATTTGTGAACCAGAGAAAGGATCATTGCTTGGTGACAAGGATGATGAATGTATGGATATGGACACCAATAAGCAAATTGAAGAAGATGAGGAAGAGTCAATGGACATCTTGAAGGATTGTATGCTACATAAGGAAGGGATGCAGGAAGTCATAAGAGAGACCTCCAAGTCTCATGATTTTGAAACTGATACTTATTTTATGTTTGCAGGTAGTGGAGAATCACAAGAAACCGAGAATAAACTAGAAATTAGGGAAGCTCAAGAACCATTGGAGGAAACTATGCAATTCTACAAAGGCATAGATATGGAGGTTGTTGATGCAAAAGTAGATTTTTTAGAGGATTGGTTGAACAATCAAAAGAACAATTGTGAAGAAAATGAAATGATGATGGACTGCAATAATTTCATAGAGAATGAAGATGAGGTTTTAATGAAAAAAATGCAACAGCAAAGTGGCAGCAATAAGGACGACTTCCAGGAGAAGAAGCAAAGAATGATAGAAGATGAGTGGTATCCTAGTGAATTCATGGAAGACAATAGTCATTTTCAACAAAGAATGGTTGATTTTTACTAGCAAGAAGACAAGTTGGACATGACAATTGAAGAGATTAGAAGATTGATGGTGAAAGTGTCCCAAAGGAGACATATTGCAGGAAGGAAAGAAGATGGCAGAAGCTTGTTGATGACAACAAAAAAAGCATACATCAGCGAGGATAAGGGAGAATTACAACATAAAGTTTGGAAACCTGGAAAACACAAAAGGACAGCCACAGAACATTGACAACATAACAAAGCAATTGATCAACAACAAACTAAAGTTTGGGATTCAGGAGGATTTTTATCATCTTATGAAGACTAATGCTCGGGATACCATGATTTTCTTTTACCTGGGGAATCTGATGCAGGTGCATCTAACCTAGGTTAAGTGTTTACTTAGGGAGTTAGTTTAGAAAGACAGGATTAATTAATTAATGTATTTTCCTATAGTTTTTAGGAGAGAATGATAATTCTTGTAAATAGGAGAAGATTCGAGAGTATGGGAGTTAGTTTAGGGATCTAGAACCTACCTTGGGTTCTAATCCATTTGTATAAATTGAGGTGAGCCATGAGGCATGTATGTATGTAGAAGTGTGTGAGTGAGTGTGAGGAATGAGAGGCCAATCATTTGGCCATGATTTCTCCTGTAAATATTTTCTTTATTAATTAATCATTTGTTGATGATTTTTATGTGTATATGCTTGGCGTGAGTTTCAATTCAGTTTCATGTGTGTTTTTGAAGACCCTATGGTTAGATGTTATTTTTACTTGCGTCACAATTGTATGTAGGTTTTCTTGTCTTCGATGGAATCCATATCTACACCCACCAACTTTGATGACCCTATCTCAAGAGGGTTCTTTAAAGAACTCAAAACTCATAGATTGTCCTTTCATATCAATCATTTGTTGGGCCTACCAGGCGAAACTCCTCGTTGCTACTATGGTGGTGGATTTCCAAATAGTAACTTCCACTCAAACTATGGGATCAATCCCCTGAAGGAATCTTTCAACTAGTCATTTATCGTCTACCATATAGACCACACAGGAACTAATGAAAAGAATTGTATTTCATAAGGTTTTACAAGTATTTCATTTTTTCTAATTGCATTCAATGCACCTACTTGTTGGTGTTTGTACTCATCTAAAATATACCAAATCCTAAATGTTTCCACAAACATCTCTCAAGTCACTAGAAAAGGGTTGACTTAAAAAGTTAGTCTCTTCCTTTACCCACCATAAAAGAGCTTCCCCTTCAAGGAGACTCATTTATATTTTTGCCTTTTCCATAGTCATGTATATCTTAAAATTGATTGCTCTCAACTCATATCACCCAATCTTTTACTGCTTGACCCCATCTTGAACTGTGAACTCTGGTAATTTGGATTTTTGAACCACTTTCATAATATTTAGGAGCAATTTTCTCTTATTGGTATTGGACAAAAGGTCTTGAAATTATCTTTGTTTACATCACCAAATCCTTCTTTTGAACCTAATTTATGTTTGGATTTTGACCTTGTATGACAACCCAACTTTTAAAGATGTTGGTCATTTCTCTTAAGGAATGTAGTATGGCATGCTCGATCAAGGTTCTAGTCTTAAGCATTTAGGGACCATAGGTACTCCTAAAAGTTTCAAAGACAAATTCTTAGTTCCATGTTTTAGATTTAATAGATAAAGCTTTGTATTATTTTTCCAACAGTAAAGTAAGAAATCAAAATTGTTATTATTCTCGTATTATCAATGTGTTTATGTGACATGTATTTGCCTATCGCATATGTCTCGAAATTGCTAATCCTATGGAATGAGTTTTGGTATTTTACAACCAATATATAAGGTCTTATGGTATTACGCACATTAAATATCAACCACATGGGTGTGTATGCATAAGCTAATTCATTTCCTAACACTAAGATGAAAACAAATAAGGGGAGAAGAAGAGAAGACACATCTTATGGAGGTCCATGGAGATAAGTGTCAAATCATCCTTCCTCATGTGTAGCTATTGCAACCAAAATATCCATCAAGATGTCCTCAATGCTTCTGGTAACTCTCTTAATTACACCCAAATGACAAGTGGTATAAGTATTGGAAAGATTCACTTAATATCTCATGACTCCAAACTGGACTCCAATCTATTTATAACTGCCACTAATCAAATTCCAAAATATATCATCTCCCTGAGATGGCTCCACAAATGCTCTAGAATACTATGAATGCATGATCTTACATTCTAGATGATACGATGGGATATCATCGAGGATGTTGTTTCCCTTGACATTGATAGTGCATGTAGATGACAAATAAAACTAGATGGAACTTAATAGAGATCCAAAATGTGATGATTTTGTTTTTTGCTACACTAATTACACCACTACTTAAATCCTACAAAAAATGATCATACTTAGTAACACTATATATTACAAAATATTCCCTTCAGATACCAAAACTTACCATTTTCATATCGTAAGCACTACATGAGTAATATAATAAAGAACGTCAAAGTAATTGATATCTTCCCCTACAAAGGCAAGTTTCTAAGAATGAATGATTGAGAGTTCATGGAAAATCATTCTATTTGGTTAAGCAATTATGTACACATGCAAATAAAATGGTGAATTTCTTTGGAAATATATTTTTATTTTAGATTTATTTATGGCACCATAAATTCTAATGAAATGATAAAACCACAAATCAAATATATTATTTGACACATTGTTATTGAAGGTGTCATTCTTAAATGAATATTTCTATTAATTATTTTGAAGTATAGCCTCAACATGCCCTAAACACAATATCGCTCATCCCAATAAAACTAATAAACCTTCTCATTGGAGACTTGATAGAGTATCACTAATTAATTTCATTAGGAATTTATAAATTTACAAAGTTACAAAATTGAAATATATACATAAATTACATACAAAGTTGAAATTTTTCTCTATTTATGCCAATATTACGTAGAATTCTAAAACTAAAATATGCACCTAATATGGATATTTTCTAATCTTCTGTTGTGTGTAATGTTGATAGAAGATTGGAAGTAAAAATCTTATCCCCTAGTTGCTTAAACAAAACAAAAAAATTTATTTCTATTAAACCATGGAAATGAGTTTGGTTTATATGAAATTTCCCTAAGAATCCCTAATCTCCAATGGATATATGACACTAGCTTCAAAGGATGCGGAAATTTATGATGTTGGGTATGCCTTTGAAACCCTCTTTACATTGACCTAAGTTTAATAATTTGGAATCCCTAATCAAAGTCTAGTATTGAGTCTAGGAACAACCCTCAAGAATTTAGTGAGATGATTAGGTCATTAGATGTTTAAAAATTTTGTTATTAACATCACTCTATTTGTAAATATCATTAAAAATTGAAATTTTATGGTCTAACAAGGTCAAGTTGAGTAGTTTTTACATATGATATTGACGAAATTTGTCAAAGAGACATTAATTATATCAACTTCCTTAGTTTCCCTTCCCCGCTCCCTAATGGGTTGTGCAAGGTGTGTGATTCTATGGTTCACAGGTAGATATAAGCTTTGTACGCATGTGTAGTTAAAGTCAAATATGATTATTGTGTGCATCTTGGAATTGTTTCTAAGACTCTCAAGTCTCCTCTCCTTCAAGGTCAGGATATTTGGATGAAATAAGACGTGAGAACGAAAGCATTATAACTTCAAATTTTCTCTAATAAAGGTGGTTAAAATGATTTAAAATATGAAGTAGGAACCCTTACAATGTTGCCATGGCATTGTAAGGGAAAAGTGTCATGGCATCTACAAATGCAACTAGTGAAATAGCAAGAGTAGTGGAAACTTTAAAGCATATTGCTAGCAAGGCTTTAGTAAAAATGGATTCAAGCTATAATGTGTGTGTGTGTGTGTGTGTGTGTGTGTGTGTGTGTGTGTGTGTGTTATAGTTTGACTCCATTGTTATTATAATTTGACTCCATTATTTGCTAATGTTTCTATGATTTGTGGGACTAGCTTGTGGTCTAAAAAACTCTTACCTAAGGACATCTATGCGATCAAAATCACTAGAGGATCACATCCAATCATGGCCACACCACCCCTTACATTGGCTAGATTGTTTTTGGTGTCTCCTCCCAACTATTGTGAGTTTAGAACATTGACCGCCTTATAGAATGAAACCCTTGAAATCCAATCACACAAGTGGTATTTAAATTTAAAATTGAAAAACATGGGGATGAGCTTTGATCCAGTTATGTGTGCACGAATCATGAGACCATTTAATATAATCTCTCTAGGTGCAACCACGCATTCAACCACTACCTCAAAGTGCCCTTATGGCTTCAAGCTAGGCCCTGTTAGATCCCTATAATACTAGTGATTCCCCCATTACTATTGTCATTGTATCCCTTATTATTATTATTGTGCCCCTATTGTCCCCATATTGTTATTAGTGTGCCCCATAGAAACCCACTATTGTTATTGTTGTGCCCTTATGTTATTACTGTTAGGTCGGATTGATTATATTATGACCCCTTAGACTCTTATATATAGAAGGGAGGTTTAGTCATTCGTATCATCCAAGAATTGTTCATTTGTGTAATGTAAAGGAGGTTGCCCCCTCGAAGAGGCTGAATTCTAAGGCGTTGATCTATCTTTTCTATCTTTTTGTGAGCTGGTTTCCTAACAAGCCCTCATGGGAATTGAACCTTGCCCAATGGTGAAAAACCCCTCCTTTCCACCACTAGATCCAACACCTTGGGCAACCAGAATGCAATATTAATAGGTGGAAAACTAGTCTAATTGGCTCGAATGTTTTGTATGTGGAGTAATTATATTTCCTGGCAAAATGAACAAGGAGAATGGGTATATGTTAATCCTCATTTTACACGTGACAGAAGGCAATATGATTCAAATATTTCCTAAGTTAAGAATGTTGAGACTATAAATAAGGTTTTTCTTAATTCTACAATGATCAATATTACCAAACACAATGGAAATTTATTTTATTCTGCTTGAAATGGAATTAATCCCTTATTTATGAAGTTGATTACATTGATAACAATTGAGAATGAGCTATGGATTGAGTTTTGTACATTGTTTGAACAATGAATAATGGGCATATGAGGACTTAGACTTAGATTATATTATTTAAAAAACAAAAAAACTGATTTAAATTTGAACTCTTAGATATTGTAAGATTAATATTATAATTAGCTCACCTTTTTGCCTCATTTCAACCTCGATTTTTGTAGACATAGATGAACCTACTTCCAGTGATAAAGTTTCTTTTACTTCAATAATCATATGACTAGTAGTCAATTGTAAGAAAGAGAAGCCACCACTTTGCTCTTCATGCAACTAGTTATTATCATCACGGTGACAAAGTTATTCTTAGATGTTGCTAACAATCTAATGGAGTCTATTTTAAATAATGAATGGATTTGGATTGTCTTCACTATTAACAAGAATTTACTTCTAAGATCACATTGGCTTTTCTAAAAAATCTTTTTTAATTATAATTTTCGTTGAATGAAATTGCCTCTTCAATATGAATCAATATTTGTTTCCTAGGTAAACATCCCAACCGTATATAATATTGTTGGAGTTTCTTTTCAACAGATTTATGGAAATAGTCTTATGTCCAACAACATGGAGTACACTCTAATACTTTGGCAGCAAGTATGCAATTAGGATACTTGGTTTTCACCCAAGTAACCTAAGTTCAAATCCCAACAACAAGAGCATCATGAAAATCATCATTTATTTATTTATGTTTGAGATATTGTAAATATTAATTATAAACTTGAAAATATAAATTTTAGTGATTTACAACTATACAAAGCTACGTTATTAGTATTGTTTCTTTTCACTATCGGTTATTCATTCACCATAACATGCTCACAATTAGAGATTTGTATCAAGCAACCCAAATCCATGCACACGCCATGATATTCAATGCATATAATTTGCACAAAGGCCTCAAAGGTTGCAACTGTGCTCAAATACCATATGTAATACTCAACACTAACATGAATAAATCTCATAACCATTTTCATACAATTAAAAAATAAAATTTAAATATTGCATAATCAATATAAAGTAACGACTTACAAGAGACATACTTGAAAATTTCAAGGAGAAGTAACATACAATTCTAGGGAACATAGAACCATTGAGATATAACCTCTTTCTCAACTAATTGCAACCAAGCATGGGAGACAAATCTCCTCCCGACCAATCTCTCAATCAACACAACTAAGAGACTCTAAACCCTCAATCAACTACCTAGGTCAACTTCTATTCCTTCTATATCAAGGTTGCCCATGCAAAAAGCTTTCTCACAACATACCCCCATATTCAATAAATAGTTATTTTTCATATCCATCCATGTAAAAAAAACCATGCATGGGCTCCTCTTCTCTTCAAACCATCCACTCTCTATCATGCAACTTTTAATATTTTCTTTGTTTAACTTTTATCTCAATTTCATTTTAGTAGTTTCTCTCATTTATACATTTCCTTCCCCTATAATAAATTAGTTATTTATTATGACTACTATCATGTTATTATTATTTATTACTATCCTTATTACTTTAATTAATAATATTTATTATTTTAAAACCAATTTATTTATTTTCCTCATCAAGTATTTGAATATACGAAGTATTATGTATTCCTAATTACTAGCTTCCATGCCTTGTAATAGGTTGACAAACATGCTTTTTTGCCAAGAAAGTTACACATCGTTGTTGAAGTAGGTCATGGATTCATCACTCACAAGAATCTATTGAAAGACATGCAATAAGGTGTTAATCCTTATTCCTTAGTGATCATTAGTCTCACACCAAAGGTAAGTGGGATGGGATAACTAGGTCCCAACCAAGACACATTCCACGCCATGAAAATGGGCACTTGAAGGCTTTCAGCTAACTCAATGTCACCCCTAGTATCATGATCATAAACAATTGTAGAGGTTATGTATAGGTCTTGGTGTAGAGTACTTATAGTGATCATCTATAGCTCTTAGTATTAATTACTTGAAGACTGAGTTAACGTGGTCCAAATTAATTAGGAAAAAAATAAGAATATTGGAGTAAAAATAAGAAATATAGTTTGGATGTGGTGAATAATATCTACTTATATATTTTTTAAATTACTAATTGTACATAGAGGTTGTGTATGTGGTGAATATTAAGTATTTCATAATTAAATAATTAACATTTTGCATGAAAATGACAAGTATCATAAGCGTCAAAGTTTATATAAGAAGTGAGGGTTCAACTTGAGAGCTCAACGTTTGCAACCTAATGCTAGATGGATGTCCTAATTGTTATGAAACCAGCTCAAGAAAAGATAGAAAAGATAGATCAACGCCTTAGAATTCAGCCTCTTCGAGGGGGCAACTTCCTTTACATTACATAAATGAACAATTCTTGGATGATACAAATGACAAAACCTCCTTTCTATATATAGGAGTCTAAGGAGTCACAATATAATCCAGCCGACCTAACAATAATAATATAAAGCCACAAAATAACAATAGAGGGATTCTATGGGGCACAAAAATAACAACATGGGGGTAATAGGGGCACAACAATATAAATAAGGGGTATAACTACAATAGTAATGGGGTAATCAATAGTATTATAGGGACCCAACATGCCCCTCTCCTTCAAAAAAGTGTTGTCCTCAACGCTTGAGTAGTTCTGGATACTTCTGCATAAAATTCTCATCCTCCCATGTGGAATCTTCAACGGATAAGTTCTTTCACTTGATAAGATACTCTGAAATTGATCGATTTCGTAGCTGTCATGTTCTTGTTTCTGTGACTGCTTCCGGTTCCAATATAATTTTTTCTTCCTCGTCGAGTTCTGGCAATATTGTTTGAACTGGGAGCTTGTCGCCTATAACCTTCTTTAAACATGAAACATGGAAAACTGGGTGCAATCGAGAAGTTGCAGGAAGCTCCAATTTGTATGCCATAGTACCAATCTTTTGCAACACCTTGTACGGACCATAATACTTTGGTGATAATTTATTATCCTTCTTAGCTTCCACGCTATTTATCTTAGATTCCACGCCATTTATCTTAGCTTCTGTTAGCTTTTTTGAGCGTGACATTTGTTGCACTTGTTCTTGTAATTTTGATATATCATGTAGCATTTCTTCCTCTTCTTCATGAGTCATGCTAGAGCTTTCAGGTTCCTTACTAGGTGTTTGCATTTTCTTTCCTCGGGGCATCAGTTACCGATAATAATGCTTTACTATGCCATTTGAATTCCTTTAAACCAAGCTTACACAAAAATTTAAAAAAAAACTACACACCTTTTTTCACTTTATAGAAGCCTGATATTGAATCTGATGTATCTCTGTAATTTCGGATCATCCAGTTCTAAAATTGTGACCTGTAGTAGCCTTCTGCGTCCTCTTTCCAATGCCACAAGTCTGACCCAAATTGGATTCTCCAAGGAAGAGTTATGTGGAATCTCCCACAGTGACTTTCTTTTAGACTAGTTCAGTAGAGCGAACTTGTACGACGTGTCACCAGTCACTGTTTCAACCTTTAGATCTGAAACACACATACAAGAAACTACAGTCCGTCCTCTTTCTGTACCTTCTTATGAAATTTCAATCCAATCCCCAGAGAGAAAGTTATGACGATTTTCCCCAGGTCACCTGTTTTGAATGTAATTCAGGAATCTGCAAAAAGACCAACTTCCTCAGATCATATCTCCGCAAATATTGCGCGAAAAGCTCTGAAATTCGGACCCAAGGTTCAGCGCGATTTCTTCTCAAATGGGTTTTTTTTGCGACTTCTGAAACGTCACAGAAAAAAAGTTATAGCGAAAATGCCACGATGATCTGTTTGGAGCAGCGAAACCCTAGAATCCAAAGCTCTAATACCAAATGTTATGAAACCAGCTCAAGAAAAGATAGAAAAGATAGATCAACGCCTTAGAATTCAGCCTCTTCGAGGGGGCAACCTCCTTTACATTACATAAATGAACAATTCTTGGATGATACAAATGACAAAACCTCCTTTCTATATATAGGAGTCTAAGGAGTCACAATATAATCCAGCCGACCTAACAATAATAATATAAAGCCACAAAAATAACAATAGAGGGATTCTATGGGGCACAGAAATAACAACATGGGGGTAATAGGGGCACAACAATATAAATAAGGGGTATAACTACAATAGTAATGGGGTAATCACTAGTATTATAGGGACCCAACACTAATGCTCAATTTTTTCATGGTGATATAGTTGTGAGTTTGGTCTCATGAATGTGTTAGTACGGATGTGGGACACCTCAAATGTTGTCAAGGAGCCATGCATTCTACATGTTAGTTTTTGTACTCTTTTCATAGAACTCATTGTAACTATGGATTGTATGGGAAAAAGTATACCCTAAGGATATGGTGCAATGGTCGATCAATAAGATTCTTGTAACTGTAATTCATATAGCTTAGTGTATATTTCCAAAGGATCATCTTGGAGAAAGTTGAACTAAATATGTGACAAAAAGAACAACTGAAATTTATTATGCATTTTAGTAAGCAATGTGTTTTGTATTAGGTTAACATCCCATAATGGCATTACATGAAAATTTCCCCCTTCTATTTTTTATTTTTTCCCTCTACTTTTGTTATTTTCATGAGGTTATTGGCAACATTATTAGTGTTTTAAAAAAAAGTTCCAAAAAAGTTGCAATTTTAACCCCCAATATAAGGAGGTGATATTGATAAAGTCTATTTCGATTCATGGTTTGATTTTCATTTGTTTGGTTGACACAATATTAATTATTAGGACCATGGTTTCGATATTCATGCAGTGTTTGTTACTAGGAGCGCTATAGTTTCACGAGGGTTTCGGATCCCTTACAGTGTGCAACAACTTCTTTCTTACTCGACCACACCATGGACCGACCTCCTCCTTCAAAGCAGTTTTGACAGGCTCGCATCGTCCTTCCGGCAACCCGTCCAGTTCAGGTCAGCTCAAAGGAAACCCACCAGAGTCACCTGCTCTAGGAGCACAATGGCAATCTCGAATACGAGGTGGGTGTCTGCCCAAAGCTGCAAAAGACCCCAGAGTGGTGATACCCAGCCACCGTCTGGAGCAATCCCGACAATTTATGTAGGATCATGCCATAATTTGTAAATTCATGGGCATTTGGCCCAAGGAATCCGACATTCTCAGATGGATCCAACTAAAATGGCAGCCGAAAGCACCATTTGACCTCCGCCTCCAAGCAAAAGGTTTTTTCAAAGTGATTTTTGAAGATCTAGAGGATCGCAAACGTATCCTAGAAAATGGGCCTTATTTCATGAACAACGCAAGCCTCTTCATGAGACATTGGGAACCCTGTTACAATCCGAAGAAGGAATAGTTCCTTGCAGCCCCCATTTGCGTTCGACTATACTCCTTGCCAGAAGACTTTTTGGAAATGGATATCCTGGAGTCGATAGGAAACTCTATCGGGGACTTTATCCAAGTCTCGGAAATCACAAGGTATTGTCAGTTCTCCTCCTATGCTTGGATCTGTGTCTACATGAACATATCCTAACCCCTCATAGAGTCCGTGGAAATTGAATACCAGGACGAGATTTGGTGGCAATCGTTGGATTATGAACACGTTCCCTTCAAATGCAAGCTTTTCCATGAGTATGGACACATGTTCTGGGACTACCCTTAACAAGTTATTGCCCCCTCCCCAAACTCCTCTTCGAACATCTTTCAAGAAGTGTCAAGGCGACACCCTCAATCCAGCAAAATTTCTCCTCCCCAAGCCCTGCCTGGTCCTCCTTCGACTCTGCTTGGACCCCCTCCGGCGGCCTATAGTCGCCCCTATAACAATCGTATCAACCTCCAGGCGAAGCCGAGTGAGATCAATCAATCAACAATGCCCATTGTGGCACCTTCATCCCAAGAAGCTATGGAAGTAGAGACCAATCCAAAAAACCCTAAGAACAAGCAGCCTAGAGAATGCAAGTCACCGGATGTGCAACCAACTAGAAAGGAAATTCAACAAGTCCTCACCCAAGTCCGACAAGCTCTCGAACATGATGTCAAATTGGAACAACTAAACTCCGATGAAAGCCTAATGGTCGCTTACTTGCGCAGTTGGGCCAAAGACGGATCGACTAAAATTCCTCAGGACCAGTTAGACCAATTTCATCAAATCTACAAAGAATGGGAACAATGAAAAGCATCAACATAACCACTGCTTCAGATGGCACTCGCTATACAAGAAGGGGAAATGCCTAGTAAGAGGATGGAAACCAACTCAAGTACAAGAAAAAAAGGTAGGAGACCCACCAGTGAAGTGATTCGAGAGGCAGGGGAAATCTTAGTTAACTCGGGACAGACCAATGCCTTGACGAAGTACTACCAACGCTCTCTCCCATCCCCTCCCCAATGAAGTTGGTATCATGGAATATAAGAGGCCTCAACTCCAAGGGAAAGTTGAGGTACCTAAAAAAATGAAGTCAGAAAGAGAAATCAGGTACTATAGTCCTCCAAGAAACAAAGTAATGATGAAAATCTTAGTGATATTATGGGTAGAAGTTGGCCAACAGCGGAATGCATGGCGCTGGACACAAGGGGTTGTGCGGGTGGGATGGGAATCCTCTAGGATCCCATATCTATCTCCTTCCAGAACTGGATTGCCTCCTCTAACACCCTCTCGAGTGAGTTCTAGTACATCGGCTCCATAGAGAAAGTCTAGCTCATGGGAGTGTATGGCCCTACGATGTCAAGGGCCGAGAATGGTCTTTTAAGGAATCTAAGGTATCTAAAAGACCTGCTAGGGAATTCTAGCTGGATCCTGGCAGGGGACTTCAATATGGTCAAGGACCTGGGCGAGAAGAAGGGAGATATCAAAAGACTGGACCCAATCTCAACGTCCTTCCAAGAGACCATCCAAGCCCTGGAAGTTGAATATATTGAGTTTGTGAATGGCTCCTTCACATGGAATAACAGACGAGGAGGGAAACACCAGATAGCATCGCGATTGGATTGCCTTCTCATTTCCGATGACATCCTCTAGCAGGATCTTTACCCCCAAGCCACGATCCTCCCCTGCCTCGGATCAAATCATTGGTCGATAAGCCTTGCAATGGACCTGAGGATGGCTCCACAAAATCGTCTGTTCCACTTTGAGTCCTTCTGGCTGGAGAAGTCGGACTTCGTCACCAAGTTAGAAGCATGGTGGAAGAAATAAGAGTAACAGGTCATAACTCAATGGAAACCTTTCAACTCAAGCTAAAGGAGTTGAAAAGGAACATTCACCAAGACAAGTGAAGGTTGGAAGAAGCAATGAAGGCAATCCAACAAAGAATCATCCTGGAAGGGAGAACTGAGGAATTGGTTGAGCAAGAGGGGGAAGTTCTCAACGAATTAGAACAACACCGAAAACAGGAGGAAAACTTGTGGAGACAAAAATCAAGAATTTAATGGCTTAAAGAGGGAAAACGCAATACAAAATTCTTTTACATAACCATGTTGAAGCACAGGCAGGTTAATCGGATCCCTAAACAGATCAGATGATCGGCGATTGGTGCAGCACAAGGACATCACAGAAGAGTTGATCAGGCATTTTCAATCCCTGTTCACGGAACCAAAGGTGGATAGAAGAAACCCCATCTCCAACATCAGACGATGTATCCCGAAAATCATTTTGGAGGACTAGAATAATGCTCTCATGAGGGAGATCTCGTATGAAGAAGTGGAAGAAGTGGTTAGAGCTCTTCCTGCGAATAAAGCCCCAGGTCTAGATGGCTTCACAATCTACAAAGCAGGTTGGCACTTCTTGGGAAAGGAAATCCACACTTTAGTGGAAGACTCTCACCGTCCTAAATGAATGTGGTCGGGGATGAATGCAACTTTTCTCACACTCATTCCAAAGAAAGGTGCGGCAGTAGACCCTAGTGGCTTTCGTCCAATCGCCCTCTGCACGTGATATATAAAATTCTTTCTAGTATTATCGTCCGGCGGTTAAAGCCCCTTCTGAAAGAGATAATCGAGCTAGAGCAGTCGGGTTTTGTGGAAGCTCGATAGATCTTGGACAACATATTGGTGGCCCATGAAGTAGTTCACTCTCTATCCTCCTCCAAAACCCCAGGTATGCTAATCAAACTTGGTCTTTCTAAATCATATGATCGCCTGAATTGGAATTATCTCTTGTCGATCGTTGAAGCTATTTGTTTCTCCCCAACTTAGATAAGTTGGATCAAATCTATGATTGTAACCCCCTTTTACTCCATCTCGGTTACTGGGGCGCCCTCGTCCCTTCTGATGCTCCTGAGGTCTGCGACAAGGGGATCCCATATCCCCCTTTCTCTTCATAATAGTTGTTGAAGGAGTAAGTAGACTCAGAGGATGTGGCGGACTCACGATCTCTCCCGGGACTAAAACTCTCCCAAGATGCCCCTTCAATCACCCATCAACAAATCGTGGATGACAAAATGTTATTTGGTAAACCAACTCTGAAGGAGGCCAGGCAATTTGGCTCCATCCTAGAAGAGTTTCAGCAAGCGTCGGGCACTTTGGTAAATGGCAATAAATCAGATATATTCTTCTTCAACACTCACCCAAGGGTGAAGAGCCATCTAGCCCGAACCCTCGGATTCAGAATAGGGCACTCCCTAGTGTTGAAGAAAAGTGTAACTAGGTTCAATATTCGTCAATGTGATTTTGATCTGTGTACTTGTCAAGAGAAAGAAATATTATTTTTATAAATTATATGAATGAGTTTCTTGCTCATTCCATAGGTCTAGGAAACTCAAAGAGTCAAAATCATGTGTAAAGAACTCTTCTTAAGGATATAAGTAATATATATGAGTCAACCTAGTGTCTAGAACAACCCTCTAAGACAAGCACAATCCTCTTGAAGAGTATGTCTTCTAAACGATGAAGAATGCAGCAATGTCGACCTCAAAATATATTTAAATGACAAGTCGGCTCATATGTGGAGACACAACAGTTCATGGTGACAGGTCGGCTTATTTATGGAGGCAAAACTACTATATATACGCAGTTGAAGTCACCACAAAAGAACATAATTTCAGACATCTCTGAAATTTCGTATGAGGTGCAGGATTGTAATTTCGTATGGTGTGGGACTATAATTTTGTATGGTGCAGGACTGTAATTTCAGATGGGTGCAGGACTGAATTTCGGATGGGTACAGGACTGTAAATTCGGATGGGTAGCAGTGATGACAAGGATCTCAGTGATCCCACAGTATCACACTCTATCTCGGCATTCATCCTGAACACAATTATGATCTCAGTATAGTCATGATCCTGATGGAGACAGAATTACAAGGTGAAGATCTCAATCAAGGTGTGGCAATGGTGCAGCAGCAATGATCTCGTTGTTATGATGAATATCTCAGTGAAGGTACAGTAATGATGACCTCAGTGAAGCAGCAGTGATGATGATCTCAGCAGTGACAAAGAAGAGGATTGGTGTCTTGGTCTTGGAGTGGCCTAGTAGGTCAAGGGTCATGGTCTTGGTGTTTGTCAATTGGAATCTCTATAAGAAGAATTACGTGCGGTTTTCCTCTCCAAAAGGGAAAGGTTTTGACCCTCGTAGAATGCCAACTTCTTGAGTTCTTGTCTCTTTGTTTTTAGTAGCAGTTTGATGAAGTTAACACATACACTAATAATAAGAAGAAGATCAAGCTAAGATAAATTGTAAAAGCGCTTCACAAATTGTTATCAATTCTAGCAGAATCTTACTAATGTTAACTGCCCTAGATTCTTCAACATGGTATCGGAGCTAAGGTGTTGAAGTCAAATGAAGGGCAGCAAAAGAGACATACAAGGATCTGTCTTCAAGGACATCAAAGCAAGTTGAAAGGATTATTTGTCTTCAAGGACATCAAAGCAAGTTGAAAGGATTAAAGGAGCAAGTATACAAAAAGCAGGTCTACAATAATCATGGAGTATCAACTTCAATAATCACAGTCATGCACTCAACTCATGCTCAGTTTGATGGAGTATATCAGTGATCCTCACTTCTTGATCACTGAACTTTCTCCATACCATAAAAAGATAGTCTCAGGTGTGTGTGTGTGTGTGTGTAGATATATATTGCAGAAGTAATCCAAGGAACACCTCTCACAATCCATGATTACATCACTATCTCAGTATAGTTATTACATCAAGACATTTTCGGTGATGAGACAGTCTCTCTATACAGTGCCACCCATATTTTAGTTATGTTATTCACTAACCAGTTTGGGCTCTCTATACATTGCATCTCTACACAAATCTATGCACATAGACATCACTGTCTCAGTGGAGTACCATATCAATATACTTGTCACAGTCTCAAATGTTGTCTATGAATATGATCTCAATAGCATGATGCTCGGATCATAACATAATATCACTAGAAAGTCAACAATATGTTGAAGTCAAAAATACCTTAAAGATGAATTAGGAAGGTCATGAAGCAGTTTCGATGATGTCAAGACCACTAATGTCCTGGTGCTAAAACGTATCCAAGGAAGTTGTGATGAAAGGATACTAATGATGGGCAGCGCAAGCAAAAGAAGCATCAAGGTGAAGATCTCCTCTTCACATGCCAAGTAAGTATCTTTTAATTTTATAATCAGATTTGGTTAAATGATTTCATGATTGAAAGGGGATTTATAAATCAGTTAGATAATCAAAAGCTCTTGCACAAAATAAGGAGGATTGCCATAATCCTCATAGAAAAGAGAAATCATTGATATCTATGAAAAGGTCTATGAAGATCAAGCATTGTTTAAATCCATCAAGAGATTCATAGGATTCATATGATATCACTCAAAAGTCCTCTCATACCTAAATAGCAGAAGAGGAGACATAAAGAGAGATATATGAAATGCTAGATATACTCTCAGAAATTAAAGTAAAGGTCACTTAGACCTACACAATAGTAAAGGTATCAAAGAATGAAGGAATAACTTCATGAAGATCTAGGAAAGATATAAGAAGGTAGTCATCATTGATGAGCAAGATAACAAATGTCAATGAACAAAGAAGGTTACCTCACTCGTCAATTTTTGGTCTCTATGCTAGATAGAGAAATACAAGTTGCAGTCTATAGTATTAAAGGATACAAGAATTCAACCATGTGCAGAAAGGAAAGACAAGGTTGGTCCTCAAGCAAAGACAAAAATAAGTATAGTTAAGATTCAATGCTATAGAAAGATTTTGGAAGTTCATATCACTGAAAGATGGAGGAAGCTAAAGAAAAGGGCCAAGGAAAGAGGGAGTATCAAATCTCTCCCATGAGTAAGATAGTATCCCTCACAAAAGGATCCTATCGTAAGTTCTTATATCTTGTGTTATAAGATATGAAAACGATAATAAGATGCATCATGGCATCATGAAAGCATTAGAAGCAAGAGCTTGTGACATCACCCTGAATATCATGAAGGACAAAAGGAAAAAAATCCATGGCAGTCAAACATGAAGGATATAGCTATTGGCAATCTCATTGAACATTGAAGGAAAGAAAGATGTCATCCTGGGCAAAGCTCATCATACATTAAAGAAAAAAAGAAACATCTGCCAGATAGGGATATACAAGATCCTCAAGATTCCCTGAAGGAATCCTCATCGGAGGGTTCACTAATCTAGAGAAGGAGCAAGTGTTTCATCAAGAACTCCAACTTATGGAATTCATGGGATAATGGTGTGATGACATGAAGAAGATCAAGGGATTGAAGATCTTTTCAATCAAGGGAGTTGTTGGAAGAAGCCTAGATGACCTAAAGGTAAAATGAGGCATGTATGCTTGTATATTATAATGTCATGTCATATGGTTGCAGGTAACATGAATCATTACTTCTATCTTGAGAAGCATGATCAAGAGATCTTCTCCATTGAAAGAATGTGAGAAGGCACAAGTCACACTGGATGAAATCCTCATATGAAGTATGAGGTAGTTGACGAAGAAACTCTGATTGAAAGCTCCTAGAAATGGAATGTGTGAGGAAGGAAGAGATCGTGAGATATGTAACCATGATGAAGGCAATCAACATCCAAAAAACAAAGAAGATTGGACTAGGAAATCTCCTAGAAAGATATGAAGACTCTGATGAAAGTCTGAAAAGGATTAAGACACTTGACAATACATATCTTTGGGAGATGTTTCAACATGTATGCAGGAGGCTGATACCTACAAGAAGATGTCATGATGAAGAGCCATCTCGTAAGGTATGATTTAATTTAATATGATGTTTTGATTTCTTGAATAATATCTGGATGAGTTCATGTAGGGCTACTAGAACAAGACTTGTAAGTACAAGTACAACCAGCATTCATGTGATGGATGGAAACTCCTGAAAGAAGCATGGAGAGAAAAGAAGTAGCCATATGAAGAAAGTTCCAGATGTATGCCAAGAAGGCCACTTTCCATGAAGAAAGGAATGACATGACAGAATAAGAAGGAAAGTGATCAATGGTTGTTGCCCTACAAGGAAGAAGCTCAACTAAATTTCATGACATCAAGGAGAGAAGTTGATCAAGCAGCTGAAGAACCCACGAAGAAGTTGTTGATGTATAAAAGAGTCCCTAGCTAAGAGGGAGCTCTGATAGGTCCCTGATCAAGAGGGAGTTTGAATGAGATCACTCTTGATTACAAAGGAGTGGCAATTGTGTTTTTCCATTTCATGTGTCATGCACTAGACCAAGACTAACAGCCGTAAGTCTAGATGAAGGCCATGAATGGAAATGTAAACACATGATAGACACAACATTCTTGTCCTCACTTGGGAAGAAAGAATGGGAGGATTGGGTAATCATCTGGCATCTAATACTCTTTGAGGATGTGTAGGGCATCCAAGATAATAGGAAAGAGGACCGATATTCTTTGAGCGTTGGGAACCCAAGATAAGAATAGTCCTAAAAGGTCATACTCAGTGAACACTCGGGTGGGTATGTACCTTGAGAGACAATGATGAAGGTGTCTATAAATCATTGGTCTCGCCAACATTGTAGCTCATGGTCTTGTAGAGAGATGGAGTTGTTAGTCAAGGCCTTGCACTGTGACAATGTTGTTTGATATGATGTTATATAGATGGGATTACCAATCCTATTCTTCTTATGAGAAATTCTTCAAATTGAGAATAACCAAGTACCATTGTAAATACCTCCCTAGTTAAGAGGGAGTGTTGAAGAAAAGTGTAACTAGGTTCGGTATTCATCAATGTAATTTTGATCTTTGTACTTGTCAAGAAAAAGAAATATTATTTTTATAAATTATATGAATGAGTTTCTTGCTCATTCCATAGGTCTAGGAAAGTCAAAGAGTCAAAATCATGTGTAAAGAGCTCTTCTTGAGGATATATGTAATATATATGAGTCAACCTAGTGTCTAGAACAACCCTCCAAGACAAGCACAATCCTCTTGAAGAAGTCTGCCTGCTAAACGATGAAGAAGGCAGCAATGTCGGCCTCAAAATATATTTAAATGACAAGTCAACTCATATGTGGAGACACAACAGTTCATGGTGACAGGTCGGCTTATTTATGGAGGCAAAACTACTATATATACGCAGCTGAAGTCACCACAGAAGAACAAAATTTCGGACATCTCTGAAATTTCATATGAGGTGCAAGATTGTAATTTTGTATGGTGCAGGGCTGCAATTTCGTATGGTGCAAGGTTGCAATTTCATATGGTGCATAACTGTAATTTCATATGGGTGCAAGACTAAATTTGGGATGGGTACAAAACTATAAATTCAAATGGGTAACAGTGATGACAAGGATCTCGGTGATCCCACAGTATCACTCTATCTCGGCATTCATCCTGAACACAATTATGATCTCAGTATAGTCATGATCCTAACGGACACAGAATTACAAGGTGAAGGTCTCAGTCAAGGTGTGTCAATGGTGCAGCAGCAATGATCTCGCTGTTATGATGAATATCTCAGTGAAGGTACAGTAATGACGACCTCAGTGAAGCAACAGTGATGATGATCTCAGCAATGACAAAGAAGAGGATTGGTGTCTTGGTCTTTGAGTGACCTAGTAGGTCAAGGGTCATGGTCTTGGTGTTCGTCAATTGGAATCTCTATAAGAAGAATTACGTGCAGGTTTTCCTCTCCAAGAGGGAAGGTTTTTGCCTTGGCAGAATGCCAACTTCTTGAGTTCTTGTCTCTTTGTTTTTGGTAGCAGTTTGATGAAGTAAACATATACACTAATAATAAGAAGAAGATCAAGCTAAGATTAATTATAAAAGCACTTCACAATTTGTTATCAAGTCTAGAAGAATCTTACTAATGCTAACTTCCCTAGATTCGTCAACACCCAGCGCGTACCTCAGGGTCACTTTTGTTCCAAATTCCCTAAAGGTATCGCATTGCAAAGACATGCTAGCCCGCATTGATCGGAAACTATCCAACTGGACCTTTAGAATCTTGAACACCCCAGGACGACTTGTTCTTTTAAAAGTTGTTCTTCAAGCCCTCCCAATATATCAGCTCTCGACCCTCTCGTCCCCTCGAAGTGTCTACAAAGACCTAACAACTAGTTTCGAAAATTCCTCTAGCTGGGCTTGCAGATCAAGCGCAAGTGGGCTCTTGTAGCATGGGATAAATTATGCGAATCAAAGATCCACGATGGTCTAGGGCTTAAGGATCTTGAAACATTGTCGTGGGCTCTTGGGGCCAAAGTTTGGTGGAGGTGGTTGCAGGGTGGTCAAGAGACCTAGAAGAGGCTATGGTCAGGCAAATACGGCACAAAGAGCTGGCAGAACCCTATGATGGATCATCATATCCTGCCAAATGGGTCTTCATTCTGGAATCAGGCAAAAGAAAACTAGGCACTAATTCAGGAGCATGTATTCTAGGAAATTAGAAATGGAGTTAAGGCTAAATTTTGGGACCAGTCATGGATGCAACACCCTAGATTAAGCCAAGAGGATAGTCTTAGAGGGATCAAAGCTTTCACAAGGCAATTAGGAGCAGAAAAGATAAAAGACTTTTGGCATGTCTCCAGCCCGTCTGCAAAATGGAGGGAATGGAAATCTTCAGAACATTGGCCAACGTGAGATCTACCCTTGGATTGGGAGGCCCTCTCCCTGATCCTCCAACAACGCCCCTTCCTCAACAATGGGGAACTCGACAAACTACGTTGGGGTCATCAGCCAAAACGTATGTTTTCTCTTAAAGAAGCTTATGCAATCCTATCTATTTCAGGTGACCAAAATCCGCCCCCCTTATGGAAACAGATTTGGTATTCAAAACTATGGCCAAAGGTAGCATTCTTTTTGTGGTTAACTGGTCACAACAAGCTTCTTACATGGGATAAAATCAGGAAGAAAGGGTTATGTGGTTTGTCTCGGTACCCTTTGTGCAATATAGAAGAGGAAATAGTTGATCATCTATTGAACTTCTGATCCAAAGCCCGAGAGCTCTGGAATCGGTTTACATGTTTATTCGAGGCATGTGACAAGTCGGTGAATAGCTTGATCGAATCGCTTGAGGTGTGGCGATGGACGCTCTTCAAAAACCCCATCGTCAACATGGTGTGGTGCCTTTGTTAGGGTTTTGTCCTTTGGAACATCCGAAATCAAGGAACCGAGCAATTTTCCACTCGAAAAGCATACAAATTGACCAGGTGTGGCTAACGGTAAAGCGAAATATCAAAGAGAACATTTTTATAGGCCGTTGGTCAAAAGAGGATTGGAAAGCGAAAGGCAGAGAATAAGAAATCCTGATAGCATTGGAAATATCTCAAGATTCCACTACTTCAGGGTCGACAACCATCTAGCCTATGCGAGATCAATCACCTAACATTTTCCTTTGACCCCAAAGTATTTCACAAACTCAACTTCGATGGTGCCTCCAAGAGCAACCTGGGACCCGCAGGACTCAGGGGAGTAATTTGCAATGACAAGGGGCAAGTAGTGAAGTTCTATGCAGCCTCGTGTGGCATTACCACCAAGAATGTGGTCGAATTCCTGCTGCTGGAGAAAGGATTACAAACTGCAGTAGAGCAAGGAGTGGTAAATCTGCAGGTTACAGGCAATTCTAAAATCGTAATATCTATGTTGCAGAAACTAATCAACGGATCTCCCCCAAAAAAAGTGATCAAGATTTGGCAACTAGATATCATCAGAGAACAAATCCAGTCAAGACTCTCCTCCTTTGAATATGTAATCACTAAACACGTAGACCAGGAGGGCAACATAGCTGCGAACAAGCTTGCAAACTAGGGTAGCGGGCACCAAAGTCAGGAATCCATACGGGGATGGCCCCCACCTCCTCAAGATGCCATTATAGAAGAATTTAGAAAGATCATGGCCTCAGAAGAGGCCTCCCTGATAGGGGTGTTGAACTGAGTGAATGCAGTCCACGAAGGAACGCATGGGATATGATGCAGGGCGCGTGGTTGCAGGTGCGAGGACCTACCTCCCAATCCTCTCCAAGCACCTTGAGTACACTGGAGTTTAAAGAACCTTGTGTGAAACATCTATTCGAATGGTACTCTCCAGGTGGTGGCGTCAGTGGTGAGTTAATGGACGGTGGTGCAACCCGTTGTCACTCGGGTGATGCTTGGCTATAGTGTGCAATTAGCATTGAGAGTTGTGGAGTCTGGTTATGCCAAGAAACTTGGTATGTGAGCTTAGAGCGACTAAATAGTTGTTTCCGTAGACACCTAATTTAGGAGAGGTGGCGTCTGAGCCGCCAAACTTCCTTCCTGCAATCACGGGGGTCTACCTTTGACAATTGCTAGTTTGGTTTGCGAGTTAAATCTATGGAACAGAGGAGTCAATAGGAAAAATTGGTTTTACTAGAGTAGTGTTGGTTCAGTAGGGGTCTATGGATTCTCCTGCTGCGCAATTGGGGTCTAGTGATTTTCTCATTGAATTGGATGGATAAGGTCTTAGTCGCCCCCACTAGTGCTTTCGCCGGGGCCATTCGGGCTTGGTGGCGTCTGTCGAGCGGGTGCATTGTTCTCTGGGTGGTTGTTTAGCTTGCGGGTGACCTTCTTAGGGTGGGCGTCGGAGATTTGTTTGTGGTTGTGGTGAGTCTGAGATCCTTGGAGTCCGTCTTGGAGAGACAAGAGGTGGTCTTGTCGATAAGAGGGGTGAATTTTCCCTCGGTGCAATTATTTTGTGGTATCGGGTGGATCAGCAAGCGCCGTGCTTCTCACATGTCTCGTTCTTCGCCTCACGTGAAGCCCAATTCGAGCAGTCCAGAGGGAGGTGCGAACCTCTCCCAGATGGAGCTAGTTCCCATCCCCAATCATTCAGGTCGTGGTGGCTCCAGAGGGGTTTGCTCGAGCTCGACAACCTCAACGGGCCACGGAGGTGGCAAAACGGGAGGCAAACGTCAAAGGCGCTCGGAGGCAAGGGGTGGGAGCACCCAGGGAAGTTCGATCGACAGTTGACAGAGTCACTCCCAACAAAGTCAACATCGCAACAGGTCAGCATGTCGTAGAAGAATGAAGAGTCAGGGGGTGGCATGTTGTGTGAAACGAGGGCAACATCAGGTGTGTTGCATGGAGCGTTGTCGAGACCTCATTCAATCAATTCCAGACCGAAGGGCTACTGCAGAGCGAGGCAAGAGGAGCATGCGAAGCTAATTGCAACATTGAACAAGATGCACTACTTTCAGTGCCATACTTGGGAATGTGTGGTGGTCGTCTAGCGAGGCCAGAACATGTTATCTTAAAAAGTCGAAAAGTTGAAGGCCTAGATGGCCCATTTCGAAGAGCACATTCAATGCTCTTTCTACCCTCCTCCGCTTCCAAGAACAACCCCAGACAACCCAGCTTACATCACTTCCGACAACTAACATGATTACAGGTGTTTTATGTATCTTGTTTATTTACTGGTGCTTATGGCCATTTAATTTGTGGACTCTGTCACTTGATGTTTTTCTGTTGCACTGTCATTTGCTGTCAGCGGTAGTCAACAAACCTGGTCGGGGTGAGACTACCTGCATTTTACTTTTGATGTACTCTTTTTTGGAAGAATGAATAGAAACTCGATTTAAAAAAAAAAGAATTAGGACCATGGTTTCAAACAAGTTGTTATTGAAACCCACCTTCCTCCAAAAAATGGGATGCTACTTAGCAATATTTTTCAATTCAAGGGTTGCTTTAAAGCTTTTATCACAATGACATTGGTTGTTAAGGCCATGAGTTCAAACTAGTTGTAATTTTTAACCCCGAGAAAAAAGAAGGTGCAATTGGTAGCACTACTTTTCAATTTGAGGGAATGATTTTAAGATTTTCATTGTAGCAGAATTGATTATTAAGGCCACAAGTTCAAACAAGTTATAATTTTAAACCTAAAAAAATAGTGTTGAAGCACTAATATTTCATTTTGGGTATTGATTTTAAAATTTTGGGTAGAGCGTTATGGGGTGTAAGGCCATAGTTGAAAAATGTTGTAACTTAACTAGCAAAAAAAATGGGGTGAATCTAGGAGCATTATTTTTCAAAACAAGGTAAAAACAACAACTAAATGTAACCTCTAAAAAAAGGAACTTTGGAGGGTTCCAATCAAGTAACAATGTTAAGCAACAAAGATCTATTGGAAGCTTACATTGCTAAACTAAGAGAAGACATTAACCATGAGTTTTTGCAAAAAGTTCTAAGAATATTGATGAAGCCATTTGATTTTCTTGTGTTGTCTAAGCCAAGAATATTGCTACATACAAGTATGATGGAAACAAATATAAGAAGTAAAAATAGATCAATTCCTTATGGCCAACAAAACTCTAACCCGACTGATTAGCACCAAAGGAAATGAATGAAGATAAGCAAAATCACTATCATTTGGTTGTATGAGAAAATGGTCCAAGGGGCATGAATGTTAAGAAACAAATTGTTTATGTTGGGAAATAATAAAGAGGAAGGGACACCCCTACAAATGTAGAATAGGAAATGCACCCAAAAGAATAGGAAAAGATGTAGAAATTTTACACGGTATAAAATGAAATACCAAGTGTGAAATATCAATCCATGTATTGGCAAGTATATTGACACGTAATGCCTTGAAGATCGCAAGATATATTAAGAATAAAAAAGTAATGATGTTTATTAATTGAGGTAGCACCCATGAATTCATTGCTAAAAGATTAGAAAAGCATCACAATCTTTGTGTGTAACTAGTGGAAAATTTTCACGTATTGGTTACTAATGGGGAAGTATTGGTTGCAAAGGAAAATGCCATAACATTAAACTTAGTATCGGAGACTATAACTTTCAAGTCTTGTGTATATCATTCTTATTGGAGTAGATTTAGCTCTAAGAATTCAATGATTAATGATTGAAAACTTTTGGTATAGCTTCTACAAACTGTAATGAATCATTCATGAGATTCAAATTAGAAGGAAATGGATATGAACTCAATGGTATATAATCTCCACTTGCTCACACATAATGGAAAGGTCCTTAAAAAGGGTTGACGTAGAATTATTGATCAAATTTATTCTATGGAAATGATGTAGGAATATGATAGTATTCCACTATAATTAAAGTGTGCTTTGATAAATCATGGAGTCTAACAAGAAATTTCCTAAGGGCTACCTCCATCTAGAGATCATGAACATCAAATCAAGTTCATACATGGCAATTCATATCCTAATAAAATACCATATAGATATCCATATCAAGAAAATAATGAGATCTGGAAAATGATACAACAGATGTTGGATGCATATACTATTTGACCAAGCAAGAGTTCATTTTCAACCCCAATAATAATGGTGAGGAAGAACAACTATTGGAGGATGTATCTCAATTATACAGATATAACAAAATCAATGTTATGTATAAATTTTTCATTCTAAATACGTATGAGCTATTAGATAAGCTTCATGGTGTAGCTTACTTTGCAAACTTATATCTTAAACTAGGATACCATCAAATTAGATTGAAAGAAGAAGACATTCCCAAAATAGATTTAATAACATAGGAGGGCAGGATGAGTCCTTGGTTTTGCTTTGTTCACTAATCATCCTACTTTTCAAAACATATTGAACAAGATTTTCTAACCTTATATTAGAAAATGTGTGATGATGATATAATTACCTATTTAAAATCATGAGAAGAACACCTTAAACATATGGAAATAGTACTACAATTACTTGAGAAAAATCAATTATATGCAAAATATCTAAGAACTCGTGTGCACTAGTCCTAAGATCATTCAATATAATCCCTCTAGATGCAACCACAAATTTGAGCACTACCTCACTGTAACCCCATGTCTCTAGAAAAAAAAACCTTACGAAAATTGAACCATGCTCTGTGAAAAATTCATCACTCCATGCCATCTAGGATTTTTTTGGAGCCATGGGGTCACCTTGAGGTAGTAGTCAAATGTGTGGTTACATCTAAAGAGATTACCATAAACATGTGTTTGTGTGTGTAGCGGTGGTTCTACAATGGTTCACTAACATAATTTGTAAATTAGAATGGCACCAATATGATTGATATATGTAATGATGACACTGTTTACAGAGGATTTATTGTAGGTTGATCTTTCACTAAGAGCTAGGAGTGTTCATTTTCTCTTTTCAGGTAACAGAGCAACAACATTAGACATCAACAGAAATATGTGATTTTCCTTATCTTCTCTTGTCCTTTTCTTTCATTTCTAACCTTACTAATCCTGTTGATCCTTCACTAAGAGCTAGGAGTGTTCATTTTCTCTTTTCAGGTAACAGAGCAACAACATTAGACATCAACAGAAATATGTGATTTTCTTATCTTCTCTTGTCCTTTTCTTTCTTTTCTAACCTTACTAACCCTTGATTTCCACCAAGAAAATAAGAATCACAATCTTAATCACGTATGAATAAATGGTTGCTAACTAAATAAAAATGACCATGAACAAAGGGTTAGATCACCGTATACATTCATAATTGTTCCTCTCCACACAATAGTGAAAGTTTCATTGGAAATGGATTTGATACAATTATAATGAACAAATTCAATGATTCCCTAAGAAATATTTAACATAAGTAGGATGGAATTGAAATCCTTAGGGTAAAAGTATAAATGATAATGAATGAATGGATGTTCTTGTACAATGGCACATTCATTGATTTTTTTTAATTATTCTTTTATTATGTTTTTTTTTCAAACCATGCTGAGCCTAGGCCAAGGGCAGCCCCAATGTTGAATGGAAGAATGATATGCCCCCAGTAGAATGCTATCACCAAGATTGTGCGAAACTCATTCGAGATTAGATACCCCTTGGGATAGTTTGAATCCTCCAAGAGTGGCTCCCATCATCAACCTCTCCCATAAAATTTGAACCAACGATCTAGTAGGGACTAAACCCACAGAAACCAATTGGTCCACACCTCATGGGTTAACACATTCATTCATTTTGCTCATAAACAAAGTTGAGAAAAATAACTACATCCATGATTTGCAAAGCATGTGCTAAATTATGTCTCTAAAATCTAATGTAAGACATCAAAATTTAGTCAAAAGTGCGAATTACACAAAAATTAAAATTTAGTTAAAAGTGCGAATTACACAAAATTTAGAATTAGATGCAATCGCGATGGCACTATTTGCAGTCATTCACAAATATCAAAGGCATGATCATCAAAAACATACATTTGACTAGAATGCAAGATAGAATAATGAAGCGAGAATATACAGAGAATCCGTCATACAAGTCCACGACCATTACACTAAAAGAAGTCCATACTCTGCACAGGGAGTACAATATATTGATTCTCGTGATAATTGGTTGGTAACTAATCTTCTTAGCTCGAAAATATAAGCTATAGAAAATAAGGAAAATAAACGAAGGAAGGAAGGAAAAAATAAAAAATAAAATAAAATAAAAAATCAATGACAAGTTTGGACTGTGACTTAACGAAAATTTGTTTCCTTGTGAGAGTAGTTAAACATCACAACTCGTTAAAAGACTAATCTTGCAACTTGAAAAGCACTGCTTCTTAAATATATACTCTACTTCTCGTCATCGGCCCCATGGTAAATTTCTAATGCACTTTTGATTTCATCTCCAATATGTTTGCAAACATGGTTTGAATAATAAAGTCGTCTCGATTTTACTATGATCATGGTTCCTTAGTGGCAAATTCACACTTTATAGCTAGAGTTCGTCGTGTCCAACGATAACTTCTCCTGTATCATACAAAATGTTTCATAACGTAAGATAGGGACAAAAGCACAAAAATTTAATCCTTTCTTCCATCCTAAGTTGTTCCCTGATTATAATATTTTCTTCAAGTGTAGCCCAGATTTAAGAACTAAACATGCATGTTTGAACAAAAGCAAATGTTGATTCCGATACCTCCAGCATTTACTCCTGTAAGATTCTAAATGCCTGAATTTCAACGCATCTTAAGATAAATGCGGCACAAAACAAGCAATAAATATTAAAAACAGAGTGAAGATTTTGTTGGGATATGTGCTTCTAGTTGTGACATGTGTTAATCAGTAAATGTATATAATTCTACTAGTGGATAGATCGATGGAAACTATCGATCACCCTCACAATGCTCTTATAAACCATAAATGTTAAATGATTAGACAGTAACTACTGGGAAATGTTCCAAGTTTCTGCAACATGGGAACGCTAGAGCGGGAAGCAGCATCCGGGGGATGTACCCCCAAGACTTTAAGAACATTGTAGGGGACATCAGCGTCTTTAACATAGGGACCCATCCAAAATATTAAATAAAAATTACAATATATGAAATTTTATAATATTATATTTAACAATGTAACAGAATATAACATAAATACAGGTGAGGAGGAAAAGAAGATGAAGATGAATGTAGAAGTATATAAGCAGATTTTTAAAAAGAAAAAAAATGAGTTCATGCAAACAAGGTGAGAAGAGTTAATATATCTAGGCAAGAATCACCCAAAGCTTTTTTGGCAAGAACTTCAACCAAGGAAGAAACAAATTGAAAATAATATTACACTCAATCAATGGTTTCGCTATGCAAGACAACTCTATGAAAAAGAATCAGAGGAGGAGCCTCCTCCCAGGATCAACACAACCACAAAGCTTTTCACATTATAGGTAGTAGAGACAGGAATTAAGAAGTTGAAAATAGGAAAGGCAAAGGACTTGGTTGAACTTCAAGCAGAATATCTAAAATGGGGAATGAATATTCTTGCACAGCACATCATGGAAATATTCAACAATGTCATTCGGCAAGGATTCCCAAGAGATTGGACAAGTAGTCTAACAATACACCTTTTTAAAAATGGAGACATTAATAATCCTTCCAACTATAGAACCATTATGATCAAGCCTTTGTTTGCAAAGCTCTTTCGCAGCATGGTGGAAAATAGAGTCAGTAAGTGGGCGGAAGTCAAAGAAAAGAAAGCAAAAGGGCAAGCAGGTTTTAGGCCTAAACATTCTACAGTAGATCATGATATCACGTTGAGACACACTATTGAAAAAGTTTGGGAGGGCAAAGAAGAAATATTTTGCTGCTTTGTTGATTTCAAAAAAGCATTTGACACGATCCCTAGAGATAAGTTGTGGAGTAGAATGGAAGAACTAGAAATTCCTTTGCATTATAGAGTTGTTGTCCAAAGGTTTTATGAAGAGGTGAAAGTCAAAATTAGAACTTCATCAGGCATTTCAGAAAGCTTTAGAAGTGACATCGGAATCTAGCAAGGTTGCTTGTCATCCCCTACTCTTTTTGGCTTATATATTGATAAATTGGAAGAGTGGCTAAATCTTTAAGGTGGGGATGGTGTTCAGTTAGGGGAGTTTGTGATAAAGCTTCTTTTATATGCGGATGACCTTGTATTGATTGCTAAATCGGCCCAAGGATTGCAGATGCACCTATATGTCCTTAAGCATTTTTGTAAAGCAGTGGGGATGCAAGTCAATACCAACAAAACCAAAGTAATGATTTTCTCAAATAAAAAGAAGCAGAGACAACATACATTTTTCTTTGAAGGCAACATTCTTGAAGAAGTAAATGAATACAAGTACCTCGGGATTGATTTCAACAACAAGCTTAATTGGGAGCACTGCAGGAAGAAGAGAATCTTAGGAGGGTGGAAAGCATTATATGCTCTTCAAAACAGATGTAGAGAGGCAGAGTTATGGGATTGGAAAACAATTCAAGTGCTTTTTGGGCTCCCAGTTTGTCTAGTGATATTATATGGGTGTGAATTGTAGGCTAGCAGCATCCATGTCTCAAAATGGAAGCAAATTGAGAAAATCCAAAAGCGCTTGATCATGAGCAAGTTTAAAATAAAAAGTTTGGTTTCTTATGAGATAATGCTGAGTGAAACAGGAACAACTTCTGTCGAAGCAATTGCTATGGTGCGTCTCCTAAGGTATCTTTCAAAGAATTGAGCAAATTGGAGAAGGTAGATGACCTAAAGTCATCTTCAATGAAGGAATGAGTGAAAGAAAGAAATCTTGATGAGACAAAACAACAAATGGATGCAAAAGTGGAATATTTACATCCAATGCATGTCCCACAAATAGCAAGGATTTGAAGAGTTATGTTATGGAGAAGTTTCGTAAGCATATATGGGGAAAAGAGTTGGGTAGAAAGAAGAAGTATTATGTTCAAAAATTCAACCCCACGTGTGATCTCCAACAAAAAGAGTACATTGGAGCTAGCATTCCATGGAGAGCAAAGATTCTTATTGCTCAATTAAGAACTAACTCGCATCAATTACGGTGCGAAACAGGTCGGTGGAAAAGACCTAAAGAAGCTTGGGAAGAGCAGGTGTGTACTTTTTGCACTTATGGGGCAGTGGAATCGGAAAAACATTTCATTTTGGAATGTGATGCTTTCAGAAACATTAGAGACAGTTGCAACAGTATGTTAACATCGATTCCTTGGCATTGTCTTTTCAGTGAGAGGAAGTAGGTTGGGTCAGCTCATCATTAATTTGAATAATAAGAGGATTGAATTGCAAAAGGCAAAAAGCAGGGAAGCTAGTGGTCCCATAGACTATAGCTAGTCTCGTGGACGTTAAAATTTCATTCATTCATTCATAAAATTAATGAATTCATAAATTATCTATACACCACACCATTGTATTTCTCATAATAATTAGAAAACTGAATATTCAAAAGATATAGATCTAAGTCTTAAGATAAGTTAATAAGTAACATAAATTGTGAAGCAATGTAATACAACATATATCAATATTCAAAATTTTAATTCTTGAGGATGTAAAGAGTTAAGTCTATCGAAGCAAAAAGTTAAAAACAAACCAAAAGTATAATGTAGAACACTGAAAAGTAGAAAGAACTAATCAACAGGTAGGGGGACTGTGGGAGCACCAAATTTTGGATGGAAATGTTCCCCTTTTTGCAGAGGCTTTCCCTTGTGTGTTTATATGCATACCCCTCAAAAGGGAATGTCTAGGAATGTCCCTTTGGAGTGCCTACATCTCGGGAGCCAGGAAGTGTTTCCCCTACACTTGGGGACACATTCTTGTCTCTGCTTTTAGGGAGCATGTCCTTGCAAGTGGAGCGAATTATGAAAAAAATTGCATAAGAATTTATATTTATTTTTTAATAGTAAGTTAGATTAATTGAAAATAGTTTCTACTTGCACAACTCTCCTTTTAATTCCAAACTCACAACATATGACATGCTGTTATTGCCCCTAATCACGCACAAAGTTTTTCACTCCCATGCCTTGTTATCAGAGAAAATTTTAAGGATGAAATTTATCTTAAAGTTTAAAAACCTTGGCGAATATTAGCAGTCCCTAATATGCAAAATTTAAACCACTTGGCAATATTTTTGTAAAAGTATTCAAATTTCTGTTGAACTTTAGTGGCTATGGTCGATTTTCATAATTCATATTTATCCCTCCAAATATACATGAAATGATAAATGCAAATGTGGATCCCAACTCCTTCAAGAAAGAAAATTTCATTTTTTTAAATTTCAATTTTATGTCTCCACAACTTGCAAGTCAACCCTCCAAAAGATCAAGTCAGCCTGGTTAGTTTTTTGTAGCATCGGAAGTGCTCTAGCCTTGAAAATTGGAGGAAAGGCTAAGACACATGAGTTCTAAAGAACCCATAAACCGTTTGGTGAAATTCCACCTGGATTGTATTTTATTAAAATAATTAATATTTTTATGGGGTTCCTAAGTCTAAACTTAGAAAAATTAAAATATTAATGGGTAATAATCAAAATATGGGTGAGAATGATCTAGAAGGTGGATCAAGTCATTTTTTAATCTTAGCCGTTGATTAGAGACTTAATCTCGGTCGTTGAAGACTCAACAGGAAAAATATAAAATGGAGGCTTGGGGTTCATTTGGAAACACACACAGAGAGATAGAATTGATCTGGAGTTCGATTTCTAGGTCTAGGAAGCTGAAAAATTCGAACTAAGTGATCATTCAACAATAGAGGGGCAGTGAGAATCTGGGAGGAGGACTTTCCGAAGAATATTGACAGAAAGGCGGAGAGAGCTTTCAGAGAGGAAGCACAGAAGCCGAGAGAGCTGACATTGGGCGAATCTGCGCCCATGCAGTCATGACGTAGAGCCAGAAGAGCAAGCGCAGAGCAGAAAAGTTGTTTGTCACACAGAATCCAAAACTGTCGAAACAACCGGAACTGTCGGGAACTGTCGGAACAGCCGGGAAAGCTGACACAGGGCTGACACAGAGCCTGAAAGGTTGACGCAGGGCCAACGGAAAAATAGTCAGGGCTAGCCAGTCTTGTGCCGAATCAGCCAAAATTCTGTCGAGTGAACTGAGGTAAAACTCACTCAGATTTTCTGCCACTACTTTTCTTTGTAAAGGATTGCTAGCTGAGCATCCTAGATTTGCATTCAAATATTTATCTTGCATAATAATAAACCCTTAAAACTGCCGCACCGGTTTTCCCGCATTGGGTTTTTCCGGGGACAATTGTGTCCAAAAAAAAGTGTGCCCTATGTATCTTGTTCTTTGCTCTGTTTCTGTTTCATGAGATCAAATATTTAATTAGTGTAGGTTGCAGAAGTAGCATTGGAAATGTTCTAGCCTTGAAAACTGATGGAGAAGCTAAGGCACATGAGTTTCCAGAAACCGTTTGGTGAAATTCCACCCGGATTGTATTTTATTAAAATAATTAATATTTTTAATGGGGTTCCTAAGTCTAAACTTAGGAAAAATAAAATATTAATGGGTCTTAATCAAAATATGGGTGAGAATGATCTAGAAGGCGAATCAAGTCATATTTTAATCTTAGTCGTTGATTAGAGACTTAATCTTGGTCATTGAAGACCCAACAGGAAAAGTATAAAATGGAGGCTTGGGGTTCATTTGGAAAAACACACTGAGAGATTAAGGAAATCGATTTTCTGAGGTGAGAAGTTCTCAGGAGGGAAATCGATGGGGAGATCTTGCAGCTGAGGGGCAGTGAGAATCTAGAAGAAGGACTTTCCGGAGAATACTGACAAACAGACGGAGAGAGCTTGCAGAGAGGCAGCATAGTAGCCAGGAGAGCTGACGGTGGGCCAATATGGGCCCATGCAGTCCTGAAGCAGAGCCAAAAGGGCCAGCGCAGAGTAGAAAAGTTGCTTGTCACGCAGAATCCAGAACTGTCGGAACATCTAGAACTGTCAGGAACTGCCAAAACTGTCGGGAACTGTCAAAACAGTCGGGAGAGCTGACGCAGAGGGTAGAGAAGGTGACGCAAGGCTGACACAGAGCCAGAGTAGAAATAGCCGGGGTTAGCCAGTCTTGTGCCGAATCAGCCAAATGAACTGAGGTAAACTCAGATTTTCCGCCAGTATTTTCTCTGCAAAGGATTGCTAGTTGAAGCATCCTAGATTTGTATTCAGAATTTTCTCCTGCATAATAATAAACCCTTAGAGATGTTGCACCAGTTTTCCCGCATTGGTTTTTTCCGGGACTATTGTGTCCAAAAATAAAAGTGTCCTATGTATCTTGTTCTTTGCTTTGTTTTTTGTTTCATGAGATCAAATATTTAATTAGTGTAGGCTGCAAAAGTAATTTGCTTTAGTATTCAGGAGAATAACTTGAAGTATGTAATTTAAAAATCAAGTAGGTGAAGTAGATTCAGATTTGCTGCAGTAGAGGTTCCTTCAAGTCTAGGGATTTTCACATGGTATCAAAGCATTGATTTTGAAACAGGAAGAGCAGATCTAGCGCTGAGAAGAGAGGCCAAAAGCTGCACTTGACAATAATTCAAATCCCCTTGAAGGGATTGCGCAATCCTATGCCAAGAAGCAGATCCGAGGAAATCTCTCTCTGAGTGAGACAACAGAGGTACGATTTCCAGTTCGTGAGTTTGCAGAGACAAAGGGAGTGATGCAACGCCTCAGCGCAGTGCTTGAAGGTCGCAATTTCTGTTGGGGCAGAAATCCGCTGGAAAAGAACGAAGACACGTAGAAGGGGAATTTTCTCCTCAAAGAACTTCCCGCCAGAAAGTTCGAATTTCTCACTTGCTAAGCAGTGACTAGAGGAGTCAGTTCGACATTTGGGTGAAATGGCATCGCATGGGCTCAGAGATCTAGACAGGTTCGAAGGAGCTTCCAACTATGTCATATGGAAGACCAAAATCTTAGTTGTTCTGGAGGAATATTATCTCGAGGCCTACGCCAATAGCGTTGTAGTTGTTCCTGCGACAACGATCAAAAGAAGAAATACAAGGCCGAGCAGGGGAAGGCAAAGAGGCTCATTCTCGATGGAGTTACAGATCATGTGGTCTCACACTTGTAGGGCAAGGATACAGCCCGAGAGATGTGGGAAGCCTTGTCTTCTCTGTATGAAGGCTCTTCCGAACAGTGGAAGACGTACTTAGAGCAGAAGTTGCAGCGGACCTTGATGCAAAAACAAGAAGGGGTGAGCCTCTATTTTCAACGTCTTTAGGACACTAGAGACCAGCTTGTTGCAGTGGGGTCCACTCCTCAACCAACCGCGATGGTGAGGATAGCCCTGAATGGAGTCTCGGATGAATGGCATGTTTTCGTCCAAAGCATATTGGGCAGAGAAAAACTACTTTCATGGGAGGAGATGTGGGCGGCTCTCCAACAAGAGGAGTTAAGGAGGGACCTAGTGGAGGTCAACCTCGATGGCAACAGTGGGAGTGGCACAAAGACGAAGGAGGAGGAGGAGAACGCAACTCTAGCATCGAAGGGACAACAAAAGCCAAAGCGAAAGGACATTTCGAAGGTGAAATGTTTCAGTTGTGGCGAGATGGGCCACTATGCATCCCAGTGTCCTTTGAAGAAAAAGGATAAGGATGAGAAACATGATCCTAAGGCTACTTCAGCAAATATTGACGAGGATGAGTTTTCCATGAGTGCCCACGCATCTCCAGGAGGGAGATGGGGCGATATTGAGTTGTAGTCGGGAGGACTACATGTGGGCAAGATCCTTGAGGAGTCCACCTCTTGGATCAATTCCTTGCTACGGGAGCCCAAGATTCAGCAGTAGTGAGATGGACTTAGTGTCAGATGATGCAGTGGAGTGTTTGGAGGACAGATGCAGTGGCTTGGGACCAGAGACTGAGCAGCGCAGATCAAGGTTGCTAGCAGTGCAAATGGCATAGTGCAGAAGTCAGCAGCAATGCAGAACATTCAGAGGGTCAGTAGCAGTCAGACTCCAACATTCATTATATTATGTTGAACAGAGTTAAGTTTAACTAATTTTGGATGTTTTTCAGTTGCTTCTCTCAACAACTGAGTTGCAGTACGGATGCAGTGTTAGCAGTGGCAGTGCTAGCAGCATAGCAGATGCAGTGTTTGAGAGGGAGCTATAGTACAGATGCAGCAATGGCAGTGGCAATGTCATGGGCAGCAATACACTAGCAGAAGCAACACAGTGTTGGTGGTAGCAGCAGTGCAGAAAGGTGCTACTTCAGAAACAGAGCAGCATGCAGGTGGACATTGTTGCTAGAGCACATTCCTCGCTAAGAGGGAGTGTTAGTTTTTGGTAGCATCGAAAGTGCTATAGCCTTGAAAATTGGTGGAGAGGCTAAGGCACATGAGTTCTAAAGAACCCAAAAAGTGTTTGGTGAAATTCCACCCGGATTGTATTTTATTAAAATAATTAATATTTTTAATGGGGTTCCTAAGTCTAAACTTAGGAAAATTAAAATATTAACAGGTATTAATCAAAATATGGGTGAAAATGATCTAGGAGGCGGATCAAGCCATGTTTTAATCTTAGTCGTTGATTAGACACTTAATCTCAGTCGTTGAAGACTCAACAGAAAAAGTATAAAATGGAGGCTTGGGGTTCATTTGGAAAAACACACAGAGAGATTGAGGAAATCGATTTTCTGAGATGAGAAGTTCTCAGGAGGGAAATCGATTGGGGAGATCTTACAACTGAGGGGCAGTGAGAATCAGGAAGGACTTTCCGGAGAATACTAATAGATAGGCAGAGAGAGCTTGCAAAGAGGCAACGCAGTAGCCAGGAGAGCTGACAATGGGCCAGTCTGCGCCCACGCAATCCTAACGCAAAGCTAGAAGGGCCAATGCAGAGCAGAAAAGTTGCCTGTCACGCAAAATCCAGAACAGTGGAAACTGTCGAGAACTGCCGAAACAACCGGGAGAGATGACGCAAAGGACAGCGAAGGTGATGCAAGGCTGACGCAGAGCCAGTGCAGAAATAGTTGGGGTTAGCCAATCTTCTACCAGATCAGCCAGAATTTTGTCAAGTGAAGTGAGGTGAACCTCGCTCAGATTTTCCGCCAGTGTTTTCTCTGTAAAGGATTGCTAGTTGAAGCATCCTAGATTTGTATTCAAAATTTTCTCCTGCATAATACTAAACCCTCAAAGTTGTTGCACCGATTTTTCCCGCATTGGGTTTTTCCGCGCACTATTGTGTCCAACAATAAGTGTGTCCTATGTATCTTGTTCTTTGCTTTGTTTTTTGTTTCATGAGATCAAATATTTAATTAGTGTAGGTTGCAGAAGTAATTTGCTTCAGTATTCAGGAGAATAACTTGATGTATGTAATTTAAAATCAAGTAGGTGAAGTAGATTCAAATTTGCTGCAGTAGGGGTTCCTTCGAGCCTAGGAATTTTCACAAGGTATCAGACCATTGATTTTGAAACAGGAAGAGCAGATCCAGCACTGAGCAGAGAGGCCAAAATCTACACTTGGCAGCAATTCAAATCCCCTTGAAGGGATTGTGCAGCCTGTGCCGCGAAGCAGATCCGAGGAAATCTCTCTCTAAGTGAGACGATAGAGAGGTACAATTCGAGTTCGTGAGTTTACAGAGGCAGAGGGAGTGAAGCAGAGCCTCGGCGCAGTGCTTGAAGGGCACAGTTTCTGCCGGGACAGAAATCCGCTAGAAAAGAATGAAGACACGTAATAGGGGAATTTTCTCCTCATAGAACTTTTCTCCAAAAAGTTCGAATTTCTCACTTGCTAAGCAGTTGAGCAGTGCTAAGCAGTAACTAGAGGAGTCAGTTGGACAATTGGGTGAAATGGCATCGCATGGGCTCAGAGATCAAGACAAGTTCGAAGGAGCTTCCAACTATGTCATTGGGAAGACCATAATCTTAATTGTTCTGGAGGAATATGATCACGAGGCATACGTCAATAGTGTTGTAGTTGTTCCTGCTAACAACAATCAAAAGAAGAAGTACAAGGTCGAGCAGGGGAAGGAAAAGGGACTCATCCTTGATGGAGTTCGAGATAATGTGGTCTCACACTTGCAGGGCAAGGATACAACCCGAGAGATGTGGGAAGCCTTGTCTTCTCTGTATGAAGGCTCTTCCAAACAGCGAAAGATGTACTTAGAGCAAAAGTTGCAACGGACATTGAAGCATAAAGGAGAAGGGGTGAACCTCTATCTTCAACGTCTTCAGGACACTAGAGACCAGCGTGCTACAGTGGGGTCCACTCCTCAGCCAATCGCGATGGTGAGGGTAGCCTTGAATGGAGTCTCGGATGAATGGGAATTTTTCGTCCAAGGCATATTGGGCAGAGAAAAACTACCTTCATGGGAGAAGATGTGGGCGGCTCTTCAACAGGAAGAGTAAAAGGAGGGACCTAGTGAAGGTCAACCTCAGTGGCAGCAGTGGGAGTGGCACAAAAATGAAGGAGGAGGAGGAGAATGTAACTCTAGCATCGAAGGGACAACAGAAGCCGAAGCGAAAGGACATTTCGAAGGTAAAATGTTTCAGTTGTGGCGAGATGGGCCACTATGCATCCCAGTGTCCTTTGAAGAACAAGGATAAGGACGAGAAACATGATCCTAAGGCTGCTTCAGCAAATATTAACGAGGATGAGTTTGCCATGAGTGCCCACGCATCTCCAGGAGGGAGATGGGGCGATATTGAGTTGTAGTCGAGAGGACTACATGTGGGTAGGATCCTTGAGGAGTCCACCTCTTGGATCAATTCCTTGCTACGGGAGCCCAAGATTCAGCAGTAGTGAGATGGACTTAGTGTCAGATGATGCAGTGGAGTGTTTGGAGGACATATGCAGTGGCCTGGGACTAGAGATTGAGCAGCGCAGAGCAAGGTTGGCAGCAGTGTAGAAGTCAGCAACAGTCAAACTCCAACATTCATTATGTTGAACACATTTAAGTTCAGCTAATTTTGGATGTTTTTTAGTTGCTTCTCTCAGCAACTAAGTTGCAATATGAATGCAATGTTAGTAGTGGCAAAGCTAGCAGCATAGCAGATGCAGCGTTTGAGAGGGAGTTGTAGTATAGATGCAGCAATGGCAGTGGCAGTGTCATGGGCAGCAGTACAGTAGCAGCAATAGTGCAGTGTTGGTGGCAGCAGCAGTGCAGAAAGGCGGTGCTTCAGAAACAGAGCAGCATGTAGGTGGACATTGTTGCAAGAGCACTTTCCTCACTAAGAGGGAGTGTTAGTTTTGTGTAGCATCGGAAGTACTCTAGCCTTGAAAATTGGTGGACAGGCTAAGGCACATGAGTTCTAAATAACCCAAAAACCGTTTGGTGAAATTCCACTCGGATTGTATTTTATTAAAATAATTAATATTTTTAATGGGGTTGCTAAGTCTAAACTTAGGAAAAATAAAATATTAATGGGTATTAATCAAAATATGGATGAGAATGATCTACAAGGTGGATCAAGTCATGTTTTAATCTTAGCCATTGATTAGAGACTTAATCTCGGTCGTTGAAGACTCAACAGGAAAAGTATAAAATGGTGGCATGGGGTTCATTTGGAAAAACACACAGAGATTAAGGAAATCATTTTTCTGAGGTGAGAAGTTCTCAGGAGGGAAATCGATTGGGGAGATCTTACAGCTGAGGGGCAGTGAGAATCCAGAAGGACTTTTCGGAGAATACTGACAAAGAGGCGGAGAGAGCTTGCAGAGAGGCAGCGTAGTAGCAGGAGGAGCTGACAAGTGGGCCAGTTTGGGCCCACGCAGTCCTGACGCAGAGCCAGAAGGGTCAACGTAAAGCAGAAAAGCTGCCTGTCACGCAGAATCCAAAACTGTCAGAACAGCCAGAACTACTGGAACAATCGGGAGAGCTGACATAGAGGGTAGAGAAGGTGACGCAGGGCTGACGCAGAGCCAGCGTAGAAATAGTCAGGGTTAGCCAATCTTGTGTCGGATCAGTCGGAATTCTACTGCGTGAAGTGAGGTAAACTCACTTAGATTTTCCGCCAGTATTTTCTTTGTAAAGGATTGCTAGTTGAAGCATCCTAGATTTGTATTCAGAATTTTCACCTGCATAATAATAAACCCTCAGAGTTGTTGCACTAGTTTTCCCGCATTGGGTTTTTCCAGGGACTATTGTGTCCAAAAATAAGTGTCCTATGTATCTTGTTCTTTGCTCTGTTTTCTGTTTCATGAGATCAAATATTTAATTAGTGTAGGTTGTAGAAGTAATTTGCTTCAGTATTCAGGAGAATAACTTGATGTATGTAATTTAAAAATCAAGTAGGTGAAGTAGATTCAGATTTGTTGCAGTAGGGGTTCCTTTGAGTCTAGGAATTTTCACAACCCTGACCCTACAAACACACCACTTCAAGTTCATCCAATCACTTTATATACCCATTAGACTTCATCACTTGGCAAGCAATTTTGGATCATTTGCATACTTTTTGTTCACATATGGGATGCAGCAGAATGAGATTCCTCTAGGGTAGACTGAAGTCATCCAAGGAAGATTGTGAATCTCTAAGGCAAGCAAAAGGCCGAATCTCTGAGGCATGCAGAAGGCCAAATCCCTAAGGCAAATAGAATGTTGAATCTCTAAGGCAAACCTGTTCTTTGATGCAAAAGGTTAAACGTTTCAGGCAAACCTAATCTTTGGGTAGAAGGCTATGAAAAGTCGGAATCCTAAATCCTATTGCAGCAACTGGAAAATATTCTCCTAATTGTTAATTAAATTTAACAATTTAATTATTGTTTCCTACAGCAATTACTGAATAACTCACACTACAACCTACACAAATAAAACTGCGGAAGATAAACGCTGGAAGAAATGCTAGCGCACACATAAAATTACACAGTTATTTTTGGACCAATGTCCCCGGAAAAACCCAACTTGTGAAAATCGGTACAACAGCTGAGGGTTTTATTATTATGCAGAGTGAAATAATTTGAGTACAACCAGATGCCGAAACTGGCAATACTACAGAGAAAAACTGGCAAGAAAAATCTAGTGAGGAATTTCCTCACTCCACAGGCAAATCCAGGCTCTGACCTCATCTCAAATTGAGTCATCCAAACTGGCTCTGCACAGTCACCGCGTCACCCTAGTGCAATTGCTTCTAAACTCATCATGGAACAACTTCTCCTCAAGCCCTCTGGTCTATTGTTGTTTGGGAAAATGTCTCTCCTGGCCTCTGGAACCTCATTGTGGCTCCTCTACCTCTCTACAAATGCACTCACCGGAACTAGAATCTTTCCTTCGGCTTCACTATCCCTGCCCCTCTCTCATTGTTTAGATCTCACTAGCTCTCTCTCCAGTAACTAACAGTTGCTACTCAGGAAATCGATCTGCTCATGAAATCGAACTGCGCAAGTGATTTCTCCAAGACCCATCGACTTCTTATAATCCTTTGTTGAAACTTCAACGACCAAGATTAGATCTTAATCAATGGCTAGGATTAACTTGAAGTCGATCCGTGTGAGTTTCTAGAACATCCACACAATAACTTAATTAATTCTTATTAATTAGTCATATTCCCTAAGTTTAAACTTAGGAAATATTTAAAAAGTTACTAATAATCTAATTAAGTCATTTCTAGGCAGAATTTTTAGAAATGATTTCTGGGTTTTTGAGATCTCATGTATTCTAGTCTCTCCACAAAATTTCAAGGCTAGGACACATCCGATGCTACAAAAACTCACACTCCCTCTTAGCAAGGAATGTGTTCTGGAGTTTTTGCCCCCTGCAGTAACACCCTGTCTCTGCATCATCTCCTGTTACGTTGTTGATGTCTGGCTGTTGTTGCCCACCAACTACTGCAAAACTCAAGTATGTGCTGCTACTGACCCTACTGAACTGCTTCCAACTCTGCATCTACACTACAGCTCCCTCTCCATCTGTTGTTGTTGCAACTGCAACATCTGCAACTGAAAATCATCCTAAATATTGAATCAACTATGATCAGTATGATGCATCTGTCTCTCGAGTCTCTGGCTGCTACTAGTATCTGCGTTGTCACCAAGGCATCTGTGCTGTTGCTGACTATACACTGCACTCCCCAGCATCTGACTGCAACTAGGCTCTGCATCTGTCACTCTGGCATCTGACTACATCTACTGTCACTGATCCATCCTACTACTAAATATTGTGGGCTCTCGTAGCAAGGAACTGATTCAAGAGGTGGACCTCCTCAAGAATCTTGACCATCTGTAGCACTCTGGGGCTACAGCACCAAGTCACCCCACTTCACTCTTGGGGGTATGTCAGCAAACATGGCGAAGTCTTCCTCTAGCCTAGAGGACAACCTATCGATCTCTGTTGATGTTGCCTGTTGGTCTTCCTTCTCTTCCTTGTCCTTTATGGGAGGACATTGGGTGCTGTAGTGACCAAGTTCACCACACCTGAAGCACTTGACCTTCGAAAGGTCCTTCTTCTTCTTTCGCTACTCCCCCTGTCCCTCACTGGGACCCTTTGATGCGAGGGCCACATTCTCCTCCTCCTTCACTTGCTTCGACCCATTGTTGTTGCCACTGATGGAGTTCTTCACTAGGTCTCGTCTCAACTCCTCCTACTGCAAATCAGCCCACATCTTGTCCCACCTAGGCAAGGTTTCTCTGCCCAAGATACTCTGAACAAATACCTACCACTCCTCTGAGACACTGTTGAGTGCCAATCGCACTAGATTTGTGGGTTGAGGCGCTGCCCCAACAATTGACAACTGGTCCCAGATCTCCTGAATCCTGGTGAGGAAGGGGTCTATGCATTCCCCTTTTTGCATCCTGGTGCATCTCAGCTTCTCCTCTAAGTACATCTTCCACTGCTCGGAAGTGCCCTGGTATAGCATGGAAAGTGTATCCCACATCTCTTTGGTCGTTCCCTTGGCCGCTATGTGTGATACAACATGATCCCGGACACCATCTAAGATCAATCTCTTTGACCGCGTCATCTCCTTTTTGTACTCCTTCAACTGATCTGCATCCGTGGGGATAGCAACCACTGCATCTATGAAAGGCTTCAGCCCATATTAATCCAAAAGGAAGGACATCCTTGCCTTCCAAATGACATAGTTTGAAGCTCCATCCAACCTATCATGATTTCAAAGTCCAGCAATGGCCATCTCAAATAATGTCGAAAATCTCCTCTTTCATTCTGCTCAACTGCTACTAGGCTATTCCCACTCCCTTCTGGAGTGAGAAACTCTGTTCACAACGACTGCTGATCTGCAAGGGAAATCGAACTTCTTGAGACTAGAAGTTCCAAGAGGAAAATTTTCCCTCAGTGTGTGCTCTTCTTCCACCCAACGCTAGTTTTTCTCTAGCAGCTGTTGCAAAACTACTGCGTCCAGCGAGAGATCTGCTCTGCGAAAAAATATTGGCTGCTCCCTCTACCTCTAGAATCCCTTGATCTGGAGAGATCGAATTTTTCTACCTCACACTCAGAAAAAACGAATCACCTCAAGAAATTTGACCTCTTGGCGAAGGTGACTGCGCTGCCTCTGGGGTTTCGATCTACTGCCCCTCAATGAACAACGAAACTCCCTCTTCCTTTGCTACTAAGCTCTCCGGCTGATCATCTACGCTCTGATACCATGTGAAAATTCGGAATCTCGAATCCTATTGCAACAACTGGAAAATATTCTCCTAATTGTTAATTAAATTTAACAATTTATTTACTATTTCCTACAACAAATACTAAATAACTCACACTGCAACCTACACAAATAAAATTGCGGAAGAATAAATGTTGGAAGAAATGCTAGCACACACACATAAAATGATAGTTATTTTTGGACCAATGTCCCCGGAAAAACCCAACTTGGGAAAACCGGTGCAACAGCTGAGGGTTTTATTATTATGCAACAGTGAAATAATCTGAGTACAACTGGATGCCGAAACTGACAATCCTACAGAGAAAAATTGGCAACAAAAATCTAGTGAGGAATTTCCTCACTCCACAAGCAAATTCAGGCTCTGACCTCAGCTCAAATTGAGTCATCCAAACTGGCTCTGCACAGTCACTACATCACCCTAGCGCATTTGCTTTTGCACTCAGCTCAAAACAGCTTCTCCCCAAGTCGTCTGGTTTGTTGTTGTCTGGGAAAATGTCTCTCCTAGCCTCTGGAACCTCTACCCAGCTTCTAGCATTGAAACTCTACTTCTCCCCAGCAATTTGAAATTGCCTCTAGAGGCTACTGCGTTGCTCTGTGTCAACCTCACTATGGCTCCTCTGCCTCTCTGCAAATGCACTCACCGGAACTGGAATCCTTCCTCCGGCTTCACTATCCCTACCCCTCTCTCACTGCTTCGATCTCACTTGCTCTCCCTCCAGCAACTAACCGTTGCTACTCAGGGAATCGATCTGCTCATGAAATCGAACTGCACAAGTGATTTCTCCAAGCCCCATCGACTTCTTCTTATAATCCTTTGTTGAGACTTCAACGGCCAAAATTAGAACTTAATCAAGGGGAAGTATTAACTTGAAGTCGATCTCTGTGAGTTTCTAGAACATTCACACAATAAATTAATTAATTTTGATTAATTAGTCATATTCCCTAAGTTTAGACTTGGGAAATCTTTAAAAACTGACTAATAATCTAATTAAGTCATTTCTAGGCGGAATTTCTAGAAACGATTTCTGGGTTTTGGAGATCTCATGTATTCTCGCCTCTCCACAAAATTTCAAGGCTAGAACACATCCGATGCTACAAAAACTAACAAAGGCTTGTTCCTAGACAGTTTGACCACTGTTGATTGGGGCCAATTGTGGACAGTTTGACCTGGAATTTTGTCACTGGTCAGTTTGACTTTGTTTGACTGAAAAGTCAGATTATATCCCTTGTTGAATTGAATGATTTCTCTAAGAAAAGGTCGTTGGGTTTTTCCCCATGTGGGTTTTCCCAGGGTAAATATTTGTCTCTTGTGTTTGGTTTCTCTTTATGATCCTACTGTCATTATTGTTTCTACTGTTGAGATTCTACTGTTGAGATCTCTTGTGTAATTACTTAACGATGAATGTGAATACATGAAAGATTAAGTTAAGAAATCATTAGAAGTAATTATCATATTAGAAGACCTTGAAAAAAATCAACATGCTATCAAAGCGTGGGTGAAAGAGCAGCCAGATTGTTTCAAGTTAAACTCCAGGATTTGTTCTAAACTTCTAGCCCTATTCCAACTCTGTTTGTAAGGAGGACGAAGAATATCCCTAAAGGAAGCCAAGATTTATTTCTTTTTTTTGTGCCCTAGAAGATCCATGTTCTATTGTGCCTATATGATCTATGTTGTAGGAGTAAGTCAAGTCAAACCTAAGCCTGTGACAGAACCAAAAGACCTCTATGATGATTACAAAGAAGGACCATAAAGGTCTCAATATGGTGAACAGCAAGGGTCGAGGAGGTTAATCTGTTCTATGGCTAGGACACTGTCCTAGGAGGGGCCAAGAAAGCCTCGGAAAGTCCCTCAGTCAGTCCAAATTACCTCAGTCCGAGATGTCTTAGTCAGGGGAAGTCCAAAGTGCCACAGTCAGTTTATATGTCACATCAGTAAGATTCATATTTCAATCCACAGGTAAATGTTATTTGTCACTACTGTATATCATAAAGCTCAAAGTTGATAGTCCATTCTATCAGTGAAGGACACTGTTATATAAGGTTTCCGTGCAAACTGTTACACCCACAATGCTGGGATGTTTGATGACAAAGATGAAGTATGGGAAATCAGACCTGTGGTATACTAGACCTATAAAGAGCCCAGAAAAAGAAGTCTGCTAAAAGGTGTTAAGAAGCATGATCCTTAAATTATGAAGTCTGTAGCAGCATACAGATTTATGTCAAATCTTGCAAGATGGCAATAGCATTTCATGGTTGATACGTGTGAAGTATTTTCAAGAACCATTTCAAGTATCACATCCTAGCATTCCAAGCACTCTGTCAATACGCTTTGCTGAATTCTATTCTCTAAACATCAAAGAAATAAAGGGGATCATTGTCATTAATGTAAGCACACTTAAACAATATGTTGAGGATTCATAAAGCAAGTTCGTTGGAATGCCATGTATGAAAGAGATAGATTTCAAACCTTACAAAGGATGTTGTAAGGTCACTACCTCACAACCAATGAAGATATATCCACTAATCAGTAGCATGGGTGAAGCTGATCAAAATTCTAAGAAGTTCCAAGGTTTCCTGAGACATCAAGATCGACATACTCAATTTGATATGATCAAGTCAAGGGCATTTGAAAGTTTACAGTGAAAAAGGAACCAAGACTGAATGAAGCCGAATTGAAGCCTAGACAAGGACTTTTGTTTAGGCTTGTTTGGACAGTCTCCAAAGACTATGTTGAATCCTGTTTAAGAAGCCATCTAGAGGCAGAATCAAGAATAGTGTTACTAATAAAGTCAAGTTCAAGACATTTGCTAAAAGAAGGCTGATTTGAAAATGTTGCCGTAAGTCTTGTGGAAATATGGTCAAATAAAATCCTTAACGAAATATGTGATGTCTTTCTCTCTCATTCTTTAGGACCTGAAAGGGATTGTTTCGATTGAAGCCTTTGTGCGGACCTGAGTTGCATCAGACTAAGATATGTGTTCATCAGCAGAAGTATTGTTTTAGTGTTGCAGACTCTAATTCTATATACCTCGTACCACTATGGAAATATCCTATATGACTAAGTGTTCTTGTCAAAGATGAGGAGGATGACTTGCATTGTACTATTGTAAATATGATAGACGAAATATGCTTCGGAATTCGTTGCTAGAACATAGTATATGGCAAAGTTTTCCTTCAAAGTATTTGAGAAATGATCAATTTGATTTGATTCAAGAAAGTTGCTCCAGAAACGGAGGGAGCTGAGCAGTGTTCCACGGGGACGCGTCCCCCAGGGTGGGGTGCGCGCACCCCTCGCACCCCACGCACCCGGGACGGGGAGACTCTCGGGGGTGTGTTTCCCCACGTCCCCCTTTTGGGAGACTCGGGGAGACGCAAGGGGGTGCGTTTCCCCAATGTGGGAGACTCGACTCCCCGAAAGGGGTACTTCTGGGCGTCCCCCGAAAATGGGGTTCTTCTGGGTGTCCCCCATTCATTTTTGTCTAATTACCCTTTATAAACCAAAAAAAAAATGAAAAAAAATGAAAATTAATTTATTAAAAAAACATAAAAAATAAAAATAAACTAAATTAACAATTACAAATAAAAAATTACATGAACAAGTTAGGGTTAACTCCACTTTTCAAGTTTTCATTCTGCCGCCATTCATTATGCTCTTACCTCAACGCATTTTTTTCTTCCATCTGCTCTCACTGCGCCCAAGAGAGCTTCAGCGCATCCTCACTCTTCTCCACGCAGCGACTTGCTGTTAGCACTTAGCAGTCATTCCAAACTTGCAGTGGCATCCTCCCTCTTGCTCCACGCAGGCGGCAGGCGGCAGCATATCAACGATTCAGCGTAATCTTGAATATATTGAAGCTGGGCCTCTTCATTTGACTACCGAATAAGTTAGCAGTCGTTGCAAACTTGCAGTGGCATCCTTCCTCTTGCTCCACGCAGGCGGCAGGTGGCAGCATATCAACGATTTAGCGTAATCTTGAATATATTGAAGCTGGGCCTCTTCATTTGAATACCGAATTCAAACAAGAAAAACTCGTTTCTGAGGTGATTTTGTGAAGTAATTTCGTGGATTTTTTGCTATCTCTGAGGTGTTTTCGTTGGGCTTCTCTGGTCACAAGTCTTGCGCTTTTCTGGTCATAATTTCTGGTTTGTTTTTTGGAGCAGTATTTTCACTTTGGAACTGCTGTCATACTCTTATCAAACCTCAGTCTCAGCGCTGGGAAAAGGTCTGCTACAGCCTACAGACCTCAGTTCATCCCTGAGGCAAGGAACAGATCTCTGCAACTTCGGTCCTGAGGCAAGAAGTAGACCACTGTTATCCTCAACCATGTGAAGACTTAGTGTTCAATTTAGAATCTAGAAGACTAGAATGATGAATGATGAATTCAGAATTTTCAATTTTCAATTTAATTTTTAAATCAATGATTCAATGTAAATTATAGAATGATGTAAATAATAGAATGATGATTGATGAATGATGAATGATATGGATCAATGTACATTGTATTTGAATATTTGACTTTCATATTGAATTTTATTATTGAATCTTATGGTATTGAATCTTGATGAATTAGCATTATTGAACAATGAATATGAACATGAAAAATTCAAAATTATATACATATATATAAATTTATAATATATATAATTAAAAATTATATTATATATACCTCGACGTCTCCCCGTCTCCCCTAAATTTCCCTAAAATTTCAGGGTTCTCCCACACGTCCCCTTTGTGCGTCTCCCCGCACCCGCGTCTCCCGTCCCGAAGACTTTGTGGAACATTGGAGCTGAGAAGAACAGTCATAATACTTGTGCTGTGATACCTTCGAAAATCTGATAGTCCTAGGGTTTGTAAACCCTAGGTAAATCTTGAAATATGTGATTAAGAAAGCCCTAGGGTCTATGGACAAAACCTTAGACCCAAAGTATTAATGAAGAAACCCTAGCTCATGCAAGGAAGGAAAGGCAACATGGTTGATGACGACGAAAAAGATGATGAGTTTGCAAATGGATTTCTATGATTTCTGCAAAAAAAGCAAGGATCAAGAGGGAGCTGATAAATTCCCTTCAATCCTCAAAGATAAGTACTTTATATCTCTCGTCCTTGATTATTATTGTTTTGCTATTAGTTTGCCTCTTGTCTTTGTTTCTTTTGCTCGGTTATAATAGTTCTTCCATGGCTTCCTAATGACATTTACAAGTACATTGTGAAGGAAGCCAAGACTTTGGTAGTAGGAGGAAGCATCAGGAAGAATGAAGCAAAGTTTATGGCAAGAGGATTGTCTTAGCAAGAATAATTTGCGTTCAAGAGCTAGAAATAGTACCATGCCAGATGACCAAAGGAGCTTCCAGTTCAAAGGGAGCAGAGAGTCAGGCCAACAAGTCTAGAAGAAAGATGTGTATAGAAATTGTGTTGAGACTTGAAGGGAAGTAAGTGGTGAATTCCAAGAGGATCTACAAGACCTAGCATGCAGCGATGGAAGCGTAGAGAAGTACAAAGCAAGTTTCATGAAAATTCTCCTAGTAAGAGGGAGAAGACTATGTTCAGACATTTGCACCAAATTGCCAGGTACACTTTTGTTAGAATTATTATCCCTATGATTTCTTTTGAAGGTTACATTGGATGAATGTAAAGGTCGTTTTCCTCGATGAAGGAATTAGATAAGAAGCGTACATAGAGCTACCTCAAGTTTTTGAGATACATGAAGGAGTCTCTTGCTTGCAAACAGAAGAAGGCTTTGTACAAGCACCTCAGACTTGGTATTCTTGTATTAATGGATCAAGGTTGATTTTGTTATCATATGACTTGTTACTAACAAGAGCAGAAGAACTCACATAATAGAGGGAGCAGTTAAGCCTCTTCAACTTCAGAGGGAGTTGACCCATGAGTTCAAGATGACGGACCTAGACTTGGTGAACTACCTCCTTGGGCACAGAAAAAAACCAGTCAAGGTGACTGGAAAGTAGCCATGGTGATGGTTCCAGTAAAGGAAGTCGATCAGTTTATGGTTGATCCAAGGCATGTGGCTCACATGCATTGAAGTACCAGTATGGTACAGTTGGTTATGGTACAATCAGTTATGGTTTGAGTTATGTCACAAATAATGAACTACAGTTGCAGGGATACACATATTCAGATTAAGCAAAGAGTACAGAAGATAGAAAGAGTACATCGGGATGTTGCTCCGCTATGATTTCTTAGATGAGCAAGATGCAAACATCCATTGCACTCAGTACTACAAAGGTTGAGTATATTGCAGCTTGGTTGGCAAGTTGTGAAGCGGTATGGTTTCAGAAGCTATTTGCAGAATTGGTTGATCAAGTACAAGAGACAACCATTATGACAGGTCAAAGCACAGTGAGATCTAGTAATGAGACATAGTACAAAGGGAGCAATGTGGCTCCAATATTATTCTACAAACGAGCGGGTAGTTGAAAAAGCCTTTGTCCCAAGATGAAGTTTTTATACTTCAAGGACAAGCTTGGAGTGGTTGAGAATGCCTCTCTCAGCGAAAGGGAGTGTTGAAGTTTCAACATCAAGGACAGTCATTCTCCTTGGGTCAGGTATGTTGAGAAATCAATGGTAGCTAGATTACGGTGATTTCTCTTAACTTGATAATTGCTTGTGATGTTCTTTTACTTCAACTTGTAGTACCTGTAATGAACTTCTTCTTTACTTGATTATTATAGTGTTCTTATCATCAAAAAACCACCAAACTATGAATATCAATCGAACAAGTGGACATAAGATATAGCTTGCTAGTCAGGGCCAAAAACTCTCCTAGAGAGGAAAACCCACAAGAATTCTTCTCTTCTTATAGAATCTTCAAATGACGAATTCCAAGAGCTTAGACCTAAGACAAAAACCCCTCCAAGACCAAGTCAACTTTTTTGTAGATGAACTTCTCTTTCACAAAGTCAACCCAAGTCAAGCTTCTCCAAAACTGTTGCAACTTCTCTTTTGATCACAAGTTGGAACTGTTGAAGAATCTAGGGCAATTTAACATTATCGATTCTTCCCTCTATGATAATTGTTTGTGATGTATTTTGCTTACATGAATTAACTTCTTTATGTTAGTGTGTTCTTCATCCATCAAATGGTTATCAAAACAAGAAGGTCGACAAAATGCAAGTACATAGGATGTAGGCTCCAAGCCAGGGCAAAACCTCTCCTCTTGAGAGGAAAACCCTTCAATCTCTTCTAATAGATATTTAATTGACGAATACCAAGACACTTGACAAAGATACTTGACACAAGTTTACCTCCAAGACACTTGTCACTAGCTTATGCACTCTTCAGCCTTCACATTACAGTCTTCCTTCTTCGCACTCTATCACTTCAGTCTTCCTCCTTCGTACTGCTATGTCACTATCTCTTAGAGAGTCTCGATCTCCTTTTCTTCGCAGTTCTAGACCTAGTCCTCGACTACCACTGATCTCTTTCTTTGATCCAAGAGAGCCTTTCTGCCTTTGGTCCTTTTCTATCACAGTTCAATGCTTGATGTAGTCCCCCACCGTAATGACACTGTCCTAAGACAGTATTCAATTCTTTGCTAGAATGATAGTAATGAGACAGACTTAGCCCGAGAGTATTTGAGATATCTTTGCACTAGAAGCAGCCTTCCTTCCTCACTGTGATACCCTTGTGTTCTTCACTCTGAGATCCTTATTGAGTTATATCAGAGATTTCTAAGATTGATTGTCGTTTATGAGGTGAGATCACTCTATGTATAGAGTGACTTTTGCTTGCTAGTTAGACCGACATGAGATCCTAGAGGTAAGTCGGCATTTCCTTAAGGAGAATATTGCCTTTCTTTTACCCCACTGCAACAGGGATAGTGACAATGTCTTGGAGTGCAATTTTGACATGTGTAACATGACTTCATGACTTCTCTATTATATATATGACCAGACAACAAATCCTAAAGACATCAAGAAGAAGTCTTTGACCTATGAAAAATACTTCTTGCTCATGAAACCCATGATGCAAGGAATACAATAAATACATTTGTTTTTTCTTTACATAAAATCATAATTACAATTCACAATGAAGACCGAACCTAGTTACACTTTCTTCAACACTCCCTCTTAACTAGGAAGGTATTCATAAATGGTACGTGGTTATTCTCAATACTAAAGAGATCTCATAAGAAGAGTCAGATTGGTAACCCATCTATTTTAGCATCATAGTGACCAACATTGTTTCCACAGCAAGGCCTTGACTGACAGCTCTATCTCTCATCAGATCAGAGCACAATGTTGGCGAGACCAATGACTATAGACACCTTCATCATTGTCTCTCAAGGTACATACCCACCCAGATGTTCACTGAGTATGACCTTCTAGGACTTCTTATCTTAGGTTCCCAACCCTCAAAGAATATCGGTCCTCTTGCCTACTCTTATCTTGGATGCTCTACACATCCTCAAAGAGCATCGGATGCCAGATTATTACCCAATCCTCCATTCTTTCTTCCAAGTGAAGACAAGAATGTTGTGTCTATCTCTCCCTCTCAACTAGGGAAGATATGCCCATTCCTGTAAATGAATGTACCGAAGCTCCCTCGAACCAGGGACTTGCCCAAGCTCCCTTTTAATTAGGGACTTGTCAGAGCTCCCTCTTAGCTGGGGACTCTCCTATACATCAACAACTTCTTCTTCGTGGGTAGTTCAACTGCTTGATCAACTTCTTTCCTTGATGTCATGAAAATCAGTCGAGCTTCTTCCTTGTAGGGCTTTAGCCATCCATCACTTTCCTTCTTGGTTCATCATGTCACTACTTTCTTCATAGAAAGTGACCTTCTTGATACATATCTGGAACCTTCGCCATATGGCTACTTCTTCATCATGTTTCTTTCAAGGATTTCCATCCACCACATGAATGCTTGTTGTACTTGTACTTACAATTCTCGTTCCAGCAGCCCTGCATAAACTCATCCAAATATTACTCAAGAAATCAAAACATAACATTAAATCAAATTGTACCTTTCGAGATGGCTCTTCATCATGACATTTTCCTGTAGGTATCAGCATCCTACATACATGTCAACACATCTCCCAAAGACAACCATTGTCAAGGGTCTTCATCTTTTCAGACTTTTATCAGAGTCTTCATATCCTTCCGATAGATTTCCTAGTCAAATCTTCTTTGTCTTTTGAATGTTGATTGCCTTCATCATGGTTGCATATCTCACAATCTCTTCCTTCCTCACACATTCCATTCCCAAGAGCTTTTAATCAGAGTTTCTTAATTGTATTCAATACTTCATATGAGGACATATTATGTTGATTTCATCTAGTGTGACTTTATGCCTTCCTACATCCTTTCAGAGGAGGAGATCCTTTTTCCATGATCATGCTTCTCAAGATAGAAGTAATGATCCATGTTACCTGCAACCATACGACATGACATTATAATATTAAATACAAGCATACATACCTCATTTTGCCTTTAGGTCATCTAGGCTTCTTCCAGCAGCTTCCTTGATTGAAAAGATCTTCAATCCCTTGATCTGCTTCTTCTCTTATGTCACTATAACATCATCCATGAATTCCACAAGTTGGAGTTTCTGATGAAACACTTGCTTCCACTCTAGATTAGCGAACCCTCCGATGAGGATTCCATCAGAGAATCCTGAGGATCTTGTATATCCCCATCTGGAAGATGCTTCCTTTCTGATTTGTTGTATGATGAGCCTTGTCCTAGATGACTTCTTTCTTTCCTTCAATGTCCAATGAGGTTCCCAAGGGCTATATCCTTCATGTTTGATTGTAATAGATTTTGTCCTTCATGATTCCCATGGTGATGTCACGAGCTCTTGTTTCTAATGCTTCCATGATGCCACAATGCATCTTATTATCATGGTCATATCTATAACGAAAGATTTAGGAGCTTACAATAGGACCCTTTTGTGAGGGATACCATCTCACTCATAGTAGAGCTCCCTCCATCTTTCCATCGATATGAGCTTTCTTTCCATAATCTTTCCACAGCATTGTTCTGTCTTGTTTGAGGACCAAACTTCCCTTTCCTTTCTGCAAATGTTTGAAACTTTTAACCTTCAACACTTTTGCCATCAACTTGTCTTTCTCAATCTAGCATAGAGACCAAAATTGTCGAATGAGGTAACCTTCTTGTTCATGGACATTTGTTACCTTGCTTGTCAATTAGTGCAAAGATGATTATCTACTTATCATCTTTCCCAGATCTCCTAATTGAGATCTCATGAACATATCCTTCGTTCTTTGATACCCAAGTCTAGGAGATATGACCTTCTTTACTGCAATTCCAAAGAATATATCTTCTAGCACTTCATATATCTCTTTGATGTCTCCTTTCCTGCTACATAGGGATGAGAGGACTTATGACTGATTTTATCAGAATCCTATGAGTCCCTTGATCCTTTTCCATGCATTCAAATAATTCTTGACCTTCAGAGACTTCACCGTAGAAATCAATGACTTCTCTTTTCGGGGACTATATCTATCCTCCTTTCGCATGCAAGGGATTTCGATGATCCAACCAGTATATCGATCTTCTTGCAAACACGAAGTCATTTAACCAAAATTGTATTATGAAAGATACTTACTTGGCACATGAAGATGAAATCTTCACCTTGATGCTTTCTTGAATGATCTACTTCAATGAGATTCTTGCTTGAGCTGCCTAATACCACTGAGTTCCAAGACTTCCCTCGAGACTTTCTTGCACTGTTCAGCATCAAGCACTGTTGATTTTATAATATGTTGAGATTACTTGATCCCTTGACTGTGAGGGTAAGATATCGAGATCAAGAACTTTGGGAGCATTGTCATGATGCTCGTCTGAGATGTGGCACTGTGTTCTCCTTCCAAAGTGAGATTGTTGTAATGTATGATGTGATTATTCTTGATATCGTGCAACATTGTGCTAACACATCCTTGTGACATTTCGTGGCATGCCATTTATTCATAAAGGTATGCCTTCAAACTGTGGGTAGCACTGAGATACCAAAACCTTCCACTGATTATTCTTAGCACCAAATTGTGGAGCTATTTGGTGGGCTTGTCACCAAAGTGATGTTTTTTTGCACATTATTTTATTATCGGGGCAACATTAGGCTAAGTTAGGCCATTCTAATTCCTCAAAGGCTCATATAAATACAATAGAGCCTCATTGTAACATTCATCATCACTTGGATTGTATCTCCCTTGAGAAAAGATTTTGGACTTGCAAGCGATGGACGAATTGGAGTATTCTTGATGCATTTGATGTTTGGGTTATTGCTATCTTATCTTGGAGCTTCATGTTTGCAAATGTGATGGATGGATATACTCTTTTTGTCATGTAAGTGGTCTTTTCATGCAAATTTCTTAAAGATACATCTCTAATGTATGGAATGTGATGTCATGACTTGTGCCCTAAAAATTAATGGGAATTCATGAAACACTTGAAATCTTGGCTTCTTGCATATGTTGTTCATCTTGGTAAGAAGAACGAACATTCCTAGGGGTGGATTGTGCACATCTCACCTTGAAACTCCATCAAATTTTGCAAAGCAGAGTATAAATTCCTCTCGTGGCCTAACTAATGCCTCTCTAGGCTAGCGAAGCAGCAAGGACTCCTTAGTAGGGCAAAAATCTCAAAAATCAAACTTATCTTGACTCCATTCATCCCAATTGGCTATGCACTGATCTTTGTCCTTCGTGATCACCCTAAAACTTATCTTTACCTCCTTCCCAAAATTTCGGCCCTAACCCTAGACGACCTAGCTAGGGTATCAAGCGAATTCCATTTGGGACATCCTCTTGAAGAGCGAATTGCTGAGGAACTACATTGGGGTGTCTTATACTAGCCTTCCAAATTTGAAGCCTATCCCACGTTTGGTTTGTGAGTAATACCAAGCCCTAGCTCCAAAATTGGTTGGATTGGGTCTTCTTTGGTTAGTGGCAATCTTGAAGGTCTACTTACTCAAAAACTCAACGGAAGCTTATTATTCTTGTGACTTTTCCCTATCTTTGTTTTATCTAGACACTCTTTTAAGGATCATTCAAACCCTAGGTCAATCTTGGAACTCCCCAAGGCCCCTTTGTGGTCCCATATTTTCATTATTCTTTACCTCACAAGGCCACTTGAGGAACCTTGTTTCTTAGAAAGTCTTAGATCTAGGATACCCTCATAAGAGAATATCCCTATATCGTAGGCCTAGGTCTCCCTTTAAGCCTTTCTTGGAAAGCCCTTATCTTGCTCTTGAAGCAACCAAACCTATTATCTAAGCCTCTCCTTTGAATGGAATTTGGAAATCACATTGTCCATTATCATTGACTTATCCCTTCTAGTGATTTTTCTCATATCGGGACTCCTCCCATCGTTCAAATTCTGTAAAGAGAAGGGGACATTGACTGAGGTGACAGTGGGTCCTTGTCCCATTGTTTCCATTTGGTCTAGTAGTTGTCCTTTAGGTACCCCTCCTAGATTGTGTGGTAACATTTTTGGCACCATTGCCGAGGAGGAAGTGGATCTACCTCCCTTGTGAATCATTGTGTGGTAACATTTTTGGCACCATTGCCGAGGAGAAAGCGGATCTACCTCCCTTGTGAATCATTCAAGAATTGATTCATCGACGACATTACAAATATTCCTCTTGTGGCTCCATTCATTGTCCAATCCCCTAGTTTACTTGAATAAGACAACATTCCTCCTATAACTAGGGTTGCTGCAAAAAGGGGAGAAAGAACTCCATCCCCTGTTAGAACTAATCTTCTCCTTGAGTTTGAAAAGGTTGGTAATTCAACTCCCAATATGGCAACAACTTCCAATACCAACCAAAATCAAAACCAACCCAAAGTCCCAAGAAACAAGAGGCACCTTGCTAGTGTTTTTGGGCCTTTGAACTTAAGTGACAATCCTAAACCTTTGCCTAAAAAGTATCATGAATGGTTGCCCAAGTTCAAAGGGGATGCCACCCAGAATGCCCATGATCATGCTGATGATTTCTATTGGATGCTTGCCCCAAGGGTAATTGATGACGATGATAGGATCATGATGTTAATTGCTTTGTCTTTTGAGGGACCAGTAAGGGAAAGGTATCTTAGCCTCCCTCCAGGACCCAGGTAGTATAGGTGACCATGACCAATTTGAAGATGCTTTTATGAGAAAGTGGTCGTTTGATGCCCAAGGGTCTTTCAATATTGAAAAATTTTGCCACATAATTACAGGAAGGGAAGACATTAAAGAATTTATCCAAAATTTTGATAAAGTAGTTAGGGACATCCCTAATCACCTTAGGCATCCTGATGCAATCATTCTTGACAAATTTACTAAGGTTGTAGGTGGTCACCTAACATACACATTAAAGGATAAGAAACCTAAGAGTCTTGCTAAGGCCAAAGAAATTGTTACAGAAGTTGAGCAAAACCTGAACATTTCTAAAATGGAGATGTCTAAGTATCCTAGAGGTAAGGTGGAAACCAAGAAGAATAAATCTGAAGACCAAGCTGAGGAAACCCTTGTCATGGTTCTTAAGAAACTTGATAAGTTATATGAGGACACGAACTCTAGGGATAAGCTATATATAAATAAGTCCACTGCTCTTGAAAAGGCCCAAAAATCGAGTTTCATTCCCAAGAACAAGCCTTTTGCCAAGAAAACTAATCATGAAGGCAAGCAAGGTCCACCCCAAGTTCTTAACACTTTAGCTCCAACTAATATTGTGGAACAAGAATCATCTTCCGAACACGAACAAAACAATGATGAAGAAAGTGAAGATGAAGAGGGTGATAAGCAAACAAATATTGTTGAAACCCATGCCTTCAACATTATGATGTTAGGTGGTGCATACAACCATCCTTTGATTAGTGACGTAACTCTTAAAGAAGAAAAGGATGAGTCGATCCTCAATGTTGATGATAGTGGGAGATTCAAAGAGGTCCAATACTCGGGAAAGAATGACAAAATCCCCTCCACTAGCTCCGAAGAACCTAGCAAGAAAGAATCTACCCCTAAGCAGTATATTCCAAAGTAACCTCCTCCTAAAGAACCCTCAAAGAAAGATCCTCTCAAGAAAGACAATGCCAAAAATGATCTTCCAAAGGGGGAACCTAAACACAAAGTTAAAGGTAAGGAGGTCAAACTTGATATTGATGTAGGCACTGCTATAGGAAAGATGACTATGCAAGTTCCCATAAAGGAGCTAGTAAAGCTTCCACACCAAAAATGGCAAGCAAAGAAGGCTTTAGGGTTTGAAGAAGAGGACACACCAATCACATTGCAAAACATACACCTTTCCAATACTAACCCTAGCCATGAGCCATTTTTCTCACCTTAGTTATCAATGATCTCCACTTGCACAATTGCCTATTAGATTCTAGGGCTTCTGCGAATATCATGCCATTGAAAGTCATGAAGCAACTCAATATCAACATCACTCATAGATACAAGAATGTGTGCGGTTTCAACTCCCAACCCGTTGAAGTAGAAGACCTTATAAAAGATCTCAAGGTGTCATTAGCTATGAATCCAAACATATCATTGCTCATGAATGTTGTGGTCATTGATATACCTGACGTGTTGGGAATGTTATTGTCTAGGAAATGGGGTGCTACTATGGGTGGTCAACTTCAAATGGACTTGTCTTATGTCACCATTCCGCAATCCAATGGAACCCTTTTCATTCTCTATAAGGAGCCTTTATACCCAATTCATGTGGTAAAACCAGGTCCTATTCCATATTACAAGATCCCTAAGGATGAGAAACCATCTCCTATCCTTCCCTCTCAAGAGGTCCACATCCTTAAAAGGCCACATCAAAAACAAAACATGAAATGGAGACTTATAAAGGAATTCAAAGTTGGGGGCATTGTTTTGGTTGACAAAAATCTTATCCCCGTCAAGATTCATGGTAAGGCCGGTGAAGAATATTATTACATTGCTAGACTGGAAGATGAAATTTGGTCGGAGTCAGTCAAATTAAGTCGTATCACCCCTTTCATTGACACTTGATGTTGTATTATATGCATGTTAGAGTAGGATGCATTTCATGTTAATTTTCGCATTAGAACTAATATCATATTCTTTTATCATGCTAGATTAGATGCATTTAGATTAGAATTGCATTTAGTATTAAAAAAAATCTTGTTGATTTTTATGGAATAACAAAAGCATGGGGAATCATAAGACGCCACAAAAACATGCTACCCCGTGTGCTTAGTCTTTGATGTGCAGGTAACAGGTCTGCGGTCCCAAGAGATTGTTGGTGTTCTCATGACCTCCACGTTCGAACACATTCGAACACGTTCGTGCACTCTGCTGAGAGGTCATGTCCACTTGGAGCCAGATGTTACCCATCACTAGTGGGTTACACCCATAGGAGAAATTTTCTGCTAGATTGTCTTCAGTCGGCAACCAACATGGCAACAGCCCCTTGCAACCACCAGATTGCTCAATGTGCCACCATCTCTGCCACCTGAGCCAGCCATTATGTGCCTTCGTCCATTATGCCATGATCGTATGTTTGAAGGTGGGCCTTCCAATCTCGAAGGTATGGTTTTTCATTATGTAATTGGGTATTTTTGCTTACATATCATGGACACATATGGGCATGGATTAGTGGGGGGATTTGGTGGAAAGAATGGGCTTGGTTTGTACTCTTGTCCCCTTTTCCAACTTGGTGGTTAATCTTGTATCCTAGTCCCGTGGGATCTCCTCTATTGGCTACTAGCTTTAGGAGTGGCACTACATGGGAAACCCTGATTTTGGTTGTGTGGTCCCGCTTCCCGACACCACATATATCACTCCCCTCCGCTCATTATAACCAATGTTTTAAAACTCCGACTCCGACTCGGAAACGGTCGAGGGTCGACTCCGACTCTGACTCGGTATCAACTCGGCCGATTTGATTTCAATGACTCGGTCGTTGTAAAAAATACATTAAATATTTATTTTTTTATAAAAAACATAATTTTAAAGATTTTCATTCATGTTTCCAAACACAAAGCTTTAGAATATAGAGAGAAGACAACATATGATCAAAGTAGGCTCATGAATATATCCATTATATCAAAATGGCACCCAGTGCATTGTCCAATACAAAGTTCATACTTAGCCACCAATGCCAGGATTCTTTTCTGCCTCAGCCTAAGGACAATCACTAGACTACAACAACAATAATACCAATTCTCTGCCCCTAATGAAGTCTCAAAACCCTTGATTTAATTTTGGTCAAGCTCCAGAACAATCAGAGGTAAATATGTATTTATTAGTCCATTGCCAGAATGTTTGCCTTTTTAAAAACATTGTATGGCTCAATGCATTGTTTCAGTTTTCTAATTCATGCCACTAGGATAACCATACTTCAGCCTTATAATTTTCAAAACTTTCTCACAGTGATAGATTACTTTAGGGCTATAAATATGCAATAAACAACCACCCAACCATTGATATGTAGGAGGCGAAACAACTTTTGACAAATGTGCTTCGAGATTTTTGTCAAAGAGCCCAATGGGCCGAGTTGTTACCAAGTCGGCCGAATCATTATCGAGTCGGCCAAGTTGTTACCGAGTCGACCAAGTCAATGGCTGGCTCGATAACAACCCTGCCAACCATTCTGTTTCGACCACCGAGCCGACCCAGCCAAGCATTAGCTCGGTCTGACTCAGTCGAGTCAAAGTCGACTTGGCCATTTTTTAAAACAATGATTATAACCCCTCTTCACATATTTCCCATCCAGATCAACATTTGTTCATTAGGTCCACAAGGAGTTAGCCTCCCCCTCCCCTTGTACACACGTTGGGTCATGCTTGAAACGATGCCTCGGAGGTTGATGCAGCTAAAAAGAGAGTTAAAAGCATAATTTGACCACTCTCAACAGGAAATGTATTCACAAAATGCAAAAGATGGCTGGCACATACAAATTTAGCATGTGGGCAAAAGCCAAACATGGCCTCTACCCCTATCATTATGGCCATCAGCCTAGTTCCTAAGGCCCCCTTATGTGAGCCCCTTGCATCATTAAGGAACCTGTGATTGTCCCAACCCTTGGTGGGTGATGAACAGCCTACCCTAAGGGGGTATCCACTACTATATCATTCACATCATGCTCACATTTCTTGTAGCCCCGAGCAGTGTAAAAAAAAAAAAATCAATAAAAGGCAAAAGGCATATGAAGAAGGGTGGAAAAACAAAGGTCGGGGTAACTCATGTACCACAATTTCTCCCTCCCTCATCTATACACTCAAGTGTGGGCTTCCCTCATTATAGCTACCCTTGTACCATGGCATGTGCCTTGGAGTCTTCCTTGTTTCCCCACTCCATTCCATCATCATTTCACATGACACTTGCCATCTAATGAATGTACCGTGGACCTGTCACTCCCTTAGAGGTTAAAACCACCTAATAGAGTCCTTGATTAACCTCCCACTTGAACTTAGGGACATGTGCACATTCTAAAGCCCATTATGGAAGAGAATGCCACTATGAAGTGCCCACTAGGTTCCACAATCTGTAAGCTCATTTGCTCAATTGCACCATTGAATGGTTGTACTGGAAGGTGAGGAGACATTGGATCTTATACAGGATTGCAGGTGGGTCTTCAACTTGGGGTTTGTTCTCCCTATACAGGATCCAAGCCCTCCAGTGGGTCATAATGGCACTTATAGGGTGAGCGTTGAAAGCCATGGGCCTCCACTATAATAGAGAGCAGATAACCACACCATGGGATCCTTCCGCACCAACTATTGCTTGCTCGTGTCCCAGTTATTCAATGATGATGATGCACTTAGACCACATTGCCTAGCCAGCTACACACTTGCACCACACACTTGCCAGTTGATCTAGGGCTCAAATGGGGTTTTGCCTCACCTAAGGAGACATGGGAGGGCTTGCATCATTGTTCCAACCCTTACAGATGGAGCACGAGCTTGCTTGATTCAATTGGAAACCCATCCTTTGCGCCCCCATAGCCACTTGGGAGCACCACATGTTATTTGCTTGGGGATTAAGGGGCCACCCCCTTCATCATTGTTATTGGAGCCCTTTTATTCATTATGGCACACGAGGGACTTGATTTGGCCTTCCAACGGCCCTATTAGCAATTGTTCTATCATTTTCAGCCCTCTTGAGAGTCTTATTATTCATCTTTGGAGCTATTTGGTGGGCTTGTCACCAAACTGATGTTATTTTGGACATTATTCTATTATAGGGGCATCATTAGGCTAAATTAAGCCATTTGAATTCCTCAAAGGCTCATATAAATACAACAGAGCCTCATTGTAACATTCATCATCACATGGATTTGTATCTCTCTTGAGAAAATATTTTGGACCTACAATTGATGGACAAATTGGAGTATTCTTGATGCATTTTGATGTTTGGGTTATTGTTATCTTATCTTGGAGCTTCATGTTTGCAAATGTGATGGATGGATATACTCTTTTTGTCATGTAAGTGCTCTTTTCATGCAAATTTCTTAATGATTCATGTCTAATGTATGGAATTTTGTCATGATTTTACTTGTGCCCTAATAATTAATGTGAATTCATGAAACACTTGAAATCTTGGCTCATTGCATATGTTATTCATCTTGGCAAGAAGAACGAATATTCCTAAGGGTGGGTTGTGCACTTTTCACCTTGAAACTCCATCAAATTTTGCAAAGCGAAGTATAAATTCCTTTTGTGACCTAACTAGTGCCTCTCTAGGCTAGCGACGCTGCAAGGACTCCTTGGTAGGGCAAAAATCTCAAAAATCAGACTTATCTTGACTCCATTCATCCCAATTAGCTAGGCACTGATCTTTGTCCTTGGTGATCACCCTAAAACTTATCTTTACCTCCTTCCAAAAATTTTGGCCCTAACCCTAGACGGCCTAGCTAGGGCATCAAGCAAATTCCATTTGAGCCATCCTCTTGAAGAGCGAGTTGGTGAGGAACTGCGTTGGGGTGTCTTCTACTAGCCTTCCAAATTTGAAGCCTATCCCACGGTCGGTTTGTGAGAAATACCAAGCCCTAGCTCCAAAATTGGTTGGATTAGGTCTTCTTTGGTTAGTGGCAATCTTGAAGGTCTACTTACTCAAAAACTCAATGGAATTTTATTGTTTTTTATTGTTCTTGTGACCTTTCCCTATCCTTGTTTTACCTAGACACTCTTTTAAGGATCATTCAAACCCTAGGTCAAGCTTGGATCTCGCCAACGCTCCTTTGTGGTCCCATATTTTCATTATTCTTTACCTCACAAGGCCACTTGAGGAACCTTGTTTCTTAGAAAGTCTTAGGTCTAGGATACCCTCATAAGAGAATATCCCTATTCCCTAGGCCTATGTCTCCCTTTAAGCCTTTCTTGGAGAGCCCTTATCTTGCTCTTGAAGCAACCAAACCTATTATTTGAGCCTCTCCTTTGAATGGTTTTGAAAATCACATTGTCCATTATCATTGAGTTATCCCTTCTAGTGATTTCCCTCATATTAGGTCTCCTCCCATCGGTGAAAGTCCGTAAAGAGCAAGGGACATTGACTGAGGTAACAATCGGTCCTTGTTCCATTGTTTCCATTTGGTCTAGCATTTGTCCAATGGGTACCCCTTCTAGGGCCCCTGCTAGATTGTGTGGTAACAGAGTCCAAGTTGAAGTGCAAAGTATGAATCAACTACAAGACCTCCAAATCCGAACCAAGTCCAAGCCTAACTACTTTAATTACAATATATTCATTGCATTTAAGTCTGATTTCTTATTTTTTCTAATGAAGGCTTTATGAGTCTTCTTGTTCAATTCATTTTTGGAAAGTAATAAACACCAATTTTGAGCTAATTATGATAAAGCAGCACATTATGGTTGCAACGTATTCATTGCATTCAATTATGAGTCTTAATTTGAAAAATGAATGCTTTATGAGTCTTCATCAATTCATTTTTGGAAGACAATAAGCACCAATTTTCAACTAATTATAGTTAATTGGAACATTATTTGCCAAAGCCTTTTGTGAGCCACTTTATTACAGTAAATCAGCCTTGTAAACGCTGCTTTCTTTTTATATAAATGTAATGCATTCACTTTGCAGTCCCCAAATGTTTTCCAAATATATGATTTTTTTTCGTAACTTTTAGGCATCACAGAATTTTGAACTTTTAAAGCAACGCTCAAAATATTGCTGTAGCAGGGAAATAAACATTTGCAAGGCAATTAATCATATGAAAATCTACATTTTAACATACGTTTTAGAACATATCTAAATGCATAGATGCTAGAGAAAAGCTCACCTGATTTATGGTTTCCAAAGAAAAATGCAGTCTCTCGAGCAGCAGATTGATGTGAATCAGAGCCATGGACGCAATTGTTTTGTGAGTCACATCCACACATTGCTCTAATGCTGTAAATATGAATTCAGAAAATTGGATCATGAAAACAAAAAGAACATGAATAAAAGGACCCAACAACTTAATTTAATGTTCAAAGACAATATCTATAACATGTGTAGTCAGAAATATTTTGTTCGAGATTAAATATAAAAATGTAAATATGTTGAATGAAGTTAATTACTTTCAAGTTTAATGTAAACGTCTTGTAATTTCCTGTAACATTTGATGTTTTATAAGTTCCAAACAACCTTAACACTCCAAATTGACCAACATAGATTCAAACTTACAAGCATAGATCAACCTGGGCTGCATCCGTTTTGATATAAAATTTTAAATTGGTACATTTCTACATCTAAATGATTTGACGTTTGGCCAAAATTAAAAGTTATTAATACAACAATGTCTAATTAAATTACCAACAAATTGCATAAAGAATATGCACCCAGTAGATAGTGTAAACATTTAATAGGCTTGGACTTCTGAGAACCTATGTCATTTTGACACCCACCACATGATATCAAAATTTCAATTTAATGCTATTAAGGTTTTGTTGAGGATTCTAAGAGGATGAAGCTAAACTTAATAGTGAATTGGCCAGCCTAACTGCAACCATTTGTTTTGCTAGACCTTGGGAAAACAACCAATTGATTTCTACATACTTTCCAAGCCAAATTGTGCATGTGTTTCCAATTCATTACTTGTTGAAAATGGGCAGCTGAGGGATGAATTTCCTTGAATAAAATCTCATTTCTAACTATTCTAGAGTGACTTTTTAAAAATAGAAAGTCATGTCTATCATTTCAAGCATGACTTTCCAAAATAGTAAATCACCTTGCTTCAATTTGTAATCAAGTATAGATGATGGAAAATAACTTAGCTTATCCTTAATCAATCATAATTGCTCAATTTTTACTCAATCATCAATATTATTATTATATTTATCCTTACGATACTATAATATTATTATTAAAAGGGAATTACATGTCACCTTTTGTTAAAATTGGCAATTAGGGCCAAATTCCAAGTGGGTCATCTTTTTTATGGCAGCTGATATTTTTCTTGGATTCCTCTCATTGAGAGGTGTAGGATTGATCTAAAGATCATCCGATTCCGATAAGTATTCATGGAGTTATGAATTTATTTGTGTTATAAGACAATTCGACAAGGTCGGCCAGCAACCAAACTACCCCCACTTGTGCTCAACATTTTAGTATAAATAGAGGTGGCCTTCAAGTCATTTTGACACACTCACACTCTTGTGATCTCTCTCTTCATTCTATTTTGGGTTTTGATGAAGGAGAGATCTAGAGGGAGTGCCCTAGGCTCTACGCTGCCCTAATGAAGAAGCCCTAATGCAGTCAATGAAGAAGCCTTAACGCAGTCATGGAGGAGACTTCTATAGCACAGCAAGGAGAAGTTCTAACTTCCCTAAACGCAGGTCTAGAAGAGACCCTAAGTAGTTGTCCTTAAAAGCCCTAAACATTGTCCTAGGAAAAGACATCTAACTGTAGAGAAAGGAGGGTCATGTTGTGCCCTAGCCGCAGAGAATAGAAGGACTAACGCAGCACTATAGATGCAGATGAATGATGTATAAAGGAGGCCTCAACGTGCCCTAGCCACAGCCAAGGATGAGGCCTAATTATACGTGGAAGACAGCCCTAAACGTTGATGTATGAGGCTAAATCCGCAGTTCAGTTTGTGCCCTAGTCACTGTCCAGGTGTGCCCTAACCACAGGCCTTATGCCGCAGCAATAAGGATTGTTTTAGGATCATTTGGAAGAGTGTTGGGCTGTCGCAGTCAAGAGGAGACGGCCCAGAAAATGCAGTATAGGGTCTCCTCCTCTCTTAGAAGGGAAGCCGCAGTAAAGGAGGGCACTTCTGGGCAGATTGAAGGGTTGTTGGAAGTACCCTAACCAGTCCAAGATTGTTGCAGTCAAGGACCCTAGAACTGTGAGCTGAAGGAAGTGTTAAGGGCTGCCATATGCCCAGAACAACAGTGTTTTGGGCATGATTGTTAGGTATAGCTGTTACAGCAGTAAAACTAGGACAGCTAGGCAATGGTACATACATATTTAGAGCAGCGTAAGTATGTTGGGACAGCAGCAATGTTGGGTTGCTGGGATAACAAGCCGTGATGGGACAGCAGTACTAGCAGCAATGATATTGTGCCACAATGTTCAATGGGACAGCACAATGATGAGGCAGTGGCACAATGGGACAGCAATGACATTGTGCAGCAGTGGCACAATGGGACAACAATGACATTGTGCATCATGGTGCAACATGGCAAGCATGGTGCAGCATGGCAAGCATGGACAACATGGATAGTTGTGGCAAGCACATGAGACATGTCGTATCACAACATGGTTCAACAATGGCACATGGGACAACAGTGCAGCATAAGGTGTAGCATGGTATAGCACGATGAGGTGCAGCATGATAACGAGATGCACCACAATGATAGGTGAAGGAGTCACCTTGGAGCATCAGTTGAAGCAGCATGTCTTCAACTAATCTCATGTATCATCTTCTTAGAGATGATCTATGCTCTTATCTAGATAAGTCAAAGTGTTGACTTCTATTGTAAATGTACTCTCTCTCTCTCTCTCTGCTGAACTATTGAAGAACATATAAGAAGAATTGATCAAGGGTTTCCCCACATTGGGGTTTGTCCCTGGCTAGCGCCACATCTTGTGTCCTCTTGTCTTGGCTTGTCTTCTACGATTTATGTTTATGTTCTATCTGCAGTTTACTTTAATGCTGATGTGGTTGCTACTCTGGAAAAGATATTGAGCTAACTGTGAAAATTGAAATAAATTGCTCTAAGCATAGAACATACCTAAAATTAACACCTTTCCTTCTTGGCACTCAATCATGCCACTTCACACCTATCTTTCTCCTCGATGGCACTTGTACCCCTCTCTCTCTCTTAATGGATTCGTTACACTCCTCTTACTCTCTCTTACACACATTAAAGAGTCGTCATAGCACTCCTCTTACACACATTAAAGACTCGTCATAAAAGATTCCTCTTATGCACTCTTCAACGCATATGTTACAGTCTCTCCTCTAAGGCATGCATACTCTTTATGGCATGAGTTACAAAGACAAGTGTACCTCATGTATGGCATGAGTTGCAAAGGTATGTGTACCTCCCTAAATGGCATATGTAACTCTCCCTCAAGGCATGCGAGTTACTCCTCCTTCATGGCTCAAACTCCTTGCTCCTCCTATATATATGTGTATCTCATCCTCACTCTTACTCACTTGTGAATTGTGAAAGGAGACTTCGAACTTGTGAAAGAGAGAGTTGGAGAGACTAGAGAAGGATTGAGAGAGTGAGAGCAGAACTTGGTGAGCCAAAGTGATTCAAAGTTTGCATCCGCTGCTACTATCAAAGATCTTCTTCAGATTTTGGTGAACTTCTTCATTCTCTCATTGTATTTTGTTTCCCTCTTGAACAATTGATTTCTAATAGAAGAAGAATTTGGTTGAGTTTTCCCCTTGTGGGTTTTTCCCTGGTCATTTGACCTAAATTCTCTATGTCTCATTGTTTCTTGGTTGTCTATGTTCTATCTACAACTGTTTAACTGATATTGCAGCTTGAAGGAGTTTCATGTTTTTAAGTAATTGTTACAGCATAAAATATCAAAATTCAACATGATATCAGAACTTTGGTGAAGACAAGTCCAAGAAGTCAAGAGTTTCTCTCTTCTCATTTTCTGCAGAAATATCACTTGCTGCCCTAGCTCATTTTCTGTTGAAGTATCTCTCATTGTCCCTTCTATTTGAAGCTCATTTTCTGTTGAAATATCTCTTGTTGTCCCTTCTATTTGCTGCTCATTTTCTGCTGAAATATCATTTGTTGTCCCTTCTTATTTGCTACTGAAATATTACCTACTACTCCTACTTCTTGTTGAAATTTATTTGACTTGATCAAGATGTCTTCTTACTTCAAGAATAAAGAGAAGTTAATTGATGCTTCAAATTTCTTCCCTTGGAAGGCTAGATTGGATATTACTCTTGAGGAACATGATGTACTTGAGTATGTTGAAGGAGAGGTAGCAAAACTAGCAGAAAACTCTAATGTTGCTATCAAGGCTAGATACAAGAAAGGAGAAGTCAAGGCTAAAAAGATTATCCTTGATTCTCTTGGAGACCATCTCATCACCTATGTCTCCAACTTGAAGAAATCCAAAGAAATGTATGATAAGTTGATTGGAATGTATCAAGTGAATAACTTGAGCCAAATTCTTGCTTTGAAGAATCAACTCAAGGATATTAAGATGAACAGAGGAGAGACCATTCAAGCATACTTCATGAGGATCTCTAAAATTAAAGATCAATTGTCTACAGTTGGTGAAATTGTATTTAATAAGGAGTTTGTGCTAATTACACTTGGAGGTCTTTCTCCATCTTGGGAAACTTTTATTACCACCATCAGCAACAATGACAAGTTTCCTACATTTGATGAGCTCTTGGGAAAGTGTAGTCAAGAAGAGGCCTGAATGATTTCCAGAGGAAGAATTCCCAAGCATGAGGAGGGAGAACCTCATGCCTTTGTTGTCGAAGGCAAGAAGAAGAAAGGAAGAAGAGGTTGTCACTGTTCGAGAAAGCCTACTCCCCAACCAACAGTTCCTTCAAATGGAACAGAGACTTATCAAAAGTTCAATGCTACAATTGCCATAAACATGGTCACTATGCCCATGACTATCCAGAAAACAAAAAAGCATCGAGATCCAACTACAACAACTGTACCAACAAATTTGATTATAGAAGAAGAAGGGAAGTTCCTTCTGGTCATAAAGAAAGCTATCGTTCTTCAAGGACCCAAGGTAATGACAACAATGCAGCTGAAACACAATCAAGATAATTTCTTGTCTTTGCTCTTTCTAGTTCCTCTCCTGCAGATTCTTGTGACAGTTGGTTGGTTGATAGTGGTGCCTCAAGGCACTTTACTGGTTATAAAGAAGTGCTCTCAAATCTGGTTGAGAGGGAGACAGATTTGAAAATCATTCTTGGAGACAACTCTACATATCCTATAAAGGGATCTGGTTTTGTTTCTTTCCATCTGGATCAAGGTAAAACTATTTCACTTCAAGAAGTTTTGTATGTACCTGGTTTGAAAAAGAATCTTGTATCCATATCTGCTTTAGAAGATAAGGGAATGAAAGTTGCTTTCATAAATGGTAAAGTTCTCACTTGGCCGATGAGATCTAGCATGAGAGATACCTTCACTCTGGGATCAAGATGTGAAGATCTGTACAAAGTCAATGGAAGACCAATTCATGCATTGGTCCATGACACCAATCATCAAATTGAACTTCGGCACCGAAGGTTCACTCATTCGCACTATAAAGCATTACCTCATGTGAGAAATATGGTTTCTAGAATGCCGGAGATTAGACAAGATCATGATGGAGTTTGCCAAAGGTGCGCAAGTGGAAAGCAAGTAAAGGGACCATTTCCTTCGAGCAAAAGCAGAACCAGTCAAGTACTTCACCTTGTACATTCTGACTTATGTGGACCTATGCTTGTAACTTCTCTTGGTGGCTACTTGTCTTATATAATCTTTGTGGATGATTCTTCTCGCAAGACATGGATTTATTTTTTGAAAAATAAAAGCCAAGCATTTAACATGTTTAAAGACTATTGTTGGATGGTGTTGTCATTGATGTCAACCCATGGAGGTGACTGGGTTTGACTTTGACCAAAAGCACCAGTCATTGATGTCAAATGGTTAATGAAGGCTTCTTAGTAATTGTCGGATTACACCAAGATAGCAGTTATACTGTTGAATGATTGAAAACCCCAAGTCCTAAGGTTTGGGTTCCCTGGACTAAGGATGTACCCCGACTTTGTTGAGGATTTTTGAAGGGTCAAAATATTGAGTTTGACTAGGAGATCCATGTCATTGGATTCTCCTCGAAAAGATGTTTCCAGTGATATGTGGCAAGCAACTTGGTTCCTCTTGGTTTGAGAGATATTCACCTTTGAAGTTGGTAACCCCAGTTTTTGGGCTAAAAACTCAAGGGGTGTGACTTGGCATACTCTTATTGGTTAAGGGCATATAAAACTAAGGTTGAGGGTTCCACATCATCTTTCATGAAGAAATGATCTTCCAGGATAGGCATGTACTCACAAGAAGGGCCCCCCATTAATTAAATAGTCTTACTTTTCCTCCATAAGGCTAACAAAGTTCTCACTTACGACTTAAGCTATCATTTAATTATGCTTATTTTCCTCCAACGTCTAACTTGTTGAAACCCTCTATTTCCAATGTTTAAGCTTTGTGCCTAGTTATACTCCAATATTTACATTAGGAACCTCTTCCTAAAATACAAAACCTAATCTTAAATCTACTCACATACAGGCAGTGGCTCTCTTACTTATCTCACAAGATATAAATTAATTAAATTTTTATGAAGACCCTTCAAAGCCAATGATTATTTAGTTTGGAACCCCTCTCAACTCTATAAAAGAAGATCTATTCACTCTCAAGACATATTATATCTCAACAATTTATTTTGGTCTCTCTGAAATCTTCGGACCACTGAAGAAATCACAGGACAACGAAGGTTTTTGGTAATCATATCAATTAGGGCATACACAAACTTGAACACAGAACCACTTCTCCAAAGAGCGGTCTTGTATTAACTAACTCTATGGATGATTTGCAATGTTTATGAACACAATCCAAGCCACACTTCCTGAACAACAACTCAGCATCATCTAAGACCTGTGTTTTTCGGCTCCTGAGGTAAGCAAGAAAAGTTTTTTTTGGCACTTTATTTCTGTCTTATTTGGGTGGTTTGTTGGCATAAAAAAGGAGTGTTTTGAGTACGTTTTTGAGGCATTATCTCCTGACTAAGTGCCTTAGATTTCCAGCCCTATTAGGGCACGTACTCTACAAGTCTGAATACTTAGGCTTGTGCATTCAACCTAGGATTTCCGCAAGCCTAATACCCTCCTCAGCCTCCCAACAAGAATCTACTCCAAGACAGTGATTAGTGTTTAAAGGTATAGGCAGTTTGAGTTTCAAATCATCCTGGACCTTGGCTTTAGACAATAGATCTATTGTAGTCCTCACAAGCAAATAAATTACTACAACATAGTGATTCATCAAAATAAAGCATCATTTCTAATACAGCTAGACACGGACAGCGATGTGATATTTGGCATGACAACAAGTATTGTGGCTTGATTTCAGAAGTGTGCATCTTGAAAAAAATATAGGGAGGTTTATTATCACACTTTCTTCACGGACAATTGTCAATATATGACAATGTTTCTCACCATAAGGCAGTGGTTGTAAGAGGTTCATCGTTTGAGTATTAGTATCATGCACTAAGCCAATCATTGACTTTTGTATGATTTGGTTTTATATATACTTGATAGTGACTTGACATACAATTGTATTGACTTGACATTTAGACTTAACAATGACCTCAAGAATAGACTTGACATATTGACCTGACACGGTCTTGACATACTGAATTGACACATAGACTCAACATATAAACCTGACTTGATTGACAGTAACACTTATTATACCAAACAGTGACATGACCTTAGAACACCGTACCTTATGTGACCTTGCAAAACAATGATATAATGTTTAACAGTAATTTGAAGACCTGCAGGTATTCCCTATACATGTGACTATGGTTTGATGGATTCATATGGCAACGTGACTATAGTAATACTTATCGTTGCCTATTGAATTAGTAATCCTTGACTTGATGTGGCAAAGATGAATGCAGCAGAAGTCTGCAACGAAATAAGAATGTGATGACAGTATTGACTTTTGATTTGAATTAATTTGGTGTTTGATCCTTAACTTGACAAGAGATTTGACTTGACTTCACTTGACCTTATGATAGTTGTAATCCTTAGTAACAGTGATAAAATTTGAGATATGGACTGTGACACATAAACAGTGACATGACTCTTGACAGTGATTTTATACTCAGATATATACCTGTCACAAAGATATTGGTTAATCTTATACTTAGATTTGCATGCCTATTAGGGACTTAACTAGGTGATGCAACCTTCAATGATATGACAATGATTATGCATTGACTGTGTTATTGTATCCACAATGGCATCAATTATTTTGGCTACCTATCACATGTAACATATAATCTTGACCTTTAAGACCTTGCCTATAGATTACAGTAATCTTATTTTGACATTGACTTATACACTTGTTATTGACTTGACACATTTAGTAAATTGACACATAGACTTAACACATATTGGCATGACTATTGACAAGTGATAGTAACCTTGATGTACAACTTATTGACATGGGACATGGACAGCAGTATATGATTTGTGATCAGTAGTAGAAGTGAGAAGACAAATGCTTGTAGCCCTCCTTGGGCCTAGTTTGAAGGCACTAGTGTGATAGCATTTATGTAACAAGGTTACAGTGGGTTTGTGACAGACTTCTTGGGCAGTGATTGAAGTGGGTGATGATGGCTCCAGGGCATTGACTATCTGAATAACAATGTTTACACGTATGTTGGTAGCAATCCGAGGGCAGAATTTGAGAGCATTAGAGGCAGGTCATAGGGATGACCTGAGGCACCTTGGTTTGTGCCATCATTTGATAGCAGTACCAGATGGTGGCACCATCGTGTACAACTTGATACAGTGTGGCAGCATGATCTATTGAGTCTTGATGCTTATTCATTCATGAGAAGCTCAGTGCAGTGGCAGCCAATAGATGTGCAGTGATCTATGTGTGCGATGACAGTGGTTGTGCATTGATGACTATTCATTCATGAGCAATGACATGCAGTGATAACCAACAATTGTGCAGTGATTTGTAGTGACAGTGATATACAGATTGCAGTGACAGTGATGTGCAGGGAATGGTGATAGCTTGATGTGTAGCATTGTACTGTTATCAGTTTATGGGAACAGTGATCAGTGGCTACCAAGATTCGACATTTAGTCTACATCTTTCTTACAACTATTCTACATTGATTCAGAGTACATGGGATCCAGTTTGAAAATTGTGAAAGGTGATCTGCCGACTTTTCTAGGTGATTGGAGTCACCTTTAGGTTGTGCCCTGAGAACACTTCATGGTGGCAAGGTGGTGCTAGGGCAAGTTGTGGCGTCCATTCAGTTGTCGCTGAAAAACTAACAAGGCAGCAAAGCATCCTTTCCGACAGTAGCTGGTAAACAGAGTGTTGGGGCACTCATCAAGTTGTGGCCTAATCTACAGGGCGTTGGGGCGTCCGTCTAGTTGCAACAGGATATTAGGGTCTAGTAGCGTCCTACAAGTTGTAATCTGTGAATTAGGGAGTTCACACCTCTCTCAATTGTAGTTGAAATCTTGATGTAATCAATTTTCTTTTAACGGGGAGAAGACAATTACTAAAGAAGCGTTCGGTGGTTTTTGACTCAGAGGGGGTTTTCCACCTAAAAATTCATGTCCTCTATTTTATCTTCCTACATTGTTGTATGGTGTTGTCTATTGTTGATTATTGTTTAAAATTGTTGAAGAACATTAATAATAACTGAAGAATAACATATGCTCTGAAAATTATTAAAAAGTGTTAATTGCTAAGAAATATTGATTCACCCCCCTCTCAGTATTTCCAATAATTGGAATCGGAACTTGGTTCCTTCAGTAACAGCTTAACCGTTGGAAGGCAGTTTTCAGAGCATGGAGATGGGAAAGTCAAAGAAGCAGGGTGCAAGGATTTCAAAGGAAAGTACAGATACAAGAAAATCTGAAGAAAGTAAGTATTGTGTGTGAGGTCCTATTTTACATAATATATATATCATATAGTTAATGTTACCAGAATACAAAATCTAACCTAACAATTATGCCAGAATCCATAATTTACCCTAAATTTATCATTAACCGGACATTGAATTTGAAAATTAAGTGCAGAGGAATACCTAGAAATTAGCTTGGAGACGTTTCCCAGTTTGCTCCTGTTACCAAAAGACAAAAACCTCCCAGCCAAACTAGGCACAATCTTGGTACCCAGATCCCAAAATACTTTAAATTCAAAGTAATTTCGCCCCCGTGCCCAAAAGCTTCAAGAATAATTGCTCAAATCTCCAATTCTGAATTCCAATCCTTCAACTTCGAATTCAGATCTTCAGTTCAGAATTTCAGTCTTCCCTTCCCCCCTTCCAGTTCTCCATTTACGTGCATAAATAGTTTTTCCAGGTAGTCACCACCTTCTGCCACCGCTCTTAACAAATTAGATTTGGGGAGTCATAATATTATGTGTTGCTGGAAGGGTACGAACAATTAATAATCATAGATATTATTATTATGTTTGATTTTTATTTTTTTGAATTTTAATTATACGTATATATGGTTATAATGTTTTTAATCTAAAATTAACTTTATAAACTTTGATTGTAATATTTGAATAAAATAGAATTTATATATATCTTATAATTATTAATTTATAATTTTAATATTACTATGGTGGAGAATATTAATTTTATTCATTAATCTTATACTTATGAAATATTTATTATGCATATTCTAAGTGTCAATTTTTAGGTATTATCTCCTTTCTTAATTATTTTAGGTACTCAAACCTTTTATTATTTATTTAAACATTTTTCGTAATTATTTAATAAGTATATTAGTGCAAGGTATGCAATGTATGCATATGTAGCTATCATATGCATACATTGTATACATGCTAATACATTTTTGCCTATAAATCGAAAATGGGTCATTACATTGTGTACCAACCCCTGACTTTGATGGAGATAATTATAGGATATGGGAATCCAGGATGGAAGTACATTTGCAGGCACATGGAGTGTGGGAATCTGTAATGATCCTAAACAGGAATGTAAGTGATATACAAAGCATGCAAACAATCCAGCAATTAGAAAAACGAAATATAAATTAAGCACCCATGGAAACACTGGAAATAGTGAACTGGTAAGCCATTTTATTACTTCTATAGGAGCAAAATACAACAGTAAAATAGAATGGTGCACCTGGGCTTGTCTCAATGGACAAGCTTGACAAAACCCACGTGAGAAAATGTTGAATTGAAGGCTGCTACAACTATTGCACCAAACTAAACTGCGTTGTCCCAGAAAACTGCTCTGTGTGTTGACTTCAAAGGGCTGGAATCACTGCTTCCCATGCAAAGAAAATTGTGAGATTTCAGCTCCTTGGCCTAAACCCATAAAAACCCACAAAGGAATTCGCCAAATGTTGACCTTGGAATTTTGGCCCAAATTCCCCTTAGCTCCTCTAGTTGTTGGCTGAGTTGGGACCCCTGTTTGACCCCTTATATCTGCCCAGAAAATTCTATAAAATCAGGAGTGTGATCCTTGCCCAAAACCCAGAAAAAACCTAGCAAGGATTTCCCTTCGTTCCAACCTTCAAAAATTGACCTTTCACAGCTTGGCCCTCCTCTAATTTCGAATTTTGTTGTTGTGACCAGGGTTGCAGGAATCGCCCCCCCCCCCCCCCGGATCCTAACCTGGAACCGCGACCCGTGCGGAAGCGTTCCGGAATCGACAGAGGAATCGCGATTCCGATTTTTAGGTTGCGCGCTTCCGCATTTTTGAAACGACTCCTGCCAAATGAGGTTGCGGCCCCCCGGAATCGCGCTTCGGCATGCGGTTCGGGCATGAGGTGGCGCCACGCAACCTGCCCGGAAGCGCACGCCACCCGCACGCCACCCGGGCGCAACCCGCACGCAACCCGCGGATATCAAATTTTTTTTTTAATTTCATTTAAAATCTAACTTAACTAAGCATGAGGGGGTGGGTTAGGGGTGGGTTAGGGTCACTTTAGGGTGAGTTTAGAAAAGAATAAAGCCCCCATTCTCTTCTCATTTTCTCACTTTGAGTTTATGAGAGTTGGAGAAGAGAAGAGAGGAGAGGAGAAGAGAAGAGAGGAAAGGAGAGGAGAAGAGAGGAGAGCTTGGAGGAGTGAAGAAGGAGGAGCTAGGAGAAGGAGGAGGAGCTTGGAGCAAGAGCTTGGAGGACTTCATCTACAAGAGCTAAAGAGGTAAGTTCAAACCCCAAACTCCCTTGTTTTTTTGAAAAAAAAATTGTATTTTTCTCCTCCCTCTCCTACTCTTTCCCATTGTTTCTACTTGCTCCTTTATTTACAGGTTGTCCACCACCTATATCCATATTCCAAGATGGTGTTCTTTTGGCTTCTATGTATCATTCCACTCTTGGTTTTAATGATGGCAAGGGTGAGGAATAGAGGGGAAGAGGAAGGGGATGAACTTGGTGACCCAATGTATGATGAGGAGGAAGGGTTTGAAGAGGAAGGGGATGAACTTGAAGGGGACACTGAAGCACAAGATGGGAAAGGTACATCAAATCCCTTGTGGAACTATGTGACCAAACTTGAAGGGGGAAAGGGTGGTGGATCTTACAAATTTTTGTGCCCTCATGGTTGTCATGGAGGAAAACCATATACGGGTTCATATACCCGTCTGAGGAGGCATCTTTGTGGGGTGCTGGACAGTGATGAAAAAAAGGGTTCTGTGGGGGTAACCATTTGCCCAAACATTTCAAGTGAACAAAGAGAAAAATACATCCAAATTGAGATGGCTGCACAACGAAAAAACAAGAAACAAAAAACTCATTCTGAATCAAGTGCAACCTCTAAATTTGGTAGTTGCCCATCTCCTCATGGTACTTTTGCAACCTCTGGAGGTAGAAAAACAATAGGGGATTTCCTTAATGTTGCTGGGAGGGATGATGTGGATGGAAAGATAGTCCGTTTTCTTTGTGCTTGCGGTGTACCATTCAATGTGCTTCGCTCTCCCTATTGGCATGAAATGGTAAAGGCCATCAATGAAGCCCCAAAAGGATACAAGGCCCCCAACTATGAGAAAGCTAGAACAGTGTTATTAGAAAGAGAAAAAGCTAAGGTTCAAAGAGCTTTGACACGTTTTACACATGAGTGGGTGGATTCTGGGGTATCCATTGTATCAGATGGGTGGACAAATATTAGAAACCAACATTTGATAAATGTTCTTGGTGTTTCTTCTAGTGGTGCAGTATTTATTGCATCTCGACTCCTCCTCCATCAGTGCAACTGCACCAAACATTGCAGATCTCCTATTGAAATCAATCAAAGATGTTGGTCCGAATAATGTGGTTCAAGTGATCACAGATAATGCAGCAAATTGTAAGTTAGCAGGAAAAATTATTGAGCGTACTCATCCACACATCTTTTGGTCTGGGTGCCTGGTTCACACATTGAACCTTTTGATGCATGATATTGTGAAACACAAAGATTGTGGGTGGATTGCTGAGGTTTACAGGAAAGGGAAGCAGCTCATTAAATTCATCACAGGGCATACAAGGGTAAACTACTTCTATGGCACTTACTCCAAGTTGCAATTGCTTAAAATTGCAAAGACAAGATTTGCTAGTTATTACCTCACCTTTAGGCGGCTAGCGAGGGTGAGACAAGCTTTAACTAATCTGGTGTGTGCTGAAACATGGGATGAAATTAACACTGACACAGATGGTGCTAATGAAGTCAAGGACACTGTTCTTGACAGTTACTTCTGGTCACAGGTTAAATATGTTTTGCAATTCACCAAACCAATTTATTACATGATCAAGTTTGCAGATTCAGATCGACCAGTAATTGGGGAGGTGTATGAGCAAATGGATAGCATGTTGGGGCAGATTAAAGACATTGTTGAGCCTAGAGATACCACCTTGTACAATTATATTCGTGAAGAGGTGGAAAAACGATGGGATATGCTAAATGTTCCATTGCATGCATTAGCATATGTTTTGACACCTAAATACTATCATCCATCATGGCTTTCAAAACGAGCACCTGGGGGGGAGTCAGGAAAAAACCACACCAAGATAAAGAGGTTCACGAAAAATATATGGCTGCATTGAGTAGATTAATCCCTGATAATGAGGAGGTTGCATTGGTACGGAGACAGGTGAGCAACTATACGAGCAACACTGGTCCATTTGGGAGCATGCATGCAATTGAAGATCGAGAGCATTTTTCTGCTCTTGAGTGGTGGAACATGCATGGAGGGCCTACTCCACTTCTACAGAGTTTGGCATTGCGGGTGCTATCACAGGTGGTAAACACTTCTTCTGCAGAGAGGTGTTGGAGCTCTTATTCTTTCATCCACAGTGTTAAAAGGAACAGGTTGAATTTAGACCGGGCAGAGAGCTTGGTTTATGTTCATTACAACTTGCGATTGTTGTCCCATTACTGTGAAGATGCAAAGTCTAATAAAGACTTGTTGACTTGGGACAAGAATCCAGAGGAGCCCAATTTGGAGGATGGAGTGTTGCGACTAGAGCAATTAGAGGATTCTCTTATCCAGGTATGTCCATTGTGGTATGAATTTTCCAATTTTCCCTTATAAAGCATTTCTCTAATTCATGTTTTTAATTTTTTTGTTAACTAGTGTTTTTTTTTTTGCATGAATTTTTTGAGCGATTCTAGGATGATGACACGGGTGTTGATATGCCACAACCCCCACCCCCATCTGGTCCCTTGGTTTCTAGGTTCCATGGTTCAACACCAACGGCAGGGGGTTCTTCTTCATCAGTTCCAGTGCCACGACTTACACAGGGACCATCTTCTTCATTGCCACCACGTGGAGGCCCGCCATCACGTTCTATTCGTGGTGGAAGGAGGAGAGATTAGTAGATATATTCACAATCTACTTCTTTTTGTCATAGATTACTCATTAGACTTGTAGACTTGTGAATTTGAATTTTGAACCTTTTTGGCTTGGCGGTGACCAAGTGACATATTTTGTAAACATTATTATTTGAATTTTGGACATGACAAATGTTGACAGTTGCTCACTTGCTAGATAAATCATAATATGCTCTATGTTTTATGTTTTATAATATGCTTAAATGTTTTATGTTTTATAATATGCTTAAAAATTTGATGTATGTTTGTAATAGCTAGAATATAGATGATTGTTGTACATACTAGTAACTACAATGGAATCATGGATGCCATATCTATCTTGATTTATGCAAAAATATGCATGTTTCATGTCTTCTACAATTAATTTGGTATTTGGGATGTTTGTTTTGAGTATAAATGCAAAAAAATATAAAAATATATATATATATAGCAGACGCTTCCGCGGACGCTTCGCTTCCTAGATTTTTGGAAAATGACGCTTCCGCGCTCCGCGCTTCCGCTTCGCTCCCGCTTCGTGCAACATTGGTTGTGACTAATCCTGTCAATTTCTGCTCTCCCAACTCCAGAAATCCTCCTCAAATGGCCCTCCAAGTGATCTCCTACTTCTCTCGGCCAGCTCCAACTCTACAATTCCTTCCTCCAACTCCCACAAGAGCCTAGTGGTGGCTCTTTGCGCAGACCCCAGGTAACTGTAAATCGAACAGCTGGGATCCTGGCTTTGTTGGCTTCAAAACTCACAAGAAAGGTTGACCCTTTGTTGCTCTCCCAATCCTCTAACTCTCCTGGCAAATGCTTGATCACTGATAGCTCCAAACTCCCCCTGCATATTCTCCAGCTAGCTAGAAATACACACTCCTTGTTGTGGCTGAATGGTAGTGTTGTACACACTCCCGGAACTCCTGAAATACTTATGGAACTGCCTCTCTAGGGCGGGCACGGATGGTCCCCCAAAGTAGAGGTTGAATCTCCCGCTTGAGAGATTCGTGGCTAAACAGTCGGTTGACTCAGCTAAATAGCAGAGCGAACAGTCAAGTAATTTTGATTGCAAGGTGTAAGAATGAATCCAAATGAGAGCTCTCTCCTCCTTTTATCTTTGTGGGCCTTCCTTGCCTCATGTGGGCCCCTCCATCCAGCACTTCGAATTCCCTCCAAACCATTTGAATGGCCTAGTTCGAATTCCCACGTGGGTGGCCCCCACCTTCCACTAGCAACCAAATTAAGTCGAATTTCCTCCTAAGTCCCTAAGTCGAAAATGTTGGGTTCTTTCCCTTAGCCAAAATTGTGCAAAAATGTGTGGAAACACCCTGTTACAAATGTGTTTGAGAAGGGACATGACAGAATCAATTGTTTCTAGAAACACATCTACCGATGAAGCTAATAGGTACAATTCAAAGGCCATGAATGTAATTTTGAATGTTCTTCCTAATTCTGTGAAAACAAAAGTTTGTCAATGTTCAACAGCTAAAATTCTTCGGGAAAAGCTTCATAATCTCTATTCAACAAAGCAATCACGTCGAGATGTTACTGAAAATTCGGATCCTTTTGATTATGATGAAGAAATTGGAGAAATGAGTAAGACAAAGTTTCAAAATCAAGTGATCAAGGTGATAAAGGAACTCAAAAGTCAAAAGGAAAAGACAAGACTTTTGGAAGCAGAATTGAAGACAACAAAAGAATTCATCAAGGAAAATGAAGAGTCTAAGAAGATGATTAGCAGCCTTAGAACTCAATTGGAAGAAGTCAAGAATGCAGAAACACAAGAACTCAAGAGAGAAATCCAACAAAAGCAACAAGAACTTGACACAGCCTTTGCAGAGATTAGTAGGGCCAAACAACAGATACAAGAAGCAGAAATTGAAAGGAAGGAATTTGATCAAAGATACATATTCGCAGTTGACCAAAAGCAAAAGGAATTGGAAACATATTCAATTGAACAAAGCAGGCTCAGGATTGAAAATGAGGAGGAGAAGGAACATATACAGTTTCTCAATAGAGAATTAGAGAAGACCACTCTTCTCAAGCTACAGGTTGAGGAGGCAGAAAAAAGAAGGGAGATCTTGAAAAGATGGTTTCAAGAAGATCTTGCTCAAAAGCAAGAAGAACTTGATGCAACCCGTGATGAGATCAACAAACTCAAGGGATCACAAAAAGAACACTTGCAAGATAAGATAGATGAAGCAAAAATGAAGGCAATTAAAGTTGGTAAAGCTCCAGTTGATGAAGGTACAAGCTCCACATCTTCGCAGGATGATTCTAAGAAGGAAGTTGATCTAAGTGAAAAGCCAAAGAAGAATGTTGCAACTCCAAAGAACAAGACCAACACAGTCAAGAGAAAAGGACAACAACAAACTACAGCATCGCCTCCAAAGAAGAATGATAAATCTTCCAGGTATGTTCATTTATTTAATGGTTATTGTTTTTCGTGTGCTAACTATGGACATATGGCCAGGGATTGTAAAGTTGTTGACAAGTACAATTATCAAGGACCATTGCATCTGAATGAACCATTCAGGTACGCACATTTATTTAATGGTTATTGCTTTTTATGTGCTAACTATGGACATATGGCTAGGGATTGTGAAGTTTCTGGCAGGTACAACTATTATCGGCAAAACCCTAGAAGCAAGTTTGCAGGATCACGAGACAGACACCAAACGAAATCTTCTATGAATGACATTGAATGTTACAAATGTCATAACTATGGACACATAGCTCGTCACTACAGGTACAAGATGGAATCAACCATGAATGAAAAGCTTGACGATGAGAATAAGAAGGTTTGGAAAAGAAAACAGGTATAGGATGAACAAGTACAAGATGAGAAAGAAAAGCAAGAAGGCAAGAAGGTCTCAACAGTTATGCTTTCAGGATTCGTAACAGGTCGTAAGGAATCAGCAGTTGCTTCAATTAATGACTCAAGTCAAGATGGTCCATTAGATGACTCACTATTCTGAACAATTCAGCTCATCGACTCCTTGAAATTTGAAGAGGAGGAGTCTATGCAGTAGTATATGGCACAAGTCTATGATTGATAGACAGATAGTTTGAACAAGATGGCAATTTCATTACAGGTTCGGGGGGAGCAGAACAGTTGAGGGATTACAGGGGCACAAAGGAAGGTTTCTCTTCCAGGGAAGCACATACAAGACACAAGTCCACAAGGATCGTCATTGACAGACTATTACAAGAAGGCTTCTTGTCAGGGGGAGCACAGGCAGATAACAAGTCCACATGAAGCAAGCAAATTCTCAGGGGAAATAACCCTTTGCCATTGATGTCAAAGGGGGAGAGAAAAACTTGAGAAGAAGATTCAAATCTCGAGAAGGAGGTGAAGCATGATGTCAAGGGGAGTTGTACTCGTAGGAGGAGTACGTGTATTGCCATCAATGACAAAGGGGGAGATTGTTGGATGGTGTTGTCATTGATGTCAACCCATGGAGTTGACTGGGTTTGACTTTGACCAAAAACACCAGCCATTGATGTCAAATGGTTAATGAACACTTCTTAGTAATTGTCGGATTACATCAAGATAGCAACTATACTGTTGGATGATTGAAAACCCCAAGTCCTAGGGTTTGGGTTCCCTGGACTAAGAATGTACCCCGACTTTGTCGAGGGCTTTTGAAGGGTCAAAATATTGACTTTGACTTGGAGATCCATGTCATTGGATTCTCCTTGAAAAGATGCTTCCGATGATATGTGGCATGCCACGTGGTTCCTCCTGGTTTGAGAGATATTCACCTTTGAAGTTGGTAACCCCAGTTTCTGCGCTAAAACTCAAGGGTGTGACTTGGCATGCTTGTAAAGTTTTGTAGATGTTCTATGCTAAGAGCAATTTCACTTTTCTCACAGCAATCATACAAGTAGATAAGCAAAATGCAGATAGAACATATAAGCAGATCTTACAGAAGACAAATCAGAAACAAGAAAAATGTATGTGTTTGTTTCGGCGGTCAACAGGATGCTTCAACCAGCAAAGTCTCCTTTGGTCAGCCAGCCCAGCATGTGTCACAACAACCCTCCAACCAGTAGATGAGTCAACCCAAGTCAGTTCTACAAAAGTCAACGCTGTCCTGAAAAGTCAACGCAGGGGAACCAAGCTAAAAGTCAACGCAGCAGCAAAACGGTCAACCTTTTGACCTCGATTTTTGTGCCAGGTAGTATGGCCTTCAAAAATCGAACCTCCCACAAGTTTTCAGCTTGTTTGGACCAAGCGTTGACCAAAGTCAACGCTGGTCAAACTTCTGCGAAACCCTAGCAGCAGAAAAATCCTCTTCGTCCTTCCCACGTGTGGCTGAAATTTGTCCTCCAGGTAGCTCGTACTTTTAGGATGAGAGAGGAAGATGTGAGTTGTTTTTGTGATCCAATTCTCTCCAACTTTTCCTGTATATATATATCCATCAATGAGGGTGTGTGACACATCTGTTGGGCATGTGAGCCTACATTACAAAACTGGCTGACCTTTGCACATATAATTTATTAAGAATAATAAATTCAAAATATAAGTTCTGCTCATCGGATTAAGACTATTTTTATATGGATTTTACACCTCTCAGAAAGAGGAATCCAACAAAAATATTAGCCTCTTAATCTGAGCATCAGAACATGGAGTTTGGACCTAGTTGTCCAAATTTAACAATGCTTTTATTGGTTAAGGGCATATAAAACTAAGGTTGAGGGTTCCACATCATCTTTCATGAAGAAATGATCTTCTAGGATAGGCATGTACTCACAAGAAGGGTCCCCCATTGATTAAATAGTCTTACCTTTCCTCCACAAGGCAAACAACCTTCTCACTTACAACTTAAGCTATCATTTAACTATGCTTATTTTCCTCCAATGTCCAAGTTGTTGAAACCCTCTATTTCCAACGTTTAAGCTTTGTGCCCAAGTATACTCCAATATTTACATTAGGAACCTCTTCCTAAAATACAAAACCTAATCTTAAATCTACTCACATACAGGCAGCGACTCTCTTACTTATCCCACAAGATATAAATTAATTAAATTTTCATGAAGCCCCTTCATATCCAACGATTATTTAGTTTCGGATCCCTCTCAACTCTATAAAAGAAGACCTATTCACTCTCAAGACATATTATATCTCAACGATTTATTTTGGTGTCTCTCTGAAATCTTCAGACCACTGAAGAAATAACAGGACAGCAAAGGTTCTTGGTAATCATATCAGTTAGGGTATACACAAACTTGAACACAGAACCACTTCTCCAAAGTGTGGTCTTGTATTAACTAACTCTATGGATAATTTGCAACGTTTATGAAAGCAATCCAAGCCACACTTCCTGAACAGCAACTCGGCATCATCTAAGACCTGTGTTTTTCGGCTTCCTGAGGTAAAAACGAACAATTTTTTTTGGCACTTTATTTCTGTCTGATTTGGGTGGTTTGTTGGCATAAAAGGGAGTGTTTTGAGTACGTTTTTGAGGCCTTACCTCTTGAGTAAGTGCCTTAGATTTCAGGCCCTATTAGGGCACATACTCTACAGGTCTGAATACTTAGACTTGTGCATTCTACCTAGGGTTTCCACAGCCCTAATACCCTCCTCGGCCTCCCAACAAGAATCTACTCTAGGACAGCGATTAGTGTTTAAAGATATAGGCAGTTTGGGTTTCAAATACTCCTGGACCTTGGCTGTAGACAATAGATCCATAGTAGTCCTCACAAGCAAATAAATTACTACAGCATAGTGATTCATCAAGATAAAGCATCATTTCTACAACAGCTAGACAAGGACAGCGATGTGATATTTGGCATGACAACAAGTATTGTGGCTTGATTTCAGAAGTGTGCATCTTGAAAAAAAGATAGGGAGGTTTATTACCTACTGCAAAGTGTGATTTGAACTTTCTTCACGACAGTTCTCAATATATGACAATGTTTCTCACCATAAGACAATGGTTGTAAGAGTTTCATCGTTTGAGTATCAGTATCATGCACTAAGTCAATCATTGACTTTTGTATGATTTGGTTTTATATATACTTGATAGTGACTTGACATACAACTCTATTTACTTGACATTTAGACTTAACAATGACCTCAAGAATAGACTTGACATATTGACCTGACACAATCTTGACATACTGAATCGACACATAGACTCACCATATAAACCTGACTTGATTGACAGTAACACTTACTATACCAAACAGTGACATTACCTTAGAACACCGTACCTTATGTGACCTTGCAAAACAATGATATAATGTTTAGCAGTAATTTGAAGACCATGGTTTGATGGATTCATATGCAATGTGACTATAGTAATACTTATGGTTGCCTATTGAATTAGTAACCCTTGACTTGATGTGGCAAAGATGAATGTAGCAAAAGTCTGCAAGCAAATAAGACTGTGATGACAAATTTTGACTTTTAATTTGAATTAATTTGGTGTTTGATCCTTCACTTGACAAGATATTTGACTTGAATTGACTTGACCAGACTTGACCTTATGATAGTTGTAATCCTTAGTAACAGTGATAAAATGTGAGATATGGACTGCGACACATAAACAGTGACATGACTCTTGACAGTGATTTTACACTCAGATCTATATACCTGTCACAAGATGTTGGTTAATCTTATACTTAGATTTACATGCCTATTAGTGACTTGACTAGGTGATGCAACCTTCAATGATATGACATGATTATGCATTGACTGTGTTATTCTACCCACAATGACAGCAATTATTTTGGCTAGCTATGATATGTAACATATAATCTTGACATTTAAGACCTCACCTAAAGATTACAGTAATTTTATTTTGACATTGACTTTTACACTTGTTATTGACTTGACATATTTAGTAAATTGACACAGACTTAACACACATTAGCATGACTCTTGACAAATGATAATAACCTTGTTATACAACTTATTGATATGGGACATGGACAGCAGTATATGATTTGTGATCAGTAGTAGAAGTGAGAAGACATGTGCTTGTAGCCCTCCTTGGGCCTAGTTTGAAAGCACTGATGTGACAGCATTTATGTAAGAATGTTATAGTGGGTTTGCGACAGACTTCTTGGGCAGTGATTGAAGTGGGTGATGATGGCTCCAGGGCATTGACTATCTCAATAACAGTGTTTACACGTATGCTGGTAGCTCTCCGAGGGCAGAATTTGAGCGAATTAGAGGCAGGGCATGGGGATGACCTGAGGCACCTTGGTTTGTGTCATCATTTGATAGTAGTGCCAGACGATTGCAGCATCTTCTGCAACTTGATACAGTGTGGCAGCATGATATGTTGAGTCTTGATGCTTATTCATTCGTGAGCAGCTCAGTGCAGTGGCAGCCAGCAGATGGGCAGTGATATATGTGTGCGATGACAGTGGTTGTGCATCGATGGCTATTCTTTCATGAGCAATGACATGCAATGACAGCCAACAATTGTGCAGCGATTTGTAGTGACAGTGATATACAGAGTGCAGTGATAGTGATGTGCAGTTGAACAGTGATAGCTTGATGTGTAGCATTGTGCAGTAATCAATTTATGGGAACAGTGATCAATGGCTACCAGGATTCAACATTTAGTCTACATCTTTCTTACAACTATTTTACATTGATTCAGAGTATAGGGGATCCAGTGAGAAAATTGTGAAACGTGATCTACCGACTCTTCTAGGTGATTGGAGTTACCTTCAGGTTGTGGCTTGAGAACACTTCATGGTGGCAGGGTGGTGCTAGGGCAAGTTGTGGCTTGTACAGGGCATTGTGGCGTCCAAACTAACAGGGCAGCGAAGCATCCTTTCCGATAGCAGCTAGTAAACAAAGTGTTGGGGCACTCATCAGGTTGTGGCCTGATCTATACGGTGTTGGGGTGTCCTTCTGGTTGCAACAGGATATTAGGGTTTAATAGTGTCCTACAAGTTGTAGCCTATGAATTAGGGGGTTAATACCTCCCTCAGTTGTATCTGAAATCTTGATGTAATCAATTTTCTTTTACCAGGGAGAAGACAATTACTAAAGAAGCATTTGGTGGTTTTTGACCCGGAGGGGTTTTCCACCTAAAAATCAGTGTCCTCTGTTTTATCGTTCTACATTGTTGTATGGTGTTGTCTATTGTTGATTATCATTTAAAATTGTTGAAGAAGAACATTAATAATAACTGAAGAATAACTAATGCTCTGAAAATTATTAAAAAGTGCTAATTGCTATGAAATATTGATTCACCCCCCTCTCAGTATTTCCCACAATTGGAATCGAAGCTTCGTTCCTTTAGTAACAACTTAACAGCTAGAAGGTAGTTTTCAGGGCATAGAGATGGGGAAGTCAAAGAAGCAGGTTGTAAGGATTTCAAAAGAAGATACATGTACAACAAAATCTGAAGAAAGTGAGTATTGTGTACCAACCCCTAACTTTGATGCGGATAATTACTGCATATGGGAATCCAGGATGGAAGTACATTTGCAGGCACATAGAGTATGGGAATCAAGTGTTTCTGGAAACACATCTACCTTCGAAGCTAAAAGGTACAATTCAAAGGCCATGAATGTAATTTTGAATGTTTTGCCAAATTCCGTGAAAACAGAAGTTGGTCAATGTTCAACAGCGAAAGTTCTTTGAGAAAAGCTTCATAATCTCTATTCAACAAAGCAATCAGGTCAAGATGTTAATGAAAATTCGGATCCTTCTGATTATGATGAAGAAATTGGAGAAATGAGTAAGACAAAGTTTCAAAATCAAGTGGCCAAGGTGATAAAGGAACTCAAAAGTCGAAAGGAAAAGACAAGACTTTTGTAAGCAGAATTGAAGACAGCAAAAGAACTCATCAAGGAAAATAATGAGTCTGAGAAGATGATTAGCAGTTTTAGAACTCAAATGGAAGACGTCAAGAATACAGAGACACAAGAACTCAAGAGAGAAATCCAACAAAAGTAACAAGAACTCGACACAGCCTTTGCAGAGATTAGTAGGGTCAAACAACAGATGCAGGAAGCAGAAATTGAAAGGAAAGAATCTGATCAAAGATACATATCCGCAGTTGACCAGAAGAAAAGGGAATTGGAAACCTATTTAGTTGAACTAAGCAAGCTCAGTATTCAAAATGAGGAGCGGAAGGAACATATACAGGTTCTCAACAGAGAAGTAGAGAAGACCACTCTTCTCATGCTACAGGTTGAGGAGGCAGAAAAAGGAAGGGAGATGTTGAAAAGATGGTTTCAAGAAGATCTTGCTCAAAAGCAAGAAGAACTTGATCAAACCCGTGATGAGATCAACAAACTCAAGGGATCGCAAAAAGAACACTTGCAAGATAAGATAGATAAAGCAAAAATGAAAGCAATTAAAGTTGGTAAAGCTCCAGTTGATGAAGGTACAAGCTCCAAATCGTCGCAGGATGATTCTAAGAAGGAAGTTGATCTAAGTAAAAATCCAAAGAAGAATGTTGCAACTCTAAAGAACAAGACCAACGCAGTCAAGAGCAAAGGACGACAAGAGACTACAACACCATCTCCAAAGAAGAATGATAAATCTTCCAGCTATGTTCGTCTATTTAATGGTTATTGTTTTTTGTGTGCTAACTATGGACATAAGGCCAGGGATTGTAAAGTTGTTGACATGTACAATTATCAAGGACCATTGCATTCGAATGAACCATTTAGGTACGCACATTTATTTAATGGTTATTGCTTTTTATGTGCTAACTATGGACATATGGCTATGGTTTGTGAAGTTTCTGGCAGGTAAAACTATTATCGGCAAAACCCTAAAAGAAAGTTTGCAGGATCACGAGACAGACACCAAACAGAATCTTTTATGAATAACATTGAATGTAACAAATGTCATAACTATGGACACATAGCTCATCATTGCAGGTACAAGATGGAATCAACCATGAATGAAAAGCTTGACGACGATAATAAGAAAGTTTGGAAAAGAAAACAGGTACGGGATGAACACGTACAAGATGAGCAAGAAAAGCAAGAAAGCAAGAAGGTCTCAGCAGTTATGCTTTCAGCATTCATAACAAGTCATAAGAAATCAGCAGTTGCTTTTGTTAATCACTCGAGTCAAAATGGTCTGTTAGATGACTCACTATTCTGAACAATTTAGCTCATCAACTCCTTGAAATTTGAAAAGGAGGAGTCTATGCAGTAGTATATGGCACAAGTCTACGATTGACAGACATATAGTTTCAACAAGATGGCAGTTTCATTACAGGTTCAGGGGGAGCAAAACAATTGAAGGATTACAGGTTCACAAAGGAAGGTTTCTCTTCAAGGGAAGCACATACAGGACACAGGTCCATAGGGATCGTCATTGACAAACTATTACAAGAAGGCTTCTCGTCAGGGGGAGCACAGGCAGATAACAAGTCCACATGAAGCAAGCAAATTCTCAAGGGGAGTAACCCTTTTCCATTGATGTCAAAGGGGGAGAGAAAAACTTGAGAAGGAGATTGAAATCTCGAGAAGGAGGTGAAGCATGATGTCAGGGGTAGTTGTACTCGCAAGAGGAGTACGTGTATTTCCATCAATGACAAAGGGGGAGATTGTTGGATGGTGTTGTCATTGATGTCAACCCATGGAGTTGACTGGGTTTGACTTTGACCAAAAACACCAGTCATTGATGTCAAATGGTTAATGAACGTTTCCTAGCAATTGTCGGATTACATCAATATAGTAGCTATATTATTGGATAATTGAAAACCCAAGTCCTAGGGTTTGGGTTCCATAGACTGAGAATGTACGCCGACTTTGTCGAGGGTTTTTGAAGGGCCAAACTATTGGGTTTGACTTGGAGATCCATGTCATTGGATTTTCCTAGAAAATATGTTTCCAATGATATGTGGAACGCCACGTGGTTCCTCTTGGTTTGAGAGAAATTCACCTTTGAATTTGGTAACCCTAGTTTCTGGGCTAAAACCCCAAGGGGTGTGACTTGACATACTTTTATTGATTAAGGGCATATAAAACTAAAGTTGAGGGTTCCACATCATCTTTCATGAAGAAATGATCTTCTAGGATAGGCATGTACTCACAAGAAGGGTCCCCCATTAATTAAATAGTCTTACCTTTCCTCCATAAGGCAAACAACCTTCTCACTTACGACTTAAGCTATCATTTAATTATGCTTATTTTCCTCTAATGTATAAGTTGTTGAAACCCTCTATTTTTAACGTTTAATCTTTGTGCCTAAGTATACTCTAATATTTACATTAGAAACCTTAAATAACTCACATAAGGCAGCGGCTCTCTTACTTATCTCACAAGATATAAATTAATTAAATTTTTATGAAGCCCCTTCATATACAACAATTATTTAGTTTGGAACCCCTCTGAACTCTATAAAAGAAGACCTATTCACTCTCAAGACATATTATATCTCAATGATTTATTTTGGTTTCTCTCTAAAATCTTCGGACCGCTGAAGAAATCACAAGACAGCGAAGGTTTCTGGCAATCCTATCAGTTAGGGCATACACAAAATTGAACACAGAACCACTTCTCCAAAGTGTGGTCTTGTATTAACTAACTCTATGGATGATTTGCAACATTTATGAAAGCAATCCAAGCCACACTTCATGAACAGCAACTCGGAATCATCTAAGACCTGTGTTTTTCGACTTCTTGAGGTAAGAAAGAACAAGTTTATTTGGCACTTTATTTCTGTCTAATTTGGGTGGTTTGTGGGTATAAAAAGGGAGTGTTTTGAGTGTGTTTTTGAGGCCTTATCTCTTGACTAAGTGCCTTAGATTTCCAGCCATATTAGGGCACATACTCTACAGGTCTGAATACTTAGGCTTGTGCATTCAACCTAGGGTTTCCGCAGGCCTAATACCCTCCTCGGTCTCCCAACAAGAATCTACTCCAGGACACCAATTAGTGTTTAAACGTATAGGTAGTTTGGGTTTCAAATACTCGTGGACCTTGGCTTTAGACAATAGATCCATTGTAGTCCTCACAAGCAAATAAATCACTATAGCATAGTGATTCACCAATATAAAACATCATTTCTACAACAGCTAGGCAAGGACACCGATGTGATATTTGTGAAAATTCCTAAACCAGAATCCCTACTGCAGCAACTGATGATATTTATCCTACTTGTTAGATTTACATGAACAAGTTATTTGCAATTTCCTACGAAAAACATTGAAATACATACATTGCAACCTGCACGATTTAAATAATATGCTGAAACAAGAAACTGAACAATAGAGAAAGATACAACACAAATGACACAGTTATTTTTGGACAAACGTCCCCGGAAAAACCCAATGTGGGAAAATCGGTGCAACAAATCTTAGGGTTTTTATTATTAAGTTGAAGTATTTCTAAATACAACTACTGGATGCCTTCCTGGCAAACCACTTACAGAGAATATCACTCGGCAAAAGAAATTTATGAGATTACCTCACTCTACACTACAAGTCTCGACTGATCCGGTAGCTGAACCAACAAGTCCACGACTACTTCTGCGTCGCCCCTGCGTGGGCCCTACATCAGCCTCTAAGGTCGTGAAGCAGCTCTGTTGGAGATCGATTTGCCCTTTGGAGTTGATTCCAACCCTCCTAGCTCAGAATATCCATCTCCCCAACAAATTTCGAACTTTTGCATAGGAGGCTCTGCGTGGGCCCTGCGTGAGCCCTTCCTGGCTTTGCGTCACCCTCTCTGGCCTCTACGTTGCCTCCTTTGTGTGTCTCTCTGCTGAGTATCCTTGGCTCTGGAGAAGATCCTCCAACCAAAACTCCCTCTACCCCTCACTACTCGATCACTACAAATCAATGCACTGCCTCTAGCTTCAGCAATTCGATCTCACTGATAAGCTCTGTGTGTGTCTTCCAAATGACCCTCAAGCTTAAATAATTTCCTCATTCACATTCAACGGCCCAGATTAGAAGCTAATCTATGGCTAAGATCATTTATGCTTGATCCTCGTCTTCTTCTAGAAGTTACACACACAGTTAGATTAATACCCATTAATTATTTTAATTTCCTAAGTTTAGACTTAGGGCCCATTAAAAATCATTAATTATTTTAATAAAACTGTCTGCAGTTCGAATTTCCCAAAACGCTTTCTGGGTTCTTTGGAATACATGTGCCCAAGCCTCCCTGCAAAATTTGAGACTTAGAGCACATTCGATGCTACCAGAAATCAACACTCCCTCTTAGCGAGGAATGTGCTCTAGCAATGCATCCCACTGAACAATCACCCTGACTTCATAACATCCTCCTCTGCGTTGCTGATGTCTGACATGTTGTCCACCAACTATTACGTTGCTGCGACAATCGTATTGTTGTTGACACTGCCACTGTCAACACTGCATCCGTACTATAGCTCCCTCTGAATTTTTGCATCCGTGTTGCTGCTGGCAATGCCACTGCCAACTGTCCCTGCACTACAAATTGTTGTTGCTACTGCATCAGCAACAAAAAAAATCCCAAATTACTGAACAAGTGTTCAGTATAGATGCATCTCGATGTTGAAGATCTGACTGCTGCTAGTCCCACGTTATCCCTCTGAAACCATTGCGCTACTACTGCTACTGCATTATGCCTCCCTGCACTATTGCAACTCTGCACTACGCTGCTCAGACTTGGCGTTCTAGCCACTGCATCTGTTGCTCCAACACTCCTCTGCATCATCTAACACTTCGCTCATCCTGCAACTACTAATTTGGGCTCCCGTAGCAATGAACTGATCCGAGAGGTGGGCTCCTCAAGGATCCTACCCATCTGTAGCTCTTTTGAACTACAGCTCCAAATCAGCCAACCTCCCTCCTAGAGGTATCACGACTGTCATGGCGAACTCCTCCTCCTCGATCTTCACAAGTGCAACCTTCAGATCGTGCTTCTCATCTTTGTCCTTCTTCCTGAGAGGACACTGTTTCGCGTAGTGACCCATCTCACCACACCTGAAGCACTTAACCTTCAAGACGTCCTTTTTTCGCTTTCGTTGCTCGTGTTGCCCCTTGGATGCAAGGGTTGGATTCTCATCCTCCTCCTTGGGCTTCGACCCACTGTCACTGCTTTCATCAAGCTTACACTTGACCAAGTCCCTCCTTAGCTCCTCTTGCTTGAAAGTTGCCCACATCTCATCCCAATTCGGCAAAGTCACCCTGCCCAGGATACTCTGGACAAAGACTTGCCACTCATCTGAGACAGAATTGAGGGCCAGTCTAACCAACTCGGACCCTTGAGGTGTAGACCCCACAGCTACTAACTCATCACGGGTCTCCTGAAGCTTCGTGAGGAACAGACCTATGCGCTCCCCCTTTTGCATCTGTGCAAATCTCAATTTCTGTTCTAAGTACATCTTCCGCTGCTCGAAAAATCCCTGATACAACAAAGACAACGCATCCCACATCTCCTTAGCAATCCCTCTGCTAGCGATGTGACAGAGTACATGATCCTTTACTCCATCAAGGATCATGCTCTTGGCCTTCGCCATTTCAGCTCAGTACTTTTTTAGCGGATCTAGATCTACAGGCTCAGCCACCACGTTGTCGACATAGGTCTTGAGAGCATGCTCATCTAGAAGGCATGACATCCTTGCCTTCCAGATGACGTAGTTGGATGCCCCATCCAACCTATCCTGATCTCTCAGCACACTAGTCGACATCTCTGCCTTGAAAATGTCGAACTGCTCCTCTCTGCTTCCTACTGTTGTTGCTCAACCAATAGGAAAACAGAGTTCTTGGCAGGAAGTCTACTGAGGAAAAATTCCCTCATTGTGCTTCTCCTATCTTCTGATGTCTTTCTACCCAACAAAAACAGCCTACAGAAAAATTGCGTCCCACCAACTCTTCCTCACGCTGAGGCTCGGCGCTGCTTCCTCTGCCACAATAAGCCGTTCTCTTCCTCACGCTGAGGCTCGGCGCTGCTTCCTCTGCCACAGTAAGTCGTTCTCTTCCTCACGCTGAGGCTCGGCGCTGCTTCCTATGCCACGTAAGCCGTTCTCTCTGTCGACTCACTCAGAGGGAGATTGCCTCGAAATTCAGCCCTCTGGCTAAGACTATGCAAACCCCTCTCGGGATTCGAACTGTTGCCTCCTGCAGCTTTTTCGACCTCCTTTTCTGCTCAGCGTTGGGTTCTCTGGCACTATTCTTCTTGCTTCACCAGCATTGCTCTGATACCATGTGAAAATTCCTAAACCGGAATCCCTACTGCAGCAACTGATGATATTTCTCATACTTGTTAGATTTAAATGAACAAGTTATTTATACTTTCCTACGACAAACAGTGAAATACATACACTACAGCCTACACAATTTAAATAATATGTCGAAACAAGAAACTAAACAATAGAGAAAGATACAACACAAATGATAGTTATTTTTGGACAAACGTCCCCGGAAAAAGCCAATGTGGGAAAATTGATGCAACAGATCTGAGAGTTTTTATTATTAAGCTGAACTATTTCTGAATACAACTACTAGATGCCTTCCTGGCAATCCAGCTACAAAGAATATCACTCAGCAGAGAAAATTAGTGAGATTATCTCACTCTACACTACAAGTCCCCACTGATCTGGCAGTTGAACCAACGAGTCCCCGGCTACTTCTGCACTGCCCCTGTGTGGGCCCTACTTCAGCCTCTAAGGCCCCGAGTCAGCTCCACTAGAGATCGATTTGCCCTCTGGCACTGATTCTAACCCTCTCGACTCATAATATCCAGCTCCCCAACCAATTTTGAACTTCTGCAAAGGAGGCTCTGCGCTGCTCTATGTGGGCCCTACGTGAGCCCATCCTGGCTCTACGTCACCCTCTTTACCCTCTGCGCTACCTCCTTTGTCTGTCTCTTTGCCTCTCTGTTGAGTATCCTTGGCTCTGAAGAAGATCCTCTAGCCAAAACTCCCTCTGTCCCTCACTTCATGATCACTACAAATCACTGCACTGCCTCTAGCTTCAGTGATTCGATCTGACTGATCAACTCTCTGTGTGTCTTCCAAATGACCCTCAAGCCTCCTTAAATAATCTCCTTGTTGACATTTGCCGACCCAGATTAGAAGCTAATCAATGGCTAAGATCATTTCTGCTTGGTCCTCGTCTTCTTTTAGAAGTTACACCCACAATTAGATTAATACCCATTAATTATTTTAATTTCCTAAGTTTAGACTTAGGGTCCCATTAAAAATAATTAATTATTTTAATAAAACTGTCTGCAAGTCAAATTTCCCAAAACACTTTCTGGGTTCTTTGAAATACATGTGCCCAAGGCTCCCCGCAAAATTTGAGACTTAGAGCACATCTGATGCTACCAGAAATCAACAATATTTAGAATGACAACAAGTATTGTGGCTTGATTTCAGAAGTTTGCAACTTGAAAAAAAGATAGGGAGGTTCATTACCTACTGCAAAGTGTGATTTGAACTTTCTTCACTGACAGTTGTCAATATATGACAATGTTTCTCACCATAAGACAGTGGTTGTAAGAGGTTCATTGTTTGAGTATCAGTGTCATGCACTAAGCCAATCATTGACTTTTGTATGATTTGGTTTTATATATACTTGATAGTGACTTGACATACAACTGTATTGACTTGACATTTAGACTTAACCATGACCTCAAGAATTGACTTGACATATTGACCTGACACAGTCTTGACATACTGAATTGACACATAGACTCAACATATAAACCTGACTTGAGTGACTGTAACACTTACTATACCAAACAGTGACATGACCTTAGAACACCGTATTTTATGTGACCTTGCAAAAAATGATATAATGTTTAACAGTAATTTGAAGACCTGCAGGTATTCCCTATACATGTGACTATGGTTTGATGTATTCATATGCAATGTGACTATAGTAATACTTATGGTTGCCTATTGAATTAGTAATCCTTGACTTGATGTGGCAAAGTTGAATGTAGCAAAAGTCTGCTACGAAATAAGACTGTGATGACAGTATTGACTTTTGATTTGAATTAATTTGGTGTTTGATCCTTAACTTGACAAGAGATTTGACTTGACTTCACTTGACCTTATGATAGTTGTAATCCTTAGTAACAGTGATAAAATTTGAGATATGGACTGTGACACATAAACAGTGACATGACTCTTGACAGTGATTTTATACTCAGATCTATATACCTGTCACAAAGATGTTGGTTAATCTTATAGTTAGATTTATATGCCTATTAGTGACTTGACTAGGTGATGCAGCCTTCAGTGGTATGACAATGATTATGCATTGACTGTGTTATTGTACCCACAATGACATCAATTATTTTGGCTAGCTATGACATGTAACATATAATCTTGACCTTTAAGACCTCACCTATAGATTAAAGTAATTTTATTTTGACATTGACTTATACACTTGTTATTGACTTGACATATTTAGTAAATTGACACATAGACTTAACACACATTGGCATGACTCTTGACAAGTGATAATAACCTTGTTGTACAACTTATTGAAATGGGACATGGACAACAGTATATGATTTGTGATCAGTAGTAGAAGTTAGAAGACATATGCTTGTAGCCCTCCTTGGGCCTAGTTTGAAAGCACTGATATGACAGCATTTATGTAACAATGTTACAATGGGTTTGTGACAGACTGCTTGGGCAGTGATTGAAGTGGGTGATAATGGCTCCATGGCGTTGACTATCTGAATAACAGTGTTTACACGTATGTTGGTAGCTCTCTGAGGGCAGAATTTGAGAGCATTAGAGGCAGGTCATAGGGATGACCTGAGACACCTTGGTTTGTGCCATTATTTGATAGCAGTGCCAGATGGTTGCAGCATCGTGTGCGACTTAATATAGTGTGGATTCTGGAAGCATGATATATTGAGTCTTGATGCTTATTCATTCGTAAGCAGCTCAGTGAAGTGGCAACCAGTATGTGCAGTGATCTATGTGTGCAATGACAGTGATTGTGCGTTGATGACTATTCATTCCTGTGATTTGTAATGACAGTGATATAAAGAGTGCAGCGACAGTGATGTGCAGTTGAACAGTGATAGCTTGATGTATAGCATTGTGCAGTAATCAGTTTATGGGAGCAGTGATCAGTGGCTACCAGGATTCGACATTTAGTCTACATCTTTCTTACAGCTATTCTACGTTGATTCAGAGTACAGGGGATCAAGTGTGAAAATTGTGAAACGTGATCTACCGACTCTTCTGGGTGATTTAGTCACCTTCAAGTTGTGGCCTAAGAACACTTCAAGGTGGCAGGGTGGTGCTAGGGCAATTTGTGGCTTGCACAGGGCGTTGTGGCGTCCATTCAGTTGCGGTTGATAAACTAACAGAGCAGTGAAGCATCCTTTCCGACAGCGGTTGGTAAACAGAGTGTTGGGGCACTCATCAGGTTGTAGCCTGATCTACAGGGTGTTGGGGCGTCCTTCTGGTTGCAACAGGATATTAAGGTCTAGTAGCGTCCTACAGGTTGTAGCTTGCGAATTAGGGGGTTGGCACCTCCCTCAATTGTAGCTGAAATCTTGATGTAATCAATTTTTTTTAACGGGCAGAAAACAATTACTAAAGAAGCATTTGGTGGTTTTTGACCCAGAGGGGGTTTTCCACCTAAAAATCTTTGTGTCCTCTGTTTATCTTTCTGCATTGTTGTATGGTGTTGTCTACTGTTGATTATTGTTTAAAATTGTTGAAGAAAAACATTAATAATAATTGAAGAATAACTAATGCTCTAAAAAGGATTAAAAAGTGCTAATTGTTAAGAAATATTGATTCACCCCCCTCTCAGTGTTTCCAACAACTACAAAGCAGATCAAAATCTTCAAATCTGACAATGAAGAAGAGTTCACTTCCAATGATTTTATTGACTTCTGCAAAGAAGCTAGAATCGGGAAAGAGACCACCATACCATATAACCCAGAACAAAATGGTGTGGCCAAAAGAAAAAATAGAACTATCATGGAAGTAGTCAAAGCTATGTTGCATGATCAGAAATTACCAAAGTTCCTTTGGGGAGAAGTTGCTAACACAGTTGTCTATGTCCAAAATAGATCCCCTCACCATACCCTAAACAACAAGACTCCTAAAGAAGTCTTCACTGGTGAAAATCCCAAAGTGGGGCACTTGAGGACTTTGGTTGTTCTGTCTACTTCCATGTGCCAAAAGAAAAGATGAACAAGCTGGAAGCTTCGAGTAAGAAAGGTACATTTGTTGGTTATTGTGAAAATTCTAAAGGTTACAGAATACACGTAAATGGTCAAAGAAATATAGAGTTTAGCAGGGATGTAACTTTTGATGAAGATGCAGCTCTTGAAAAGGTGTTATAGCGGCTACAACCACCCTCCAAAATTTTGGCCAGCACCCAATTTCGAAGCCTCCCTTGAGCGTTTCACTTGATGACTGCACACACTCGGGTTCACTCTGTGAGCTCGTGTGAGTCTTCGCATTCGCCTTGCTTGTTCATTTCACCAAGTCTTGCATGTTGATGTCAATGTCATGCTTGCGACCATGTTCTGGTCATGCTCAAGGTCTTCGCTTCGTGTGTACATGTTATGTTCGCTATGAAAACATCTGTCGCACTCACACACAGAGTCACATTCACTGTCACGCAAGCGTCGTCACGGTTGATCAACGATCAATCACAAGTGTCGCGCTTGTCGCCTACACCGTCGGTCAGTCATGTTGTACATGTGTGTCTAGATGGTTTGAGTCGTCTCATCGTCAAGTCATGTGGGTGTGTGTTTGTAAGATCACATTTGCATCTTTCACTCGTTCACACACTTAGTCATTTTGCTAAAGTTCTGACGACCAGACTCCCCTCTAACAGTCGGACCATCACCCTGCCATCGACTCGATCGACTGTCACCCAGAACAGCGCAGAAGCACCAAGCAAGTCATTTCAAGCTGCGCTGCCCGCAAGCAATTCAATCAACCTTCATGTTGGCCACCCAGAGAGTTGGACCCAGCAACCACCCCGAGACTGACTCCCCTCAAAAATTGCGCAGAGGTTGTTGACCTTGCCCACTCTGTTGACTGAGGAAATTGTGCAGACAAGCCGGACAGACACCCAGTGCCTGTCCCTGCCTCTCTCAGGAAATTGCGTAATTTTTCCAGCCAACCCTCCCGACACTCGACAGGCTGCCCATCCAAAAATTGTGCAATTTTCATGAGCAGGGGCTCTGCTGCCCAACAGTCCGCTCAGCTCAGAAATTGCGCAGAGATGATTAGCAGGTGGCTTCCCATCATCAGTGCAATTTCTCTCACCAGCAGCTCCCAACAGCAGACTGTCAGTTCCCTCCAGGAATTGTGCAGTTTCTGCTACCAAGCTCCCAGCAGCTGACTACCAGTTCCCCTCAGGAATTGCGCAGTTTCTGCTATCAATGACCCAACAACCAGCTGCCAGTTCCTCCAGGAATTGCGCAGATTTGGCTGCCAGGCTCCCAGCCAGTTCCTCTAAAAAACAGCACAAACCCTGTCTGCCAATCCTCCATGCATCCCGGCTTGTTCCTCCAAGAAATTGCGCAAGTTTAGCTCTCAAGCCCCTACTACCCACTCGTTCCAAAAAATGCACAGATTTTGTTTGCCTTGCCTTCCCGCAGCACGGACTGTCCCTCCCAAAATTTGCAGAGTTTTGCCTTCCAACCGAGCCAGACCTCATGGAGAGTCACTGTCGTCTCGGATTACCCATCTTCATCACCCAATGACCCTTACATAGTTTTCATCAGCAGTGCCCGGAGCCATCATCCCGCCTCGCAACCTTGTTGCCTCTCCCGGTCACCTGCATCTGAAATAATCATGTGTTATGGTAGACTAGGAGGTTTTTGGATTTGATGTCGTCTCGTCATGATTGACTGCAGGTACAGGTACACCAACAAACATGACGCGACAACAAATGGGATGAACGAAGGGAGCACATGCAGAAGGGTAAGTTCCCCGAAAGACGAACGAACGATGCATGCAAAGGGATGTGCTCACAAACGGATGATCATGCAAAGATGTGTTCGCAGACGGACAAACGAGCAAACATGCAAGATGTGCTCACAGATGGACGAAAAGATGAACATGCTCCTTTCGCGAACAGATGAGCCTGTCAAGCCTTCCAACATACAAGCAAGGAGCAACGTGAGAAAGCAACATCAAGTGAACCAACGACCATCAAAGACTCCATGCACTTTGCCATGTGGAGGTGAAGCTGTGACACACCATGAAGACATCCATCACCCAGCAACACTACAGCTCGACATGCACTCCAGCAGCAGCACGAATGTACCAGCACTATCATGTCGAGTTGTGTCATGAGTCATGTCGTCCACATCTCTACTGTGGGCCATGTTGTCAATCAATGTAATGTAACGTGGAAGTCCAAGAGACCCACTTGTTGTACAAAGAGTCATGTAAAGTCGAAAAGTCACGGAAGTCAAACAGTCATGAGGGTAGTCAAACAGCCACAAGGGCTAGTTTCACCCTTAACTATAAATAACCCCTCATTTTTACATAAAAAGACTTTTCACCTCAGCTCCTCCCACATAGCCAAGACAGTCTATAATTTTTTCTTTGAGAAGTAAGTAGTGGCTCCAACGCCCCGCGCACGAGGTTAGTGATGTATGGTGTAACGATGTGTCTTGGAACTTTCGCTTAATTCAGAAGCCTGCTAACAGGCCAGCACGTTTTCACACATGTATTGTAATTGTTGTAAGACTAATCTTGAACACTTGTAATGCATGTTGCTTTAACTTGTGTTGAACACTTGAACTTATTTCACTTGTTGTAATACATAATTTGTTAATGAAAATGTGTTGTATATGATGTTAACGTTGTCTCGCCTGTGGTGGCTACCTCCCTGGACATCAGACAAACCTTTCACATAAAACTTGTTGTAACAACCATTGCACTCATGCAGACTCATCCGCTGAGTGTTGTACATGTTATCTTCCCTTGTGTGTTGTGATTGTCGCAGGGTTGCAGGAATCGCCCCCCCCCCCGCGGATCCTAACCCGGAACCGCGACCCGTGCGGAAGCGTTCCGGAATCGACAGAGGAATCGCGATTCCGATTTTTAGGTTGCGCGCTTCCGCATTTTTGAAACGACTCCTGCCAAATGAGGTTGCGGCCCCCCGGAATCGCGCTTCGGCATGCGGTTCGGGCATGAGGTGGCGCCACGCAACCTGCCCGGAAGCGCACGCCACCCGGGCGCAACCCGCACGCAACCCGCGGATATCAAATTTTTTTTTTAATTTCATTTAAAATCTAACTTAACTAAGCATGAGGGGGTGGGTTAGGGGTGGGTTAGGGTCACTTTAGGGTGAGTTTAGAAAAGAATAAAGCCCCCATTCTCTTCTCATTTTCTCACTTTGAGTTTATGAGAGTTGGAGAAGAGAAGAGAGGAGAGGAGAAGAGAAGAGAGGAAAGGAGAGGAGAAGAGAGGAGAGCTTGGAGGAGTGAAGAAGGAGGAGCTAGGAGAAGGAGGAGGAGCTTGGAGCAAGAGCTTGGAGGACTTCATCTACAAGAGCTAAAGAGGTAAGTTCAAACCCCAAACTCCCTTGTTTTTTTGAAAAAAAAATTGTATTTTTCTCCTCCCTCTCCTACTCTTTCCCATTGTTTCTACTTGCTCCTTTATTTACAGGTTGTCCACCACCTATATCCATATTCCAAGATGGTGTTCTTTTGGCTTCTATGTATCATTCCACTCTTGGTTTTAATGATGGCAAGGGTGAGGAATAGAGGGGAAGAGGAAGGGGATGAACTTGGTGACCCAATGTATGATGAGGAGGAAGGGTTTGAAGAGGAAGGGGATGAACTTGAAGGGGACACTGAAGCACAAGATGGGAAAGGTACATCAAATCCCTTGTGGAACTATGTGACCAAACTTGAAGGGGGAAAGGGTGGTGGATCTTACAAATTTTTGTGCCCTCATGGTTGTCATGGAGGAAAACCATATACGGGTTCATATACCCGTCTGAGGAGGCATCTTTGTGGGGTGCTGGACAGTGATGAAAAAAAGGGTTCTGTGGGGGTAACCATTTGCCCAAACATTTCAAGTGAACAAAGAGAAAAATACATCCAAATTGAGATGGCTGCACAACGAAAAAACAAGAAACAAAAAACTCATTCTGAATCAAGTGCAACCTCTAAATTTGGTAGTTGCCCATCTCCTCATGGTACTTTTGCAACCTCTGGAGGTAGAAAAACAATAGGGGATTTCCTTAATGTTGCTGGGAGGGATGATGTGGATGGAAAGATAGTCCGTTTTCTTTGTGCTTGCGGTGTACCATTCAATGTGCTTCGCTCTCCCTATTGGCATGAAATGGTAAAGGCCATCAATGAAGCCCCAAAAGGATACAAGGCCCCCAACTATGAGAAAGCTAGAACAGTGTTATTAGAAAGAGAAAAAGCTAAGGTTCAAAGAGCTTTGACACGTTTTACACATGAGTGGGTGGATTCTGGGGTATCCATTGTATCAGATGGGTGGACAAATATTAGAAACCAACATTTGATAAATGTTCTTGGTGTTTCTTCTAGTGGTGCAGTATTTATTGCATCTCATGACTCCTCCTCCATCAGTGCAACTGCACCAAACATTGCAGATCTCCTATTGAAATCAATCAAAGATGTTGGTCCGAATAATGTGGTTCAAGTGATCACAGATAATGCAGCAAATTGTAAGTTAGCAGGAAAAATTATTGAGCGTACTCATCCACACATCTTTTGGTCTGGGTGCCTGGTTCACACATTGAACCTTTTGATGCATGATATTGTGAAACACAAAGATTGTGGGTGGATTGCTGAGGTTTACAGGAAAGGGAAGCAGCTCATTAAATTCATCACAGGGCATACAAGGGTAAACTACTTCTATGGCACTTACTCCAAGTTGCAATTGCTTAAAATTGCAAAGACAAGATTTGCTAGTTATTACCTCACCTTTAGGCGGCTAGTGAGGGTGAGACAAGCTTTAACTAATCTGGTGTGTGCTGAAACATGGGATGAAATTAACACTGACACAGATGGTGCTAATGAAGTCAAGGACACTGTTCTTGACAGTTACTTTTGGTCACAGGTTAAATATGTTTTGCAATTCACCAAACCAATTTATTACATGATCAAGTTTGCAGATTCAGATCGACCAGTAATTGGGGAGGTGTATGAGCAAATGGATAGCATGTTGGGGCAGATTAAAGACATTGTTGAGCCTAGAGATACCACCTTGTACAATTATATTCGTGAAGAGGTGGAAAAACGATGGGATATGCTAAATGTTCCATTGCATGCATTAGCATATGTTTTGACACCTAAATACTATCATCCATCATGGCTTTCAAAACCAGCACCTGGGGGGGGAGTCAGGAAAAAACCACACCAAGATAAAGAGGTTCACGAAAAATATATGGCTGCATTGAGTAGATTAATCCCTGATAATGAGGAGGCTGCATTGGTACGGAGACAGGTGAGCAACTATACGAGCAACACTGGTCCATTTGGGAGCATGCATGCAATTGAAGATCGAGAGCATTTTTCTGCTCTTGAGTGGTGGAACATGCATGGAGGGCCTACTCCACTTCTACAGAGTTTGGCATTGCGGGTGCTATCACAGGTGGTAAACACTTCTTCTGCAGAGAGGTGTTGGAGCTCTTATTCTTTCATCCACAGTGTTAAAAGGAACAGGTTGAATTTAGACCGGGCAGAGAGCTTGGTTTATGTTCATTACAACTTGCGATTGTTGTCCCATTACTGTGAAGATGCAAAGTCTAATAAAGACTTGTTGACTTGGGACAAGAATCCAGAGGAGCCCAATTTGGAGGATGGAGTGTTGCGACTAGAGCAATTAGAGGATTCTCTTATCCAGGTATGTCCATTGTGGTATGAATTTTCCAATTTTCCCTTATAAAGCATTTCTCTAATTCATGTTTTTAATTTTTTGTTAACTAGTGTTTTTTTTTTTGCATGAATTTTTTGAGCGATTCTAGGATGATGACACGGGTGTTGATATGCCACAACCCCCACCCCCATCTGGTCCCTTGGTTTCTAGGTTCCATGGTTCAACACCAACGGCAGGGGGTTCTTCTTCATCAGTTCCAGTGCCACGACTTACACAGGGACCATCTTCTTCATTGCCACCACGTGGAGGCCCGCCATCACGTTCTATTCGTGGTGGAAGGAGGAGAGATTAGTAGATATATTCACAATCTACTTCTTTTTGTCATAGATTACTCATTAGACTTGTAGACTTGTGAATTTGAATTTTGAACCTTTTTGGCTTGGCGGTGACCAAGTGACATATTTTGTAAACATTATTATTTGAATTTTGGACATGACAAATGTTGACAGTTGCTCACTTGCTAGATAAATCATAATATGCTCTATGTTTTATGTTTTATAATATGCTTAAATGTTTTATGTTTTATAATATGCTTAAAAATTTGATGTATGTTTGTAATAGCTAGAATATAGATGATTGTTGTACATACTAGTAACTACAATGGAATCATGGATGCCATATCTATCTTGATTTATGCAAAAATATGCATGTTTTCATGTCTTCTACAATTAATTTGGTATTTGGGATGTTTGTTTTGAGTATAAATGCAAAAAATATAAAAATATATATATATATAGCAGACGCTTCCGCGGACGCTTCGCTTCCTAGATTTTTGGAAAATGACGCTTCTGCTTCGCTCCCGCTTCGTGCAACATTGGATTGTCGCATCCGTGTGGACTGCTCCTCCGGAAGCTGTGCACGTCCTGTTGTGTTGTGTGTTCCTAGCAGAGTTGGAGATTCCTCCCAACCGACTTGGGACTCACTCTCACCCTCTCCCTCTACAGTGAAAGAACCATTGACACAAGTAACACTAGCAATCACCAGGCACGCGAACCTCACTTCTCGAAGATGAAGCAGACCACTCTCATGTGCTGACAAGCAAGAGTTGAGGCAAATCCTTAAGACAATGGCAACCGGGCCATCATACTGGATGGGACTCCCATACCAAATGGTGTGAGGTCTAGTTGGGACTTCATACCAGGGTGATCCCCTGAATGTTGGCGGGTCCAGCACCGTCAACATTTCTAGCGCTAGAAGGAGGGTAGCCAATTGTATATGGCTAAACATCCTCTCACACTCATTCATCAACCATCTGGTCAAGGCAGTAACTCGCACTCCCTCTCACCTACACGCGACTCTGCAGTTGGTTACTCCTCACCTCCCAGGATTGAACACGAGATTCTGTATCAACACCTTTGCTCCGTCCGTCCCATCACTCGCCAGTTTGCGAAAGCAGTCGGACTGATCCCAGGCATACAACATCTTCCATACGCATCAAGAAAGCCAAAAGCCACTCCTACAGGAGTTGTTGTATCATCGGTGGAAGAAGCAGTCCTTGCCACACTTGAAGGTCTGGCACAAGCTATTGAAGACAGAGAGAAACCTCCCGTCTTCCAACAAGGCGAACAAGACACTCTTGTGATCTTGGGATCGAACTCCGGTACAGGAGGCGGAGGGTAAGGCAGCGGAGGAGGCAGAGACGAACCAACGGACTCAGAGCCGGAACCATCGGATTCTTAAAGAGAGGAGGAGGACAAAGAAGAAGAAATGGTTGACCCAAATCTTGAATGGATGACTCAGGGACCATTGGCTCTCCTGGCTGTTCTGCACAAGATGCTGAAGCAAGCGGAGAGAATGAACATCAAGTTCAACCCTAACAGCATGGTGAAGGCAGAAGACCACTTGGACAACTTCTACCTACAACTGCAGACCCTTGAGGTATGGTATGACGACGTAGCGTGTTGATTGTTCCCATGTACCTTGGATAGTCGCGCAACTGCATGGTATCGCAACGTTCCACCAAACTCTATACAAAACTGGGGTGCATTCAAACGCATGTTCCTTGAAAGGTTTGTTGATGACAAGACCGCAACCATGCTACTCAAAGAATTGGGAAGCCTCAAGATGGAGGGAAAAGAGAAAGTAAAAGACTTCTATCAGAGGTTTACACGCATATTGAACAAGTTTGTAGCAGACATTAAACCTTGTGACTCCATCACTGTTGATTACTACACGTCCACACTGCCGACCAGCATTGTGCAATTCGTCAAGCGAGCTGCGAAACCAACACTCTTAGAAAACTGCGAAGAGGCTATTGCTATTGAGAAATACCTATGCGCAATTGGAGTCATCAAGGACGACAAATCAGCAAAGGACTCCAAGGATGCGAGCAGGAAGTCCCAAGCAAGGGTATAGACAAGGAAGCAACTAATATTGAGGCCCTCACTCACCTTGTCAAGAACTTGACTACAGAAGTGTCCGAGCTCAAACAACGGAAAACGGACACATTTGCAAGCAGCCATCCGCCCAGACAAAGACAGGCAAGCATCTCATCAAGCAGCAACCGGTTCACTCCAAAAACTGCGCAGAAACCTGTGTTCCAGGTCGAACAGTGCGTGGATCCTAAGTTCTGTTCTTTCCACGAAGAACATCACCCCGAGAACTCTTGTTTGGACTGGAAGCGAGTCGCAAGCTCTTTCTACAATCATACACTCGATGCAGAAAGCAATATGCAGGAGCAACCGAAAGACACTAATGATGACGAAGAGGTTGAACCTGATGAACCATCAAGCTCTGGGCATGTGGTGAACGCTTATCAGTGCTCGCGAACGATGTCAAAGACGAATACCGAGAAGCAGCCCCAAAAGCAAACTGACCGTTACAATCTTAGGAGTAAAGGGGCTCCCCCCACACTTGGGGAAATGCAAGAGAAGATGAGACTGTTGATGAGGAAGGCCACCCTAAAGCAGAAAACACTAGACAGCGGCGAACAAGAGTACATCCATGAGCAGCAAGCTGCAAAACACTCCACCGGACAACACGAACATTCGTTCTACCCCAGACATCTCGGCAAGTCTACCACCTCTGGACTATAACATTGTTGATGACATGAAGAAAACTCGAGCGAACATCAGTTTGTTAGAGTTAGCTAAGATCCAAAGTCAGCGACATATCCTATTGCGCGCATTGGGACAAACAACAACAGACAGCGCAACCTCTACCAACAAGGGAGCAAGAACACCTCCCGGATCACTTTCCACTGTGCTCAATACACTCTAGATGGAAGAAGCGAACTTAGGTTTCCCTCCATTCCTGCTATCTTTTGAAGTTTTCAACTGCAATGTCCACAACTGCTTGGTTGATTCCAGCGCGGCAGCCAACATCATGCCGCTCTCCATTGCAAAAAAGATCAATGCACAATGGAGCGAGACATCCGCGCGAATCATCCAACTTGATCGAACATCGGTACCAACCATTGGTGAACTAAGAGATTTGATCATCCAACTATCTCATGATGGTCGAGTCCATCAATGCATCAACATAGTGGTTGTGGACATACCAAAAGCATACGGTCTACTACTCAGCAGAGACTGGTCCAGCAAGCTAGACGGATATTTTGCTACAAACTGGTCTCACATGTGGCTTCTATACAAGGGCAAGTGCAACCAAATCTAGGTGTTGTCCGAGAGGTACATGAAGCATAATGTCACTCCCCTTAACAGTGAGAATGAACCGTTGGCCTTCGCAGAACTCATGTTTGGCAACTGCCTCCTTGAAACAGCATTGGGGTGTTATCCTGCACGGCCAGCTCCAACCCCACCAGACACGCAGTTGGGACTCCTTCCTTGCCCAACTGATGGTAATGAAACTTGTACAATACATTGTACCAATAGTAGCAGTAGTAGTAGCAACAGTAGTAGCAGTAGTACTAGCACATCAAGTGGTCCGTGTACAGACAAGTTGTGGACCATGTACTTTGACGAATCAAAGACACAGGACGGCTCAGGAGCCAGGTGTGTCTTGATCGACCCTTACAACAGGAAGCATCTGGTTTCAAGTCACTTGGAGTTCGAGTGCATGAACAACGTTGTTGAGTATGAAGCACTCGTGTTAGGCTTGCAAAAATCCATCAGCCTCAACGTGGTTGCGCTCAAAGTGGTAGGTGATTCAGAGATAGTGGTACAACAGGTACGTAACACCATTCACTGTTTGTCACCGCATCTCAAAAGTTACCAACAAGAGGTATGGCGACTAATCTCAAACTTCCAAGCATTTAACATCATTGTTGTACCACGTACGCGTAATGCAGTTGCCAATGCACTAGCAAATGCAGCTTCGAGAATGTCACCGATTAGGGATAGATTTACTATTGAATTTTTTACAAACCATCTATCCCGGACAACATAACTAACTTACGCGTGTTTAATGATGATCAACAGATACTGCATTTCATGGCCAACACTGACGTCTTCAAAGATGCAGCGATAGATGATGACGAGCACGAGCGCTCTCTGCAAGCAGAAGCTGGTAACAGGAAAGGCCACCTTATTACAAAAGGTGTGGAAACATTGGAAAAGCTTTATGAATTGCACAAATGTTTCCAAGAGCCGAGGAACAGTAAGACCCACAGCTCCACCATGAGGCACGAATTGATCAACCTAGGAACAGAAAAGGATTTGAAGTTCGTCAATCTTGGTACATGTTGCACACAGCAAGAGCGGAAAGCCTTTATCCGTTTGTTCAAACAGTACCGAGATGTGTTTGCGTGGACGTATGATGATCTGAAAACTTATGACACACGGATCATCCAACACATCATCTCGATCAAAGAAGGGGTCAAGCCATATCAACAGAAGTTGAGGAAAGTACATCCATCGCTTGAACCCCTCATACAAAAAGAGCTTACTAAGTTGTTGGATGCACGGATCATATACAAAGTTCGTCATTCCACATGGGTTTCAAATCTTGTTCCTGTATGTAAGAAGTCTGGGGAAATCCACTTGTGTGTCGATTTCCGGAACATAAACTGCGCCTTGGACAAAGACAACTACCCCGTGTCGTCTATGGACCACATTTTGCAAACAGTATCTGGGGCACAGATGTTTTCTCTTCTTGACGGTTTCTCAGGATACAATTAGGTTCTAGTAGTAGAACCTGACAGACTCAAAACTACTTTCTGTACCAAGTGGGGTACGTTCACTTACAGACGAATGTCGTTTGGGCTTGTAAACGTAGGCGCAACATTTCAGCGCGCCATGGACATCGCTTTTCACAGACTCATCGGACAGAGCGTAGTGGTATACCTCGATGATGTGATTGTGTTCTCAAGAAGACGATAAGACCACGTACGCCATCTGAAAGAAAAAAAATTAGCGATGCAAGAGATACAGGATTTCCTTGAATCCCAAAAAGAGCGTATTCGCAGTGTCGGAGGGGAACCTCCTCGGACACATTGTTGCCAAAAGTGGGATCAAGGTGGATCCAAACCGGGTCCAGACTATTACACAGATCCCTTACCCAGCCAACAAGAAAGCCATGCAATCCTTCTTGGGCAAGATAAACTTCCTCCGGAAGTTCATCTCAGATTATGCGCAGATAGTCAAGCCCATGCAAGACATGATCAAGAAAGACACAGTCTACAGCTGGGGCAAGAGGGAAAAGTATGCATTCGCCCAGATCAAGCAGGCCATTGCAAAAGCGCCTACACTCTACAGCCCAGACTTCAAGAAGGATTTCCTGCTATACACCTTTGCCTCCGATAATTCACTAGCTGCAGTACTCACTCAGAAGGATGAGATGAACGATGAACACCCAATCTCCTTCATGAGCGCAAGCATGCAGGGACTAGAACTCAACTACCCCACCATTGACAAGCAAGCTTATGCAGTTTACAAGGTGGTGAAACACTTCAAGCCCTACTTGCTAAAGAACCACTGCATAGTCTTCGTCCCTCACCCAACAGTCCGCACATTGCTTGTACAACAAGAACTGGATGACAGGCTTGCAAGAGTATGATCTTGAAATCAAGCCAGTTCACACGATCAAAGGACATGGGCTCTGCAGACTTGCAGCTGAAGCAGTACACGCACCGAAGAGCGAAGAAGAGCTCGCCAGCTGGGAGTAGGAAATTGAGATGTATGATATAAGGCGAGCAACACCCACTGAAGACGAAACCTCTTGGTACGTAGATGTGCGCCAGTACCTTGAGCACGACACCATACCCTCTCACTTTTCCATCAAATAGAAGAGGGCATTACGCATTAAAGCCTTAGCATATCAGTCGGTGCACAGAGTGCTTTACAGAAAGCACAGTAATGGAGTTTTTTTCAGGTGCCTGGAGGCACATGAATCAGGGAAGGTAGTTCGAGATCTGCATGACGGACCCGCCGAGGGTCATTTTGTGGGAAACACCACTGCGCACAAAGTTATGCAGGTTGGTTTCTACTGGCCCACATTATTCAAGGATGCACATGCTTATGCTCGCAAGTGCCCAGTCTATCAAGCGATGCGCCGGCAGAACACGAAGATCAGCAGCCCCACTGCACCCTATTGCAGTGACCAAACCATTCCAACAATGGGGCCTGGACATCATTGGGGAAATCTTCCCACATTCGTCAAAGCAACACCGCTACATCCTAACAGCAACTGACTACTTCACGCGGTGGACAAAAGCAATTCCGCTCAAACAAGTGAACGACTAGGAGGTCATCAGCTTCCTCCAGCAGAACATCATCTCACGCTTCAGCGTTCCAGTATCACTTGTTTTTGATAATGCAACGTACTTCTCGTCTTTGAAACTCTATGATTTTGCATTACAGAATGGTATTGTGCTAAAGCATTCATCTAACTATTACTCGCAAGGAAACGGTCTCGCAGAATCCACAAATAAAAACCTCATTCGCATAATCAAGAAGATTGTTTTCTCTTAGCAGCGTAACTGGCATACTGCCCTGACGAATGCATTATGGGTTGACCGTGTAACACCCAAGCCCTCTCTGAATACCTCACCATACTTCCTAGTTTATGGTAAAGAAGCCATCCTTTCGCCAAATATCTACTTGCTTGCACTTCAGCTTTCCCAAGAATCCCAAGGCAAGCCTTGCCAGCTAGTACAACGTAGGATGGATGCTCTCCATAAGCTTCAGGAAGAAAGGATGAAAGCAAAAGAAAAATTCACACTCCACCAAAACCGTATCAAGATATGGTTCTATAAGAAGCCTGCTGGGAATGCTAACTTCAGTGTTGGTGACTTAATTCTGAAATGGGATAAGCCCCATGAAGACAAAGGCAAACATACGAAGTTCCAGTCCTTGTGGATTGGTCCATATAGAGTCCACGAGAAGCTTGGCAGATACACGTATCATCTACAATCACTTGACGAGAGGATTGACAACCTTCCTGTCAACAGCCAAGATCTCAAGCATTACTTTCAGTAGGTCGGGCCGCGCCCGTGCCATGTACATTGTCTGCTCGCTGCTTGTTGTTTTCAACTTGTTTGCTTTGCTTAGTTTGTTTTGTTTGCTTGGTATATTACTATTTTTGTTTCCGGAAATAAGTGCTGCCAACTGCTACGTTTTGGCTTTTGAATAGAGTATGTGGTTGAAATTTGAAGAGACCTGTGACACTGCAGCACTTGGCCAGTCTTGTGTCCGTCTTCTCTGTGCTTGGTTATGACCTTCGACTGATGAAGTCCTGACGGAAAAAACGAACTGTCTGCAAGGGAAGTTTTGGTCCAACCATGAACCTGTGTCCACACTAGGAAGCCTCATGCCTATACTCAGCCTTCTGCTCTGTGTGTTCAAGCTCATCCAACTAGTAGAAACGAAGAAGGGGAAAATCTAAACAAGTGAGAGGTCTTACATGCTTCTCTGAAGGAACAACCTCTTCTGCTCTCAATAAGTCGGGATCCCTCTTCCGCCCCAAAAATAAATAAGTGCCTATGCATAGTCCTCTTGAAAAATACAAAGGTGAAAGAAGAGAAAGCCTTCATGCACGGAGAGATAAAGCATGCAACTCCACCGGGGTACCGACTAGGCTTGCTGAGAATGGAGCAATGTGAGTGTTCCTGTGTGACTTTGTCGGGGTACTGTCTAGGCTTGCTGGCAGCGGAGCAACACCAGAGATGAAAACTTATACTCTGAAAATCTTCAACTCGCGAGCTAAACTACCCTTCCCAGATTCGAAACACTATGATCAAGCTGAACTTTTGATTGTGGTTGACTAAGTTGGAAAAAGGTGAACCATGTATATCCATGGGGTAAGCGGGGAAGCCGAAGTAACCCACACAATGATTTAATACTCCCCGAAAGCACAAGGACCTGTGCTATCAATGAACCAAAACAGAGAAGCTGAAATTCTACCATTGTGTCGCCAAGTGTTGTAGCGGCTACAACCACCTTCCAAAATTTTGGCCTGCACCCAATTTCAGAGCCTCCCTTGAGCGTTTCACTTGATGATTGCACACACTCGAGTTCACTCCGTGAGCCCCGTGAGTCTTCGCATTCGCCTTGCTTGCTCATTTCATCAATTCTCGCATGTTGATGTCAATGTCATGCTTGCGACCTTGTTCATGCTCAAGGTCTTTGTTTTGTGTGTACATGTTATGTTCGCTATGAAAACATCTGTTGCACCCACACACAGAGTCACATTCACTGTCGCGCAAGCGTCGTCACGGTCGATCAACGATCAATCACAAGTGTCGCGCTTGCCGCCTACACCGTCGGTAAGTCATGTTGTACATGTGTGTCTGGATGGTTTGGGTCATCTCGTCGTCAAGTCATGTGGGTGTGTGTTTGTAAGATCACAATTGCATCTTTCACTCGTTCACACACACAATCATTTTGCTGAAGTTCTGACAACCAGACTCCCCTCTGACAGCGAGACCATCACCCCACCATCGACTCGATCGACTGTCGCCCAGAACAGCGCAAAAGCTCCAAGCAAGTCATTTCAAGTTGCGTTGCCCGCAAGCAATTCAATCAACCTTCATGCTTGCCACCCGGAGAGTTAGACCCAGCAGCCACCCCGAGACTGACTCCCCTCAAAAATTGTGCAGAGGCTACTGACCTTGCCCGCTCTGCTGACAGAGGAAATTGCGCAAACAGGCAGACAAACACCCAATGTACGTCCCTGCCTCTCTCAGGAAATTACGCAATTTTTCCAGCCAGCCCTCCCAACAGTCAACCGGCTGCCCATCCAGAGAATTGCGTAGTTTTCATGAATAGGTCCTCTACTGCCCAGCAGCCCGCTCAGCTCAAAAATTGCGCAGAGATGATCAGCAGGTCGGCTTCCCTACATTAGTGTAATTTCTCTTGCCAACAGCAGACTGCCACTTCCCTCCAGGAATTGCGCAGTTTCTACTGCCAAGCTCCTAGCCGCTGCAGTTCCCCTAAGGAATTGTGTAGTTTCTGCTGCCAGTGACCCAACAGCGAGTTGCCAATTCCCTCGAGAAATTGCGCAAATTTGGCGGCCAAGCCCCCGGCCAGTTCCTCCAAAAAACTGCACAAATCCTATCTGCCAATCCTCCCTGCATCCTGGCCTATTCCTCCAAGAAATTGCGCAAATGTGTTGTCAAGCCCCTGCTGCCCGGTCGTTCCGAAAAATGCACAGATTTTGTCTGCCATGCCTTCTCGCAGCCCGAACTGTCCCTCCCAAAATTTGCGAAATTTTGCCTTCCAGTCGAGTCGGACCTCGCGGATAGTCACTGTCGTCTCGGATTGCCCATCTTCATCACCTAGTGACCCTTGTTTTCATCAGCAATTGCCGGAGCCATCATCCCGCCTCGCAACCTTGTTGCCTCTCCCGGTCACCTGTATCCGAAATAATCATGTGTCATGGTAGACTAGGAGGTTTTTGGATTTGATGTCGTCTCGTCATAAGTCACTGCAGGTATAGGTACACCAACAAACATGACGCAACGACGAATGGGTTGAATGGAGGGAGCACATGTAAAAGGGTAGGTTTCCCAACGGACGAACGAACGATGCATGCGAAGAGATGTGCTCGCGAACGGATGATCATGCAAAGATGTGTTCACGGACGAACGGATGAGCAAACATGCAAGATGTGCTCACGGACGGACGAACGGACGAGCAAACATGCAAGATGTGCTCACGGACGGACGAACGGACGAGCAAACATGCAAGATGTGCTCACGGACGGACGAACAAACGAACATGCACCTTTCGCGAACAAATGAGCATGTCAAGCCTTTCAACATACAAGCAAGGAGCAACATGCCAAAGCAACATTAAGCAAACCAACGACCATCGAAGACTCCGCACACTTTGCCATGTGGAGGTGACGCTGTGACACACCATGAAGACATCCATCACCCAGCAGCACTACAGCTCGACATGCACTCCAACAGCAGCACGAATGTACTAGCATTGTCATGTCGAATTGTGTCATGGGTCATGTCGTCCACATCTCTACTGTAGGTTGTGTTGTCAATGAATGTAATGTAGCGTGGAAGTCCAAGAGACCCACTTGTTGTACAAAGAGTCATGTAAAGTCAAAAAGTCACGGAAGTCAAACAGTCATGAGGGTATTCGAACAGCCACAAGGGTCAATTTCATCCTTAACTATAAATACCCCCTCATTTGTACATGAAACGAATTTTCACCTCAACTCCTCCCACATAGCCAAGAGAGTCTGTAATCTTTTCTTTGAGGAGTAAGTAGTGGCTCCAACGCCCCGCGCACAGGGTTAGTGATGTATGGTGTAATGATGTGTCTTGGAACTTTCGCTTAATTCAAAAGCCTACTAACAAGCCAGCACATTTTCACACATGTATTGTAACTATTGTAAGACTAATCTTGAACACTTGTAATGCATGTTGCTTTAACTTGTGTTGAACACTTGAACTTATTTCACTTGTTGTAATACATAATCTGTTAATGAAAATGTGTTGTATATGTTGTTAACATTGTCTCGCCCGTGGTGGCTACCTCCCCAGACATCAGACAAACCTTTCACATAAAACTTGTTGTAACAACTGTTGCACTCGTGCGGACTCATCCACTGAGTGTTGTACGTGTTATCTTCCCTTATGTGTTGTGACTGTCACATCCGTGTGGACTGCTCCTCCGGAAGCTGTGCACATCCTATTGTGTTGTGTGTTCCTAACAGAATTGGAGCTTCCTCCCAACTGACTTGGGACTCATTCTCACCCTCTCCCTATACAGTGAAAGAACCATTGACACAAGTAACACTAGCAATCACCAGGCACGCAAACCTCACTTCTCGAAGACGAAGCAAACCACTCTCCTGTGTTGACAAGCAAGAGTTGAGGCAAATCCTTAAGACAATGGCAAATGGGACATCATACCAGATGGGACTCCCACACCAAACGGTGTGAGGTCTAGTTGGGACTTCATACCGGGGTGATCCCCTGAATGTTGGCGAGTCCAGCAACATCAACAAAAGGCCAGAGACGCTCCTTTTCCTCCTACTAATGTTGATAGACAAGATGATGTAATTGAAATACAAGAAGATCCTGAGGCTGAATTTGATCTTGTTGATGAACCCAAGGAGCCCATGGACCCCTTGGATCCTCCTCCATGTGATCCTCCTGCTAGAAAAAGACCATTATGGCTTCGTGACACTCTTCAAGAAGCTGATAAACATGTTGCCCCCAAAGGAACCTTCAGAGAAAGCAAGAAACCATGTCGGTTCCAGGGATATGTTGTAGCCATGAGCAACATTATTCAAGCAGAACCATGCACTTTTGAAGAAGTTGTGAAAGATCAAGTATGGAAAGATGCAATGGCTAAAGAATATGAGTCCATCATTCATAATGATGTATGGGAAGTAGTTCCAAGACCCCAAGGTAAGTCAATTGTGTCTTCTAAATCGTTGTATAACATTAAGCATGATGTTGATGGTTGTATTGAAAAATACAAAGTTGGATTTGTGGCCAAAGGTTTCTCTCAGAAAGAGAGAATAGACTATGATGAGATTTTTGCACTTGTTCCCTGATACACCACCATCCGATCTATTGTGGCTCTAACTACTAGTCAAGGATGGACTCTTCACCAAATGGATGTGAAGATTGTTTTTTTGCATGGCTTCCTCAAAGAAGAAGTATTTGTGGAACAACCACAAGGTTTTGAAGTACATGACAGGAAAACTCATGTATGTAGACTGAAGAAAGCCTTCTATGGTTTGAAAAAAACTCCGAGAGTTTGGTATGCTCGCATTGATAGCTTCTTGATGAAGCTTCATTTTACTAGAAGCAATGTTGATCAAAATCTTTACTTCAAAATGTTAGTTTATGTAGCATCGAATGTGTTCTAGCCACGAAATTTGGTGGAGAGGCTAGAATGCATGAAATCTCCAAAACCCAGAAATCATTTCTAGAAATTCCACCTAAAGATGACTTAATTAGATTATTAACCTATTTTTTTAATGTTTCGTAAGTCTAAACTTAGGAAAATTGGTTAATTAATCAAAATTAATTAATTCAAGGGGAGAATAGTCTAGAAACTCACACGGATCAATCCAAAAATGATCTGAGCCACCAATTAAAATTTAATCTTGGTCGTTGGAGTCCCAACAGGATGATATAAGAAGGGATCGATGTGGTGATAAAGATTACACTTCTGGAGTTCAATTTCCTTGGCAGATCGATTTCCAAAGAGCAGCAGTAGTTGCCAGAGAGCTAGAGATTGAAGCAGAGACAGTGAGGGGAAGGGACAATGATCCGAAGGAAGTTTTCCAGATCCAGAGAGGGAGCAGTAAGGAGGCTGAATTATTCCCAGTGTGGCGGAACAGAAGACTGCGCAATTGCTTCAAAAGAGCAATTCGATTTGGCTGGAGGAAAAATCGATTCAGTTTCCAGAGGCCACAAAAAGTCTTCCAGAGGGTCGGAGAGTCAGTTTCCTCAACAGAACAAGCAGAATGACTTCATCAGAGGCAGTTCAGAGGCTAGACGTCATAGGGCCTACGCAAGCACTGTGCAGAGGTTGACGCAAAGGGTCCAGGAGGACAAGTTTCTGAAGGAAAGTTGTGTCAAGGTTGCTTGTGGAAGAAAGGTAATTCCCTTATATAATTTTGGCCATATTTTCTTGTTATTTGGATTGCCAGTTGGGCATCCATATATTGTAATCAGAATTCACTAATGCATAATAATAAAACCCTCATTTGCTGCACCGGTTTTCCCAAGTTGGGTTTTCCTGAGGACAATTGTCCAAAAACAATTGTCACTTTTTATTGTGTGCGCTAGAATTTTCTCAGTTTCCAGCGCTACTTTTTTCCGCAGTTTATTTGTGAAAATTGCAATAGAGAATTATTCGTTGTTTGTATGGGCAAATAAATTGTTAAATTAAATTAACAATTAGAAGAATAATTTCTGATTGCTACAATAGATGAACTTTTCACACCAAACAATCCAAGGTATGCCATTGATTTTGGTATTATATGTTGATGATTTAATTTTGACCAGTGGTGAACCTCTTATCCTCCAGTGTAAGCGAAAGTTAGCTTCTTATTTTGAAATGAAATATCTTCATTTGATGCACTACTTTCTAGGTCTAGAAGTATGGCAAAGACCTGGTGAGATTTTCCTTTCTCAAGGAAAATATGTTGTCAAACTACTAGAAAGATTTGGCATGACAAAATGTAAGTCCATGAATACTCCAATGGAGATGAATTTCAAAAAGCTATGTGGTGAAGTTGCAGGACCTGATTTGGCTAATCCTTCCGAGTATCGACAACTGATTGGGGCACAATGTTCTTAGTGAACACTAGACCGGACATATGTTTTGCGGTCAATACTCTAAGCCAATATATGATTAAGCCATCACATGCACACTGGATTGTTGCAAAGCATGTGTTGAGATACCTACATGGGACCATCAATCTTGGATTGAAATATATTGTCGAAGATGTAAGACTACATGGGTACTTTGATGTTGATTGGGCTGGTAACTCTACTAATAGAAAGAGCACATCTGGGTGTTGCTTCAGCCTAGGATTTGCCATGATATCTTGGATGAGCAGAAAACAAAAGTTTGTAGCCCTTAGCACAGTTGAAGCTGAATACATTGTTGCTAGCATGGCTAGCTGTGAGGTAGTATGGCTAAGGAAGCTCTTTGGAGAGTTGTTTGAGCATGTATTGGATACGACAGTAATTTACTGTGACAATAAGAGTGGGATTCAACTTGCTGAAAATCTTGTGTTCCATGACAAGTCCAAGCACATTGAGATCAAGTATCACTATATTTGGGATATGGTGCTGAGCGGAGCAATGAGACCCCATCATATTGTGGTTGATGATCAAATAGTTGACATGCTTACCAAGCCTTTGCCGAAAGGGAAGTTTTTGGCTTTCAGAGAGCAACTTGGACTGACGAATGTGACCCTCCATGAAGGGAGTAGTCATGGATAACAAAGATGAGACTTGGTTGTGCGTGATCCTTGTCAAGTGGTAATCCCCACAAGTAGAGAGTTGGTTGTGCGTGATCCTTGACAAGTGGTCACCCCCAAGTAGAGATGAGAATTGGTTGTGTGTGATCCTTGTCAAGTGGTAATCCCCCCAAGCAGAGACTTGGTGGTGCGTGATCCTTGACAAGTGGTAATCCCCGCAAGCAAAGATGAGACTCGATTGTGTGTGATCCTTTTCAAGTGGTAATCCCCCCAAGCGGATACTTGGTTGTGCATGATTCTTGACAAGTGGTAATCTCCCCAAGTAGTGCATGATTCTTGACAAGTGATAATCCCCCCAAGCAGAGATTAGACTTGGTTGTGAGAGATCCTTGTCATGTGTTGGCAAGTGGTAATCCCCCCAAGTGAATATAGGGTGATGAATGAGTCTCCCTTGTGACGATTCTTCTTCATTAGGTTGTAACATCATTGTTCCAAAGCAGATATGATTGTTTCAAAAATTCCTCCTTAGCTGAGAGGGAGTGTTGAAAATTGGCAGCTGACGGATGAATTTCCTTGAATAAAATCTCATTTCTAACTATTCTAGAGTGACTTTCTAAAAATAGAAATTTGTGTTTATCATTTCAAGCATGACTTTCCAAAAATAGTAAATCACCTTGCTTCAATTGGTAATCAAGTATAATGATGGAAATTCACTTACTTATCATTAATCAATCTTAATTATTCAATTTTTACTCAATCATCAATATTATTATTATTATTATTAGTATTATCATTATGATACTATGATATTATTATTAAAAGGGAATTACATGTCACCTTTCCTTCTTAGCATTCAATCATGCCACTTCACATCTCTCTCTCTCCTTGATGGCACTCATAACCCCTCTCTCTCTCTTAATGGATTCAATCCCCTCCTCTTACTCTCTCTTATGCACATTAATGACTCATCATAGCACTCCTCTTACACACATTAAAGACTCGTCATAAAAGGTTCCTCTTACCACCCTTTAATGCATATGTTACAATGTCTCCTTCAAGGCATGTGTACTCCTCTTTATGGCATGAGTTACAAAGGCAAGTGTACCTCCTTTATGGCATGAGTTACAAAGGCATGCATACCTCCCTAAATGGCATATGTAACTCTCCCTCAAGGCATGCAAGTTACTCCTTCATGGCTCAAACTCCTTGCTCCTCCTATATATGTGTGTCTCTCATCTTCACTCTTACTCACTTGTGCATTGTGAAAGGAGACTTCGAACTTGTGAAAGAGAGAGTTGGAGAGACTAGAGAAGGATTGAGAGAGTGAGAGAGAGACTTGGAGAGTAAGAGCAGAACTTGGTGAGCCAAAGTGATTCAATGTTTGCATCAACTGCTGCTATCAGAGATCTTCTTCAGATTTGGGTGAACTTCTTCATTCTCTCATTGTATTTTGTTTCTTTGTTGAACAATTGATTTCTAATAGAAGAAGAATCTAGTTGGGTTTTCCCCTTGTGGGTTTTTCCCTGGTCATTGGACCTAAATTCTCTGTGTCTCATTGTGTTCTTGGTTGTCTTCTATTTTGCATATGGTTTATATGGTGTATGTTCTATCTACAATTGCTTAACTGATATTGCAACTTGAAGGAGTTTCATTTTTTTAAGTAATTGTTACAGCATAGAACATCAAGTTTCAACATTACTCATTTAACTTCCTTGGAACAAAGGAACTGCTCAATCCTAATTGCAACTAGGCTTAGTAAGGTTGGAGTATTAAAACTTCCACCCGATTTAGGATTAAGAATTCTTTGCATAATGGTCACTATATACGTAACATGTGACCAATGTTCACCAATATAACATTTTGGTATTTAGGTTCAACCACCATAACCAATTTGGGGTACTATAATGAGTCATAATGTAAAGGTTTGTCTGAGATTTAAGGCTGCAAAAATAATAAAGTCTATTTTTGTCCTCTCCACCATCTTCCTTTTACTGCTTATATAGCATAAGGATTGTCCCAGGTTGAAGACATTGCCCAAGTAGGCTGTGTTTGGAGGATCTTGACTTAAGGAACATAATTTTGCATCTTTGATGCATGTTGACCATGGATTACCACCTTTTTGGCACCTTCATTTCATATCTATTCGATTACATAATACATATTGAGTTTGAGGAGTGCTTGGTTTCTTGACGAGGGTCTTGCATACACATTTGATTGGCACATTCTTGGAAAGGGATGTCAATTTTTCTAATCCTAGCTATTGGCTAATTACTCTCTAGTAAATGCATTGTTGTAAAATTAATTATTGTTGCAGATGTACTGAATACAAAGCATGACTAAGATTTTAACACATAAATAAAACATAACAATGGAAGCAAAATAATATACCAGTGTCAAACACATGCACACATCGATTTCTACCCTTCAAATCTATTGTTTCATTAATAAATACCTTCAACATACAAGGACTCCTTTACTAAGAAAATGGCCCTCTGAAGAAGAATACAAATACAACAAAACCTGGAGAAATTCGAATTAATCAAACCCTTTGCACATTTGTCCTTCGATCTTGCTGGTTGATCCAAGTCCTCCTCCCTTGTTGCCCCTTGCACTCTTCCTCATACTCTACACACATGGATAAATGTCCTCCACCTAATCACTAAGATCTCACTATCTTGTGCTCACTAGACATGTCTTCTCCCTTAGCTTAGCCTTCCTTTTATAAGTTTGAGTTATTGACCGAGTCCACAACCATGATCTCTAATGTAATTGATGGTTGAGATTAAATCTCAACATCACTTGAGATCAACGATTGAGATTCATCTACTTCTCTAATGCAAAACCATGATCTCCAATGCAATTGACGATTGAGATTAAATCTCAACATCACTTGAGATCAACAATTGAGATTTATTTAATTCACTAATGCAAATTTCGTATAAAATTCAATTACTTAATAATTCCATTAATTAAAGTAAGTGTTAAGGTTAAGGATCCACTGAATGACTTCCACGCCTGTAGACACTTAGACTTGTGTGGAAGTACCTGTCCAATGCTACTATCATCAACACTCCCTCTTAGCAAGGAAGGTACTTGTAGAAGAGCCACCTAGAACTAACTTACCCTATGGTCTTGGCACAATATCCCATGCATCATCCTTCACCATGGCTTTCCTCCAAACCTTCTAATTTGTTGCCTCTTCAATGACACTATTCATCAATGCCATGTAGTTCATAAACTTCTTCGGAGGCCTACTTTGCCTAAATGTGCTCCTAGGATCCTCCACATGCTCCTCAGCATCCCTGAATGTGTGCTCAAGCCATGTGGGTCTCCTGATATGTTATGGTATGTTCTATGCTTATAACAGTTTACTTCTTTTTCTTATTATATTCCAGAGATTAGCAATCACATGTACATAAAGTAAAGTGCAGATAGAACATTAAACGATCGACAGAAAACAAGCCAATACAAGAGACACAAGATGTGGCGGCTAGCCAGGGACAAACCCCAAAGTGTGTGGGGAAACCCTTTGATCAAATCTTCTTTTATCTTCAATAATTCAGCAGAGAGAAATAGTACAATAAATCTGATTCATACCAGCAGTAGCAAACCCTAGATCAGTAGCATCAGCATTAGCGGCTTCATTATCAAACTAGGGCAAACGATATCTCACAAACCGATCGTCAGATTGACTTCATTCCACCACCAAAAGTTGCGGCTTCCAGAGGAGGTTTAGATGAACCTATAGCGCAGTTCAGATGAGGAGATCTTCTAGGCCACACAGGTCAATATTTACTTCTGCAGTTGCAGCTTCAGTTTCAGCAGTTTCCGGCTTCAAACTAGGGCAGTCGATATCTTGCAAACCATTCATCGGATTGACTTCATTCCACCACCAAAATTTGCGGCTTTCAGAGGAGGTTCAGATGAACCTACAGTACAGTTCAGAAGAGGAGATCTTCTAGGCCACGCAGGTCAATCTTTACTTCTGCAATTGCAGCTTCAGTTTCAGCAGTTTCCGACTTCAAACTAGGGCAGTTGATATCTTGCAAACCGTTCGTCGAATTGACTTCATTCCACCACCAAAAGTTGCGGCTTTCAGAGGAGGTTCAAATGAACCTACAGCGCAGTTCCAAAGAGATCTTCTAGGCCACGCAGGTCAATCTTTGGATCTGCAGTTGCAACTTCAAGTTCAACAGCTTCCAGCTTCACATGTGTGAGAGAGAGACCCATTTCTGCGCAGTAGAGAAGAGACTCATTTCTGCGCAGTAGAGAGAGAGAGATGTGATGAGAAGAGTGAGTGCAAATGAGGAAAAGTCCTCTTATATTTATACACAACGTTGGTGTTTGAATAGATGCGACTATTGGGCTTCTGAGCCTACATGAGTTGTAGGTCGGCTTGATAATAATTCCATAATCAAAATAAATTCATATCTCCATGAATACTTATCGGAATCGGATGATCTTTATATCAATCCTACACCTCTCGACGAGAGGAATCTAATAAAAATATTATCAGCCATGAATAAGATGACCCACATGAAGTTTTGCCCTGGTTGCCAATTTTAACACTCCCTCTCAACCAGGGAGAACTTCATCTGCAATCTGTCTATCAGTCGTTACTATTCATCCATCAAATGCACTGCCCTGTACAGCCTGACCCTTGCCCTGCTCTGCTCTATTCTGCCTGTTCTGCTTTGTCTTGTTCTGCCTTGTACTGATCGATACTGTTTTGCTTTGTTCTGCTCTGCTTTTGTCCGAATTATGAAGAATAAGAAATGATCGAGGATGTATCATACTAACTCAAAGTCAGTCTCAGAGTATGTACCACTGGTCCCAAACTAGTCTCAACCAACCCGAAGTCAGCGTCATAGTGAGTACAACTCTACTGGTCCTAGACCAGTATCATCCTCCACTGACTTCTCAGAGTGCATACCACTGGTCCCAGACCAGTCTCAGCCGACTCGAAGTCAGCTTCATAGTAAGTACCACTCCTACCACTGGTCCCAGACCAGTATCGCAGTATCAAAGAGTGTACCACTGGTCCTAGACCAGTCCCAACCGACCCGAAGTCAGCGTCATAGTATGTACAACTCTCACTGCATTGACACGAAGTCAGTGTCGGAGTATGTACCACTGGTCCCAGACCAGTCTCAACCGACCCGAAGTCAGCGTCATAGTATGGTACAACTCCTACCGTTGGTCCCAGAGCAGTATTGCAGTCTCAGAGAGTGTACCACTGGTCCCAGACCAGTCTCAACCGACCCGAAGTCAGCGTCATAGTATGTACCACTCTCACTGGTCCCAGACCAGTACTGCACTAACACAAAGTCAGTCTCGGAGTATGTACCACTGGTCCCAGACCAGTCTCAACCGACCCGATGTCAGCGTCATAGTATGGTACAACTCCTACCACTAGTCCCAGACCAGTATCATTGATCCCAGATCAATGGAGGTCATCCTAGCGTAGGGAGTACGGTAGATACAATGATGCGTCCATCGGTACTACTATGGTCCCTAACTTCATTTCCCTGCTCATTGATTAGATGAGAGGTACTTCCCATAAGTCCCAGACTGCATGGGTACGATGCCTCGACAAGAGAACTAATCAATCCTGCCCTCACAGGAGAACACATCAATCCTGCTACAATCGCCATGGAGAACACATCAATCCAGGCCGCCATGGAGAACACATCAATCCAGGTTTCACAGGAGAACACATCAATCCTGCTACAATCGCCATGGAGAACACATCAATCCAGGCCTCACAGGAGAACACATCAATCAAGGCCTCACAGGAGAGCGAATCATCCTATTCCACAAGAGAGCGAATCATCTTGTCCCACAAGAGAGTGAGTCATCTTGTTCCAGTGCGCACCACCAGGGGAGGGTGAGTCACCCTATGGTCGTATGTTGCTCCAGTAAGAACCGCAAGCCCTCAGAGCTCTCAGAGCTCAATGTATGCAACATGCAAGACCCTTGTACAAGGGTTTCTTGACGACTCCAAGTCGTTTGGGAAAATCACAGATTAGATCTTTCCTCGGGGCTTTGACAAGGTGTATCGACCAGTACATCATCTTAATGCGATGGAGCCTCCTTGCTCATCGACTTACCATATCCCAGATGATGTCTATCTGCTGAAGCAATCGACAAATACGGGATTCCTCAATAATCTTATCCCACCTCTGGTTATTACAGAGAATCACAATGGTATGTGTTCAAACAACTCACTGAAGAGCTTCCCCAACCAGGCAGCTTCATACGAGATCATACTCGTAGATATGTATCCGGTCTCGGTGGTGCTTATGGCAACTGACTTCCGCTTCCTGCTCATCCATTATATCGAAGTAGAATCTAAAGAGAAACAACACTAAAAAGTGCTCCAGTGATCCTCCACACTACCTACCTAATCAGCATTCGAATAATCATGTAGTTTCATATTTCCGGTAGTGTATCTCAATCCATTAGTAATTGTGCCATGAAGATATCTTAGAAGATTCTTGGCATCAATGCAGTGAGGCTCAACCAAATATGAGCTCACAGTGCTAACTGCAAAACATATGTTCGGACGGAGGTTCACCAAGAACATCAACGCGAATGAGTTTTTGAAACTCAAAGGCATTTCCCAAATCTAGTCCGACATCACTACCATATAACCTCTAAAAGTTAAGATCCTCGAGGTAGTCACAGGCTTGCAGTCCATCATACCAAATCTTTCCAATATATTTACCACATATTTTCCTTGATATAGGAAAATTTCCCTTGGCTTCTGCCATACTTCAAATCCTTGGTCCTTCATTTCAAATTTAGAAGCCAACTCCCTCTTACATTTGTGAATGAGAGGGTTTGCACCTGTTAAAAAGAGGTCATCCACATACAACACCAGTATGAGAGGCTTGTCATCTTCAACCTTAAAGTAAAGGTTAGGGTCGGCTTCACTCCTAGTGAATCCCAACTTCATCAAGTAGTTGTCGATCCTCTCATACCATGCTCGCGGTGCTTGCTTCAGCCCATAGAGAGCCTTCTTCAACCTGCATACATGAGATTTTCGATCATAAATTTCAAATCCTTCGGGTTGCTCCACGTAGACCTCTTCTTTGATCGAGCCATGTAAGAACGCAGTCTTGACATCCATCTTATGTAGGTTCCATCCTTGTGAAGCGGCAAGGGCTATGATCGAGCGGATAGTCGTATATCTGGCAACAGGTGCAAATATCACATCATAGTCTATACCTTCCTTCTTGGAGAAACCACGAGCAACAAAACGAGCCTTATACTTTTCCGTACTTCCATCTGCTGCATGCTTTATCTTGTAAAGCCATTTGGAAGTAGCTATTGTCTTGTCCTGGTGTCTAGGAACTACTTCCCAGACATCATTCTTCATGATAGACTCATATTCTTCGGTCATAGCATCCTTCCATACTTGATGCTTGACGGTGTCTAAGAATGATGAAGGCTTATTTTGTATGATCATGCTCATGATGGTCAAGTATCCCTGATACCTATTAGGTTTCTTACTTTCACGAAAGGTTCCTCGGGGTGCAGCATGTCCTTCAGCATCATCAAGTAGCCCCCTAAGCCATGGAGGCCTCTTCCTAGAAGAGGAAGGCTCATGTGGAGGAGGATCAATTGGATCCATGGGTTCTTCTACATCAGGCATTGATTCATCATCCTTTTCTTTCAGTTCCCTGGTGTTGGCTTCTTGAGAGCTCCTCAGAGTCGAAAGATTGTTCACCTTGCTGAGAGCCATATCTTCATCAAAGGTGACATCATGACTAATTACGACTTCCCTTTGATCGGCTACATGGATTCTATAGCCTTTAGTATTTTCACCATAGCCCACGAAAATTTCCTTCTTTCCAGATGCACCCAATTTATTTCTTTTCTCTTTCGGCACATGAAAATATACAGGGCTTCCAAAAATTCTAAAATGAGAAACATCAGGTTTCTTACCGGTGAACTTTTCTTCAGGAGTCTTGGAACCCAATGCTTGATGAGGGCATCGATTTTGTACATATACGGCAGTGTTTGTAGTTTCAGCCCATAGAAACTTTGGAAGTCTTTGATCATGTAGCATGGCCCAGACAGCTTCCACAATCGTGCGGTTCTTCCTTCCCGCCACACCATTTTGCTCAGGAGTATGTGGTGTAGTAGTCTCCCTCTTAATGCCAGCCTCAGATATGCCTGAGTGAACCAACTGTAATATATCGAAGGTCTTGCTTTGGCTTGAGGGGAATGGTCCCCTTTTGAGCTTTCCTTCAGCACATCCCAAACATACACCTTCTTTCTCTACTTGGAATTCGGGCATCCCTGTTACCATCTGTCTTACATCGGGTAGAGCTTTGTAATGAAGGTGGGCAAACCTCCAATGCCAACGTTCAGACTGAAGAGTTGTGTCACAAGACATGACACCTAGCGGACTTCCATTGACCTAATATAATGAATCAACACTAAACCCAAGAGTAAAGGCATCTTTAACATTATTTTTCCATATACATACCTTGACATTGCTGAAGGTTACCTTGTAGCCTTTGTCTTCCATTGTCGAGATGGACACTAGGTTCTTTTTGAGGTCAGGTGCATTTAATACATCCTGGACTTTCTAGCCTTCTTGAATGGTTGTCCTCTTCCTCGATCCCCAGCTCTCCTCTTACCTTTGCTGTTCAATTTGTCATTCCTTTGATTTGCCATTAGAGGGATTTTGATCATCATCCCGCTATGAGTCCTTTCTATTAGGGCACTCCCTTGCATAGTGACCTGCTTTATCGCAGATGTAACATCGTCCTTTTCTTCCACCCTTAGGTCCAGCCTTTCCTTTTGATTTAGTCCCGGAATTATTTCTTTTCTTAGCATGAGAAAAAAGGCAGCAGGAGGATTTAGGCATGGGCATTTCTTGCTCTTCTTCCCTTGTTTCTTCTTGAATGCATCTAGCCATTAATTCCTCGAAACCAAGAATTACATTATAGTTCAAAAGAGTAGTCTTGAACACGTACCATTCGAATGGTAATCCTCCAAGAGTCGTGAGTGCCATTTCCGAGTCTATCATAGATTTCCTTGGAGGTGTCCAGTTCAGAGATGTAGGCCACCAAGTGCTTGTCGATAGAGTCCCGGACGATCTTCTAATTTGACTTCTTCGGTTTTCCATTTGTTCCATGCAGCAGCGGATGCATTTGATGGCGGCTCAACAATATTGCCTCTTACATGGTCCAGCTCTCCTGGATCTTCTAGGGTTAGATCGATAAACATCTTCCATGCGTGATAGTCATCTTTCTCACGGAGCTTGTCTTCGGCAGGAAAGAGTGTTGAGGACCCCATAGTTCTTTTAGGATAGCCTTGCCAATCTTCTCTTCGGTGATTGCTCTTGCTCTTGCTCGGGCTTTGTCTTCACCTTAGCTCTGATACCATGTTAAGTTATGGTATGTTCTATGCTTATAACAGTTTACTTCTTTTTCTTATTATATTCTACAGATTAGCAATCACATGTACATAAAGTAAAGTGCAGATAGAACATTAAACGAGCGACAGAAAACAAGCCAAGACAAGAGACACAAGATGTGGCGGCTAGCCAGGGACAAACCCCACAGTGTGTGGGGAAACCCTTTGATCAAATCTTCTTTTATCTTCAATAATTCAGCAGAGAGAAATAGTACAATAAATCTGATTCATATCAGCAGTAGCAAACCCTAGATCAGAAGCATCAGCATTAGCGACTTCATTATCAAACTAGGGCAGACGATATCTCACAAACCGACCGTCAGATTAACTTCATTCCACCACCAAAAGTTGCAGCTTCCAAAGGAGGTTCAGATGAACCTACAGCGCAGTTCAGATGAGGAGATATTCTAGGCCACGTAGGTCAATCTTTACTTCTGCAGTTGCAGCTTCAGTTTCAGCAGTTTCCGGCTTCAAACTAGAGCAGTCAATATCTTGCAAACCGTTCGTCGGATTGACTTCATTCCACCACCAAAAGTTGCGGCTTTCAAAGGAGGTTTAGATCAACCTACAGTGCAGTTCAGATGAGGAGATCTTCTAGGCCACGCAGGTCAATCTTTACTTCTGCAGTTGCAGCTTCAGTTTCAGCAGTTTCTGGCTTCAAACTAGGGCAGTCGATATCTTGCAAACCGTTCGTCGGATTGACTTCATTCCACCACCAAAAGTTGCGGCTTTCAGAGGAAGTTCAGATGAACCTACAGCGCAGTTCCAAAGAGGAGATCTTCTAGGCCACGCAAGTCAATATTTGGATCTGCAGTTGCAGCTTCAGGTTCAACAGCTTCCGGCTTCACGTGTGAGAGAGAGACCCATTTCTGCGCAGTAGAGAAGAGACTCATTTCTGCGCAGTAGAGAGAGAGAGATGTGATGAGAAGAGTGAGTGCAAATGAGGAAAAGTCCTCTTATATGTATACACAACGTTGGTGTTTGAATAGATGCGACTGTTGGGCTTCTGAGCCTACACGAGTTGTAGGTCGGCTTGATAATAATACCATAATCAAAATAAATTCATATCTCCATGAATACTTATCGGAATCGGATAATCTTTATATCAATCCTACACCTCTCGACGAGAGGAATCTAATAAAAATATTATCAGCCATGAATAAGAAGACCCACATGAAGTTTTGCCCTGGTTTCCAATTTTAACATGATAGAATTGGAAGAAGCTACTAACTCCTCCCAACCTAGGGGTTGACTCCCTGAACTAGAAGTCTTTGCATGTTGCTCTCCCTTCAAAACCTCCTACTCCTCATCCTGGCAACTCATGAGACTTCCCAGATACCAAGTTCTCCCTAAACTTAACATTTCTACTCACAAGTGCCTTCCTCTATGCTAGTATGAAGATCCTATAAGCTTTTGAGGTCTCGTTATATCCAAAAAATATCCCCTTCTATCATGAAGGTTCTTGCTTCATCCTCTTCTTCACAGGCACATGGATATATACTTGACAAGTAAAGATCTTCAAATATCCTATCTCTGGCTTCACCCCAATGAATGCCTCCTTTGGGGTCTTGTCCACCAATATCCTATGAGGACTCTTGTTCTGGATATATGTTGTTGTGTTACACACCTCCGCCCAAATAAACATAGGCATCTCTTGGTCATGTAGCATAGCCTTCACAGAACCGATAATGGACCAATTCTATCTCTCTACAACCCCATTATGCTAAGGGTTATACGACACTTTCATCTCCCTCTTGATCCTTGCCTCATTGCAAAAATCCATGAAGTCATTGGAGGTGTACTCACCCCCATTATCTGACCTCAAGACCTTGATCCTCTTCTCTATCTAATTCTCCACCTAGGCCTTGAACACTGGGAACCGACTGAAGACCTCACCCTTGGTCCTCATAAGGAAGATCCAAGTTTACCTAGAATAGTCATCAATGAACGTCACATAATACAGTGCTCCCTGCATTGATGCCACTGGCATCAATCCACACACATATAAATGAATGAGATCCAAGATCCCCTTGAACCTACTCTCGTTGCTTGGAAAAACATCCTTGGCATTCTTTCCAAGTGCACACCCTCTACACATGCCCTGATGTTCAACACTGAAATCCAAGAGACCAATGACAATCTCCTTCATGTTCAACAATGCCCTATAGTGCAATTGTCCTATCCTCCTATGCCACAGCTTGCACAAGTTGTCACTACTATGTACCAAGGCCAGAACAGGTTTTCCCTTAACCTATATAAGTTGCCCTCTCTAACCATTGTTTCTGGGCTAGAATCCTCTGAGCACCTACCCATTCCTGAACATGACTGATACTGAGAGCAAATTCTTCTTTAGCCCTGGTATATATAACACATCCTTGGCTTCCAACAATCCACCTGACTCGAGTTAGAACAAGATAGTTACCTCTTCCTTCACTACATACTTGGCATCATCACCAACCTTCACATGAATCCCTGAGTCTTTCTCCATCAGAGTATTAAACAGCTACCATGCTATTGTCATATGGCATGATGCACCACTGTCCAAGTACCACGCACCCCTATTTTTGGTGCTAGTAGATAGACAAAAGACCAATGAGAAGTCCTCGTGAGAAAATACACTCACATATTAACCTACAATTCAGAAATCTCCCGTAGGAATTTCGTCAAACATGTTGTCTACACACAGGTAATTGTTCCAATAAGATTTACTCAGAAAATTTGCATACAACTCAGCAAACAAAGGTCTGATTTTTAATTAACAGCAACACAGAAGACAAATCTGAACTTGAAATTAGCAAATTATGAACAACAAACTCATCAACAAAACTCAAAAATTTTGGACAAACTGCGCCTAGAAAAACCCCAAAGAGAAAACCAAGACGAGAGAGATTTTATTATTCTTTTAGCTCTCAAAATATTCTTTACAGCAGAGAAATTCAATAGAATTTAGCATGTCTCAACCAATTAACAGCCCCTTTTCTTGAAATTCGTGCCACAAATTCTCCTTGAATTTTGTTCTAAACTCTGCCTAGAAATTCGTACAGATGTACAGCCTACTACAACATTGAATGCAGTAGCTCCTCAAATTTTGTGCCCAGAAAAATAGCTCAAATTTGCCTCAATGCATGCCAAGCCAACTTAGAAATTTGCCTCAATTTATGTGCATGAACAGCAGACAAAATTGATTGTACAAGCTGCAATGAATGCATTGTACACTCTGATTTAATGTTGTTGTACTTTTCTCTCAGGATGGTACCTCCTCCTTGATTTGCATGCCACCTCTTCTGCTTGGAAATTAGTGCTCAGTTGCCTTGGAATGTCTACCTCTTGCTATCTTCACCTTCTCCTCAGCTCAACCTCTCCTCTTGGTCTCTTGTGTCTCTCACACAATTGAAGAATGAGCTCTCCTTGGGATTTGTGCCACTTAAGAAGCCAAATGGGTGTATCTCTTGACCTTCTAGCTAGCCTCCAAGATCAATGGTTGAGATTTTATCTTAGCCCCTCATGATCCAACAACTGTGTTTTAATCTTTCATTGACTTCACTTAAAGTGCACTTTATCTCATAACTTTATATCTCATAAAGTTAATTTATTTCCCAAGTCACTTTAGGATATTCTCCCACATGATAGCCCCAAGCCAATGTGGAAGACACTTATCCTAGCTAACTTTAACAGTCCTTCTCGAACTTTGCTGCAAACTCATCAAGTTGTACCCTTCGTTGATGCTACTATTTGTTGCAACTTCCCCTTCCCCTTCTTCTTCTCCGAACACTATGATGCATAGTGCCCATTCTTGTGGCAAATGAAGTGTTTGAGCTTACTCGGGTCCTTCTTCCTTGATTGTGATCCTTCTTCATTACCCTTGGAAGCATTCCCTATGCCCCTTCTTGTCCACATACTGGCCAGGGCCAGGTTCTCCTCTCCATCCCACTGCTTACTGGCCCTAAAACTCCTCTCGAGCCCCTTCCTGGATGCAATCATCCCAAAGCCTCTCCCATTTGGAAAGTTTCTCTCGAGTGCAGACTCCCTTGACAAACGGTTCCCATGGCTTGGTGAACCCATTTAGTACCTCGTTGATGAGTTTTGTCTCATCCACTTTCTACCCACTGGCTGCAAGTTGATCCCATAAATGTGTCATCCTCATGAAGTAGCTAGTAATGTTATCAAACCTTACAATTGTTGTGCAATCAGGATAATTGTAGATAAGGGTGATTTCTCTTGATAATTACTAATGTTTGTTGTCCTCTTATTTTTTTATTATTTTTTCTTCATCAAGCAATTACCAAAATATATAAAACATCAAGATCACAAAGAAACAAAGAACACAAATATATAGGCTGCAAGCCAGGGCAAAAACCTCACAAGGGGGAAAACCCAAAAATCCTCTTCTTATAGAATCATATTTGTTAATTTTAGGTATGTTCTATGCTTAGAGCAATTTATTTCAATTTTCACAATTAGCTCAATATATTTTCCAGATTAGCAATCACATCAGCATTAAAGTAAATTGCAGATAGAACATAAATATAAATCGCAAAAGACAAGCCAAGACAAGAGGACACAAGATGTGGCACTAGCCAGGGACAAACCCCAATGTGGGAAAACCCTTGATCAATTCTTCTTATATGTTCTTCAAAAGTTCAACGGAGAGAGAGAAATAGTACGTTTACAACAGAAGTCAACACTTTGACATATTTAGATAAGAGCATAGATCATCTCTAAGAAGATGATACATGAGATCAGTTGAAGACATGTTGCTTCAATTTATTCTCCAAGGTTACTCCTTCACCTATTGTTGTGCTGCATTTCGTCATCATGCTGCACCTCACCGTGTTGCACCCATCATCACTATGCTGCATCTCATCATGCTTCATTAATCATGACTGTACCCATCACTGTACTGCATTATGTGCCATTGTTGCACCATGTTGCCATACTGACCTATGTGCTGGCTGTATCTTGCTTGCTTGTTGTCCTTTGCATGCTCACTGTCCCTTGCATGCTAGCTATAACATTGCGTGCTTGGTGTATTTGCTACTAAGTACCATACAATTGTCCCAATGTTAGTTAGTTGTCCCTTGCATGTTGCTCTCCTTCGGAGACAAATGCTCTGGTTGTTCCGGCAGTTTCAGCAATTTCGACTGTTCCTGGCAGTTCCGGCTATTCCCGGCAATTCCGGCTTTTCCCGACAGTTCCAGCTTCTGCCATCTGTGTCAGTTTTCCCAGTAGTTCTGGTTGTTCCCGGCAGTTCCGGCTATTCCCGGCAATTCCGACAATTCCTGCTATTCCAGGCAGTTCCGGCTTTTCCCGGCAGTTCCCGACAATTCCGGCTATCCCGGCAGTTCCGGCAATTCCAACTATTCCCGGCAATTTTGGCTATTCCAAGCAGTTCCGGCAATTCTGGCTATTCCAAGCAGTTTCGGCAGTCCCGACAATTCCAGCTATTCCCGGCAATTCCGACGCAGTTCTGGCTATTCCCGACAGTTCCTGGAAATTACGGCTATTCTCGGCAGTTCCGGCTTCTGCCCTTTGGATTAGGGCAGCGTTATCCCTTAAGATATCTCCTCCTACTAAAACCCAAAGACAAGTAGAGACGAAGAGATCCCAAGTGTGTTGAAAATGACTTGAAGGCCACCTCTGTTTATACTAAAACGTTGAGCACAAGTGGGGTTTATTTGGTTGCTGGCCGACCTTGACGAATTGTCCCATAACACAAATAAATTCATATCTCCATGAATACTTATCGGAATCGGATAATCTTTAGATCAATCCTACACCTCTCGATGAGAGGGATCCAAGAAAAATATCAGCTTCCATTAATAAGATGACCCACATGGAGTTTGGCCCTAGTTGCCAATTTTAACACTCCCTCTCAACTAGGGAGAACTCCATCCGTTGATCCATATGTCTGACTGTACTATCTCTGCCATCAATGCCCTGCACTACTCTCCTCTGCTAAACCATGAAGAAGAAGAATTGATCGAGAATGTCTCATACCATTCTCTACTGACCCGAAGTTAGTTTTATTGATCCCAGATCAATATCACAAGAGAGTGTCTCAAACCACTCATACTGATCCTAGATCAGTTTCACTGATCCCAGATCAATGGAGGTCATCCTAGCATAGGGAGTACGATAGATACAACCATGTGTCCATCGATAATACTACTATGGTCCCTAACCCCATTTCCCTGCTCATTGATCAAATGAGAGGTACTTCCCATGAGTCCCAGACTACATGGGTAGGATGCCTCGATAGCAGAACTAATCATCCTGCCCCACAGTTGCCACGAGAGAACTAATCATCCTATTTCACAGTTGCCACGGGAGAACTAATCATCCTGGCCCACAAGAGAACTAATCATCATGTTCCACAGTTGCCTCGGGAGAACTAATCATCCCGGCCCACAGGAGAACTAATCCTCTTGTTCCTCAGTTGCCACGAGAGAACTAATCATCCTGGCCCACAGGAGAACTAATCATCCTGTTCCATAGTTGCCACGAGAGAACTAATCATCCTGGCCCACAGGAGAACTAATCATCTTGTTCCACAGTCACCACGGGGTATCACAGGGGAAGGTTGAACCTGTTATCTTGTACATAGCGCACCACCAGGGGAGGGTGAGTCGCCCTGTGGTCGTATGTTGCTCCAGTAAGTACCCCAAGCCCCCCAAAACTCCCAAAGCTCAATGCATGCAACATACAAGACCTTATAAGAAGGTCTCTCAACGACTCCAAGTCATTCGGGAAAGTCATAGATTTGACCTTTCCCCAGGGCTTTGACAAAATGTCTATGACCTGTACATCAGTCTCAATGCAATGGAGCCTCCTCGCTCATCGACTTACCATATCCTGGGGATAAGGCAATATCTGATGTCTATCTGCTGGAGCAATCATCGAATACGGGATTCCTCAATAATCGAATCCCCCCTCTGGTTGTCACAGAGAATCATAGTGGTATTCATCATGTGTACAAACAGCTCACTTAAGAGCTTCTGCAACCATGCAGCTTCACATGAGATCATACTCGTAGCTATGTATTCGGTCTCGGCGGTGCTTATAGCAACCAACTTCTGCTTCCTACTCATCCATGATATCGAAGCAGAATCCAAAGAGAACCAGCACTAAGAAGTGCTCTAGTGATCCTACACACTGTCTGCCCAGTCAACATTCAAATAATCATGCAGTTTCATATTTCTGGCAATGTATCTCAATCCATGAGAGATTGTGCCCCGAAGATATCTCATAAGATTCTTGGCAACAATCCAGTGAGGCTCAACCAAATATGAGCTCACCATGCTAACTGCAAAACATATATGCGGACGGAAGTTCACCAAGAACATCAACGTGAATGAGTTTATGAAACTCAGAGGCATTTTCCAAATCTGGTCCGACATCACTACCACATAACTTCTAAAAGTTAAGATCCTCGAGATAGTCACGGGCTTGCAATTTATCATTCCACATCCGGAATCCAACTCCCTCTTACTTCTGCAAGTGAGAGGGTTTGCACCTGTTTGAAATAGGTCGTCCTCATAAGGTGCTGGTATGAGAGGTCTATCATCCACAACCTTCAAACAATGGTTTGGATCGGCTTCACTCTTAGTGAATCTCAGCTTCATCTGACAGCTATCAACCCTCTCATACTACACCCGGGGAATTTTGCTTCAAGCCATAGAGGGCTTTCTTCCACCTGCATACGTGAGATTCCTGATCATCAATCTCACACCCCTCGGGTTGTTCCAAACCTGTGGACCTGCTACATGAGGGGAATGGTCCCCTTGTAAGATTTTCCTTCGGTACATCTCAGACAAGTACCTTCATGCTCTTCTTGAATTCAAGCATCCCTATCACCATCTGACTCGCATCGGCTAGGGCCCCATAGGTAGACCTCCGGTGTTATAGATGCAATATGTCAATTGAAACGATCCCCAATGGACCATCCTGCAACTTGATACAAATTGCCAACCCTGAACCCATGAGAAAAAGCATCTTTGAAAATTCTATTTTTTAACACGTACCTTTCCATCGATAAGTGCCACCTCGTAACCTTTGACTTCCATTGCTGAAATGGACACTAGGTTCTTGCGATCAGGTACATAAAAGAGATTCTGTAAATGAATCGAGTTACCCTCATTCAATTGAGGGGTAACATTCCCTACACCCTTTCTGGGATAGGTGGCATCGACTCCAAGTATAATCCCACGGTTGTTTCCATCTCTACCAAATTAGAGAGTGCACCCTTCTATCCGATGAAGTGCCTTGAAGCACTACAATCAATAAGCCAGATTCCCAAAGAATCTGAAGGAGAGGGCCAATACAAGATAACGCTTCTTTATCTTATCAAAAACAACATTTGATTCTTCATACCTGGGGTTCCTTGCTTTCTTTGAAGAGTCGGCCATTTCCTTGATGACCCGCATTACCTGTCATTCCTTTGATCATTGAAGATGTCCCTGGAATGATTGTTATCTTCATCAAGAGATGTGTCTCTGCCATTCGGACACTCCTTCGCATAATGGCCGAACTTATTGCAACCAAGGCATCTGCCTTTCCTTCCATCCTTAGATCCGGACTTCGCAATGAAGTGATCTTTAAGTAGGCCATCAGAAACTTCTGTTGCGCCATTCTGATAATATTCTCTGCTTCGACTTCACCCTTGGTGAATTTGAAGAGGGATGAGGAATCGATTGATCCTTTTTTCCTTTCCCAACTGTCTTCGGTGATTGCTCTTTCACTCTTGCTTGGGTATTGTCTTCACCTCAACTCTGATACCATGTTAATTTTAGGTATGTTCTATGCTTAGAGCAATTTATTTCAATTTTCACAGTTAGCTCAATATCTTTTCCAGATTAACAATCACATCAGCATTAAAGTAAACTGCGGATAGAACATAAACATAAATCGCAGAAGACAAGCCAAGAAAAGAGGACACAAAATGTGGCGCTAGCCAGGGACAAACCCCAATGTGGGGAAACCCTTGATCAATTCTTCTTATATGTTCTTCAATAGTTCAGCAGAGAGAGAGAGATAGTACCATTCCAACAGAAGTCAACACTTTGACTTATCTAGATAAGAGCATAGATCATCTCTAAGAAGATGATACATGAGATCAGTTGAAAACAAGCTACTTCAACCGATTCTCCAAGGTGACTCCTTCACCTATCATTGTGCTACATTTCGTCATCATGTTGCACCTCACCGTGTTGCACCATGTTGCACCCATCATCACTATGTTGCATCTCATCATGCTTCATTAATCATGACTGTACCCATCACTGTACTGAATTATGTGCCATTGCTGCACCATGTTGCCATACTGACCTATGTGTTGGTTGCATCTTGCTTGCTTGTTGTCCCTAGCTTGCTTGTTGTCCTTTGCATGCTTGTTGTTGCATGCTAGTTGTCCCTTGCATGCTGGTTGTAACATTGCATGCTTGGTGTATTTGCTGCTAAGTACCATACAATTGTCCCAATGTTAGTTAGTTGTCCCTTGCATGCTGCTCTACTTCGGAGACAGATGCTCTAGCTGTTCCGACAGTTTCGGCAATTTCAGCAATTCCTGGCAGTTCTAGCAGTTCCGGCAATTCTGGCTATTCTTGGCAATTCCGGCTTTTCCTGACAATTCCAGCAGTTCTGGCTTCTGCCCTCTGCGTCAACTTTCCTGACTGTTCCGGCAGTTCCAGCTGTTCCCAGCAGTTCCGGCTATTCCCGGTAGTTCTGATAGTTCCAGCAATTCCGGCTATTCCCGACAGTTTTGGCTTTTCCCGGCAGTTCCCGACAATTCCCGACAGTTCTTGGCAGTTCCGACAATTCCGGTTATTCCCAGCAGTTCCGACTATTCCCGGCAGTTCCAGCTATTCCCAGCAATTCCGACTATTCCCGGCAGTTCCGGCAATTCTGGCTATTCCCGGCAATTCCGCCGGTTCCTGGCAATTCCGGCAATTCTGGCTATTCCCGGCAATTCCGCCGGTTCCTGACAATTCCAGCAATTCCTACTATTCCCGACAGTTCCGGCAATTCCTGCTATTCACAACAATTCCGGCTATTCCGGCAGTTCCGGCTTCTACCCTCTAGATTAAGGCAGCGTTATCCCTTAGGATCTCTCTTCCTACTAAAACCCAAAGACAAGTAGAGAGAAAGAGATCCCAAGCGTGTTGAAAATGACTTGAAGGCCACCTCTATTTATACTAAAACGTTGAGCACAAGTGAGGTTTATTTGGTTGTTGGCTGACCTTGACGAATTGTCCCATAACACAAATAAATTCATATCTCCATGAATACTTATCGGAATCGGATGATCTTTAAATCAATCCTACACCTCTCGATGAGAGGGATCCAAGAAAAATATCAGCTTCCATTAATAAGATGATCCACATGGAGTTTGGCCCTAGTTGCCAATTTTAACAATATCAAAGTGAGATATCCAAGACTCAAGACCAAGACAAGACTCCAATCTTCAAGATGCCAAGTCAAACCCTCCTTCAAGATATCCTTCTATCAACAAGACCAGCAACAAGATCAAACTTCAGAATTTCCACACATGCGAGCTCAAGAATTTCTATATATTTCGGCCTCTTCTTTCTTTCCTTCGCTCCTTTTCTCACTCTACTGCAGAAGAATAGATGATGAGATGCTACAAATTGTTCTCCAAATGAGCTCAACTTGACCTTTGTCTAGAGGGGTTAGCATAGGTGTCTTTTCCTGAGTAGAGCAAACTTGATAGGAAGGCCGACTTGGCTTCTTGAGGTGAATTTGACCCAAATTACATCTTTTGAAAATTCTTTTTCTTTCTTATAAAAAAGTCCAAATGGGACTTTGACTCAACTATATTTCTTTGACACATAATAATTTTTCTTTTGACTCAATAAACTTATAAGCATGAAGAACATGCTTTTGACTTGAAGTAAAAATTATCATGACAATAATTTATTTTTCTTCTGTTTTCACATGAAAATTTGAAATATATACTGATACAAGTACAATGATAATTATGAAGACCGAACCTAGTTAATTTTCAACAACAATTTGGATGGGTTTGAGCTTGTTTCTCAAAATCATCTTCCTGTTCATGTTGTAATTTTGGAACAAGTCCACTAGAGCCTTGAACATCTCCCTGGCTGTCTTCTTCTCTGCCAAGCGAGGGATCAAGTGATCCTTCATGGCATCCATGATGACCCGCTAAGCTTTAATGTCGTTTTAATGGGCCGCCAACTGTGTTGCATCTGTTGGTGGTTGAATTTCCTTATCAACAATGTCCCAAAGGTCATTTTCTTTCAGCAACAAGGTAACACTTACCTTCCAGGGCAGGAACTTGATGCTCTATCCAACCAATCTTTAAACCTAAGACTGGTTGCTTCCATTACTAGATCTGATAATTTTTCTTCCTTGTCTGAACTCCTTCTAGCACCCACAAGAATAAAAATGCTGCTGGTATATAGATTCACTAAGACGTCCTTGTGAATCTATGTTTTGGTCCTTTAAAACACACACAAAATTTATTTTTTGCCAAACCCTTGACTGGTACAGTATCCCTCTCTCCCTTTAAAGGATGATCTCAACCAATCTGCTCACTGATTTGGCAAATCTGCAACTTTACGGACCATTGTACCCATGTGCCCTGCTATATGCTCCTGTCACAAATCATACCCGCTATCTTGCACCACTCGTATGGCCACTACGGCACTTGTACGACACTCTGTGTAACTTTTGTGTTCTCATGCATGTACAGCCATGTTGTTGACTACGGTGGCTGCTTTGTACCCTTCACAACCGTGTATCCTTTTTTCTACATGTGCATCTGTGTTGCATACTTCGTAACATGTACAGCTGCTACCTTGGTGGCTACTGTTATGTCGTACGACCCGACTTCTCTATGCCCATATCTTGCACCAGTTTTTTGTGCCATCTGTTGCTCATACAAACCTTGTTCCTGGGTCACTTCCCACACACAACACCATGTGACCACATATGGCCTGCAAATCAGGCACCAATTTTTCCTAAATGGCTGCATCACTTCTATACCTGCATGTACGGCTTAGTATCTATATACCTCGCTACAACAGTCACTCTTAGCCTGCACTCACGTCATGTTGCTCTTCGATGTGTATAGTCGCTCCCTCCCACGCTTGAACTCGTACAATCTTTACATCTTCCCTCTGCACAATACCACTGCAACATAGACTAGCTTCTGTGCCTATGTGCAATACTTTAGATTGGATTCCCTCAGAGAAGAAGCTTTGATACCAGGTTAACTTTTGTAACCCAAACTACTGGCTAATTACTCTCTATTAAATACCTTGCCGTAAAATTGATTATTATTGCAGATCTGCACACTAAAAACCATTGCTGAAATTTTACAGCAACTTAATTGAGAAAAGCTGATGGATAAATCATCCGGGAATTCTTGGCTGGAATCCTCCATAATTCCTCAATTAAACTCATTCATCCACATCTGAAGCTAGAGACCGACCTCTTGCAACTGCTGAAACAGATCCAAGAAGAGATCGAGCTCGACCACCCCTTGAAGATGATTGGGTGCAGCTAGATATGTTGTACATGGGCCTGAGCTCTTAACCAACCTCAACCCCTATGCAACTACCCTCAAATCCCCATGCCATTTTCTCCCCCCATGCATCCCATTCTCTTAGTCTAGTACATCAAATGCAACAATCGGACCCATTACTTATCCAAAATGCAGCTTTTTTTCTTTATTAGTAGTGAAAATTGTAATAGAAGGAAAGGTATAAACAATTTTTGCGGATAGATAGGCAAAATGTTTGAAATGACAGCTTTGCTATTGTTATAATGGCGAGGAGAAGAATATTTATTATTTGTGTTTCTTCAAGGGTTAGAACCATTCAATACCAATTAAAGTGTATTATCATACATTATTAATTATTATTGCCATTGCCATTATTAGCATTATCGATCATAATTTCCCTTCATTAGGTACATACAGACTCTAGCAATGAATGAACAAGTTCAATCGCATTATATTCTAGTTAACTTTGAATGCTCTTCTCAACATTCCAGCACTTTCATTCATAAAAGCCATGCTCTACCAGAGAAATTATTGTGAAGCTAGAACCTTGTGCAATTTCATCTACGTGTCATTGCTAAAATTAAGTCATTTATTTTAACTGATATGAACTGAAGCTTCTATATCTTGAACCCACTGATGCTTCTCATGCTTGGCTCAAGTGTAAAGAGTCTCTTCAACCTTTTCGCTATCCTAAACTCAAACCTCTAAAACTTGAATCTATTTGAATCTCCGAAGTTCACAGATGCCCCACAAATCCAGTACTCTTGACAAGAACTAAAACCAACCCATCTTTGCATGTTACCACAGTGTGCAAGATAGAATATTTATGTAAAATAGAAAAAGCCTGTACTGAGCCAATATCATAGTGATTAAATATAGAAAAAGGAAAGAAAAGGGATTCAGAGAAAAACCTTTTTGGGTGTGATATCTTCGCTTTTTTCGCATCAGTTGGCCCAATCAATGCACGCCACTGAGCAACGGCATCCTCTTTCTCAAGTACCATTGCAAGAACGGGACCACTGCAATCCAATAATTTGAATGGAATGAAAAATATTTGCAGACAAAGAGGGTTTGATCTAGAGGTTCAGTTGTTTGTTAGTATTCCATTCTCACATCATGAATTCCCCCTGAATCAACACTATGTGGGCCCCTCCATCATCCCTACACCTCAAATATTGAGGGAACTTCTGTAACTAGGCGTCCCTATCTTTCGAGGTAAGGTGGACTGGATGAAACATCAACGATATACTTATTCTTGATTGCTGGAAAGGAATTTAAATTAAAAGAGAACCGCCGAAGGGAAGTTTCCCTGGGTGAATGAAACCTTGGTTGAAACTGCAGAATAAGTATAAACAGGGCAGGGCATGTGGGGATTGATTTGATGACCAGCAACCAATTCATCGATCGCACATGCCAAGTATTTCACCCATGATCATGATGGAAATTAGAAATGGAATTCGTACACTGTACCTGGTCATAAATTTCACAAGACTGGGGAAGAATTCTCTTTGAGAATGTTCTGCATAAAAAATTCTCACAGCAGCCTCATCAAGCTGAACGACTTTCTCTGCGGCTATAACAAATCCGGTGGCTGCTATCACCCTCTTAATCTCTTCGGTGTAGTTGCCAATCAACCCATCTGGCTTCACCATTGCCATGGTTCTCTCCACTTGTGCATGGCAAAGCGATCTGCAAAGGCCACATGAAACCCATATGCAATAATAATACATTGTGTACATTGCTATTTCATTCAAAATAAAAGCTTGGATGCCAAACCCAACATCGCTATGCCATGAATGTGGAAAAGCAATTCATCATCATAGTTAACTACATGTAAATACTGTGTCCTTGTGTCCTTCCAACATGAAATACACTGTGAAAATAAGAACCCACGTACATTAAAACAGCCTAGTAGAGGCAGCAGCATTAATTTCATACATTCTCATATAATAAGTATGTTTGTTACCTTTGAAAGAGAGAGAGTATATAAATTAAGAACGCCATTAGTGCCGTCCCCATCGAATGGAACCCTCCGACAAGCAACTTGACAGAACCCAGAACGAAGACAATATGCTACGGGGTAGTCAAAATTTCAGTCTTGTCTGCGGGTGCCTCGTAATCAGCTGCACTTCACTTACGGAACTACTGCCTTCATTTACTCTAATTCCCTTGCCTCTAAATCAAATTTCAAATATACTTTTATTTGAAGCTATGCCAAGAGTTTGGATTTCAGGAGCGTGGTGCTCTCTTTTATTTTCTTTGGGCGTATTTGGACTTCAGTTTGGATTTCAGGAGCGTGGTGCTGCTTCTTTTTTTGTTGGAGGTGTATTTGGATTTCAGGAATGTCATGTTCTTTTTGTTTTTCTCCCTTTTCATTACCGTGTTTCTATTAATGTGTCGGAGGGGTTATTAATTATTTTTTTCAGATGTGGATAAAGTAATTAGTAATTATTTGGGAAGGTGTAAATTTACATGGCTATAAGATGTAAAAGTTTGGGAATGTTTATTTTTAAAATTGTAATTAGTTATTATTTGGGAAGGTGTAAATTTACATGGTTATAAAATGTAAGAGTTTGAAAAAATTTATTTTTAAAATTGATTGAGTAATTTAAAATGGTGATTGTCTAAGACATGTTGATTCAATAAGATTTTGTCATTTTAAATTATGAAATTTTGTTTATCTCTTTATGTATTTAAAGTTTTGGTAAAATATGTCACATATAAAAATAAATTTTCTTTCATCTTGACATTGTTCATGGCTAGAAACTTTGTCTGTATAAAAGCTTTATTTGTGTGGCATAGCACATTGTGTATAAGTTTCATATCGCGCAACATCATAACATGTCAAATCTCTCAAAACTTTCCTTTCTCACAACATATTGCATCATATCAAATTATTTTTCAGTGCAACACAATTTTCTTTCTCAAACTTGTATTTATTACAACAAAGGGAAAATTTCTATAAAATCTCCCTTGCAATATATCACATCTCCTCAAACTTTTTATCTCTACAACATAGTGAACCACACCAAAGTGTTGATTCATATAATACATAAAGTACATAGCATTTTTTAAAGGAGGTGCATAAAGACAAGTGTGTGTAGTGCACCTAAAATGATTCCGGCTACAACATATCGCATCGATCCAAATTTTTCTTTGTTAATGGAAGAAAGATGTAGCCAAGGCGAGGAGAATTATCTTGGAGGGAGTGCGAGACCACATTGTCTCAAATATTCATGGGAAAGAAGCTCCTTTCACAATGTGGAAGGAACTAACAGAGCTATTCGATGTTGAATTTCCACGACCTTGGGTCTAGGTTAGAGTCTTAAAATCACTGACGCTACCAAACCAATAATCTCAACCATAAACTTCTTTGCACATCGGAAATATAAAGGAGCAGATCATATATGCATAATATACAAATTTTTCAACAAAATTGTACTTTATGTACAATCCAGTCTTCGTTATATTAAACCAAATTCTAAATAATACAACAATCTATGGTATACAAGATACAATGGCAAACTTCGTGGCAGCTTCTATGTCCTATCTCATCATGTCGGTCCTTCACTTCCGTATTGCTCACTAGTAGTTCCTTAGTTTATAAAGGCATCTACACATCGAGCCACCAAGAGGGATGCCTCCTATCACTATTGCAAGTCACGTCTGTTACAATGAATATGGGCTCATCACCTGCTCTCTAGGTAGGCCTAATTCTCGAGCTCCAATTTGTCAGGCTAACAACAACTTTTGTGCATCAAAGTGTTGCACTTCGGCACCGATCTTCACCCAACCTTCAGCTTTTGTTCTTCCTTCAAGATAGCTCGTCTAGGACTACTTTGGTTAGCCAACTCGCTTCCCTCCAACCAGCTCTATGAAACCCAATTTCGCCACTATAAGATTTGCTCCAAGAAGAGGCTCTCAATCACCAAGATAAGCCTCTCAATTGGCTCCCACATTTTGCTCCAATTCTTATCCAAATTGGTCAACTCCTTTGACCCAATACACTTCTCCAAAACACTGATGTTTACACCTTGTTGCACTACTGTAATATTGTACCACTGGTTAGGGCACACCACGTTGCCCTCAACCTCCACACAGCTCAACAAGACAACCTCCAAAGACTGCGGTTCATCCTAGAAGAGACCCTCCATACATATGCTGCCTTGTAGGGATGTTATCGTCCCTGAACCTAACTCCTAAAGTTCTCCAACTACTGGCTATGGCCTGCGGCCTAGCCCAGTAGTGGACTGTAACTTCGGTCCCTTCACTCAGTTCCCTAATCAGCCCTTAAACAACAGTTCCTTGCTCCTATTTTATGCGGATTCTCTTGCCCTACAAACCGAGCTCAAGAATAGTCTTATCATGCCCAAATAGACCTGAAATAGGCCCTCGCTATCACCTACAGCAATGTGGCTTTATCACAAAAATACCACACCGATTTCAGGCTCCTCTGTGTTGTCTTGTGCTCCCTTTTGCTATGGCTAAGGCTCCTTCAATCCTTCACCACATTTGTACTTGAAACAGCCCTAAACGGATCTGTCTAGTCCCTAAACCTTCCTCAGAAATATGTTGTCCTTATAGCCCTTCCATGCTATCTAGGGCAGACTCCTAGATGTTGTTCCAAGCCTTCTTTTCCACACAGATTTGAAAGGTCTCTTGGAGATGTATTGTCACTCAAATGGATGCCTTTATCACCCTCGTATCACCTTCTATATATACCATAGAGAAGGACTCAACGTCACATTTGAAGTGACACATCCATTGGCTCTCAATTCGGCCTTCTTGACAACCAATAATTACTAGTCAACCTCAAAAATTCATATCTCTCTAACGGATTTGAACGATTTTCGTTGGAATCGTCTTTCCAGGCACTATCATCCTCATCCATCACATGTCGTAAATCCATCAATGTTTTGTCCCAAATCACGATGGGTGCCACAACCCCATACTTGTGTTCCAAGCCCACAAGTTTCCCTTGTTGCATTTTTTCCTCCAAACCCTGAACCTTGGGGCTTGGAGTACCTCCCAAGCTACACAAATCAACATTCGAGAATAGCAGTGGCCATAGGAAACTGGCCCTCAAAGACAAACTTCAAAAAATTAAGATGGAGAAGAATGACATTGTTCCACATTATCTCACCATATTTACACAAGTTCGGGATGAGCTTGGAGGTGTTAGTGTGACCATTGCAAACGAATATCTGGTGAGCCTAGCTCTTCTAAGCCTTCCAAAACAATGGCACACCTACCGCGACTCAGTGAATGGAAGGGAAAATTTACCAAATTGGGAAAGGATGTGGTTCGATTTGGTTCAAGAAGAGTTCAAGAGAAGTAACCGGGATGGAACCTCATCCAAATTATAGGATGAAGAAAAAATTTCATTGGTTGGTAAGGGAAAGAAAGGCAAAGGGAAGAAGTCAAACCAAAATCCATCTAAGGGGGTAAGAATAAAGATTTGTCTGAAATAAAATGCTTCAACTGTCATCAATTTGGGCACTAGGCTACAAAATTTCTAGAGAAAATGTATAGCAAGAAGAACTCAGGAGGAGCAGCAGGTGAAGCATTGGCTTCATAGTTCAAGCTAGACTTCACCCTAATCGCATGCATTGCCAGCACTGTGATGGGGAGTGTGTGACACTTGGATTCAGGTGCCTCGTTCCACATGACAGGGTGTAGAGAGTATTTCAATGACCTGGAGGAAAAATATCTTGAGATGCATATTGAGCTTAGGGAAGACAGAAGGTACAATGCTACCAGGATTGCTACAATAACATTTAAGAGGGAGTCAAGAACTCCTCTTTGTCTCAAAGATGTCATGTTTGTTCTGTTGTCCTCTGAGATGACTCTAGGTCAGTTAATCATGCCAGAGCATCTTAAATGTTTTGTTTGTTTTTTTAAGCTTTTGGATGACCAATATTATGAACAATTTGAAAACAGGTGCTTAAACCTTAATAATTGCTAAGTTGGATGAAAGGGTTGTCTATTTGTCTAAAATAGTTAATTGATTTAAAATGGGTGAATAACAGAGTCTTGATGAAATATAACTTGCTAAATATTCAGACAGAATATTTGATTGGTTATAAGAAAAGAATACAGGCAAACAACGTTTCCTATAGAACAAAATATATTTAATCTAATGCAAATGGGTGTGACAATTAATTGACAGAGGATTTTATAATAACAAATAGTTTTATAAACTAGTCCCTAATTATTGTTTATAACTTCACAGGGATTTAAGACTGACTAATACTTAGTATGATCTTACCCAGATTTCTGCATAAAGGCTTAAATACATGAAGAAAGACATAATGAAATAAGAACATAAGAAAAACTTACTAGGAGACAAACTATAGAAGGCAAATTCATAATCCTTTCATTAACTTGAAGCAAATCTCCAGCGCGATTACAATTCTTCTCTGAAAGCTCATCCAAGGGTTCAACCCTTAATAACTCGAAGGAGGAGTTATTTATACAAAAATTTGTTCTAGATATTTTTAAAACAAAAATACAAAATAGTACAAAATTATAGGAAATTTAAAATTGTTAAGCGTTGGCATTATCTTTCAGGAATTTGTTGATGATTTGGTCCCCAAAAAGTGTTACCCAGTTGTCTGTCGGTTGATAATGAAAGTTACTCGATAGTTTCACATAAGTGATCACATCTGTCTTGACTTGGTATAGAAAGATTTAGCAATTTCCTATAAACTTCATCAACCTCGGTGTACTTTTCAAAAGTGGGCTTATTTACAAAACTGTGTTTAATCTCATGCTTAATTGTCAAATCAAAATCTAAAGCCTCTAACATTTGTTCCCTGGTAAGATTACCCTTTACACCTGCAGAACTAGCTTTATCAGTTGCTATTGTATAAAGCTTCTGACAATATTCTTCCAAACTGATCAACCTGTCATTTGGTGCCACTAATCCTAGCAGTTCTCTTTGATTAAGTAAGTTGAATTTAAAATGAAACCTTTGAACAATAGCCTTCAAGGCTTGGCACTTGGTCTCCAATTGAGTCATGAGATTCTTTTTCTGCAAAACCTTCTTAATCTCCAGAATGGTTTATGTTATGTCCAAAATCTGAATCTGCTCCAACTCGACCCTAGTTTTTGAATTAAGAACTATGATCATGTTTGTAGCTTCACTCGGTTTGTCTTTAAGAAGTTATTTAACTTCTTCAATAGCTATCTGGCATTTGTTTATAAGTTCCTCTTGCTAAAAAATGATCTATATGGAGGGCCATACTTCGGTTATGGCCTAACCAATATCTGCCAAAATGTTTTCCTTAGCTTGGGCCAAGGTTTGAGCCGTTAATGACTCATTTTGCAACTCTTCTATACTTATGGTCAACCTGTGGGTCTTCTGCATTTCTTCAACATACAGAGTGTCATTTTTTATCTTATGAACCTCCATATTCTTAAATTTCTTGTGAAGCCTTTCATTTTCTTGTTTCTGGTGAGTCAGCTCCTGTAAGACTTTGTTCAAATCTCTTGTTGTTGATGTAGATTCTGTTGTCGCTGATGTTGATTCCCCTACTGTTCTAGACACTGTAATAGGAATAGTTGTAATAGGAGCTATAGCTAACTGAGTAGATTGCTCTTTTTCCTTAAGCAAATTCTCAATTTGATCTTCCATGGTCTTTATCTTTACATTCTTCTCAATGATCAGCTTGAGCATTTCTTCCCTGTGTTGTTCACTTTATGCTATCTCCTTTGTCTGAGGGTCCTCTGTAGAAGGCAATTTGAGTTGCTTCCTCAATGCTGTAATGTTTGCATTTATCTTTTTGATAATATCTTTTGTGGCTTTAACATTAGTAGGGTCGTATTCAATTTTAATAACTAAGTCTTCTAATGACTTGACCATGTTATCCTTTGCTAAAGATGATATCTTTTCAATCTTCAATTGTGACTGCACATTTGACATAGAAGTTCTAAGTTTTGAGAATGCCATAGCAGTATTGGTCATGGTAGAGAAAAGAATCTCACTAGACTGCCTATGCATGTCCATTTGATCAATTGGGTGTATCTGATTAGCATCAAAAGAAAATACACTCTTCTTGTAATTAGAAGAAGCCTTGGTAAAAGGCACTTAAGCCTATAGAAATTCCATTTGCATTCTACCCTTTTCGGTGTCAAAAGTTGTCAACAACCTATGTTGTGAAGTAGAAGTCTGCTTCCAAAATTGTGCATAAACATTTTCCATTAAAGATTCATTATTCTGCTTAATTTCAAGGAAATTAGTGAAGATGTTTGGATCCTCTTATTCACTTGCTCCTACAGATTGGGTGATTTCTAACAAATTTTGTGAAGTTGGAGAAGAATATGGAGTAGTGATTACAACTTCTTCTGTCCCCAGAGAAACCTATGAATCATCCAAATTGATGATTATAGGCTCCTTTTGACCTTGAGTAGTGGTAGTGCCTTTGGAGTCAATCCTTGATTTGTTCTGATAATGAATTAATTCCTTTTCTCCAACTGTTGATGATGAAGATCCTTCTTTGGGTCTCTTATCCTGCTTGGTTTGAGAAGTAGGAGTCTGAAGAGTAGAAGGAGGTAAAATTTGTTCTTCTGCTTCTTGAAGTGTATTCTCCTCCCTCTATTCTTGATTTCTATACTTCTAAATCTTTGGTCTTGGTGTATGATTGTAAGGTGTGGTTTTGAGTTCCACCCTTAAGTTTGAAATAATAATGAATGGGTCATAAGACCAGGTGAAGCTTGACTGGAAAGGCATCTGTTTGAGGATTGCATCTGCTTCTAAACCTGTTGATCTAGTATTACAAATGAATGATCCTACCTATGACTTTATCTTAAATTGATATTTCTTCTTCCCTGAAATAAAATGAATTTAATTCATATTAATCATTTTCCTAATATATTCCAAAGAGAAAATTATCATTAGAACATATTTGGGCAATTTATATGGATCCAATTCGCAGCCATATACTCTAATCTCTATATAATTATGGTAAAGATACCAGTCTCCTATTCTAACTTAATCACTGAGGTGCAAGATCCTTTTGATTTCTGGACTGATCCTAGGTTCACTCTATCCGCTGAGAAGCTGTGCAACTGGGTGAATGAAACAATTAATGAAATCTGAAAATTTGAACTTAGTTGAGTTCTTCATAATCAATGAGGTCCACTCTATGATTGCTTGATTCACTTATTGATCATCATGCTTGTGTAGAACAATATGTAACCTGGAAGCCCACTAAAAATAATCATGTGTACTAGCACAAAGGAGTATTTAAACACTCCTTCAGTAGTAATATTCATCAATTGCTCATGAATAGTTTTAGCCAAGAATTGATTGTAATTATACATGAAGGCAGGTGTGTTTTCTTTAGAGAAAATGGATAGATAACCTAAGATAGATTCATCTACCCATTGATCTGATTGGTAGCCTAATAAGCAAGACACTAGGGAAATGATATGTTTAGCTCTCCCAGGGAACATAAATGCTGGATAGGGAGGATTATTTTTAGGAATTTCAACATCTTTTGGGAAAAAGATCTCAAAGATCTTAGCTCTTTGAGGGAAGGTGAGCTTGTGATATATGTCCATTAAAACAACATTGGAGAAAAAGCTAAGGGAATTATTTCAGGGATCAAAAGCATCTTGTTGATAATTTATGGGGTGATAGATATCAGAATGTATCCATTTTGAGCTACCACAGTTCTCTTCAAAGGGTTATACTTAACTTGGCACCACATGACTAGATTAGGAAAAGAATGGGTTTGAGGAAACATGCACAGGGGAAAAAGGGATTCCCATAGATGTATTTCGTCTTCAGAGTCAATATAGGTATGTTTAAGCCAATTGTGTAATTTGAACATGTTGAATTCACACTCGATGTTTGTGATTTTGAAGAACTGGTCAGCCAAAGGAATGTGATCCAGGTCTAAGGCATCAGAGATTTTTGGTTTTCCTGTAATGAAGAAGAACTAACAGATGGATGATCTTTTCTCTTGAGAGCCATGATTACATAATTGTAATTGAAGATAACAGAAAATAGGAGCACAAATACCTTAAGGTGATGTGTTATAGTTGTAAGCTCGGTAGTGGTGTAGAATTTAAAGTAGGAATAGTGAACTCAATCAAATAGTGAAAAGAGAAATTAGGAAAAATGGAATAACAGGGCGAGGGTATTATTTATAATTGAGATAAGTTTACCGTTACACAAAAGTCGTTACTGATCGAGAAAATGGGCATTAAATAGAAGAACAGTAACAGGAGGAAACAGATAATAGATAACAGATCGGTGGAAATGGATAGGGACACGCGGCATGCAATGGTTGGAAGCGGAAGGCGCAAGAAGGATATTACCATTAACGTGGTATCGGGAGGCGTGGGAAAACAAATAGGTGGATTTTGGAGGGGGGTGGTGGTAAGTGGTAATGAGTGAGGGGGGTGCGAAATGTGGAGGAGGTGACATGTAGTGGGGGTGTCATGCAGATAAAATTGTTCTTCGCACCCCCGCCCCCAACTTGCCTTTATCACATATCATAGCGAGGGGGTGTGAAATGGCTTCCCCGTCGTTGATCTGGGTGGGGAAGCAGATCACCATCCATTTGTGTTTGACCTTTAGTGCTTCACGACAAAATCGCTTTTGTCGTTTATGACTTTGACTAAAAAGAATTTCAATGTTTATTTACACAAAAATTAATCACCGTTTTTAAAGGTAATTAAGTCCTAATTAAAACTTAATCTAACTTTGGCGCATTTAGACTAGCAGCCATTATTTGCCTAATTCACTTGTAATCCTAATCTAATACAACTTTGGCCAAACTTTGAGCATATTAGGCCATTAATTTATTCTATTCTATCCTATCTTCTAGTGTTCGACCAAGATTAAACAATTTGGTGAACTTATTCACTAATCTAAAACAAAATTTAAATGATTTGACCATGATTAAACAATATGAATCAAATCAACCAAAGGTTGTGGCATTTAAACAAGATGCACACCAAGCCTTAATTTATTACAATGGAATTTTATTTATGTGAAGTGGCACTTAAACAGGCTCACTTATACAAATTTTGATTTTTCTTTTGATGGGGTTTTATTTCATCTCTTTTTTATTTTCTATTTTTTCATATTTCCATTTTTATTCTTTATTTTTTATACCCTCTTTTATAAATAAAAACTAACTTATCAAAAATAAAGCATGTTACAACATTGGCTCCAACTGGGGACTGCTTCCTCTTGCAGGTTGCAGAGAATTTGCAGATCCATGTGCCTTCTCCTTGGGCTAATTGGGTCTTTGTTGAAACAAATACACATTGCATGTAAAATAAAATCTTTGGTATTATACAATGATGAATGAATGGAAACCTCTCAATACTGAATGTAGTGCTTCAAGTATTTCCCATTGATAGGCAATGAGGAATATTGTCCCTCCAAATTCTGTAGGATGAAAGTGTTATTACCCTTAACCTTAGCAATGCTAAAAGGTCCCAACCAGAGGTTGTCAGACTTGTTATGTTTTCCTTTGTCTTCTCTTCTAGCATCCTATCTCAGTACCAAATCACCTTCCCTAAAATCTCTTTCCCTAGATTTCCTATCAAACAAGCTTTTCATTTTATTTTGATATTTCTTAAGCTTGTAATGAACTTCATCTCTATCCTCATTTAGTTCTATGATCTGATTTATTCTTCAAGAGAAATCATCAGGCTCTTCATTTGACTCTTGTAAAAACTTCATGACAGGAAAAGCTAAATGTGTGGGAAATATAGCTTCTTTACCATAAACAAGCTGAAAAGGGGATTTACATGTCGATATTTTTGGTGAAATCTTGTTTGCCCAAAGTGCATAAATGATATGACTGTCCCAACTCCTTTTATGATCCTCCAATGTTTTCTTTATAACTTTAACCAAACTTTTATTCAAGGAATCTGCCATTCCATTTCCTTGTGGATAGTACAAAGTAGAATGATGCAACAAAATTTGATATTTCTGACATAACTCAATCATCTTGATATTGTTGAATGTTGTTGCATTGTCTGTCACTATTTGCATCAAAATCTAGACAACATGTTTTCTTCAATAAATTTGATAACAACAGTATCAGTTGCATTTCTGACTGGAATAGCCTCTCACCATTTGGTAAAGTAATTTGTAGTAGTCAATATCCATCTGTGCTAACTACTTGATGGAGGATGAATTTCACTAATGAAATCAAATCCCCATTGAAGGAAAGGTGCTTGGACTAGTACTGGAACCAATGGAAGCGTTGCTAATCTCTGATTTCCAGCAAGCATTTGACACTGTGTACAGCTTCTAACCTTTTCTCCCACTTGTACAAACAGATTAGGCCAATAAAACCCTGCCCTTAAAATCTTGTATTTTGTAGCCCTCCAAGCATAGTGCCCTCCACAAATACTTGCATGAAATTGATCAATGATCCCTTTTGTCTCAGTTTTTGTTAAGAAAAGTAAAAGGATGTTAAGAGGATCCTTCCAATACATATTTGCATTTACAGTACAATATTTTATAGCCTTCAACTTCAATGTTTTACATTGGTTCTTGGTAAATTCAGATGGATATTCAAATTATCTAAGAAAATTCACAATATCATAGTACCAATCTAATAATAATAAAATTTCATCAATGTGAATCAGAATTGGTTGATCTGATGCAAAAGATTCTTGTGGATTCTCCCGTGTTGGGATTTCAGAAGGTTCTTTTGGATTCTTCTCAATTGGGCTTTCAGAAGGTTCTTGTGGATTCTCCTGTGTGGGGGTTGCATAAGGTTCTTGTGGATTCTTCTTAGTTGGTATTTCAAAACATAATTTATTCCTAAAATCTTACAATTGGACTTAGAAAGGAGCTGAGCCAGGCCTTGACCTTTTACCAACTTGGTAGTCTTGATGATGAGATCATACTCTAAAATCTTAGTTATCCATCTCCCTCTCCTTCCATCAGTATCAGGCTGAGTTAAGACAGTTTTGACAACACTATTGGGTACATAGGCAATAATAGAAGAGTGGAGGAGATAGACTCTAAAGGATTTCAGAGCTTGAACTAAAGAATAGGCTGTTTTTCAATGATGTCATACTTTAGCTCAGCATCTCTCATGACTTTGTTAAAAAATCTATGGGTTCGTCATCTCCATATTTATTCTTTTGCAAAAGAAAGGAAGCTAAGTTAGTTTCAGAGGCAAAAGAAAAGATACTAAATGGTTCAAAGTAATCTGGACTGACTAAAATGGGGGCTTCTGCAATGGCCTTTTTAATATGATCAAATGCATACCTTGCAGGAATAGTCCATTTAACTTCATGGTTCTTTTTCATCATAACAGTTATATCGTTAACTATTTCAACATAACTAGGGATAAACCTTCTTAAAAAATAATTTTCCCAAGGAAAGCTTGAATCTCCTTCTTATTCCTTAGTAATATAAGTACCTGAATTGCTAAGACTCTTTAAGATCAATGAATACTCCTTATTTAGAAATGATGTGGCTGAGCAGTTTTCCTTCTTGGAGTGCAAACAAAGACTTCTTGGGATTAAGGGAAATCCAAAATTTTCTACACCTGTCAAAAACCTTTCTCAAATGCTTTAAATGCTTTTGGTCAGAATTGGAAAAAACAGTCAAATCATCTAAATAAATAACAACAAATTTGTTGGTCTTACCCACAAATGCTAAGTCCATAGCTCATTGAAATGTAGCTCCAACGTTAGTTAACCCAAAAGGCATCTGGGCATACATGAATGTGCCCCAAGGAGTTGTGAATGCAATCTTTTCTCTATCCTCTAGACTAACCATAATCTGATTATATCCAGAAAAACCATCTAACATGGAAATTCTATTAGCTCCTGAAACTTTCTGAAGTAATTGATCCATCTTAGGTAATGGATAATTATCTTTCAAAGAAGATTTATTCAAATTCCTAAAATCCACACATAATCTAATTTCACCATTATTTTTTCTCACTGGAACTAGATTGGCTACCCAATCAGAATATCTTAATGGAACTATTATTTTAGCATCAAGTAGCTTCTTGAGTTCTTTTTCAATAATAGGAAGAAGGACATGATTAATTCTCCTCAATTTTTTCTTGAAAGGTTTTGCCTCTGGTTTTAATGGAATTTTATGTTCAATAAGAGATGTATCATATGTTTTTAATTCATTATAAGACCAGGCAAAAACATATTTGTAGGCTTTAAGGAGGGCTAAATATTTGTCTTTGGCTTCCATTGACAGGGATGCAGAAATTTTAACATTTATGATTTCTTCAGAACTTCCAATGTTATAAATTTCAATATTTTCCTCATGTGAATTTGATAGCGGATTTTTGGGAACATCATTATGATCAAAGAGCTTCTCAAGAGGGATTAACCCTTTTGGAATAAAATTGTTAGATAATTGAATAATGTTATGATCAACAATTTTAGAGTCAAATTGTGGTGTTTGATTTTCATTGTAAACTTCAATATTATCAAGTTGTTCTTCCTCAACTTGCAGGTTTGAGAATTCATCAATGACTTGCAAAAAAGATTTTAACTGCTTGTCATCATCAAATACTTACCAATGGTTAAGATTGTCAAGAATAGATGGTCTATACTTCACTTGAATTTGATATTGGACAAGCATTTGATCAAGAACTTTAAAAGAACTAGCAGAATAGCCAAGGAATCTGCATGTATATTTTGATCTCTGGGAATAGCGGTGATATTGAAAGATGAAAAGAATTTTTCAATTGAATCCCAAATCTAATTCCTATAAGATCTTAGTCTCGAGTTCTTAGTTTGACACTGATTCCTAACTTGTTTGACAATGAGTTCATAATCATTGTATACACTTAAATTTTGCACCTTAAGACTTCTTATTAACTCTAATCCTAGCAGAAAAGCTTCATACTTTGCTACATTATTAGTTACATTGAATTCAAGCTTAAATGATTGGGTAATATTTTCTTTATCTGTTGAAATTTATACAATTCCAGCTCTTGCTCCTTCCTTTGAGAAAGAACCATCAAAGTATAATTTCCAAATATCAATCTTAACGGTTTTAGGCTTATCAAAAATGTTTTCAATAGTCAGCTGAGTATTTTGTGAATTATTAGCTGATAAGTCAAAACACCCAAAGTCTTAGTTAACCACATAAATAGGATGATTCCTATATTGATCAGATTTACAAACAGTATTTATAAATCTAACTTCTCTATATAATCTAAGATGCTCACCCCCATATATCGAAACAGTGGCATAAGGCATGTCCATTTGTAGCCTTCCTCCTAATTTGGCACACCAAGACCTTGATAACAACATGCTAAATTTGGGAGGGATGTCAGTGACTACAATGTCTAAAACCACAATTTTGACATGAACCTAAGCTAAAGTAACTACCAGATCTCTAATAAGGCCAAGACAAGGTACTTTCTTGGAGTCAAAAGTGTCAATATCATGATAAGTTCTAGTGACTTCTAATTGCAGTTGGTCCATGATTACCTTTGGCATCAGATTATGGGAAGCCCCGGAATCTAACGTACAAATATATAACAAGAAATCATGAATTTTCATAGTCACATAAAAAAGTGGTACATTCTCATCAATCATGTCTGAGCTAGGAGTAAAGACTACTGAGGGTTTTTCGTCTTGCAGGCTTATCACATCCCCTTCAGCATCAACACTGGATGATTGAATCCATTTAGAAACTTGGTTTTTATACCCTGGGTTTTTTGACAGTTCAGATAGGGGAATTGGTATTTTAACTCTTTCTAGTTCTCTTTCAACATTGAAAGTTGTCAAAACAGTTTTATCAATTAGGCTTGTTTCAGCTGTTTGATTCAATGGTTGAATGATTGTTGTCTGGGTTTCAGCATATTTGATTTGAGGTTCATTTATAGTGGGACTTTTTGGAGGTCTACTAGGCCCTGACCTAGGTCTTAAATCATATCTCCTATTCAATTCTGCAATTAAAAATTTAGAAAAGGCCTGATATTTAGAAATTTGAGAGTCTTCCTGATCTTGAGAAGATGGATTTAAAGAGTGAGAAACAATAGCATTATGTACAGATGAATGATCCATATTATTTATATCTTCATAAATTAAAGGTCCAATGTCATTTAGTTGTTGGTCATCAATCATCAATGGGGGTTGGATCTGTTGATCAGTATTCGGTCTCTGCAAAATTTGAGTTTGGGGGGCTCTTCTAAATTGAGTTTGAGGTCTAGCAACAGTTTGTTGTATCGTTCTAGGCTAAGTTTCTATCTTAGAAATCCTATTAGAAAGGTTTCTAAGTAATGATGTTATCTCATCTATCTTTTGATCATCGTTTTTAGTTTTTGAGGAAGACCCTTCTTCCTTAGCTTTCATTTTTCTTTCCACTTTTTCAGCCTTGGCTTTGAGTTTGGATGATGCTGACCTATTAGCCTCAACTTCTATAGTGTTAGTTTGCATGTCCTGTAAGGTAGGGGATGTCCTTTCCCTAAGCATGACTGCAAAGTCATCATCAACAGATTTGGAAAACCTAACTTTTGTTGTTGTAACTGGAGGTTTACAGTCAGGAGGCATCTTATGGTAGAGTTTATTGAATCATTTAATGAAATCTGCCACTGGTTCACCATGGTTTCTTTTAAGCTCTTCAAATTCTGTAAGATAGTAAACTAGATCCTTTTTAACACCCCATTGATTCTTGAATATGGTAGTTAATTCATTCCAAGAATGAATTAAATAAGCTCCTAGTTGTCTAAACCAAATCCTAACATTTCCCTCTAAATATTGAACAAATAATCGCATATATACATCCTCATGTTCTATGTTAATATTATCAATAACAACAACAACAACAACAAAAGGAAACTATATGATCTTCTGTAGACAATACAGTTTCCCCATTAAACCTTGGTAGGTGTTTCAAATACCCATCAGGGAAATTATTGAGCTGCTTGGGAAGATGTAAGGCAACATACCTAGCTTGAATAATAGGTTGAAAGGCCATATTTGAAGATAAAGATGAAGATGATTCAATAGAAGAGGTAGGAGATGATGTAGTGGAGGATGAGGAGGAATATGGTGAAGTTGTGGGTGTAATAGTTGGAGGAGGAGGACGGGAAAGTGGAGGATCCCTAAAAGTCTTAAAAGGTGTTTTAATAACTAGCTTATGGACATTTGTTCCAACTTGTTCTATATTTTCAAACAAAGGGTTTGAATATACAAAAAAAGTTTCTTCAGGTTGGGCAAAAGTAGATGGAAATTTATAATGAATGGGGGAGATAAGATCAGTAGGTTTTAGCTCCGGTAAATGTACATCTAGTTCTTCCGCTGACTTGGGTGAATCTGAAAATGTTTCAGGGAGTTTATATGATTCCAAAGATTAGACTAAGAGAGCTGACTGGAGATCAACTCCTTTAGATAATAGTTATAAAACCATAAGTATTAGATCATCCAAATCTAATTGAGATGGAACAGTGCTAAAGGGATAAGAGGTTGAGATATCTTTAGGATGTAGTGGTACAGAGGAAGAAGCAGAAGCTTCAAGTCTCCTTCTAGACGAGGCTTCTCTCACCAGTCTCTCTGGATCAGATAAAGGAGAAATAATTTGAGAATCAGAGTGAGATATCGGATGTTTTGAAGGAGTTAGCCTGGTCTTGTGGAGTCGCCAGGTGAAATATTTTAACCTACAATTTATTTATTCACCTTAAAGAAAAAAGTCTTAATCGTTATCACATGGAAAATACTTCAATTTTCGCTCCTCAGCAATGGCGCCAGTTTGATGTTGTCCTCTGAGATGACCCTAGGTCAATTAATCATGCCAGAGCATCTAAAATGTTTTGTTTTGCTTTTTTTTTTTTGGATGACCAAAGTTATGAACAATTTGAAAACAGGTGCTTAAGCCTTAACAGTTGCTAGGTTGGATGAAAGGGTTGTCTATTTGTATAAAATAGTTCATTGATTTAAAATGGGTGAATAGCAGAGTCTTTATGAAATATAACTTGCTAAATATCAGATAAAATATTTGATTGGTTATACGAAAATAATACAGGCAAACAATGTTTCCTGTAGAACAAAATATATTTAATCTAATGTTGATGGGTGTGACAATTAATTGATATAGAGGAGTTTATAATAACAGATAGTTTTATAAACTAGTCCCTAATTATTGTTTATAACTTCACAGGGGATTTAAGATTGACTAATACTCAGTATGATCTTACCCAAATTTCTACATAAAGTCTTAAATACATGAAGAAAGACATAATGAAATAAGCACATAAGAAAAACTTACTAGGAGACAAACTATAGAAGGAAATTTCAGAATCCTTTCATTAACTTGAAGCAAATCTCTAGCTCGATTACAATTCTGCTCTGAAAGCTCATCCAAGGGTTCAACCCTTAATAACTCGAAGGAGGATTTATTTATACAAAAAGTTCTTCTAGATATTTCTAAAACAAAAGTACAAAATAGTACAAAACTATAGGAATTTTAAAACTGCTAAGTGTTGGCACTATCTTTCAGGAATTTGTTGATGATTTGGTCCCCAAAAAGTGTTGCCCAGCTGTCTGTCAGTTGATAATGAAAGTTACTTGATAGTTTCACATAAGTGATCCCATCTGTCTTGACTTGGTATAGAAAGATTTACCAATTTCCTATAAACTTCATCAACCTCGGTGTACTTTTCAAAAGTGGGCTTATTTACAAAACTGTGTTTAATCTCATGCTTAATTGTCAAATCAAAATCTAAAGCCTCTAACATTTGTGTCCCGGTAAGATTACCCTTTACACCTGAAAAACTAGCTTTATCAGTTGCTATTGTATAAAGCCTTGACAATATTCTTTCAAACTGATCAACCTGTCATTTGGTGCCACTAATCTTGGTAGTCCTCTCTCATTAAGTAAGTTGATTTAAAATGAAACCTTTGAACAACAGTCTTCAAGGCTTGGCACTTGGTCTCCAACCGAGTCATGAGGTTCCTTTTCTACAAAACCTTCTTAATCTCCAGAATGGTTTCTAATTTGTCCTGAATCTGAATCTGCTCCAACTCGGCCCTGGTTTTTGAATTAAGAACTCTAGTCATGTCTGTAAATTCACTCGGTTTGTCTTTAAGAAGTTGTTTAATTTATTCAATAGATATCTGACATCAGGGAAAATTTTAAGGATAGAAATTTATCTTAAAGTTTAGAAACCTTAGCGAATCTTGCTAGTCTCTAATATGAAAACTATAGAATATTTGGTGATATATTTGTAAAATTTATTATGTTTTTATATATACTATCTATATGATTTTCGCGATATTTAAGGTAAAATAATTTTATATTATAAAACTTGGGCGAATTATTTTTAGAAAAAAATGGAAATTTGGGGAATCTTTTTTAGAAAAACCATGGAAAATTAGCCCACCTACGAATATTAGCCCCTAAAATTTTCCATGTCTGACATTTGTTTATAAGTTCCTCTTGCTAAAAAATGATATGTATGGAGGGCCATACTTCAGTTATGGCCTGACTAATATCTTCCCAAATGTTTTCCTTGGCTTGGGCCAAGGTTTGAGCCATTAATGACTCACTTTGAAACTCTTCTATCCTTCTGGTCAACCTGTGGGTCTTATGCATTTCTTCAACATACAAAGTGTCATTTTTTATCTTCTGAACCTTCATATTCTTAAATTTCTTGTGAAGCCTTTTATTATCTTGTTTCTAGTGAGTCAACTCATGTAAGACTTTGTTCAAATCTCCTGTTGTTGATGTAGATTCTATCGTTGTTGATGTCGATTTCCATGCTATTATGGACACTGTAATAGGAATAGTTGTAATGGGAGTTATAGATAACTGAGTAGATTGCTCTTTTTCCTTAAGCAATTCCTCAATTTGCTCTTCCATGGTCTTTATCTATACATTCTGCTCAATGATCAGCTTGAGCATTTCTTCCTTATGATGTTCACTTTCTCCTATCTCCTTGGTCTGATGGTCCTCTGTAGAAGGAAATTTGAGCGGCTTCCTCAATGTTGTAATGTCTGCATTTTTCTTTATCTGTACATTCTGCTCAATGATCATCTTAAGCATTTCTTCCTTATGATGTTCACTTTCTGTTATCTCCTTGGTCTGAGGGTCCTCTATAGAAGGCAATTTGAGTCGCTTCCTCAATGTTGTAATGTTTGCATTTTTCTTTTTGATAATATCTTCTGCATATTTAACATCAGTAGGGTCATATCCAATTTTAATCACTAAGTCTTCTAATGATTTTACCCTATTATCCTTTGCTAAAGCTGATATCTTTTCAATCTTCAATTATGACTGCACATTTGACAAAGCAGTTCTGCATTTGGACAATGCCATAGTAGTATTAGTCATGGTAGAGAAAAGCATCTCACTAGAATTCCTATGCATGTCCATTTGATCAATTGGGTGTATCTGATTAGCATCAAAAGAAAATACATTCTTCTTGTAATTAGAATAAGCCTTGGGAAAAGGCACTTGAACTTTTAGAAATGCCATTTGGATTCTACCCTTTTTGCTGACAAAAGTTGTCAACAACCTGTGATGTGAAGTAGAAGTCTGCTTCCAAACATGTGCATAAACATTTGTCTTTAAAAATTCATTCTTCTCCTTAATTTCAAGGAAATTAGTGAAGATGTTTGGCTCCTCTGTTTCACTTTCTCCTGCAAATTGGGTGATTTCTAACAAATTCTGTGAAGCTGAAGAAGAAGATGGAGTAGTGATTACAACTTCTTCTGTCCCTATAGAAACCTGTGAATCATCCAAATTGATGATTATAGGCTCCTTCTGACCTTGAGTAGTAGTAGTGCCTTTGGAGTCAATCCTTGATTTCTTCTGATAATGAATGAATTCCTTTTCTCCAATTGTTGATGATGAAGATCCTTCTCTGGGCCTCTTGTCCTGCTTGGTTTGAGAAGTAGGAGTCTGAAGAGTAGAAGGAGGTAAAATCTGTTCTTCTGCTTCTTGAAGTGTATTCTCCTCCCATTGTTCTTGATTTCTATACTTCTCAATCTCTGGTCTTGGTGTATGATTGTAAGGTGTGGTTTTGAGTTCCACCCTTAAGTTTGAAATAATATTGAATGGGTCATAAGACCAGGTGAAGCTTGGTTGGAAACCCATCTGTTTGAGGATTGCATCTGCTTCTAAACCTGCTGATCTAGTATTACAAATGAATGATCCTACCTGTGACTTTATCTTAAACTGAGATTTCCTCTTCCCTGAAATAAAATGAAGTTCATCCATATTAATCATTTTCCTAATATATTCCAGAGAGAAAATTCTCATTGGAACATATTTGGGCAATTTATATGGAGCCAATTCGCAGCCATATACTCTAATCTCTATATAATTCTGGTAAAGATACCAGTCTCCTATTCTAACTTGATCACTGAGGTTCGAGATCCTTTTGATTTCTGGATTGATCCTAGGTTCACTCTGGTTGCTGAGAAGTTGTGCAACTGGGTGAATGAAACAATTAATGAAGTCTGAAAATTTGAACTCAGTTGAGTTCTTCCTAATCAATGAGGTCCACTGTGTGACTGCTTGATTCACTTGTTGATCATCCTGCTTGTGTAGAACAATAGGTAACATGTCTCCCTGCTAAAAAATAATCATATGTACTAGCACAGAGGAGTATTTAAACACTCCTTCAGTAGTAATATTCATCAATTGCTCATGCATAGTTTCAGCCAAGAATTGACTGTAATTATACATGAAGGAGGGTTTGTTTTCTTTAGAGAAAATGGATAGATAACCTAAGATAGATTCATCTACCCATTGATCTGATTGGTAGCCTAATAATCAAGACACTAGGGAAATGATATGTTTAGCTCTCTTAGGGAACATGGATGTTGGATAACAAGGATTCTTTTTAGGAAGTTCAGCATCTTCTGGGAGAAAGATCTCAAATATCTAAGCTCTTTGAGGGAAGGTGAGCTTGCGATATAGGTCCATTAAAACAATTATGGAGAAAAAGCTAAGGGAATTATTTTCAGGGATCAGAAGCATCTTGTTGATGATTTCTGGGGTGATAAATATAAGAATGTCTCCATTTTGAGCTACCACGGTTCTCTGCAAAGGGTTATACTTAGCTTGGCACCACATGACTAGATCAGGAAAAGAACGGGTTTGAGGAAACATGTACAGGGGTAAAAGGGATTCCCATATATTTATTTCGTCTTCAGAGTCAATATAGGTTTGTTTAAGCCAATTATGTAATTTGAACATGTCAAATTCACACTCAGTGTTTGTGATTTTGAAGAACTGGTCAGCCAAAGGAATTTGATCCAGGTCTAAGGCATCAGAGGTTTTTGGGTTTTCCTGTAATGAAGAAGAACTGGCAGATGACTGATTTTTCTCTTCGGAGCCATGACTACAAAATTCTAATGAAAGATAACAGAAAATAGGAGCACAAATACCTTAATGTGATGTGCTCTAGTTGTACGCTTGGCAATGGTGTAGAATTTAAAACAGGAACAATGAACTAAATTAAACAGTGAAAAGAGCAATTAGGAAAAATGGCGTAATGGGGCGAGGGAATTATTTATAATCGAGATATGTTTACCATTATGGGAAAGTCATTACTGATCAGGAAAATGGGCATTAATGCAGAGGGAAGAACAATAATAGGAGGAAATGGATAGTGGATAACGAATCAACGACAACAGATAGGGGCACATGGCATGCAATGGCTGGAAGCAGAAGGCATAAGAAGGATATTACCATTGACGCGGTATCAGGAGGGGCGGGAAAAAAAATAAGCAGATTTTGGAGGGGGGGGGGGGGGGGGGGGGGTAAGTGGTAATGAGTGAGGGGGGGTGGGAAATGTGGAGGAGGTGACACGTAGCGGGGGCCCCGCGCAGATAAAACTGCTTTTCACACCCCCTCCCCTTGTCGTTATCGTGTATCATAGTGAGGGGGTGCGAAATGGCTTCCCCGCCATATATCTGGGCGGGGAAGCGGATCACCGTCCATTTGTGTTTGATCTTTAGCGCTTCATGACAAAATCACTTTTGTCGTTTATGGATTTGACGAAAAAGCATTTGAATGTTTATTTACACAAAAATTAATCACCGTTTTTAAAGGTAATTAAGTCCTAATTGAAACTTAATCTAACTTTACCGCATTTAGACTAGCAACCATTAATTGCCTAATTCACTTGTAATCCTAATTTAATACAACTTTAGCCAAACGTTGAGCATATTAGGCCATTAATTTATTCTATTCTATCCTATCTTCTAGTGTTCGACCAATATTAAACAATTTGGTGAACTTATTCACTAATATAAAAATAAAAAAAAAAATTAAATGATTTGATCATGATTAAACAATATGAATCAAATCAACCAAAGGTTGTGGCATTTAAACAAGCTCCACTCCAAGCCTTAATTTATTACAATGGAATTTTATTTCTGTGAAGTGGCACTTAGACAGGCTCACTTATACAAATTTTGATTTTTCTTTTGATGGGGTTTTATTTCATCTCCTTTTTATTTTCTATTTTTTCATATTTCCATTTTTATTCTTTATTTTTTTATACCCTCTTTTGTAAATAAAAACTAACTTATCAAAAATAAAGCATGTTACAACATGTTCCAGTCCTGAAGAAGAATCTCATCTTTGTAGTAGTTTTGGAAGACCGTGGTTATGATGTGATCTTCAGCAAAGGTAAATCCTTTCTGAGACACATAGACACTAGACAAGTGAATCAGATCGGGGTTCGTGTGAAGAACATGTACAAGTTGGATATGGAAGATTGTGTTGCATTAAGCAGTAAGGCAGAGAAAGTGGAGAGTCACAATGGCGGTGAGCTCTGGCACAGGATATTGGGCCATTTGCATCATGTCACCTTAAAAATTATGCAGTAAATAACCATTGGCCTTCCTAAAGGATCACTTGAGTAGTAGGATGTTTGCAAGGTTTGTACCTTGTGGAAGTATGTGAAATCCACATTCCATGATCAAGACAATAAAGCACATGCAGTCTTGGAGAGAGTCCACTTTGATGTTTGTGGACCCTTCTCGATAGCCGTCTACTGCCATACACAAATACTATGTTAGTTTTTTTTATGATTTCTCAAGAAAGTGTTAGATCTTCTTCATGTGAAAGAAGGATGAGACATTCTCAAATTTTTAAGAGTTCAAGTCACTAGTTGAGAAAGAGACCGGTAAGAAGGTGAAGGCTCTCAGGAGTGACAATGGAGGTGAATAAGTTTCGAATGACTTCAAGGATTTATGTGTGAAAGAAGGCATTCGAAGAGAGATCACAACACCCCATTGAGAGGAAGAACCAGAGCATTGTGGGAGTTGTGAGAGCTATGCTACATGACAAAGGCATACCACTGCATTTGTGGAAAGAGGCATGTAACACAACAGTCTACTCGCAGTACTGGAGTCCTCATCAGATTCTTGATATGATTACACCAGAGGATGCTTTCTCGGGGATAAATTCGGATGTGTCTCACTTTAGAATTTTTGGAGCCTATGTTTATTTCCATGTCTCCAAAGATCTGAGGAAGAAGCTTGAGCTAACAACATAGTTGGGAGTTTTGGTGGTTTACACCAAAACTCCACACAATTACTGGGTGTACTTACCTTCCCTCTGAATGAAAGTTGCATGAAGGGGTGTAAAGTTTGATGAAGAGAAAGCAATGAGATGCCCTCTTGAGAGGGAGCTTCATAGCCCACTAGAATGGGATCTTTTAGCTCCAAAGGAGGAGCCTCGGGAAGTTGTGGAGTAGCCACAAATGGAGGATCAAAGAGGAGGCAGAGTGGAGACATCCACTCAAGCAGAACCATCCAAAGAAGGGAGAAAAAGAACCAAGGAAGTTGATAGATTGGTGCAGGATGCGAGGGAGAATGTGGGAGCTCCTTCAAATTTGTGCAGGAAAAGGAGGTCACTTGAGAGGTACACTAGCTACATGGATCTAATGACTAAGCTTGTAGAGACTGAGCCATCCTCTTTTGAGGAAGCAGTTGAGCAACCAATTTGGGTTGATGCAATGGTGCAAGAAAACAAATCCATCATGAAGAACGGTGTTTGGGAAGTGGTCCCAAGACTGGAAGATAAATCAGTTGTGGGTTTGATATGGATCTTCAAGGTTAAGCATGCAGCAGACAGAAGCATATAGAAGTATAAGGCCATATTTGTGGCCAAAAGATTCTCTCAAGTTGAGGGAATTGATTATGACGGAACATTTTCTCCCATAGCAAGGTATTATCCATTAGATCAATTATTGCATTGGCTGCATAGATGGGGTGGAAGATCCACCAGATGGATGTAAAAACAATATTTCTCAATGGTGTTATTGAGGAGGGAGTGTACATTGAGAAACCAAAAGGTTGTGAAACATTTGATCAGGAGTCTCATGTGTGCAGACTTTGGCAAGCATTGTATGGTCTCAAACACACACCCCAAGCTTGGTACACTAGGATCGATAGTTATCTCACTGGATTGGGCTTCACAAAAAGTGAAGCGGATGCGAACCTCTATCATATTTTGGTAGAAGGTAAATTGTTTATCATTGTTTTATATGTTGATGATTTAATATTAACAGGTGATGAGAAACTGATCAGCTCTTGCAAGGAGGACCTTGCAAGGGAATTTGAGATGAAAGACATTGGTCTCATGCACTACTTCCTCAAGTTGGAAGTACAGAAAGGTGATGGGGAATTGTTTGTGTCTCAAGGCAATTATGCCACTGAGATACTGCAGATATTCGCATGGAGAGTTGTAAGCCCATGGAGACACCTCTAGCAACCAACTAGAAAAAGGAGGATGCCACTTCAGGTGAAGAGGTCGATGCTACCATTTACCTGAAGCTAGTGGGTTGACTGGTGTATCTTGTGAACACACAGCTAGATATGTGCTATGAAAGTCAACGAGTTGAGCCAAGCTATGGTTAGGTTAACCAAATTGAATTGGAAGGTAGTGAAGCATGTTTTACGGTATCTCAAAGGCAATACCCAGTATGGATTATGGTACAAACAAACAAAGGGAGTATAGTTGTGTGGCTTTCCAGATGCAGATTGGGCAAGGAGTCCATTCGACTGAAAGATTACTTCAAGTGGAATTTTCAATGTTGGGTCTACAACTGTTTCTTGGTATAGCAGGAAGCAGAGATTTGTGGCACGCAGACCGGCAGAAGCTGAATACATGGTTGCAAGTTAAGAAACATGTGATGCAATCTGGATGAGAAAGATACTTGTGGAACTATTTGGTCGGATGATGGATCCAACCATGATCTATTGTGATAACCAGGGTTTCATTAGTGTCTTTTAGAATATAGTATTTCACGATTGATCTAAGCATATAGATATCAAGTATCATCATTTACTGGACTGTGTGTAGAGGCGGATAATGTTGCTACAATAAAAATCCGATAGAGGAACAAGATGTTGACATCTCGACAAAGGATTTGTCAAGAGGGAAGTTTGAATTCCACAAATGCAGGATAGGGGTGGTTGAAAATCCCTTTCTTGCTAAGAGGGAGTGTTGAGAAGTGTAGCAAGAAAGTCTCAATTTGACTTTGCCTTGGTCAAATTGAGGAAAATCAAATTTCAACATCAGCAGACAACTTGGAGGCAGTTAACTTGTGTGACATGGATCTTGTCACTCAGTTAACTCAGTAAATTTGAGTTAGAGGGCTTGGATTTTAGTTAAGCATGTGTGATTGCTAAGTTGTAGCAATCAAGGTTAGTTTTTTCCAGTTGTATTTAGTTAAACTAGTTCTAACTATTGAAAGAACTAGTGGAAGGTCAATTGTGCGGTGGGACAATAGTATAACTCAGTGATAATCTAGTTAACTTATCAATCAACTCAAAATAGCTAATGCATGTAGAGACTTTGAGTTCCCTAGCTATCGTGGAGATTCCAAGGTAGTGTAACATCAGTTATAGACTATTCTGAAGTGTACATGTGCTGCGTGCAACCAGATGATCAACCTTGGGAATTGTGCAATCAATTGGAGGAAAATTACTAAATAATAGGGGCCTAATTCATTAGGATTTGCGCAAGGAAATAGGGGCTCAATTTGAGGCAAAAATTGACTAAGTCTGGGTCATAGCTTCTCATTGAACAAAGAGATTGGTTATTCACTTGCAGGTTGTGCTCAGAGCGAGCAAGTAATTGTAATGCATTCTTTATTCATCTGATTAATGCAAGCATGCTTAAGGGGTTTTTAACAGTTGCTTTCCTCTATAAAAATATTGTGCATGTGTGGTTTTTTATTATTGCATGTTTGTGAATGTTGTTCTAAATTGTCAATTAATTTTCGTAGAGCAGTAGAATAGAATTGTGTCTCATGATTGTAGATCAAAGTTCTTGAGCAACCACAATTCTATCAGCATAATTCTACATCAAGAATATGTTGGAATGGCGAAACATCCCGTGAATCAATTCTTTTCATACATGGTCTTCTTAAAAAAATCTATAGCAACTCTTCTAGCCTTAATTGAAAAGTATGCAAAGAATAATGTTGATATCTCTTATAGACCCCCCTCCCATATATTAACTCCATTAATATCATTTGTGAATTCCCCATTGAGTGTATCTTAAAGGGTAAGGTGGTGGTTGGAAAGCATGCACATCATGCTGAGTCTCTTTGTCATAAGACCTTGCATGCACCAGGAGCTCAGGCTTGACAACGTCGTAACCTAAACTAGGATTTTCCACTTGCCGTCTTTATGGCATCAAAGTGGTGGTTGATCATAAAATTTAATGATGACAAGATATATTCTACATGTGAATTCCTCGACCCTAGGATTAAATGTATAGGCAACACTTGGTTACTCTGTATATGGCCTCCACAGAGTTTGAGTTTGTTATGGTGTTGAAAAATTTTCTTGAGTTGGAAGATTATTTCTGCAACTTACAGTGTTCTCTATGGTGAATAGGAAAATCTTGGAATAATTTCTCAGTAAATGGCAATGTTGGAGGTGGTTTGTGCTAGGAGGCTTGAGCATTTTTGTTAAATACGGGGTGTTGTGAGCTTCCCTTTTTAAGTGGGGTGAATTTCTACTTCTACCCTGCTACTCCCTCCAATTTGGTTCAAAAAACTACATTTGCCTTCTTTAGGACATCAAATGTCAAGCTACTACTATGGAAGGTAGCAATTTCTCCTGATCATGGAGAAGAAACCAATATTAGAGCTCACTGTTACGAAACGCTTCATAGACGCTTTGAGTTGTCTCCAGCTTCCAGGTATCCCTCTATCTTCAAAGTTGATTTCCTCTTTTCCCATTGTAGCCTTCTGCATTTTGAGTTTCTATCTGACAACTTGGAAACATTCTCTTTATGTATTCAGAGCAGGGGGTTCTTTGGTTCTCCCCCGTCTCTCCCTGGTCCTCTTAGTTGCCCATATCAGGCCACCTGGAAACACTCTCTGTCACTAGACCTTCAGCCTCTCTCTATCACCCATTTGTTGACCCCTCATCTACTCATCACCTGGTACTCACTACTAGTTGGTTCCCCCATTTTGGTAAATGTACAATGGCACTTAGAAAAGAATCACCAACTGTTGTAGGTGGAAAAAACATTCGAAGTAAGATTCTGTAGAGTCTAGAAGACTTACACCTTGAAATTATGTAATTAAAATGGAAAATACACCAGCAATCAAATAGAATTGTCTTCCTCGCAGAAGAAATTTAGTCTCTAAATGTCAAAGTGCAATGACAGGATGATGAAATGGATGCCTTACATAGGCAAATCAATCACCTGCACATGAAGATGGCAATAAAGGAAAATCACAGTTCTACAATTAATGTTCCTAATCAGACTCATGGCAAAATTGATATTAATAGGCCCCTAGATGTTGATTTCTCTCCCTTTAGTCCATGAACTCCTCTTGTAAATATATCCTTCTGTTAGGCAAATTTTGCAATCTATATGCTTGTCGATTTTATGTAGTATGTAGTTCATCTACATAGTAGGTTTGAAGACATAAATTTTGGATCTAGCTCCTAGTATTTATTTGAAGAAATAGTTGTATGGAAAATAATTTTAATCATCTCCCGAGTATTTTGTTGCGTCTGGGCATTGACTTAATAGAATAAGTACTCATTTTTGTTAAAAAAAAGTTAGAATTTTGAAATTAGAAATATAAAGTAAAACTTGCAACTCCAAAATTTTGAAGGTTCAATTTCACATATTTAAGTTGGAAGTTTTTTTATGCATGTTTTGATGGTGAAATGTTCCAAATCCTTAGTTTTCACATCTTGTTGAAAAACTGTATCATTAATGTCAGAGACTATCCAAATGAAAGAGGAAGTTACATATTCAAATAATTCATTTTGAAATATTGTTTTTAAATTTTTTATGACCCGTTTGGATACCCTATCTTTGAATGGTTGTTTATTCCATTTACCTTGTGCAAATAGAAACATAACATCTATGGTTTGAAATCTTATTTTGAGACCTTTCCAATAGCATATTACACTCTCTCTAACTCTTCGTGATTTTGGAGAAATGATTTTTCAAATATTCATTATACATTCTACCAATTGCACAAACCATTCATGCCAGTGGAAATAGTCTAGACACTGAATGCACTATCGATAGGCGCAAGAAGGAGCATTTCAAGTCATTCTCTTGAGCAAGTTTGGATCTATTCAAATAAGAATTTTGAGGTTCATGCCTCGTGAATCAAAAGTAAATATGAGATTATTTGGAGAGACTCTCTAGGGAAGGATTTTGGTCACATTTTTTAAAGGTTTTTGGCTTATCTTGGAAAGGTTTCTTGGCTTATTTGGAAGAATTTTTGCCACACTCTTTAAAGTTTTATGGTCTGTTGAATTTGTCACTATAGTCGGTTTTCATAATGTATATGTGGTCACTTGATGTATTTGTATTTATCATTATAAAGCATATTTTAAATGCTAGAGTCAAAAGTAAATTAATTTTGTGTCAAACTCCCGTTGCAACTTTTTAAAGAAGAAAATTTAAACTTTTGAAATGTAATTTTTGGTTGCAAAAGTTGTCAAGTCGGTCTCCCTCCAACTCAACCTGACCCTGGCTAAAGATACACCCACTCACCCAAGAAATACTACTATATAAAGGCAGTTTGACCTCCTCCACTCTGGAATTCACATTCTTTCACACGAGACAAATTCTAGGCAAGCAAGTGAAGGACAAGAAGGAAAAATAGGATGAATAAAAGAATAAATTGACTCTCTCTCTTATCTCTCTTGCAATTCACATGTGTGGATATACTCTTCTCTCTTTGGTTCAGAGTTTTTCTAGGCATTTTATTGCAGGCGACCGAAATTCTGGGCAACTGCAAGGGTCAAAATTTCTAGGGTGGTTGGAAATTGTAGGAGGGTTGAAATTCTGGGTCAGGATAGGCAGAGCGAATTATTGGATCATACTGGGAGGCTTGACTTAGAGGGGAAGACCAGGTTTGACCATAGGTCTAGTTGTGTCTCTCATTGAACAAGAAGAATTTATCTATTGAAAAGCTTGTCAGGTTTTTCCCCTTTATGAGTTTTCTCAAAGGTAAATCTTGTCTTCTTTTGTGCATTGTGATCTCTTATTATTGTTCTTTATGGTTGAATTTATGAAGTATAATTTTAAATGATATTGGAATAATTTCAAAGAAGAAATACATCAAAAGTAATTATCAGAATTTCATAAATATTGTGCTAATCTCCATTGCGCTTAGAAAATCAACATGGTATCAAAGCTTTGGTGAAGGAAGGAAGGAACATTGAGATCACCCTTATAAAAACCCTAGAGACAATTTTATTGAAGTCATTCTTGTAGATTGGAATCTATGGCTTCTTCTATGAAATCCGAAAACAAGTTAGAAGGAGCATCAAACTCCAAAGCGTGGAAACTTAGAATAGATCTTATTCTTACCAAGAACAATTTTTGGACATTGTGAAAGGAAATTTTGTTGAACCAGTTGATGCGGCAAGGAAGGAAAAGTTCAAAGAGGATGACATCACTACTATGAGTCTTATAGTGGACTCCATTAGAGATATTTCGATTCCCTACATTGCAAAATATGATACTTCAAAAAAGATGTACCATTTCCTAACAAATCTCTACACTATTAAGAATGTTGGTCAATCCATGAATTTGAAGAACGAGCTTTGAAATACAAGAATGGCTAATGATGACACTATGGCTTCATACTTCGTGAGGATTTCGCAAATAACATATCAAATTCAAGCAATTGGAAAATCCATTCCTGATAAAGAACTTGTGACCTCAACACTCAATGGTCTTCCTAGATCATGGGATGCTTTTGCAACATGTATAAGCAATTGGAAGGAAGCCCCTTCATTTGAACAACTATGTGAATTTTTTTCTCAAGAAAAATAAAGGTTGATGACAAAAGATCATCAAGAAGGTGAAGCTCAAGGTTTCTCAACTCGTTTCAAGAACAAGGGAAAGAAGAAGTTTGATCCTCAACACAAGAAATCACGAAAGGGATCCTCTTCCACCTCTCAAAGGAAGAGAGAGTTATCAAAGATTCAATGCTATTGTTGTCTATAATTTGGAAAATTCAAGAGATATTGTCCTAACATGGATAATAACAAGAAGAGAAAGGGAAAATAACATGCTTCCTCAGCAGATGTTGGAGATGAGAACCTAAAGAAGCCCAAAGGTGACAAAGATTTCTTTTACTTTTATGCTCCAACAGGTTCCATTGCAAACAATGATGACATGTGGTTGGTATATGGTGGAGCATCAAGGCACATGACCAGAGAACATGAAAATATTTATAGCATGATGGAAAAGAGGTTGTCCCAAAGGGTTGAGCTTGGAGACAATCATAGCTATGCAATCAAAGGATTTGGAAAAGGATCCATAGAGCTGGAATATGGCAACAATGTGCATATAAGAAATGTTCTTTATGTACCATGTTGGAAAAAGAATCTTGTCTATTTCTTGTTTGAAAGATAAAGTAGATAAAGTAGTTGTTGTGGATGGCAACGTACTTGTTTGGTCCAAGGGATTTAGTATAAATGATGCTAGGGTTATTGGGATTCATGATGGGAGATTGTATAGAATTGCGAGTCAACTAATTCAAGCACTAGTACATGATTAACTCAATCTAAGTGAGCTATGGAATAGAAGGTATGGACATATTCATTATAGAGCATTGCTTGAATTGAGTCAAACAGTTTTAGGGGTTCCTAAATTGCAGATTAAGAATGATGGTGTATGTAAAGGCTATGCTCTTAGAAAGAACATTAAGGAACCATTTTTGAACAATGATAATAGATCTAAGGAAACTTTCTAATGTATGTGGTATGATGCCTATGAAATCGGTTGGTGGTTCATTGTACTTTGTGAAATTTATCTCTTGAAGACTAAGGATGAATTCTTTAACATGTTCCAAGAATTCAAAGCTGAAGTGGAAAACTTGAAAGGCAGGAAGATCAAGATCTTGAGATCTGACAATGGAGGAGAACACACCTCGAAGGAGCTTGTTTCTTTTTGCAAGAAATCTAGGATTAAGAGGGAGTTGATTGTCCCCTATAATCCAACATAGAATGGTGTAGAAAAATGAAAGAACAGGTGCATTGAAGAATCTTCCAAGGCCATTATGCATGATTTGGACTTGTCTTTGTTCTTATGGGGTGAGGCATCACAAACAGTAGTGTCCATTCAAAATAGAAGCCCTCATAAATTTTTGGAAGGTATGATTTCTAAAGAAGAATTCTTTAGAAGGGAGCCATAGGATGGTCATATGAGAATCTTTGGTTGTCCAGTCTACATTCATTCTCCTAAGGATAAGAGGAATACACTTGAGCCTTCAGGGAAGAAAGGCATATTTGTTGGTTATAGGGAACCATAAAATACCTATAGAATATACATTCCAGAGAAGAACCAGATTGAAGTTGGTTGGGACATCACCTTCAATGAGAAAGTTTCATATTGGAAGTCTAAGGAAGTGTCCATGGATTTTGTGGATGAGGTTAAGAAGGAGGCTTGAAAGGAAGAGCATTTGGGTTCTACAAAATGTCCCCAAAGGCTAGAAGGACCTTGTTATCCGGTGGAACCCGTTGTTATCCCAAACATCGAGAATAGACCAATATTGCTTAGATTTACATTGGAAGAGGCAGAAGGACATGTAACTCCTGATGGCACATCCAGAGAAGTTATGTTATGAAACCAGCGTACAAAAAGATAGAAAAGATAGATCAATGCCTTAGAATTCAGCCTCTTCGAGGGGGCAACCTCCTTTACATTAGACAAATGAACAATTCTTGGATGATACAAATCACTAAACCTTCCTTCTATATATAGGAGTCTAAGGGGTCACAATATAATCAAGTCGACATAACAGTAATAACTTAAGGGCACAAAAATAACAATAGTGGATTTCTATGGGGCATACTAATAACAATATGGGGACAATATGGGCACAATAATAACAATAAGGGATATAATGAAAATAGTAATGGGGGAATCACTAGTATTATAGGGGCCTAACATGCTCCTCTCCTTCCGAAAAGCGTTGTCCTTAACGCTTGAGTAGTTCTAGATGCTTCTGTATAAAATTCTCATCCTCCCATGTGGAATCTTCAGCGGATAAGTTATTCCACTTGATGAGATACTCCGAAATTGATCGATTTCATAGTTGTCGAGTTCTTGTTTTTGTGACTGCTTCCGGTTCCAATATGATTTTTCCTTCCTCGTCAAGTTCTGGCAATATTGTTTGAACTAGGAACTTGTCACCTATAACTTTCTTTAAACATGAAACATGGAAAACTAGGTGCACTCGGGAAGCTGCAGGAAGCTCCAATTTGTATGCCATAGTACCAATCTTTTGCAACACCTTGTACGGACCATAATACTTTGGTGATAGTTTCTTATCCTTCTTAGCTTGCTTGAGGGACATTTGTTTATATGGTTGTAGCCGTAGGAATACCCAGTCACCTACATCAAAACTTCTTTCGCTACGATGTTGATCTGCTTGTTGTTTTATTCTATCATGCGCCAAAGTGAGGTTATCCTTTAAGAGTTGGAGAACTTGTTGATGATGCTAGATGTGATGTTCCACTGCTTGAACCTTAGAAGTTTCTCTTAAATATGATGTGATGGATGGTGGATGATATCCATAAAGTGCCATAAATGGGGTCATTTTTGCTGCAGTATGGAAGGAAGTGTTATACCACCATTCAGCTAGAGGCAACCATTTGACCCATTGTGTTTGTTTATCAGATACAAAGCAACAAAGATATCCTTCCAAACATTTGTTTACTATGTCAATTTGCCCATCAGATTGAGGATGATAAGATGAGCTATGAGCTAACTGAGTACCGAGACAAGAAAATAATTCTGTCCAAAAATTTCCAGTGAAAATGGGATCTCTGTCGCTTACAATAATCTTTGGGTTTCCATGTAGCTTTTGAATTGTTTCCATAAATGCAGTAGAAATTGTATTGGCTTTAAATGGATGTGATAATGCACAAAAGTGTGCATACTTAGTAAATTTGTAAACTACCACCATGATGACACTCTTTCCTTTGGACTTGGGTAAACCTGTGATAAAATCCATTGTAACCTTCTCCCAACATTGGCTTGGAATGGATAAAGGTTGTAATAGACCTGGGGTATTAATTGTTTCAACTTTATTTTGTTAGCAAACCAAACATTCCGCCACAAACTTTTGAATATCCGATATAAGGCCATCCCAAAAAAATTCCTTCTTAACCCTGCAGTAAGCTTCTAAAAATCCTGAGTTCCCTCCTAAGGGAGAAGTGTGCAATTCCATAAGAATCTTTTGTTTGAGTTGGGAATTCTTACATAGGTATAAGCAATCTTTGTACCATAACAAATCATTTTTCTAGCTAAATGTATTAGATGTACTGGGATCTTGTTGTAATTTTCGAATGAGTGCCCACACTTCTTCGTTATTCTTCCATTCCTCCCTTGCTTCGTTTATCAAATCTGGTTAGATAATAGAAATGGCACACAACAATGCTTCCACATCCTCATCCTTTCTTGAGAGTGCATTTGCCACAACATTTCGCTTCCCTTTTTTGTAGATGATTTCAAAGTCATAACCCAACATCTTTGTGACCTATTTTTGTTGCTCTTCAGAGGATAATCTTTGTTCTAAAAAGTATTTAAGACTATCATGATCCGTTTTTACCTTGAAGTGTCTTCCCATTAGGTAGGGTCGCCATTTCTTAAGTGCATGTCGTATTGCTAACATTTCCTTTTCATATATAGCTTTGTGTAAATAATTTCCCTTGATTGGACTACTTTTGAAAGCAATGGGTCTTTCATCTTGCATTAAAACAACACCAATTCCATTTCCTGAAGCATCACATTCCACAATAAAGGTTTTTGTGATGTCCGGCGTAGCTAAGACCAGTGCTTGGCACATTGCATCTTTAAGATGTTCGAAGGCCTTTGTTGCTTTTGGAGTCCATGAAAACGCATCTTTCTTCAATAATGTTGTTAGAGGTGTTGCTATTCTCCCGTAATTCTTAACAAACTTGCGATAATACCCTGTCAACCCGAGAAATCTCGCATATGCTTTATGGATGTGGGGATTTTCCATTCCGTAATGGATTTAATTTTGTTAGGGCTTACCTTAACACCTTCATGAGATACAATATGACCCAGATATGCCACCTCTTGTACTCCAAAGAAAAATTTGGATCTTTTTTCATATAATTGTTTCTCCTCCAATAGTTTGAGCACCCTGTCAACATGTTCAACATGATCCTTCCAAGACTTGTTGTAGATTAGTATATCATCAAAAAATACTAACACAAATTTTCTAAGGAAGGGTTTGAAAATGGAATTCATCAAGCCTTGAAATGTAGAAGGTGCATTGGTAAGGCCAAAAGGCATGACCAAAAATTCATAATGACCCTCATGAGTTCTAAATGTTGTTTTCGGAATGCCTTCAGTCTTCATTCTGATTTGATGATATCCTGAACGAAGATCCAACTTGGTGAAGTAAATTGATCCATGCAATTCATCCAATAATTCATCAATGACAGGAATGGGAAATTTATCTCTAATAGTGAGCTTGTTGAGCTCCCTATAATCCGGACACATGCGCCATGATCCATCCTTCCTGTGCACCAGTACTACTAGAGCAGAGAAAGAACTTTGACTAGGTTGAATTATACCAGCCTCTAGCATTTCTACAACCATACATTCAATTTCACTCTTTTGGGCATATGGATATTTGTATGGCCTGATGTTTGCAGGAACACTTCCTAGAATCAAATGAATAGCATGATCATGATCACGAATAGGTGGGAGACCTTTGGGAGTCTCAAATACCTTGGAATGATTGTCCAAGGCTTTTTGGAGATCTTGAGAAATAGATAATTTCGATGTGGGAACCTCTAGCGAACATAATTGTGCAATTACACCTCGTTGTTCCTTCTTTAGAAGTATTGTCATACCGTTAGAGCTGATTATCTTTCCCGATTTCCTTGCAATAACCCTTAAGTCAACTTCCTTTCCTTCCACACAAAATTTCATGAAAATTAAAAGCTATTGTACCCAAGGATTGTAGCTATTAGACTCCTAGTACAACATGAGCACCATCCATTGAAATGGAAAGCATTGGGATATTCAATACATATTCTCCCATGGATAGCTTGATATTATGGGACTTTCTAGAGTAATTTATGGTTCCTCCACTTGCAACCATCACTTGACGCTCTGGTGCTGGATATAGGAAGAAATTCAATTCCTTTGCTATCTTACAATGAATAAAATTATGGGTACTTCCTGGATCAATCAACACTATTACCTTTTTCTTCTTGATATATCCTTCCATCTTGATAGTTTGAGGAGTGGTAATTCCAGCCAATGCATTATGAGATATGGTCGGATTCATTTCTTCTTTATCTAGGGTTTGTTCCTGGAGTATATCCTCTTCTTTTGACATTTCTTGTTACTTTTCTTCCTCCTCTTCACAATCTATGTAGAATAATTACTTCTCGGCACACTTATGACCTTTAGTGTATTTGCTATCACAACTGTAACAAAGCCCTTTTGCTCTTTTTTCTTCCAATTGTTGTGGTGTCAACCTTGTAGGTTGTGGAAGGCTAGGGGAAACAACACTTCCATATTTATAGTGGTGAGTGGTAGGCTTCCTGATTTCCATAATTTTTCTTTCCATTTTTCTTGCTAACCTGAATGCCTTCTCCAATGAATCAGGTTCCCAAAGGCGAACCTCATGTTGGATATTATCCTTTAAAGTCCCTATGAACACATCAATCCTATGCTCCTCTGGAATATCTTTTACCCTTATGTTCAATTTTTGGAAGTCCTCAATGTGCTCCATCATTGAAGCCTTTTGTTTGAGATTTATCAATTGGCTAAAAAAGGTGTTGCTTTTTGTATCCTCATAATGTGCTATCATTTCTTCCGTAAAAATTGTGCAAGTGACAATTTGTTTAAGAGAGAAAAGCCATCGATACCATACAAACTAATTTGGTTCCAAATATAAAGTTGCAATACGTACCTTTTGTGTGTTTTGCACATTATGGATATCAAAAAAGTGCTCCATCTTTAGTAACCATGTTCCGGGATCCTTGCCATCAAACTTCCTCATATCGATTTTCGGAACATGGTGGGGCTTCAATCCAACATTAGAGTCTATGAAATCATGATTAACATTTCTTTTGTTCTCATCATGAGTTTCCTTTACTACCCTTTCACCATTAGTGACCATTTATTGTAGCAAATTATTCAAATTTATCTTCAATTCTTCCATCTTATCGTCCATGCCATTTACCTTAGCGTCCACGCCATTCATCTTAGCTTCCATGCCATCCATCTTAGCTTCCAGGCCATCCATATTAACTTGCATGCCATTCATATTAGCTTCCACGCCATTCATCTTGGATTCATTTACTTTTAGTGAGAGTGAAATTTGTTGTACTTGGTCTTGTAATTTTGATATATCATGTTGCATTTCTTCCTCTTCTTCACGAATCATGCTAGAGATTTCAGGTTGCTTACTAGGTGTTTCCATTTTCTTTCTTCGAGGCATTAATTAATGCTAATAATTCTTCACTATTCCCTTTGAATTCCTTCAAACTAATTTTTCAAACCAATCTTATGCAAATTTAAAAAAAAAAAAAAAAAAAAAAAAAAAAAAAAAAAAAAAAAAAAAAAAAAAAAAAAAAAAAAAAAAAAAAACTACACACTTTTTTTCACTTTGTAAGAGCTCGATATTGAATCTGTTGTATCTCTGTAACTGCGGATCTTGAATATCTGAAATCTCGTCCTGCGGTAGCCCTTTGAGTTCTCTTTCTAACCCCACAAGTCTGATCAAGATTGGATTCTCCAAGGAAGAGTTATGCCAAATCTCCCACGGTGACCTGATTATAGACTAGTTTAGTAGAGCAAACTTGTACAACGTGCCACATGTCACTGTTTCGACCTTAGTACCTGAAACTGATACACAAACACTATAGGCCGTCCTCTTTCTGAAACATCTTACCAAATTTGAATGTGATGCTCAAAACAAAAGTTATGATGATTTTCCCTAGGTCACCTATTTGGAATGTAATTCGGGAGTCTGCAAAAACCCTAACTTCCTCAGATCATATCTTTGCAAATATAGCGAGACAAGCTCTGAAATTCAGACCTGAAGTTTAGAACGATTTCAGCTCAAATAGGGTTTTTTGTAGGTTCTGAAACGTCGTAGAAAAAAGAAGAAGTTATAGCTAAAATTCCACGATGACCTGTTTAGAGCAGCGAAACCCTAGAATCCAAAGCTGTGATACCAAATGTTAGGAAACCAGCTCACAAAAAGATAGAAAATATAGATCAATGCCTTAGAATTCAGCCTCTTCGAGGGGGAAATCTCCTTTACATTACACAAATGAACAATACTTCCATGATACAAATGGCTAAACCTCCCTTCTATATATATGAGTCTAAGGGGTCACAATATAATCAAGCTGACATATCAGTAATAACATAAGGGCACAAAAATAACAATAGTGGGATTCTATGAGGCATACTAATAACAATATGGGGACAATAGGGGCACAATAATAACAATAAGGGATACAATGACAATAGTAATGGGGGAATCACTAGTATTATAGGGGCCTAACAAGTCAAGAAACTCAAGACGTTTTATAGCTATGCAACTTTCATGAAAAATATTATTAATGCAAAACCTTCCACTTATGAAGAAGAAACTAGCCAACGAGTGTGGAAGGAAGTAGTGAATGAATAGTACTAATCTATTATGATGAATCATGTGTGGGAGAATGTGACAATGCTTGAAGGGAATTCAGTGGTGACTTCCAAATGGATATATAGGATCAAGCATGTTGCAGATGGTAGTATTGAAAAATACAAAGCATGGTTTGTGGCTAGGTACACCTCCATTAGATCCATTAGTTCTCTTGCTGCTTTATTGTGATGGAAATTGCACCAGGTGGATGTGAAAATTGCTTTCCTCAATGGTGTGATTGAGGAAGAGGTGTACATAGGGCAACCTTGAGGCTTTGAGGTACATGGAAAGGAATCTCATGTTTACAGGTTGAAGAAGGCCTTGTATGGACTTAAGCGAGCACCTAGAGCTCCATATGCTTGTATTGACAACTATTTGACGAGACTGGGATTTACCAAGAGCAATATCGATCCAAACCTTTGTTTTAAGGTTGTAAAGAATGCACCTATGATATTATTGTTATATGTTGATGACTTGTTTTTATAGGTGTTGAGACACTTAATATTCAATGCAAGAAGTAGTTGGTTGCTAAGTTCAATGTGAAGGATCTTGGGATGATGCATTATTACTTTGGATTAGAAGTATGGAAACAACCTGGTGAAGTATTCCTTATTCAAGGAAAGTATGTGATTGAGATCCTTCAGATTGGCAATGATGGACTGCAAATCCATGGCAACACCCATGGTGACTAACTTGAAGAAGTTAAGAGGCTCTGACTCCATATTGTTAGATCCACCTATGTACCGACAGTTGATTGGTTCGCTGATGTATTTGGTTAAAACTAGGATAGGCATATGCTTTGTTGTGTACAATTTGAGTCAGTTCCTGGTAGAACCGAGACACAAGCATTGGATTGCAACAAAGAATATTCTGAGATATTTGCATAGTTTTGTGAACTTTGATCTAAGATATGCTACAAACAAGGATGTGCAACTTCAGGTATATACAAATGTTGATTGGGCTAGAAGTTTTGTTGACAGAAAGAGCACTTCAAGAGTATGCTCCAGCTTGGGCTCTGCTATGATATCTCGAATGTGAAGGAAGCAGATATCAGTTGCACTCAACACAACAGAAGAAAATTATATTGCAGTAAATGAAGCATAGACAAAAGCAGTGTGGCTTCGGAAGTTGTTTGCAGGATTGTTCGACTAATAATTGGAATTGACAGTGATACACTGTGATTATCAAAGCTATGTGAAGCTTTCAAAGAATCTTGTGTTCCATGACAGGTCGAAGCATTTTGAAATTAAGTACCACTACATCCATGACATGTTGCATAGGAGAGAAATTAGGCTTGATTACATCTTCGCAGATCATCAGCCAGCTAATGTTCTAACGAATTCGTTGTTTAGGGACAAGTTCGTGTACTTCAGAGACAAGTTGGGGCTCATATAGATTACCCCTCTCATTGAGATGTAGTGTTGATATGTCTACAACATGGATGGAAATTATCCTAGTAGGGAAAATTGGTTCGAGAGGCCCAGAGTTCTCATCAAGCAGGTTTGAGTGAGTGCCTATTGGAGGAAACCCAATCACACACTAGGAAAGGATGTATTTAGGTTTGTCGGTATTTGGACCTTGATCAAACACCAAGAAGGGTGGAGTGAGGTAATGGAACCTAATCACACACCAGGAAGGGTGGAGTGAGGTCTTGGACCCTGATCACACACCAGGAAGGGTGGAGTGAGGTCCTTCAACATCTTGATCTCATCACGCACCACAGAATGGTGTATTGAGATCCTAGACCTTGATCACACACTAGGCAGGGTGTTGTGAGGTCCTTTCAACATCTAGAAACTAATCACCAACTAGAGATGGATTGAGTGAGGTATTGGCTTAGAGTGCTCACCAAAAAGGGTGAATGAGTGCTTTCTATTTGAGGGTCTCATCATTTTGTCCTAGGGAGAGACCATGAGATTTGAGGACCAGTCACTCTAGAGAAATGAGTCCTGATATGTTGATGACATTTCCATGGGTTCGGTATCACCCTAGATATGGCCACTAGTAGATGTTTATGTTTGATGATGATGTTGGCGATGATATATAACCCTTTGTTTAGAGAAATTTGCCAACTTTAGAACATCGATGACAGTGATTATGAATAGTTCCCAAGTTAAGGAGTGTTGAATTTGTAACTATGGTCGACCTTCATAATGTATATTTGGACACTTGATGTATTTGTATTTATCATTGCAAAGCATATTTTAAATGTTAGAGTTAACATATATATATATATATATATATATATATATATATATATATATATATATATATATATATATATATAGATATATATATATATATATATAATTAAAATAAATAATAATAATAATAATAATTGAGTCAAAGTACCATTGTGACTTTTTAAGGAAGAAAAATTGAATTTTTGAAATGTAATTTTTTTCTCTAAAATTTGTCATGTCAGCCTCCCTCCAAGTCAAGTCAATCCTGACTAAAGGCACACCCATTAGGCCAAGAAAGACTACTATATAAATTCAATTCAACCTCCTCCACTTGGGCATTCACATTCTCTCACACAAGACAAGTTTTAGGCAAGCAAGCGAAGGAAAAGAAGGATGAATAGGATGAATAGAAGGAAAAATTGACTCTCTCTTCTCTCTCACGCAACTTGCACGTGTTGATAGACTCTTCTCTTTCTGGTTCACAGTTTTTCTGGGCATCTTTTATAAGGGGGGAATTTGGGGCAACTGTAAGGGCCGGAATTACTTAGGTGATTAGAACTTGTAGGAGGGCAGAAACTTTGGGTCAACACAGGTAAAGAGAATTGTTGGATCATATTGGGAGGCTTGCTTGGAGAAGAAGGCCTAGTTTTACCATGGTCTATGTGTGTCTCTCGTTGAATAAGAATAATTTCTCTATTGAAAAGGTTGTTGGGTTTTTCCCCTTGGTAGGTTTTCCCAAGCTAAATCTTTTCTTATTTTGTGCATTGTGATCTCTAATGTTAAGCTATTATTTATGGTTGAATTTATGAATCATAATTACTTAATAATATACTTGAATAATTTAAAAGAAGATATACATCTAAAGCAATTAACGAAATTTCAAAAATATTGTGTTAATCTATATTGCACTTGGAAAATCAACGTGGTCCTGGTTAGAAGCCTTATTGTAAACCTATTCTTGAGGACTGCATTTTGTCCCCTTTGAAGGTCAAATTTTAGGTATGCGTAGAGGACCAAATTATACTGTGGAAGGTCAAGTTTTAGGCCTGCTTGAGAGCAGCGACTTGTCCCAGTTGAAGCCAACTTTTAGGACTGAAGTTATAGTACAAAGAAGGTTGAACTCAGGTCTGTTTTGAAGAACAAATCATGATGTGTATGAAGGTGCATTAAAGTCCAAGTTTCAATCTTGGTTTGGGGTCTGTTTAGGCCGAGTTCAAGGACCATTTGTTGAGGGAAGTTATGTTTCTAAGAAGGTTATGTTTGGGAAACCGAGTGCTTGTGTGAAGGATAGAGGAGAAGTTCCTAGGAGGGAACACTTTCTTTGACTAATATTGACTCTCGTACAAACCTTGATGCTGATAAATCATGGAGGTGGTGCTTCCTTTGAGTTGGTGATAATAAACTAGGGATTTGGTGCTTCCTTTCAATTGGTGCTAACAAATTTGAATTTAATCTTTATATATATTAAGAAAAGAATTCAGTGGTTTTCTATCACTTTGGGCTTCCCCGTTAAAATCTATGTGCTCTGTATATTTATGTGCTTTGTTTATATATGTGGATGTGTTTGCAAGATTTTGAAGTTAAAAATTGTTAATATTGATTCACCCCATCTCTCAGTATTGTTGAATATTCCATCAATTGGTGTCAGAGTAGGTTACCTCAGAAACAATTTGACCATTGGAAAGTATATCTTAGTAAGACTCATGGAAAATCAAGCATATTACACCAAATATGATCTGCCATTGTTTGATGGAAAAAATTATGCCTTTTGGAGCATAAGGATGAGATTGTTCTTACAAGCACAAGGAATTGATGTTTGGAAAGTTGTTCTAAATTAATATAAGGTACCAACCTCTACTACAACATATTTGATTGGAAGAAGACTCTATGAAAGTAATTTACATACCATGTATGTTGTTCTAGGAGGGTTTGGAAGGATCAAAATTTGTTAAGGTTATGCATTGTGAATCAACAAAGGAAATTTGGGACAATCTCAAGAATGTGTATGAAGGAGATGAAAAGGTCAAAGGGGCCAAGCTTCAAACTTATAGAGGACAATCTGAACGCCTAAAGATGAAGGAAGACCAGGACATTGCAACTTACTTTCTCCAAGTTGACGAGATCATGAATATTATGAGAGGATTGGGAGAGAAGATCACATATACAGTCATCATTGAAAAGTGGAAGGGGGGACTAAATAGTGCCATGCATTTCATAATATCTAGAAACAAATGTTACATAAAGAGAGATGGCTAGATGAAGGCATACTTGTTGGGTACTCATGCAAAAGCAAAGCATACAAGTGCTATAATATTAGACTCAATATGATAATAGAAAGTATCAATGTAAAAATTGATGAAATAAACTTATTAAATACTAAGAAGGAAAGCAAAAGTCCACACATCTTTGAAGAACAGGAAGAGTAAGAATCAAAGCAAGAGGAAGAAAAAGGAGAAGAGGAACACCAAGAAGAGAAGCAACTGGAGGCAGAACAAGAAGAAGTAGATAATTAGCAATATTTGCAGACACCTTCCAGGATACCTAAACGTTGGTATCTTAAGAATCATCCACTAGAACAAATCACTGGGGAGAAGAATGTAGGAGTAGAAACTAGAAGAAGAAAACAAGCACAAACATTGGAGCAAGGGCATCTATCACTATTGTCCTCAATTGAACCAAGCAACATTGGGGAAGCTAGAAATGATGAACATTGGATCAAGGCCATGGAAGAAGAACTAAATGAAATTAAGAAGAATGAGACATATGAACTTGTTCTAAGGCCCAAGAACAAAAATGTGAATGGTACAAAATGGGTCTTCAAAAACAAACTAAATGAAAATGGAAAGGTGACAAGAAACAAAGCAAGGGTAGTGCTCAAAGGATATGCCCAAGTTGAAGGGATATACTTTGAAGAAAAATTTGTTCTAGTAGCCAGAATGGAAGCAATCATAATGCTCCTAGCCTATGCATGCTCCAAAAGTATTGAAGTGTATCATATGGATGTAAAATCAACCTTTCTTAATGGGGGACTAGAAAAATAAGTCTACATATAACAACTAGAAGGATTCCTATTATCAAAAGATGAAGATTATGTTTTTAGATTGAATAAATCCCTGTATGGACTTATGCAAACCCCTAGAGCTTGGTACTCAATATTGGACAGGTATTTGCAGCAACAAGGATTCATAAAGGCAAATACAGACTCTACATAAAGGTATTTCAAGACAATATGATCATCATTTAAGTATACATTGATGGCATCATCTTTGGAAGTGATAATGATATATTTAATTAGAACTTTGTAAAAGATATGCAGAATGAATTTGAAATGCCTTTGCTTGGGGAGTTGACTTTGTTTTTGGGACTCCAGATATCTCAGCTAGATGGAGTCATTTTCATCTCTTAAACCAAGTACATCAAAGAAATGTTGAAGAAGTTCAAAATGGAAGGCTACAAACCTATAAGCTATAGATCAACGATTAGTAGTCTACTTTATGTGATAGATTCAAGACTAGATGTAATGTAAGAAGTTGGCCAAGTTTCAAGATTTCAAGCAACACTAAAGGAAACTCATGTTAATCAGTGAAAAGGATCTTCATATATCTCAAAGGAACAATAGATTTTGGGTTTTGGTACCTAGAAGGAAAGGAATTGAAACTAGTAGTTTACATAGATGCAAATTGGACAAGAAGTATAGATGAAAAAAGAATTACAAGTGGAAAAAACTTCTACTTGGGATATTATTTAGTATCCTTGTTCAGCAAAAGCAATCTTTGGTATCCTTGTATACAACAGAAGCATAATATATTACAACAAAAACACGTTTGACTGAAGTCCTTTGGATGAAGCAAACCTTCTAAGATATACAAGTAAAATATTATGAGCCTATTCTAATACTATGTGACAACACCAGTGCAATAAACATCTCTAAGAATCGAATGATGCATTCCAAGACCAGGAATATTCCTATCAAGTTTCACTTTCTAAGGGAAAAATTCACATAAAAGAATATCAAGCTAGAGTGTGTTGGGACGAAGTAACAGATTGTAGACATCTTCACCAAACTACTTTCAAGAGAAACATTTGAGTAACTTAAATAGAAATTGGGAGTAATTTATACTCCAAATTGATTTGCACAATCTCCAACAAAGAAATACAAGGAGAGAGACAATGTCAGGGGGGTTATACTTTGTCATTTAAGTCAAAAGGGGGGGAGAAAGATCAAGAAGCATGTACATAGGGGGAGCTTGATAACAAGGGAGTATGATTGTTTCCATCAATGAAAATGGGGGATATTTTTGAAAGAAGTTGTCATTGATTTCAAAGGTTGTCCAAATGAAAGAGAAAATTACATATTCAAATAGCATGTTTCGAAATATTGCCTTTGGTTTTTTGATGCCCCATTTGGATACCCTATATTTTAATACATTTTTCCTTTGTTTACCAAGCTCAAACGGAATCACAACATATATGTTTTGAAATCTTATTCCGGGACCTTTCCAATGGTATATGGAACTCCCTATAACTCCTTACAGTTGAGGAGAAATGATTTTGTGAATATTCACTATAAATTATACTAGTTGCACAAACTAGTCCAACCAGTGGAAAAGTTTGCCCAATCTAGACCCTAAATGCACTATAAATAGGTGCGAGAAGGAGCATTTCAAGTCACTCTCTTAATAAAGTTTGGATTTATTCAAACATGAAAAGAAAATAAGCAATTATGAGGTTCATACCTCATGAACCATAAGTGAAGAAAAGTTGATTTGGAGAGACTTTCTAGGGAAGGATTTTTAGCACATTTTTAAGGGTTTTTGGCTTATTCTGAAAAGGATTTTTGCCTTATTTTTAAAGGATTTTTGGCACACATTTTGAAGCCTTACGGTCTTGGTTAGAAGGTTGATTTCAAAACTATTCTTGAGGGTTGAATTGTGTCCCCTTTGAAGGACAAATTTCATATCTATGTAGAGGGCCAAATTCTAGTGGGGAAGGTCGCGTTTCAGGCTTGTCCTGAGAGTAGTGACCTATCCCTGTTGAGGCCAAATTTCAGGACCAAAGTTTTGGTACAAATAAGTCCAAACACAAGCCTCTTTTGAGGGCCAAAACCTATTGTGTTTGAAGGTGCATTAAATTCCAAGTTTCAGTCCTAGTTTAGGGCGTGTTGAGGCCGAGTTCTACTGATAAAGGGGTTGAGTTCAAGGACCATTTTTTTAGTGAAGTTTTGTTGCTAAGAAGGTCATTTGTGGGAAACCAAGTGTTTGTATGGAGGACAAAGGAACAACTACCATGAAGGAAGACTTTATTTGACTAATATTGAATCTTGTACAAGCTTTGGTGTTGATAAATAAGGGATTTGGTGCTTCCTTTTAGTTGGTGCTAATAAGCTAGGGAGTTGGTGTTGATAAACAAGGGAGTTGGTGATGATAAATTTGAATGTACTCTTTATATATATTAAGAAGAATATTATGTGGTTTTCTCCTTCTTTGGTGTTCCACATAAAAATGTATTTGCTATATATATTTATGTGCTTTGCTTTATATATGTGGATGCATTTACAAGTTTTTGAAGTTAAAAAATGTTAATATTGATTGAACTCCCTTTCAATATTGCTAAAAATTCCAACACATCTATGCTGTCCATTTTTATTTTTGATATTGTAGTTTAATTGGGAGCATGTAATGCTTGGTTAAGGAAACAAAGTATCTAGATTTGACCTCCTACACCACCTTAATGAAGTGGGGTTGTAAAATTCTTATTTTCTTCAATCACCCTAAAACTTATTTATAAGATCATCATTGTCTTATGCTTGTCAAGAGCTTTCCAAAGATATAAATTTCATCTCAATCTGAGTTCTAGACACACAACCTAGTTGCTTCCAAACTTACAACGTTCCTTCTAACCTACATTAGAAAACCAATAGATCATATGTGTTATGACAAATTCCATATACAATCATTAAATATTTTTCATAAGAGATCTAAATTTCCATAGGTAAATTGTATCTAAATAAATGAAATTTTCAACTCAATACTTTTCTGTGTGGTTGTCCTTTCTTCATTGGGCTTCCTCCAAATTTAGATTTCCCACTCCAGGACTTATTTTTATTTCTATCATGAGAGCATTCTCTTATAGAGAAGTCATACGCATTCTAACTTTCCATGTGTTTTTGTCTCTTCGATAACAAGGATGTGATTATTTCATTAATATGTAAAGTAGTTGCATTACTACCTATGGCAACAACTAAATAATTCCACAAGTCCGATAATGAACACAACAAATTGATACACTTATCTTCATCTAAAACCTTAATATCACTTTATAATAGCTAACTTACCATAGTATTGAAGGTGTTCAGATGCTCTATCATTGAGTCTTCATCCTTCATCCTCATGTTATATAGCTTCTTAGGCAAGAACAATTTGTTCACGAGGGACTTTGACTGCAAAGCCCCTAATGTATTTCGCCTTCACTGAAGATTTTCCCAGAAGTTCAATAATACTAAATTCGAGAGGCACAATTGTATTGTGTTATTTGTGTCGAGAGGGGCTCTCCATCCCAATATGGTAGAGATGTTATAATGCAATGTCATTTAAATATTTTAACTCGGTCAAAACAAGTGAAAATATATAAATTATTATTTTTATGAATTATTATAGATTATTACTTGTTTTTTAGCTCCAAGTTTATGAAAACCCATGGTATTCATGTGGAATGTGGCCTATTTAAAGGAAGAAATTAAACCAAACTAGATCCATCTTAACTCTAGATCTACCAAGTGCCTAGAGGGATCAAATCTCTTGAGATGTAAACCTCTTTTAGAGTGAAAAGAGATTTGATCCCCCTCAATGCTTGGTAGATGTAATGTTCCTAACTAGTAAAAACAATGATATGCAAAGCAATAAACAAATTTAACACCAGAAAATTGGAACAATCAGCAAACACCCATATAAACACCATAAATAAGAACCAACTGAGCCATTTTATTAATTTTCTTGGAGCAAGTACAATAGTGTTGGAGAAGTGCACCTGGGCTTGCCTAAATGGCAAGCATGAAAAAACCCAGGTGATCAAATAATAGCCCAAATGATACACAATTGTTGCTCCAAAGATGCTCTACGCTGCCCCGAAATCTGCACTGTCTACTGGAAAGGAGATGTTGGAAACCCCACCTTCAGTGCTTAGAAAATGCTGTAAAATTAACCTCAATCTCCTCAACCAAAACCCAGAAAGGGTTTGGCCTAATTCTGACCCCCGAAATTCGGCCTCCAAATACCACGTCCTCCTCCAAGTGTTGGGAAATACGACTTGCCTATAGCTTGTTGGAAAAGCCCTCCAAATCACTCCCAAAGGCTGAGATGCTCCCCTCTAAGGTTTCCCTTGCTTCTCGCGGTAATCTCCAACTCTCTAACTCCATCCCCAAGCTCCCACGTGTGCCCAAAGAAAGCTCTTTGCGCAGACCGAAAAAGCTGCAAATCGAACTGCCCAATAGCAGCAATCTCTTGCTATGAAACTATCCCAAAAGGTTGATCCTCCACTGAAGCTCCAATAACAAAATTCTCCTAGAAAATGCTACCTAGAATATCCCCAAAACAATCCCCGTGTGCTCCCTTCATGCGTCCTCCAAAAACACGCACTAGCTGGGCCAAAGGTTGAATGATGTGCTCTGAAATTCCTCCAGCTCTCCTCCAAGGTGGTACAATTTTCCTTCCTAGGGTGGCACTCGAAGTCCCCCAAAGAAAGGTTTAGTTTCATGATTGGAAACCTCTATGCTAAACAAATAGTAACCTGGCTAAGCAGCTCGAGCAACGAAATGAGTTTGATAGACAAAAGAGCCTTTGAGTAGATGAGCTCCTCCTATTTATAATTTTGTGGACCTTCCTACCCTATGTGGGCCCCTCTTCCTGGCCTTTTGATTTCCCCTCCAAGTCCATTTGAATTTCACACTTGAACAAGTGCGTTTTTCCCATGTGGGTGGCCCCCACATTCCACTAACAAAATAATTCAGCCTCTTTTTCTCCTAAGTCCCTAAGTCGAAATCGGATGGGTTTCAAAGTCACCAAAAATTATCTAAATTGTGGGAGATTAACCTTGTGACAAAATAATTTAGTAAGGGACATTACATTCCTCCCCTCCCAAATGTTGCTTGCCCTCAAGCAACTTCAATGCTGGATGCTCCAAAATGTGCTCACCTTCCCAAGTGGCATCCTCATCTGGAAAGATATTCTAATGCACCAAAAACCCCCTGATTGTCTTGCTCCTTAGCTTCCTCTCCCAAGCCTCCAAAATGGCCTCTAGTTCCAAAACTACATGCCTCTCATCATCTAGCAGGGGTAACTCTACAGTTGTTGCCACTTGTTGTCCCAACACCTTCTTTAGGCATGAAACATGGAAGATGTTGTGAATCTTTCTCCCTTGGGGAAGCTCCAACTCGTACGCCACCTCTCCAACTCTCCTAACCACCCTGTACGACCCATAGAAATGTGGTTGTAGCTTCTCGACACCTTTCTGCTTCAAGGTAGACTGTCTATATGGTTGTAATCAAAGATACACCAAGTCCCCCTCCTCAAAATGCCTCTCAGTCTGATGCCTATCAACATACATCTTTTGTTGATTCTGTGTTGTCACTAAGTTGTCCTTGAGAGCCTTGAGAATGTCTTGGCTCTCTAGGATCCAATCTTTGGCCTTTGGGGCCCAACTGTCTCCAAAAACAATGTCAACGAAAGATAATGCATCATAACCATATAAAGCACGGAAAGGTGACATACCAATGGACATGTGATGGGTGGTGTTGTAGCAATATTCGCCCAAGTGCAGCCATCGAATCCATGCCCTCTGCTGCCTGGTCACGTAGTTCCTGAGATACCCCTCCAACCACTGGTTAACCCGCTCGGTCTGGCCATCTGTCTGAGGGTGGTAGCTCATGCTCAGGGTGAGCTCAATACCCACTAATATGAAGAGCTCCTACCAGAACCCTCCCATAAACCTGTTATCTTTATCGCTCACTATGTTCTTAGGGAGTCCGTGCAAACGGAAAATCTCTCTGAAGAACATCTTTCCAACCTATGAGGCTAAATATCAGGTCAGAATGGTGAAGAAATGGGCATATTTGGTTAGCTGATCAACTACCACATAGACGCAATCCTTTCCCTGCCCTGTAGGAATCCTTGTGATGAAATCCATGGAGATACTCTCCCATTTCCCCTCAGGAATGGGAAGTAGCTGCAACAATCCCGCTGGATGGATCAACTGCCCTTTATTCCTCTAGCACACATCACACTCTTGTACGTACCTCAACACATCCCCCTTGAGACTCTTCCAGGTGAAACACCCTCTAACTTCCATGTACGTCTTCCTGAACCCATTATGCCTTAATAATGGCGAGTCGTGTGCTACATGGAGTACCCTCTCCCTCAACTGCGAGCCTGGTACCAAAAATATGTGGCCCTTGTAGTATATGACCTCGTCCATCATGCGATAGCGCTCATCTGTGTGTGTCCCCTCCAACATCCCACATGCTCGCTGGTCTTTAGAATATTCTACCAACAACTGGGCCTTCCAATCATGGAAAATGCTCATGAGTGAGAGGCCCGCGGGCCTCTTGGATAATGCATCAGCCACTCATTGTGCTTTCCCTCGCACACAATCAATATTAAAATCATAGGCCTGCACCTTGTTGACCCATCTATGTTGTCTATCATTGAGGCCTTACTACCCCATGAAGTGACGAAGACTATTGTGATCTATCTTCACCCGGAATCGATTACCCACTAAGTACTATCGAAATTTTTCTAATTCATGCATGATGGCCAACATCTCTTTTTCGTATATTGAATATGACTTCTCATGGGATAGGAGCTTCTGACACTCGAAAGAAATGGGATGTCCTTCATGGGATAATATTGCCTCAATCCCCTCTCCTGATGCATCACACTGCACAGTGAATGGCTACAGAAAATCTGGGAGTGTCAATACTAGAAAACTATTCATCACCTCCTTGAGGCGATCAAAAGATGACTGTGCTCCATCAATCCATGAAAAATCCCCCTTCTTGTTCAATTCCCTGAGGGGTTCTACCAACTATGAAAATCCCTTGACAAACTTCGATAATAGTTGCATATGCCCAAGAACCCCGTCAAGGTTATCACATCTCTAGGCATCGACCAATTGCAGATAGCTCGTATCTTCTCCTCATGCACCTTCACCCCATCTGCACCAATGATGTGCCCCAAGTAGATCATCTCATTCACGCCAAACTCACATTTGGACAGTTTGGCATAAAACTATTGTTCCTCCAAAATACGCAACACCACCTCTAGGTGTTATAGGTGCTCCTCCCAAGTCATGCTAGAGATCAAAATGTCATAAAAAACATCAATACAAATATCTTCAACTGCACTTGGAACACATGGTTCATACATGACTAAAAGGTGGCAGGTGTGTTGGTCAACCCAAAGGGCATGACCAAAAACTTGAAATTCCCATAATGACATCTAAAGGTCGTCTTAGGGATGTCCTGATCCCTCACCCTAATCTGATGGTACCCCAAGCGCAAATCTATCTTAGAGAAGTACTTGGCTCCTCTAAGCTCATCCATCAACTCATCGATGTGTGGTATGGGGTATCGGTTCTTCAACGTCTTCTTGTTGAGCACTCTGTAATCAATGCACATGCGTAAGGTTCCATCCTTCTTCTTCACTAGCACCACTGAAGAAGCAAAGGGACTGGAACTCGGCCTGATGTGGCCCAGTGCCAACAACTCCTTGATGGCCCGCTCAATCTCATCCTTATAGGCCTTGGGGTGCCTATAAGGGGTTGTAATCACTACCTACACAACCTACTCCAACTCAATGGTGTGCTCAAATCCCTTGTCTAGTGGCTGCCCTGGTGGAATATCCCCATATACCACCGTGTATCTTTCTAATAGTGCCTATATGTTGGGTGTGGTGATTGGGTCCCCCAGCCTCTAAAATCCTCATCTCTATTACCCATGCTATGTCTCCATGCCTCAAATCTGCCTCCATCCGATGTGCCAAAATTGTCTGTGAAGGGTACAAATGCATGCCTCTAAGGACCACCAGCTTGTCATCCAACCCGTTGAACTCCATCACCAGCTTCCTCTAATCGGTGGTGACTTGGCGAAGGGAGTATAACCACTGGACACCCATCACTACATTGGTGTCTGGTACGTCCACGATAATGAAATTGTTTGTCATCAAGTAGTTCCCCATGGTCATTGTCAAGGTTGGAACATACCAACACTACATAGTCCAGTCTCTCAGCACCAGAACTAAAAAACCCTCAAACTGTGTCGTAGTGATACCCTTCCTGTGAACCATCTAAGAATCAATGAAGTTGTGGGTAGCCCCACTGTCAACAAGGAGTAAGATACGATGCCCATGTATTGTGCCTCTAATCCTTATCGTCAAAAATTTTGGGACCCTACATAAAGAAGCAATGACTCCCCTGGATGGTGAAAAAGATGCTCCCCCATGTGGTGGTGGTGGTGGTGGCCCCCTCTCTATTGGACTCTTACTGACTCCCACACTACACTCCAACTCCACATCGTCCTCCTGATCATTATTCAAAAAGACCTCAATATAATGGGATTTACCAATAGTGCACCAATGGCCTGGTGCCTAGGGCTCCCAAAAAATAAAGTACAATTTTCTCATCCTGAGGTTCCTCCTGGTCTCATCATCCACCTTCCCACATCCCTGGGTTTCTCTCTATGGTGGTGGTCTAGTATCACTCCCCTTCTGATGGTAGGGAGTGCGGGTAGGAAAAGGTGCTCCTATGTTTGGGATGGCCCCCTGCAGGTTTCTAGCACATGTCATAACCTCATGTAGCGTAGAGGGCTTGCATGACTTCACCAGTCCACGTAGTGGCTCGATAAACCCCTCTATAAATGTCTACACCCTCCTGGCATATGATAAATCTGGCACCATGAATGAGACTCTCAGAAACTCTGATATGTACTGCTCTGGATTACCCGATTATCTGAGTTGGTTCAGCTCCTTGAAGTGAGCCTCGGGATCCCTCTGATCAAAATGGTACACCACTATCCTAGTGAAATCCTCATAGGAAGTCACATTGGCATGCCCCAGAGTAGACAAGCCATGAAACCACCAATCGTGTGCCTCCCCCTCCAAGTGTAGTGTAGCCATTTTGATGGCTTCCACCTCCATCATCCTGTTGAGTTGGAAATAAGTGTCTAACTTCTCCACCCAGGCTCGATTTGTGCACTTGGTAGTGCCATCATATGTAGGGAAGTACATCCTCCCAATAGTACGTTGCAACTCATAGTTTTGTGTGCCCTGGCCTCCATAATTTTTTCCCTTCTCATTTTTCTTGAGTTGGAAAAAGTCTCTGAAAGATAGTTCCTCTCTAAAATCTACTCCCATGGACTACCACTCCCTGAAATGCTCTCCCATAGGTGAATTATCCTCAACTCCTCTTGGTTCACCTTGCGCTAAAGGTAAGAAAGAAGGTAGTGTGGCTCAAGTTGGTCCACTAGAGGATGGAGTTTACGCAGTGGGTGAAAGATGGTCGAACTATTGTGAGGCCCCTGAAGTCTCTCCAAATAGAAACTCCTGGTGATTGTTTCACTCCTGGTTTTTTATTTTGAGATCATCTAAAATACCCTTCTGCCCCTTTTCCAAATTGCTCATTTCCTTCAAGAGGCTATAAAGGGAAATATCCTCTCTGCTCTTAGGCTCCCCCATGTTTTCTGTTACCACTGCCTTCCCATGGTCCTTTGTGTCTAGAATGATCTCCAGCTCACTCTCTCTACTCTGGTACCTCTGCCTCCTGTAAGTAATATTTTGTCGGTCCTCCTCACTCATAAGAAAATCCCCCATGACTGAGCCGATATTTGGGCTCTGATACCACTATAATGTTCCTAACTAGGAAAAAATAGTGATATGCAAAACAATAAACAAATTCAACATTAGAAAATTGGAACAATCAACAAACACCCATATAAACACCATAAATAAGAACTAGTTGAGCCATTTTATTAATTTTCTTGGAGCAAGTAAAATAGTGTTGGAGAAGTGCATCTAGGCTTGCCTATATGACAAGCATGACAAAACCCAGGTGATCAAACAACAGCCCAAATGCTACACAACTGTTGCTCCAAAGATGCTCTGCACTACCCAGAAATTTACACTGTCTGCTAGAAAGGAACTGTTGGAAACCCCACCTCCGGTGCTTAGAAAATGATGTAAAATTAGCCTCAAGCTCCTTACCCAAAACCCAGAAAGGGTTTGGCCTAATTCTGACCCTCAAAATTCGGCCTCCAAAAACCACGTCCTCCTCCAAGTGCTGGGAAATATTGCCTGCCTATAGCTTGCTAGAAAATCCCTCCAAATCACTCCCAAAGGTTGAGATGCTCCCCTCTAAGGTTTACCTTGCTTCTCCCGACAATCTCCAACTCTCTAACTCCACCCCCAAGCTCCCACATGTGCCCAATGAAAACTCTTTGTGGAGGCCTAGGAAGTTGCAAATCGAACTGCCCAATAGCAGCAATCTCCTACTCTGAAACTTTCCCAAAATGATGATCCTCCATTGAAGCGCCAATACCAAAATTCTCCCAGAAAAAGCTGCCTGGAATATCCCTAAAACAATCCCTGCATCCTCCAGAAACAGTCACTAGCTTGACCAAAGGTTAAATTATGCGCTCTGAAATTCCTCCATCTCTCCTCCAAGGTGGTACGATTTTCCTTCTTAGGTTGGCACTCGAAGTCCCCAGAAGAAAGGTTGAGTTTCCTGCTTTGATAACTCCGTGCTAAACAGCTAGTAACCTGGCTAAGCAGCGCAAGCAACAAAATGAGTTTGATAGACAAAAGAGCCTTTGAGTAGATGAGCTCCTCCTATTTATAATTTCATGGGCCTTCCTCCCCCATGTTGGCCGCTCTTCCTAGCCTTTCGATTTCACCTCCATGGCCATTCAAATTCCATACTTGGCCAAGTGCATTTTTCCCATGTGTGTGGTCCCCACATTCCACTAACAAAATAATTTGGCCTCTTTTTCTCCTAAGTCCCTAAGTCGAAACTGGATGGGTTCCAAAGTCACCAAAAATTATCTAAAATTATGGGATATTAAACATGTGACAAAATAATTTAGGAAGGGACATTACGGTAGATCCGAAGTTAATACGGATCTAGGTTAGTTACCTTCCAATCCAACTTAGTCTAGTCTTCATTTGACATCCCATTAGTGCAAATACCATATCCACAATGATTGATTGATCTTTATCCATCAAAAGATATTCCATTTTGAACTACCTTCCCCTTGAATTTTTCTATCTCTATCTTTGAACTACTCACCATTTCCTTCCACCATAAGGATTGATAGCATAGTTTTCCCACTATAATAAGGTTCTCCACAAATTCGAGCCAAAACCCTTATCCACAAGGGCATCCCATGGAGCCCAAACTACTCTTACACCAAATGTTGGTTTTAAACATGTAAAATTAGTTGTTGCAAATTGATTCTTAATAAAAATATAAAAGATGCAATGGCACACACACACATACATTTAACACGAAGATTTTGACTTTGAAACACAAAATGAGAAAACTAGAAATATTTTTAGTATATTATGTCTTCATAATATTATAATTCAATATTTATATCTCATGGCATCCACAAATCCCCACTCCAATTACCCTAATTTAGAATACAATCATAATTCCTTAACCTAATATACCATGGAACCCAAACTACTCTAACACCAAATGTCGGTTTTAAACATGTACAACTAACTGTTGCAAACATATTCTTAATAAAAATAGAAAAGATGCAATGGCACATGCACACACATTTAACACAAAGATTTTACCTTAGAAATTCAAAAGGAGAAAACTATAAATAGTTTCAGTACATTGTCTCTTTACAATGTTACAATTCAATATGTATATCCAATGGCATCCACAAATCCCCAATTCATTAACCCTAATTTAGAATACAGCTGTCGTTCCTTAACCAAAATTTAAAAAACCATGGGCTAAACCACCATGTTCCATAAAACCACTAAAAATGAAAACCATGCTTGAATATCAACAAAAATGGACACACACCCCGGATGCGGGTGGCATTGAGATATTTAATGGCAAGCCACATGCTGGGCATGGGCTGCCACGTGATGGCGCTTCAACCTTAAATGCTGCAAGCCGCCGAAACTTCACAACGGAAGCGGCCTCTGAGCATCCTTAATGGAGCCGAGGGAAGGAATGGCTGTCATGCGAGGGGCATTCAATGCTGGTCATCTCATTGGACATGCTATGCGGTTTAAGTATGTGGTTTGCTTGGGGAAGGGAGCTCATTCTGGCGAGGGGAATTCACAGAGCGTTGAGCGATTTTGCTGTGAGCTGGAGGTTGAGAGAAGGGCGGAGGTTTATAACACACCTGCGTTCCCTGGAATGGTTATTCGTCTATTTATACTTTGCTCTGTCTCCAATTGGGGATTGCACGTTGTGGGGAGGGCGCAGATACAGTGCCGAACCTCATCTGCAGGGGAACGAAACAAAGGTTTGGTGGCTATTATGGTGCGTGAGAGGATGCCTTGTCGCAGAGGACCAGGGCGTGGAGAATCCTCTCGCCCCCCAGCTGCAGATATTCATCATCACTGTTGTTGTTGTTATTGTTACCGAAGGATGGGAGCCACCCCTATCCCGGCCTGTCAAGTCATGGAAGTGGGCAGCTCTAGTGGAGGGGAGCCCAAGCTACCTGCATTCGGTTCTGTTATATTCACTCTGGGAGGCTCTGGGGATAATCCAGGCATCAACGCACACATCTCTGTGCTTTTCACCCAAATTCAGGAGGAGAACGCAGAAGAATCATCTCTGGTCCTGGCGGAAGACAACAATGCACGAGGTAAGGGTAAGCTCCCAATGGGGGAGACGTCAATTGAAGCAGAAGGCTCTGCAAGTGGTCGCGGGAAGCTCCCAGTGGAGGAACCGGCGAGTGAGGAGAGCAATTCCGGGACAGACCGCTCTCAATTCCCCAACCAACATCAAGCTCCCGCGCATCCAGAACCAGAGCACACTCCGACGGCGATGGAAGAAGAGCCAGAGGATTAGCTCTGGAGGTGGTCCTGTGTTTTTTGCCTTCCTCTCTCATCTCGGGTTTCGGGGTAGGAACAATTTCAATTTCCTGTTTTTACTTGGTCGTCTGTGTTTTTTGTGGCTAGTTACTGTATGCAGTCTCCACCTTTGCAGTGGGGACGATGTCTCTTGTTGGGCGCAAATCCTTGATGATTGCCTGGTTTTTTGTATGTCCATAGTTATGAATCCGGTTTCCATAGTCTGTCTGGGTTGTAGGTCTCTGTGGAATTGCCCCTGCGTGGGTTGTTATGGAGCCATTTTGGAAACGCTTAGCATTTTAAATTTTGATCTCTCTGATCTTATAGCCCTGCGCGGCAATGGAACAAGTCTGAATATGCAGCCCATGAGCCGCAGATGGCCTTGGGCAGCCAGTTTCTTTGAATGTAAAGTTATCTGTATATATTAATAGAAAAGTAGTTAATCTTGCCGAGAAAAAAAAAAAAAATGGACACACAAAAAAAGACTTTTTTTGGAGGGGTTTTTCCCCCAACCCCTTTGTTGTTGAGATGCATACAAAAAACGCATTCGGATATATACAACAATATTTCCCACCTTAATTCCTTTAAAACCTATATTTTTTGAAGAGTTTTTTTAATCCATGCTCCCATAGAAATGTGATGGTGACTACGAGTGACCTACTTGGAAGCTTGGTCAAGGTAATTAACACTTTTGCTTGGTCAATATAGTCAATTCTTTAAAATCATCCAATATGGGAAATGATAGGATGTGGAAAATGAAAGTAGGTAAAGGAGGAAGGGTGTTTCAATGTAGTTGAGAGTGTTGTTGGGAATTAGTAATGTGAACTTATAGCTTTGCTTTTATTGTGTATTCAATTCTTTCTTAATACAATTACAACGATCTTAGTGCAATGTTCAAATTCAGTTAAATTGTATTGATTGATGAATTTTTTATTTTTTATTTTTATTTTTTATTTTTATGTTAGTATAGATTTTTTTTTTTTTTTTTTGTAAGCTTCGGCGGGACCCTTTTCATTTTTACAACTTTTTTACAACATTTTACAACCTTTTACATCAATCACCTGCCTCTGCAGGACTCGAACCTGGGTGGGGGGAGTGACAGCCTCCGCCCCTACCATTACACCATGCACGTCATGCATGTTAGTATAGATTATTAATTGATTTATTACAGGGTTCTTTTGAGCATACGAAAAATAAACATTATATGTGATACTTGTTATCTTTAGTACATTCACAAGCTATGTATGTGCCAACTACACATATATACATGCTAGTATTATTATAATATGTATTAAATAATGCAATATTGTTAACTTCGTTGAGTGTGTGATGTTGTAGTATGATTAAAATCAAAAGATTTTAATGTTATTTACTATATCATTTGATTTATTTCAAGATTAATTACATTATTTTGGTAATGATAAAATTTGATTTCTTTAAATTCAATTGCATTTATTAATATAGACATCATGTTGTGTGGCTTTTGGAACAAGGATGTTTGTTACAAATAAAATATATATAAAATCATATAAATATAAGTAATGAGCATAATTGTAATAATGATTAGGTAATTAGTAATTAGGTTGAAGAGGCATGTCTAAATGGGACATGACTCTCCATGAAGAGGCACCTAATTAATATATAAGCACGCCCCTCACTCTCATTGTATCGTTATCTTATTCATACATTTAATATATATATTCTTGTATCTCACTGGAGATCTTTATATTCCAAATTTTATGGAGTATTTAACCTGAAGAACGAACTTTGTTCGCTTCATTTGGTATCAGAGTTGTTTGATCATCTGGCTGCTCAACCACTGCACAGAGCCAGTCTGATTCGGTCCCTGGCCATTGAAATTCGTCAACCTTGTTGTCGTTGGAGCGTTTCTCTACAAGATTTTGGAGGGTCTCCATTTTCTCTATCAGGCCCTTGGCCATTTAAAGAAAAAAATTAATAGTATTAAAAAAATAGATAAATAGATAAATAAAAGGATTAAAGAAAAATTTAATAAAAAATCGAAAAAGAGGAGGTATATAAATCATATATTACAAATAGCCTGAGCAACCCCTGCCTACACCATTGTTTAGCAGCCCGAGCAACCCCCCTCTACGCCATTTTTCAGCAGCCCAAGCCACCACCGTTGTCCAATGCACCATGTCCGCTATCGCTACAGTCGTTACACCGAGATCCACCATCTGTTGTCCATGATCCCTCCGTCCCTATTGCCGTCAAGCCTTCTGCTGTCATGAACATCCACTCTATCAACATTACTACAGGGACAGGCAGCCATAAATGACACCATTCACACCACTGTATCGTAACATTGAGGTCTGCCTATTCTAAGTCGTGGACATCTAACAACGCATCACAATCTGTAGCCTCTCGCTAACTTTCACACACCACATATGTCCCCATTACCTTTCCGCCACCTAGTTTGAAATACACCTTGCCGCCAAACCATCCTTGGATTTTCTTCATCTACCTCTGCCCCTCGTCCACACCACGACTAACAACCATTGCCTGGAATTGTTTTTTCCCCATCATCTAACATCCTTATACACTCCCACGTATCCACTACAATACAAACAAATTCTGACATTCAAAAAAATAAAAATAAGCTATCATACGTTGTCAAACCACCTACAACTGCCTCTCCCACATTAGTCGTAGTCGCACGAGCCACAACCCATACGCAGCCATCCGACCGATCCACAGGGTTTTTTCCTGCGCAGCCTTACACCTGTCACTGCATTTTTTAAATTCGTACATGGCAAGGAATTCATACATATTACAAAACACACAATCCTCAAAATTTTGGATTGTTATGTTCTTGTGATTTTACAGAAATCTGCGGTGAGTGTAGAATTTGATCAACAACCATTCAAGTCACCAGTCGAATCAACATACCCCAATCTACCTGGTCGCATCGATTCAATGTACACCTATTGTTTAAATTATCCATAATTAATTGTTGTGAAAGTGCTTATTTAGGGATATGAAAAGTCAATAAATTTTGAAGCAATAAAGAAGTTTCAAAAGTTTAAAAATGAAGAAGGAGGTAATTATAAAAATTATTGGTTTTAAGAAGTATATTCTTGACAAAATAATATATAAAAGAGTGTATTAAATTATTTAATAAAAAAAGTGACCACATATTTTTATAAAAGAAAAAGGGTTATTTTTAAAACCCTAAGGTCGAGAAAAATGGAGTCTAATTTGGAATTGAAGGAAGGAAGATTTCTGAAAACTACACATAATTATGCTTCAGTGCTATTTAGAATTAAAGGATCCATTGCGGGAAAAGATGTCACTATTGCTATCTCATCTGCCAAATATAAAAATTATATAACGCCTAAAATTGCAAACCAATTAGTGATCCTGGAGTCAAATATAATCGAAAAATTAGAATGTTTTGGCAACAAAAAATATGACCTAACCAATTTATAGTCAAACATTGAGGATTATACATTTATATCGCGCTTCTCAGTTCTATGGAGCGATCAAGGTGACATTATTTTGGGTTCACCTTGGATGGAAACCCTTAGTTCCTTCATCCTGAATACGAAAAATAAGTTTTTGACATTTTCTTACAAAAAGAACAAAAATAACACTACAAGATGTCACCGTGAAGCCAAATTTAGTAACACCATAAGACATCCAAGATATTTCAAAAGTATTTTTTCAAGAAGGTAAAAAAGTACTACAAAATATGAAAAATAAAATTGACAAAATCATTGCTGATAGAGATGAAGAAGTTTTCGCGACTTGAGGATCATAGCGAAAAATTACTAACACAAATTAAAAAGCTTAAGAAGGACAAGAAGTCATTAAAAGACAAATTAGAACATTGTATTGAAGAGGAAGTTTCGAAGTCACTAGCCATAACATGCCTAGTTGAAGATAAAGAAACAAATATTGAACCAGTCAATAACAGAACTCAAGAAGAGGATCAATCAGTTGAAGGAAAAACACGCTCACATGTTACAATCTGGATGATGAAAATTCCCAACAAAGATTGTGTACCTAATTCAACAACCATAGTACTAGAAGGAAATGAAAATATTTCCACACACCTAATAAGGGAAATCAAAACCAAAAAAGTTCCCTATTGACACCCACATCATGAGAGTAGACAACTCAACCAAGTTACATATCAGGACCATTTGGAACAGAAAAAACAAACTGATGTTCCAAACAATATTGATGTAACCTCAATCCAGTGCTATAATGACAATTCATTAAGAAATTTGAGTTTTCAGAATATTCTACAGAAGATTAATATAGGATGGTCTGATGCCTTGTCAGTGCGACAATTTTGATTGTCACTTAGAAGATCATATCAACTTGTATCAACGAAGATGACAGTGTCGAGACGAAAATACATTTGAAACTGAAAAAAGAGATCAAGCCTTTTGCATCAACAAACTTTGAGGACAAAGTTTTTTTGAGGAGGAAGGCAATATTACGAATAAATATATATAAATATAAGTAATGAGGATAATTGTAATAATGATTAGTTAATTAGTAATTAGGTTGAGGAGGTGTGTCTAAATGGGACATGACTGTCCATGAAGAAGCACCTGCCTAATATATAAGCAGGCCCCTCACTCTCATTGTATCATCATCTTATGCATACATTTAATATATATATATATATATATATATATATATATATATATATATATATAGATATATATTCTTATATCTCAATGGAGATATTTATATTCCAAGTTTTCTGGAGTATTTAACGTGAATAACAAACTTTTTCAATAGAAAATCCACACTATTTCAAGGTCATTGTTCGCTGCATAGAAACAACAAGCAAATGGTTAGAAAGAAGAACACACAAACAAATAAACAAAGCAACTATATATAAGCAAGATCACGAGTTACAATGTTAGAACAAAGAAAACAAAAATGGAGGTAGGGAAGCAAGAAATATCTTTTATTACTTGATGAAAAGAGTTACAATATTATCCCAGAGACACTAAAGGGAATTGATAAGGTAATGGACTCTATAATCCTCCTAAAGGGAGGTCCCATTTCTTCCTCTCTTTGCAAGAATTATCTCTGCTTAAGAAATTATTTGAGAGCTTTAAAGGTAAACTCTATGAACACAAAGTTATGCCAATTTTGAGACAATTTGGCAGCATAACATTGCTTTGAACTTCCTTCTTCTAATGGTCCCAAATGTAGTGATAATTATGTTGCATTTTGTAGCTATGGCCGGTCTTCATAATTTGTATTTTAACCCTTGTAATGTCTAAAGAATTTGTAAGACATGTTCTTCATGTCATTTTGATTATTTAGCCCTTAAAAGAATTTATATATGACATGTTCTTCATGTCAAATTTAAAATAAAAAATTTCGAAATTTAAAATTTGAAATTCAAATTTTGAATTTTTGGCTCCAAACTAGTCAAGTCAACCCTCATTCAAGTCAAGTTCTCCTAGTGAAGAGACACACCCATTCTGGACAGGCAGATCACTATATAAAGGCATTTGACCTCCTCCACAAAGGCATCATTCGACTCACACAAGAAATATATCTTCTAGGCATTTGAGCGAAGGACAAGAAGGATGAAAAAAAGGACAAACATGATCTCTCTAATTCTCACAAGTGAATTTCTCTCTCTTCTAGCTCGCAGGTGTGTTTCAGGGCAACATATTTTGTGTAGGCCAAAGTTTATGGGCATATTCTGGAGGCTGAAATTTGACATAGGGCAGACAAGAGAAGGTCGAAGCTTGTAAGGCAGAGTTTGAATTGACTTGATTTGACTAGAGGGTTGCTTGTCTAGATTTGACCATAGTTTGTTGATTAATTTGATGCCATAGTTGATTGGCAACATTAGATGTATCTCTTGTTGAGTTGAAGAATTTATATAAGGAAAAGGTTGTTGGGTTTTTCCACTGAGTGGATTTTCTCAGCATAAATCTTGTATTCTCTTTGTGCATTATGATCTATATAGTCCTTATCCTTTTACAGTTGAATTTCTGAAGTGTAATTGCTTAATGATAAAACTTGAATTGTTAAAAGTATATATATATATATATATATATATATATATATATATATAAATATATATATATATATATATATAAATATATATATCATTAGAAGTAATTATCACCATTTCAAGAAAAAAATAAAATAAAAAAATAAAACAAAAAATTAAAATTAAAATTAAAAATTAAAAATTAAAGAAAAAAAATTAAAATTTGAAAATATATATATATATACATATATCTATATATATATATATATATATATATATATATTGTATCTATTGCACTTGAAAAATCAACACGGTATCAGAGGTTTGGTGACAAAAAGGACATTGAGATCAATATTGAAGAAACTTTGGTAAGATATCACTCATGAGGAAGACCTATATCTATAATCTATTTACTTTCTATGAATATGGGTTCCCATATGAAGGGAAAAAACAAATTAGAAGGAGATACAAACTTTAGGGCGTGGAAAAAATTAACTTATCTTCTTCTTGCAAAGAATGATTTCTTGGGTATTGTGAACTTCAAGGTCACTGAACCTGAAAAAGATGAAGAGAAATTAAAATTTGAGAAAGATGATATTATAGCTAGAAGTGTCATTGTATATTACATTAGAGATCCCTTGATCACATATGTAGCAAATCTTAATTCTTCAAAGAAGATGTATGATGCCATAATTGGATTATATAATATTAGTCAATCGATGAGTTTGAAGAATGAGATTCGTTATGTTAGAATGAAAATGTATGACACTATAGATTTCATGATACTTTTTCAATTGAGAGATCAACTTCAAGCAATTGATGAGATCATTTCTAAAATGGAACTAATGGTTACAACACTCAATGGTTTACCAAATTCATGGAACTCATTTGCATCAGGCATATGTTCTAGAAAGGAAGCCCCAAAGTTTGTAACATGTACTCGAGAAGAATCAAGGCTCATCTCAAAAGGAAAGATTCAAATATCTCATGAAGGTGATTCGCAAGAATATGCAACATGTTTAAGGAAGGCTAGAGGAAGAGGGGAGTCTAGATTCTAAAGAAGAAATGAAGGAAGAAAACATGCTCCTCAAGGGAAGAGAGATATGTTGGAAGTTCAATGCTATCATTGTATCAAATTTGGTCATTTATAAATTATTTTCCTAAAAGATCAATTGACAGAAAAAGGAAGGGAAAGCAACATGCTACCATGACAGACTTGGATGAACTTCCAAATAAACCTAAGAATGAAAATAATGGTAATAAATGATTCCCAAATTTTTCTGCTCTTACTAGTTTTGTTGTAGATAGTGAAGACTTGTTTCTAGTAGATAGTGGTGCCTCATGACACATGATGGGAGATTAGGAAAACCTTACAAATTTATTGGAAAGAAGATTATCACAAAAAGTGGAACTTGGAGATAACAACAGTTATGTTGTCGAAGGCATTGGGAAGACATCAAATGAGCTAGAATCAAGTGATAACGTTCATCTTAGCAACATATTATATGTTCTAGGTTTGAAGAAGAATTTGGTTTCTCTTTCATGCTTGGAAGATAAAGGAAATAGAGTAGCATTTGTTTATGGAAAAATTCTTCTTTGGCCCAAAGGCTCTAGTTTAGATCCCACTAGAGTAACTGGAGTTCGTGAAGGAAGGTTGTATAGACATTTGAAACAACCTACATAGGCACTTGTACATAATCACATTATTCCATGTGAGCTTTAGCATGTAATATATGCTCATCTCCATTATAGAGTATTTCCTGCATTAAAACAAATGGTTTTAGGTGTTCTAGATTTGTAAGAAGAACATGACGGAGTATGCAAAGGATGTGCACTTGGAAAGAATGTCAAGAAGCCTTTTCCAAGCAACGAAAGTGGATATAAGGAAATCCTAGATCTAGTCCATTTTGATGTATGTGGTTTTAAGCCAATAAAATCTCTTGGAGGATTTTTATACTATGTGATATTTATTGGTTATTGATCTTGCAAGACGTGGATTTAATTCATGAAGACGAAGGATGAAGTCTTTGACAAGTTCCAGGAATTCAAGACTGAAGTAGAAAACTTGAAGGGAAAGAAGATTAAGATTTTAAGATATGATAATGGAGGAGAATATACCTAGAAGGATATTGTTATCTTTTCTAAAGAAGCTAGGAGTAAGAAGGAGTTTATAGTCCCTTACAATCCATAATAGAATGGAGTTGCTAAAAGAAACAACATAACCATCGAAGAATTTGTTAAGGCAATGATACACCATTAAGACCTGCCTATGTTCCTATGGAGTGAAGCATCGGTGATACTTGTCTACGTTAAAATTACAAGTCCTCATTGAATTTTAGAAGAAAAGACTCCTGAAGAAGCATTCACTGAACAAAAACTTTAGGTTGATCATTTGAGAATATTTGGTTATCTTGTTTATATTTGTGTACCTAATGATAAGAGAAGGAAGTTAGAGACTTCAGGGAAGAAAGGAATATTCATTGGATATAGTGAGTCATCAAAGGCATTAGAATATAATTTCTAGGAAAAAATCTGGTTGAAGTTAGTAGGGATGTGACCTTTGATGGTAATGTGGCTTATCATAAATCTAAGGAAGTCCCCATGGATTCCAATGATGATGAAGAACATGAAGCTCCCAAGGAAGAAAGATCTAGTCGATCAAATTCTCTAGAACATCCCATTGATCATCAAGAAGAGCCAAAAAGAGTTGAGCAATCTAGTGGACCTTCTTATTGTTCTTGAAATCAAGAAAAGGTCAGCTTGGTTGAGATCCACCTTGTAGGAAGAATAAGGACATCTAGCACCACGTGGCACCTTCAGTGAAAGTAAGAGACCAAAGAGGTAATATAGTTATGCAACATTAATGACTAATATTATTGATTCTGAACCTTCTACTTTTAAAAAAGCAACTAGCCAACAAGTTTATAAGGATGTGATGTTGGAAGAATACCAATTGATTATGAAGAATGATGTTAGAAGATTGTGCCAAGAAATAAATCCAATGGTGACCTTTGAATGGGTATATAAGAGCAAGCATGTAGTCGATGGCAATATTGATAAATACAAGGCCATATTTGTGGCTAGTGGGTTCTCCTAGAAAAAGGGAGAATATTATGATGAGACGTTTGCTCTGGTTTCCAGGTACACTACCACTAGATCTATTATTTATATTTCTTCTTCTATGGGTTGGAATTTACAATAAATGGATGTAAAGACTGCTTTTCTCAATGGCGTAATTGAGGAAGAAGTGTATATTGAACAACCTCAAGATTTTGAGGTTCATGGAAGAGATCCTCGTGTTTGTGGATTGAAGAAAGCCTTATATGGAATTAAGTAACCACTAAGAGCATGGTAATCACAAATTGAAAGCTACCTCACAAGACTTGGTTTCCACAAAAGCAATGTTGATCCAAACTTGTACTTCAAGGTTGAGAAAAAGGACCCGTGATTCTATTATGTATGTTGATGACTTATTTTTTACAAGAGTTGATCATCTTATTATTTAGGGTAAGAGGGAGTTGGATTTTGAATTTTATATGAAGGATCTTGGTTTGATGCACTACTATTTGAGGCTAGAAGTATGGTAGAATACTCACAAGATCTTTCTTGGTTAAGGAAAATATATTATCAAGATCTTGCAGATGTTTGGAATGATGGACTGTAAGTCAATGTGGACTCCCATGGCTACAAATCTAGGAAATATGAGAGACTCTGAGTCTGATTTTTTAGATCCATCCATGTACTGGAATTTGATTGACTCGTTGATGTATTTGGTTAATACCAGGCCAGACATTTTATTTGCAGTGAACATGTTGAGCCAATTCCAAGTGGAACCAAGACATGATCATTAGATTGTAGCAAAGTTCATATTGATATATTTTCATGGTACGCTTGACTATGGTTTGAGATATGTCTATACAATTGACTATGGTTTAAGAGATGCAGATTGTGTAGGGAGTGTTGAATACATAAATAGTACATCTGGAGGTTGCTTCAGTTTGGGTTCTACTACGATTATGTGGATGAGCAAGAAACAGACATATGTTGCACTTAGCACTATCGAGGCATTCTATTTTGTAGCTAGCTCGGCGAGTTGTGAAGAAGTGTGGCTCAAAATTTACTCGCGATACTATTTAATCATGTGCTTGAGCTGACCGTGATATATTTTGATTTTCAAAGTTGTTTGAAGTTGATATACAATCCATTTTTCCATGACAAGTTGAAGCACATTGAGATCAAGTACCACTTCATTCGTGACATGGTGCAAAAGGGAGCGGTGAAGCACCTATATGTCTCTACCGATGAGCAGAGTGTTGATATTCTAAAAAAGCTTCTACCTTGAGTGAAGTTTGTACACTTCAAAGACAAGCTTGGACTTGTTGAGAATGAGTCTCTCATAGAGAGGGAGTGTTGTTGAGATAACATCATAGACTCACAATAACCTTGTGTCAAGTACATCGATCTAAGTTAGGGAGCTTCTCCATGTGTTAAGTACATTGAATTGAATTAGGGAGAATGGTCTGGCATAGGACCGATATTCTTCCTGTGTCATGTATCACCCAAATTAGGAAGAATGGTATTGGAGCATTAAGTGCTCAATTACTCTGATAGAGTGTGGCCTTTGGTGATTCACCATGTGTCAAGACATTGACCTGAATGATGGTAGACCAAGACTAGTTTGGATGTCATGTGTAAAGTATTGACCTGAATTATAGTGATTAGATGATGGTAAATGATACCATGTGTCTAAAGTACCCTGAATTACGGTGAGGATATACCATTGGTCTGTGGTACTAACCCAAATTATGGTAACTTGTTGATGTTATTGATTTACCATGTGTCAAAGATGTTTGACTCGATTATGGTATTTGGTCACTGCTATTGTTTACCATGTGTCACAACTGTGACCCGATTATGGTATTTGGTTGATGTTATTATTTATCATGTGTCATAACTGTAACCCACTTATGGTGATGATTTGTTATAACCTTTTCTTACATAAATTTGTCCACATGAAGAACATTTGTCTAGTCGCTACGAATACCTCCCTAGCTAGGAGAGTGTGTTGAGTTTTGTAGCTATGGTCAATCTTCATAATTTATATTTTAGCCCTTATAATGTATAAAGAATTTGTAAGACATGTTCTTCATATAATTTTGATTATTTAGTCCTTAAAATAATTTATATATGACATGTTATTCATGTTGAATTTAAAAGAGAAAATTTTGAAATTTATATTTTGAATTTTTGGCTCCAAACTTGTCAAGTCGGATCTCCCTCAAGTCAAGTTGGCCCAAAGAAGAGACCACCCATTATGGACAGAAAGATCATAATATAAAGCCATTTGACCTCCTCCATAAAGGCATTATTCAACTCACACAAGAAATATATCTTTTGGGCATCCAAGCAAAGGACAAGAAGGAAAAAAAGGATGAAAAGAAGGACAAAGATCGTCTCTATAACTTGCACAAGTGAATATCCCTCTCTTCTAGTTGGCATGTGTGTTTCTAGGAATTTTCTTGGTAGCACATTTTGGGTAAGTTGAAGTTTCTAGGCATATTTTGGAGGCCAAAATTCAGCCTAGGGTAGATCAAAGAGGGCCAAAGTTTGTAGGGAAAATGTTTGACTTGACTTGAATTGACTAGAGGGTTGCTTGACCAAGTTTGACCATAGCATGTTAATCAGTTTGATGTCATAGTTTACTAGCAACATTAGTGTTATCTCTTGTTGAATTGAATAATTTATTAAGGAAAACGTTGTTGGGTTTTCTTGTAACTGGGTTTTCCCAGGATAAATCTTGTGTTCTCTTTGTGCACTATGATATTTGTTGTCCTTATGGTTTTATGGTTGACTTTCTGAACTGTAATTGCTTAATGATAAACTGGAATTGTTAAAATAAGATCTATATTATTATAAGTAATTATCATTATTTCATAAATTTGTGCTTGTACCTATTGCACTTGAAAAATCAACATTTATAGGCCCAAGTGCATGCATTTCCTCCCCTTGGCTCATTGATGAGATTTGATCTTTAAGTGAGCTAGTGGGAGACACGAGAAGTCCTTTAGAGGCTCCTTGACTCCACTTTCAGTAGTGTAGTGGCTTGATACTAAGCTCTCTAACCTAGTCCTTCCACTTGGTGGTTGAACATTTAATTTGGTTTGGCCAACAAATTGCTGAAATATCGCTTGGATTTTTGTGGCTATCAAATAAACATTTGTGGTGATCTATGAAAAACTGCTTAGGTGACTTTGTACAATTTTATTTTTTAAATGGAAACCTTAGGAACCTTTGGTTTTTATTTCATTTTGATGCTTTCTAACAATCACTAGTGCATTTACACATGCCATTCTTCAATGTTGAGTGCCTTGGATAGTGCATCTAAGCGCATGACTTTTTAGTGATAACATATGTCAGGGGACAAATTTACTCAACTTAAATTTGATTTAATCATGCATATATCATGTCAAAAAATATTCCATAGTTTTTTTATAAGTTAGAAATATTTGTATTACAAAAAATGTACAAAGATTACATGCATGGATGTCCTTTGACTCGACAGTCATTGGCTTGAGTTAAAGTCAAAAATATTGGTAGTCACAAAAGTAATGCAGGAATGAGAATCTAGCCTAGAAGGAAAAACCAGATGCCCTCCTAGAAAGTTCAATACATCAAAACAAATAACTAAAAAGAGAAGAACACAAGAATTCCTAAATCGCAGAGCCATAGAGCTTCCAAGTTCTACCTGTGATAATGCACCTCACCCAGGTAATTCTCTTGTGGATCTTCCCATTCCACATGAGTAGGTTTGTAGTAGTCATCTTCATCTGGTTGAGTATGCCTTTTTTAGATGGGTCGACCAACCGACGTAGGGTGCATAGTTGGTTGAAGGAGGTTGATGCCACCTTAACAGTTGGCATGGGCTCCCTTGCAACATGAAAATCATGGATCTACTAGAGCAAATCTAGAGGTATTGTGTTGTTGTTTGTGCATAGAAGAGAGACACTCCCCAATTCTACTCTGAGAATGGTTATGAGGCAGGTGCCTTGTGTGATAGAGCCAACAGGGGATTGAAAGGATGAATCATTCATGGTGTGTGTTTAAGTCAAAGGGGAATTTTTAAGCTCCATATCCAAAGTGCCAATGACCACACATAATGCAGCCTGAGCATGAGTAAAGTAGAAATCAATGTCCATAATTCAAGCTTCAAGCATCATTGTAGCTTCTTCTTGGTCCCTGAAATGGTGCCCCAGCACATTATGAAGAGCCCACAAGCGGTCAAGAGTGTTGCATAGCTCTTGGGCTTTGACATCTGCTACCATGTGTTGATGACGACATCATTAAAATGTTCATTTCCCTAGATATGTTAAGGAGGGAGAGGTGGCTTGCCCCTTCCTCTGCCTCCCCTACAAGGATGAGCACGCTCCCTCATCATGATTTGCAAAGCTTATAGTTGTTACCTCAAACCATTTGAAAATACCACCTTTGAGCTTCTGTAGCCTGATCCTACAATGTTTCTTGTAATTAACGGTGGCCTCCTTAACATGCAAATTGTCCTAGTGATAAAGTGGATAAGTGTACCAGGTCTGATCACACCATAAATGTTGGGGGAATTTGTTCTTTCCACCACCACTTCATCTTGGTCTGTGGGTGTCTGGGAGAGCATGCTAGCCGCATCGCAATTTCCTGAGTTAATTTATTTGGGTACATTGATAATGGGGACGATTAATGCTCGCTACAATCATTTGGAGACCTAGATTTGGGTAAATCTTCCACAACTATCGAGAAAGGTTGATTTTTATTATTATTGTTGACCTTCCTAATAAAGGTAGGAAGGTGGTAAGAGTGAAGGATAAATAAATATTTTGGGGAAAGGAGAGGGGGTTACAATATTTGGGGAAAATTATTTTGTTTAAGGGAAGGATAACCTAGGAAGTGAAAAACTAGGAACTATGAGAGAGATTAAATTTTGAGACTATGATTAATATATTGGTGGATTGTGTTATTTTGGAGATTTGGGCATAAAGGGATAGGAAACCCCCTATAGGTTTCCTAAGGCTAGGGAGCTAATGAGGTTATTCCTAGTTGGCTAGGAGGTAAAATCTAGTTTCAAAAGTTGAAGAAAGTATAACTAGGTTCGGTCTTCTTAAATGTATTTTTTGATATTTGTATTTAGTCAAGAAAAGAAATATTATTTTTGTTATATTTTTCAATGAGTTTCTTGCTCATTGAAATAATTCTAACACATGTTAAAGTGATATAGTTGAGTCAAAGATTCAAAATAAAATGTTGAATACCTTAAGGGAATGTTACATCATGTATACTTATGTATTAGATTCAAAGATATTCCTCCAAGAAAAGTCACAAGTCCTCTCCTAGAAACGACATCACTAAAGAAGCAAATCCGAAGTGGAAAATTCAAGTCGACCTCAAGTCGGCCTAAAGGAGGGACATACCTCTATATATAGAGGTTTTCCACTCCTCCAATGACAAGCATTCTTCACCTATGAAATCAGTGAAGGTAGAAGGCAAGATAAAGGGTAACGAACGTAATCGAAGGATGAAGGAAGAGTCTCCAAGGCCAACGACGAAAGGTGGAAGAAGACCAAAGTGTGATAGGGTTGTCTTAAGGCCTATTATAATCACACGTGCGAAGAAAGGAACCTCTTCTTGTGGTCATTACAACACTACTATCACAATCATATAATCTCGTTGGTTGGGAAATAAAACTAGGCCTATAAGGCCTCTCACTCAAGCAAAAAAGGAGCTCTCCCAAGCGAAGAAGGAAGAGGTCAATCTCACAAGGAATCCCCTCACATGTGTAAAGAATTAAGGTTGCACTACTGTCATAACAAGTCTACAACTATATCTTAAGAAAGAGCTCGGTTGGGAAAGGGAGAAAGGATTCCTCATATGTGAAAGACTTCACTAAGGATCAAGGAGAAATATCTCTTCTAGAGCTATCATAACAAGATCTATCATAAGTTTCTGGAAGAAGAATAAAGTGTAGGAAGCAGGAAGGACTTGACTTGTGCTTGGAGGATATTCTTGTCAAGGGTTTAGGGTTTAGCATTTGATCTGAAAATGAGATCTTAAATTAATATAAAGGTATTACAGACTCATGTGCAGGAACGCCTATATTACTTAGTGCAATGGATCGAAAATATTGAGAATAATATAGACAATGAGCAGTTAGAAAACATAATAGTCACACACATTAACACAGCAAAAGAATCAAGGAGTTCACCAGACTTCCTGGCTACGTCTTCTAGTCCAGATTTCAGTGTTGACCTCTATATTATGTCTTTAAGAGCAGATTATTACAAATGTGAGCTCAAATCGAGTCTCAACATAACAGTGAAAAAACAACAAGGATTTACTTGAAATCCTCAAGTCTACAAGAGTATACAGACTCTCCCTCTTGCTCTCTGTCTTCTTCTTTCTCTCTGTCTCAGCAACTGTCTCTCTGTCTCTGCCATTGAATGGATTTTAAGCCTATTGGCGCTTGTCTGTTTGTCTCCCCTCTCGGGCTCTCTGGCTCCCGAATGCTGTCCGTTCAAATCCCTTTTTGAGCATTAAAAAATCATTGTAGAATGCTCTCAGGTATGGTGGCCACCTGTTTTTAAACGGAAAGGACCACTGGCGCAGTTGAAATCCCCAGGAACACGTTTCTCTATTTACACAGAGAAATACACTAAAAACACTGAAAAATCCGTAAAAACTCTTTCTATCGGACTTCAAATAACATTGAATCCACCCTATAATCCTTTAGGGTCCGCCTTTAGTCGCTATCACAAACCAACCGTTGATTTGTGTGATCTCTGATCCAACGATTGATATCCATTTTGGGCGGCTTATGTGCATGGAGATTACCCGCCCGAAAAGGCAGTTTTCTCTTTCCTGCACCAAGCCACGTGTCGGCCAGTGGATGGGTTCAGTCGGAGCCCATCCAATACCAGTTACCGCCTGAGGCCTAACCAAAATCCCGCTTACCACGAAACTCAAATAATATAGAGCTGCATGTATAAACCTTTCGGGTCCGGTTTTATCACTTCGGCCGCATTTCCTTTGTATTTCGGTTTTATAGCGGAAATGTGTAAAGACATGAAAAACCCGACAAATCCCTTTTTATCGGAACTCAAAATATATCAATTCGCATCCATAAATCCTGTCGGGTCTGGTTATCGCAAGTCACATGTTTGAATCAGCCCCACTCCTTTGTATCGCTGCGATGCGATATATCACAATCCCATATCGCATAGTCTTCGGGTCGTGGGTTAAGTCCTCCTTGTGTTTTAGCGATGCGATATTGCGAGTAGATCTGGGCTGTTGATTTGCTTGCTTAATTGACGGTCCTCGTTGACTCGCGCTGATCGCTATCGTGATTTTTATGTGGTTGCTTCTGATATCTCCCGCTGGCCTCCTTGATTGCGATATGTCAATTTGATCTGGACCGTTGATCGGTCTGATCCGACGGCTCCTATGCATCTTGTTTGAACCTTCGCTTTACTCTATTTTTCGCCATTTCTTAATGTTTTTCCCATGCGATAGTGTTTTTGATAGTTATGTATATGAAGACTTAGAGGTTTTTAGGATCCATTTTGGATCACGCCTTCCCACTGAAAAGCTTTTGGACCACCAAAAGTTGGTTTTTAGGCATCGATCAAGTGAGGATATAGCTCGCTCACTTGTTTAACTTCTATCCATTGTGCTTTGCTTGGATTTGAACCTTTGAGCCCTATTCTCAGGTACTCAACATCCCCTCGACGCGTAGTTCTTACCTTCCTGTCCAGAACTGTGTCTTCCTGCAACTCATTGAGATATTCAGGCAACAGATCCTCAATAGAAGGCAACTAACTTCGCTCTTCAAGATCTTCAATCATTAATGGTTCATAAAATCTCAAGTTTTCTGCATTAACGACTGAATTGATCTACATATAAGCTGGTAAATCAAGGTGAAAAGCATTTTCACCAATTTTATCAAGTACCTTGAAAGGTCCATACCTTATTGGTTTCAACTTTCTACCTTCACCTTGCGTTTTGTCTTTTTTGATGTACAACCAGACTTGATCACCAACTTGGAAACTATGCTCAACCCGATGCTTATGATCACCAGCTGTTCCTGTACTACCTGGTGAATTTCTTGGATTTGTTCAATGAACTTGGTTGCTTTGTCCACATCACTGTGTCCATCAATTGCTATGTCTTTACCAAAGACAAAATCCAAGGGAGACTTTGGTATAAAACCAAAACAAGTCTCAAAAGGAGATCTCTGAGCAGAAGAGTGCTTGGCACGGTTGTAATCATGCTGCACATAACGCAAATGCTCATCCCAAAGCTTTGGATGCTTGCTGCAATAGCCTTTGAGCAACTGGATCACTGTCCTATTGACCACCTCTGTCTGACCATCTATTTGTGGATGAAATGATGTGCTCTTCTTCAACCTGGTGTCCATCAACTCCCATATATTTGACCAAAACTTCCCAACAAATCGAGCATCTCGATCAGATACAATAGAAGTGGGTAAAACAAAATGAACCCATACATTCTGAAAGAACAACTTTGTTGTTTGTTCAACTGTAACCTGCTTGTTACAAGGTATCAAAATACACATTTTACTGAACCGGTCCATAACAACATATAAATAATCATGACCCTTTCTAGATTTTGGCAATCCCCTAACAAAGTCCATGGAAACACTTTCCCAAGGACGAGAAGGAATTGGAAGTGGAGTATACAAGCCTAATTTTCTATTACTGGGCTTGCTTGTAGCACACATAGTACACCCTTTGATATATCTAGAAACTGTCTCATGCATTCTTGGCCAATAACAAAATCTTTACAATTGTGCAACTGTTTTACTTACACCAAAATGACTTGATATTAGAGAAGTATGTGCTTCTCGAATTATGTTAATTGTTTCAGTTTGTGGAATGCATAACTTTCCCAAATGATATAAGAGTTGGTCCTTTACATAATAATCCAATTCTTCTACTTGTTTGCCATGACTTAGAGTTGCATATACATCTTTAAAATCTACATCTTGAGCATATTGTTCAACGTAACTTTCATGCATTACTGAGTTATGCTTATGTATAATAGATGCATTTATGATTAGTCTTGACAACATATTTGCAACCTTATTATGTATGCCCTTCTTATATCTGATGACAAGATGAAATTGCTGTAGAAAACCCATCCACCTATAATGTATTGATTGCTGCAATTTAGTTTGTGAGTGAAAATATTGAAGTGGTTGATGATCTGTATGTATGATTGTTTCCTTACCCATTAGGTAATGTTTCCACTTTTTCACACTTTGTACTAATGCATACAATTCTTTATCATATGTGGGATAATTAACTACTGCAGAAGTAAATGTCTCAGAATGATAACATATGGGTTTACCATGTTGCATCAACACTGCTCCCATGGCATAGTCACTGGCATCTGTCTCAATCTCAAATGAATGTTGAATATCTGGCAGTGCTAGTATTGGTGTTGTACTATTTTTTTTCTTTTAAGGTGTCGAAGGCTTTCTGCTGTTTGCCTCCCCATTTAAACACATGTTTCAATCCTGTTAAAGCATGTAATGGAGTTGTAATCAAAGAAAAGTTAACAATAAACTTTCTCCAATATTGCGCTGCCCCTAGGAAACTTCTAACCTCTGTAGCAGATTTGGGTTTAGGTCAGTTCACAATGACTTCAACCTTATAGGGATCTATCTCCAATTCACCACCCCCTACAATATGACCCAAATAATTTAAGATGTTTTGCAAAACTCACATTTTGATAGTTTTACATAGAGATTTTCTCTTTTCAAAACATCTAAAGTCTACTTTACATGCTTTACATGGTCTTCCCATGTCTTACTGAAAACATGAATGTCATCTAAATAAACAATTACAAAATCATCAATAAAAGGTCTGAGTACATCATTCATAACTCTCATAAACATAGCAAGAGAATTAGTTAAGCCAAAAGGCATAACCAACCATTCATACAGTCCTTGCTTTGTCTTGAAAGCAGTCTTCCATGCATCTTGTTCTACAACTCTGACCTGATGATAGCCACTCCACAAGTCTAACTTAGAAAAGTAAACTGCTTCTTTCAATTGAACTAATAGATCATCAATACGAGGAAGAGGATAACGATTCTTGATCGTTATTTTATTCAGTGCTCTATAATCAATACACATTCTCCACGATCCATATTTATTTCTCACCAGCACGATTGGAGATCCACATGGTGATGTGCTTGGTCGTATAAACCCTTTTTCGAGCAACTCATGTACCTGCTTCTTTATCTCTACATTCTCTAAAGCTGAAAACTTGTACATTCCAATGTTAGGTAATGGAGCATCTTGCTGCAAACAAACATCATGTACTATTTCTCGCTTAGGTGGCAGACCTTTAGGTTCTTGAAATAGAACATCATACTCTGAAACAACTTTAACTAAATCAACTTTCTGTTTAGCATCACAGCCTTCAAATGCATTGGATTTTTTAGGATCCTTTGCCTTTACAACCATAAGTAAAAATTGCTTACTTGAATTCACAATTCTTTTCATCTGTCCTGAGTTTATGAGAGAGTAGTTATTTTTGAGTTTATGAGCTCTTACAATATATTCTATTCCATCTTTAGTGAGTTGATACTTATTTTCAGCTCTATAGAAAATAGCTTTCCTATCATACAAGTATGGATTTCCTAAAACAATACCTCATATATCCAAGGGAACTATATCTAACTCAACCTCATCTACAAATGTTGATCCAATAGCAAACCTAAGTTTACATTGCCTCATTACTTGTAGATTTGTTTTATCACACACCCAACCTAATGGATATGGCTTCTCATGAGGTTTTGTTTGTAATCCCAACTTCTTTAAAATTGTTTCAGAAATCAAGTTTACTTGTGATCCATTATCAAATAAAGTATCAATCTCATTATGCTTGGAAATTACTCTAATACGAAAAAGCTCATTTCTTTCACTCTCATTACTTTCATTACTAACAAATTGTGCAGAATTACTTGTGGATGCTTCAGAATCTTTACCTCTAATACCTGTGGCTGTAACTGTTGTTTCATCACCTGAATCTGATCCCAAGTCCTGCTGAATAACTACAGCATTCTTTCTCTCCTTACCACCAAACTTCTTAGGTTTCAGTTCTGGCTGCAAAGATCAGCAGTGTGCCTCATCGTGTCCTTCTTTCTTGCAATGAGTGCATGAAGGTTTATCCTTCTTTACAGTGTTTGCTTTCCTCTCCTTCCATTTCAGTTTCTTCTTCTCCTTGTTCCCGCTTACAGAATATTTAGATGTTCCCCCAATCTCTGGGTTTACATTCTTACCTCTAGCTTCTAGATGTGTTGCTTTAACTGATACATCATCTAAGCTAGTAGGATTAAACATGAGTATAGTATGCTTTAAATAACCATGAAGACCACCTATATACTTCAATAAAGTCTCAGGTGAGTCTAATGATATTCCTAGAGTTAAAGTTGTTTTCTTGAATTCCTGAGTATAACTTTGTACACTCTGACCCTTCAACTGGTGAAGAGTTTGCCAACTCATCATTGCCTGCTGCATGTAAGCTAGAGGATAGAATTTCTTTTTGATAGCAGAAACAAAGTCTTTCTAGGTAGAAAGGATTTTACCATGTTTTTTCAGATCAGCTTGTGTCTTGCCTTCCCACCATACTAGTGCAGTTCCTCCAAGTCGAAGGCTAGCCAATTGAATCTTTCTCCTTTCTGAATCAATGTTCTGCACCTTGCAATATACATCAATCTGTCTTATCCAATTATCTAGCTTCTTTGCATTTAGTTCTCCATCATAAATTGGCAAATCAAACTTCACATCTAATTTAATCAAAGAAGTTTTCTTCTTTTTCTTTTCAGGGCTAGTTTTATGTGAAGAAGATGATGAGGATGATGAAGGTGATGATGGAGGAGTTGGTGGAGGAGGCATTTCTCCTTTTCCTTTGCCTTCTGGAGAGGAAACTAGAAAAGGTTTCTCTGCTCCTTTGTCTGATTTAGGTGTTGAGGGGCTTTCACCTCTACCCTTCTTAAATTCTAGATACATTTCTTCCACCATGGCTTGAAGTGCCTTAAAACCTTCCATAAATTGAGATTCTGATCCCAATGGAGTTTCTTCTGCCATTCTCCTCTGAGAATAGACTCTTCCAATCTCTGGATTAGCCTCAACAAGTTCTCCTTCTCCTAATTTGAGCTTTAATCTAGTTAGCATTCAAAATCCAACACAAGCTTGTCTAACCTTAACAAAACCTAAAGCTTTGATACCACTTGATCTGAAAATGAGATATTAAATTAATATAAAGGTATTACAGACTCATGTGCAGGAATGCCTATATTACTTAGTGTAATGGATCGAAAAGATTGCGAATAATATAGACAATGAACAGTTAGAAAACATAACAGTCACACACATTAACATAACAAAATAATCAAGGAGTTCACCAGACTTCTTTGCTACGTCTCCTGGTCTAGCTTTCAGTGTTGACCTTTATATTATGTCTTCAAGAGTAGATTATTACAAATGTGAGCTCAAATCGAGTCTCAACACAACAGTGACAAATCAACAGGTATTTACTTGAAATCCTCAAGTCTACAAGAGTACACAAACTCTCCCTCTTGCTCTCTGTCTTCTGCTTTCTCTTTCTCTCAGCAACTGCCTCTCTATCTCTGCCATTGAATGGCTTTTAAGCCTACTAATGCTTGTCTGTTCGTCTCCCCTCTTGGGCTCTCTGGCTCCCGAATGTTGTCTGTTCAAATCCCTTTTTGAGCGTTAAACAATCACTGTAGAACGCTCTCAGGTATGGTGGCCACCTGTTTTTAAATGGAAAGGATGACTGGCGTGGTTAAAATCCCCGGGAACACGTTTGTCTATTTACACAGAGAAATACACTAAAAGCACTAAAAAATCCGTAAAAACTCTTTCTATCAGACTTCAAATAAAATTGAATCCGCCCTATAATCCTTTCGGGTCTGCCTTTAGTCACTATCGCAAGCCCACCGTTGATCTGTGTGATCTCTGATCCAACGGTTGATATCCATTTCAAGCGGCTTATGTGCACAGAGATTACCCGCCCGAAAAGGCAGTTTTCTCTCTCCTGCACCAAGCCACGTGTCGGCCAGTGGATGGGTTCGTGCGGAGCCCGTTCAATACCACTTACCACCTAAGGCCTGCCTGAAATCCCGCTTACCACAGAACTGAAATAATATAGAGTTGCATGTATAAACCTTTCAGGTCCGGTTTTATTGCTTCGGGTGCATTTCCTTTGTATTTCGGTTTTATAGCAGAAATGTGTAAATACATAGAAAAACCCAAAAAATCCCTTTTTGTCGGAACTCAAAATTTATCAATTCACATCCATAAATCCCATCGGGTTCAGTTATCGCAAGTCGCATATTTGTATCGGCCCCGCTCCTTTGTATCGTGGAGATGCGATATTGCGATGCGATATATCGCAATTGCATATCGCATAGTCTTCAGGCCGGGGGTTAAGTCCTCCTTGTGTTTTAGTGATGTGATATTGCGAGTAGATCTGGACCGTTGATCTGCGCGCTTGATCGACGATCCTCGTTGACTCGCGCTGGTCGCTACTCCGATTTTTATACGGCTGCCTACGATATCTACCACTGGCCTTCGTCGATTGCGATATGCTGATTTGATCTAGACCGTTGATCGGTCCGATCTGACGGCTCCTATGCATCCTGTTTGAACCTTCGCTTTACTCCATTTTTCGCCATTTTCTTAATGTTTTTCCCATGGGATAGTGTTTCCAATAGTTATGTATATGAAGACTTAGAGGTTTTTAGGATCCATTTCGGATCAACATTGATCAATATGAAGCTTCAATAAGAGAAAGTTATGAAAGGGTTTTCCTCTGTAAGAGAAATAGTTTTTTCCCTGGCAGAGAGCCAACATATTGTGTCCTTGTTCTTATGTTTTGGTAGCAATTTGATGAAGTAAAGACACATGCATTAATAAGACAAGAAGAAAATTAAGCTAACAAGATAAATTGTAAAAGATCTTCACAAATTGTTATCAATTCTAGAAGGACCCTACTATATCTAATTTCCATAGATTCTTCAACGTGGCATCGGAGCTAAGGTGACACATCAAGGAAAGGGCATCTCAAGAACGCTCATAAGGTGACTCATCAGGGAAGAACATCTCAAGAACATCTACAAGGTTGAAGCATCAAGCCAAGAAGTCTCAATCACATCAAGGACAAGAAGGTATACCATATATCATTCATCAAGAACGACTACAAAGCAAGAAGAAAAGCCTCATATAAAGGCACCTACAAGAACAGCAAATCAAAGAGGGACCTACATCAAGCTACAAGTCATCAAGCAAGCCCATTTGACAAAGCAACTTGAAGAACGTCAAGATCAAAGGAAGGCAAGCCATAAAGTATTCAAGAAGAAAGCAAGTCCACTACATATCCAACTATATCAAGTAAGTATATGTCCCCTTCTGAATATACATCAATGTCTTTTTGCAAGGAAAGAAAAAAATTGATTGGGACCAATAATTTCCTTGCATGGAAAAAGAGGATTGATTTACTTCTCAAAGAGAATGAACTTCTAGATCACATCAAAGGGAATATCACTATCCCCGCTAAGGAACAAACTCAATCCTTAGCCAAGTACAATAAGGATGAGACAAGAGCTCACAGGATTATAATAGAATCTATCAAGGACTCTCTCTTTCCTTATGTCTCCAAATTTGAAACATCAAAAGAAATCTATGACAAGCTAATAGAATTATTCTCGAAAAGCACAGCTGGAGAAGTGATATCTCTATGAAATGATTTGTACAAGATGAATATATCCAATGAAGGAATATATCCATACTTCATGAAGATCTCTGAGATGAGGGATCAACTTCAAGAGCTAGGAGAAGTCATGTCTGAAAGAGAAATGACAATTGTAGTACTCAATGCTCTACCCGAGGATTGGGGCAACTTCACATCAAGCATATATGCTAAGAAGGAAGCTAACCCACTAAGTGAACTATGGTATCTATGCAAGATAGAGGAAACTAGACTGAAAGAAAAATATGATGTGGGATCAAAGGAGAAATAATTTGCTACCATGGCCAAGAGAAAAGGAAAATCTGGTAAATTTTGTCCATGAAGAACAAGCAATAGAGATATGTCCAAAGTCCAATGCTTTGGATGCCAATAATATGGACACTACGAAAGGGATTGTCCTAAACTTAAGAAGGACAATGACAACAAAAGAAAAAGGGAAGAAGATCATGTAACTCAAGAAGTCAAAGAAGAAGACAAGAAGCAAAAGAAGGAAGATCCTCCAGATCTCTACTATGACTAAGTCAACCTCTTTACTTAAAGTCTTCTTTCAAAGTTGTGAGTAGTATAGGAGAATATATAAATAGAATATATTGCATGGTTAAAGAAATATTCTAGAATATAGGAGCATGGTGTAGATATAGCTCAAGAAATTCATATAGAAGGAGGATACCTATTATAGAACCTCATCCACAATGAAAGAATTATTTATCATGATTGAGAATCTTAGAAGGCCTATATCATCAAAAGGAAGAAACATTTGCAGGATAAGGGTCTTCAAGATCCTCTAATAGAATCTTCAAAATAAGGTTCATACATAAGTGAAGATGTATCATTGGGAGTCCCATTTATGGGATTCAAGAAAGGATTATATGCAGGCAAGAGAAGATGAAGAAAGAAAGGCTACACCAATCGAGGAGAATTATCAAATGAAGCGAAGATGATCAAATAAGAATCAATATGAGTGATGTATGCATCAAAGTTTAAGTCATGTCATCACATATATTGGGTCATGGGAAAATTTCTATAAGCATGATCAAGTATAAAAGGATCTCTTTCACCAATCATATGCTCGAAGGCATGTACTACAATGCAATAAAGGTCAACATGAAGAAGTGCTCTCATAAGGAGTATAAGGTGGTTGAATAATCAATCCAAGAAGAAGAAAATGAAGAAAGATATCATGAAGGAGAAAATGAAGAAAGAGATCAAGCATGTGAAGAACACCGTGGTCACAAAGAATCACTATCTGACAAGATTCATTAACATCTCCCAAAAGAAGGCATGAAAACTCTGACAAAGGAAGAAAAAGATCAAAGGACCCTTGACACCTATGAAGGCCTTGGAGATAGTAAGGTGCATATAACTGATTCAACTCTACAAAGATGTCATGATGAAGAAGCCATCCAGCAAAAGCACCATTTGACGTTGAAGCAGTATCAGGATGAAGTCGTGAAGGGTACTAAATCAAAGGAGTAGCCAGATGACAAAAGGACCTGATATGTATCAAGAAGGCCACTTTCCACGAAGGGAGAAATTTCATGATAAATCAGGAAGGAAAGTTATTGATGGTCGGTGGCCTACCAAGAAGAAATTCAAACAAAGACTTCATGACATCAAAGGAAAGAAGGAGATAAAGTAGCTAAAGGACCCACAAAGAAGAAGTTGTTGATGAACGGATAAGTCCTTAGCTAAGAGGGAGTTCTAATAAGTTCCCAACTACAAAGGATCCTGGGCAAGTTCCTTGTCAGAGGAAACTTGGGCATGTATTCCTCAATTAAGAGGAAGAGATGGACACAAAATTATTTTCTTCACTTGGGAAGAAAGAATGGGAGGATTGGGTAATCATCTGGCATCTAATGCTCTTTGAAGATTTGTAGGGCATCCAAGATAAGGGTAGGCAAGAGGATCGATATTCTTTGAGGGCTAGGAACCCAAGACAAGAATAGTCCTAGAAGGTCATACTCAGTGAACACCCGGGTGGGTATGTACCTTGAGAGACAATGACTAAGGTGTCTATAAGTCATTGGTCTTTCCAACATTATGCTCGAATCTTATGAGAGATAGAGTTGTTATTCAAGGCATTTCTATGAAAAATGTTGGTTACTATGATGTTATAATAGATGGATTGCCAATCCGGTTTCTCTTATGTGAATTCTTCAAGATTGAAAAATAGACAAACACCTTGTAATGATTTCTGAATACCTCCCTAGTTAAGAGGGAGTGTTGAAGAAAGTGTAAATAGGTTCGGTATTCATAAATGTACTTTTGATATTTGTATTAATTCAAGAAAATAAATATTATTTTTATTATATTTATCAATGAGTTTCTTTCTCAATGAAATAGGTCTAGCACATGTTAAAGTGTTATAGGTGAGTCAAAGGGTCAAAAGAAAATGTTGAAGACCTTAAGGGCATGTTACACCGTGTATAATTATGTATTAGAGTCAAAGATATTCCTCCAAGCAAAGTCGCATGTCCTCTCCTAGCAACGACATCACTAAAGAAGAAAATTCGAAGTGGAAAAGACAAGTCGGCCTAAAGTCGGCCTTAAGGAGGGACATAACTCTATATATAGAGTTTGTCCACTCCTCCAACGACAAGCATTCTTCACCTCTGAAATCAGTGAAGGTAGAAGGCAAGATAAAGGGCAGTGAAGGTAATAGAAGGACGAAAGAAGAGTCTCCAAGGGTAGCGAAGAAAGGAGGAAGAAGACTGAAGTGTAATAGGGTTGTCTTAAGGCCTATTACAGTCACACGTGCGAAGAAAGGAGCCTCTTCCTGCGGTCATTACAACACTACTATCACAGTCATATAATCTCGTTGGTTGGGCAATCAAAGTAGGCCTATAAGGCCTCTCACTCAAGCGAAGAAGGAAGAGGTCAATCTCATAAGGAATACCCTCACACGTGCGAAGAAATAAGGTTGCACTACTGTCATAACAAGTCTGCAACTATATCTCAAGAAAGATCTTGGTTGGGAAAGGGAGAAAGGACTCCTCATATGTGAAATACTTCACTGAGGATCAAGGAGAAATATCTCTTATAGAGCTAGCATAACAAGATCTATCATCAGTTGCCGGAAGAAGAACGGAGTGCCTAAGGACGAAGTGTTGGGAAACAAAGTGTCCGAAGAAGGAAGGACTTGAATTGAATTATGCATGGAGGATATCTTTGTCAAGGGTCTAGGGTTTGGCATTGTTCAATAAGAAGCTTCAATAAGAGAAACTTACGAAAGGGTTTTCCTCTCTAAGAGAGAGGGGTTTTTCCCTGGCAGACATCCAACATATTGTGTTTTTTTTCTTATGTTTTGGTAGCAGTTTGATGAAGTAAACACACATGCATTAATAAGAAGAGAAGAAGATTAAGATAACAAGATTAATTGTAAAAGAGCTTCAAAAATTGTTATCAACTCTAGAAGAATCCTACTATATCTATTTTCCCTAGATTCTTCAAAATCAAGCACTCTCATTGGGAGAAGAGACAGATCTATAGGGAGCTAATCAACATCAAGTGACTGAATCAAGTAAAATTAAGAGGTATTATACTTGTCATAACCGTATACGTTATCACCAAAAAATAATCACCTATCCATTTCTAACTAGGTGGATTGAAATACACCATGTGGATTTAATTTTACCATAGTAAAATCACTTTCACTATGGAAAATAATTTGGTAAACCACTTTTATTAAATTATTTTCTGATTTAACTTAAAAACCCCATGAAAATAATTAGATAAATCATTATTTATTTAATTTTCTCTAGGAATTATTATTAAATCATTATTTAATAATTATTCCCTGTCACATTTGACTAAATCCCATGGGAATATTTCCATAAATCATTATTTATTTGAATTTCCTTATTTATGTTATTAGAATAATTATTAAATCACTATTTAATAATTATTTTGATTTCACACCTTCTTGTTTCTCACGAAATAATTAATAAATCATTTTATTTGTTAATTATTTCTAAATAAAGGAATTTAACATAAATATAATAAAGTAGTCCAAGTAGTTAGATCTAAATTTGGTCAATAATATTTTATTATTCTCCATTTTCAAGATTAACTCCATACTTTGCTATATAAAGGAGGGTTTTTCATCTATTCTTCACCATGATCATTATCATCGTCAATACTACCGGCATTTTCTTGAGCTCCCATTTGAGTTCTTCATCCTTGTTTGGGTTTTTTCACATGATTGAGAGAGAAAATTATATTTTTGAAGCATCAAGGATATCAAAGGACCCATCCCACGAAGGGGGACTTATAGACCAATTCTTAAATCTCCTTCACCGGGTGTTATCAATAAACATTTATTCATTTAAAATTATCTTTCCAATTGGGTTATTATTCTGGATACATTATTTTGTTGCTATTTTTTTTGGATCTTGTTTTCTTTTACTGCAGATTTCCCATTTGTATTGCAGATCTAGAATGATAGCAATCATCAAATTGTTGTTAGGGTCACTTGTCATCTAGTAACTTAAGTGAGTATTTTTGGTAAACCTTCCAGGAATTTTCACACTAACAAATAGTGACTCCACTGGGGAACGAATCCGTGGGAAAACACCTTATAGGACTGGTTGTGGGAAGAAGTTGGTCCTCTACCCAACCTTTCTTTGGACAACTCTGCTTGTGGGGATGAGATTTTGTCAAGTAAGAAGTTCTTTGGAAGGCCATTTGAAACAATAGATCTAGGATTGTTTGAGGATTCAAATCACCTATAGGCTAGAGGTATTTTTTATTTGATAGGATGTTTTTGCTTGCATTAGAGTAACATCATTAAAATAGTTAGTTTACACTTGGCACCACTGCACTAGGTGTTTTCTTGTTGTTTGTCACTCTTTTCTTCCTATCATTATCACTTAGTCTAGACATCATAGCGCCTCCAAGGCATTTGTCGCGTTGAATTCGAGGGCTTCACCCTCAGTTCCCGTTAGGCCATATCACTCCTCCCCATCGGGTGCGAGTTCATCCTCCCATTCCTCCATCGAGTCATCATTCTAATTATACTTATTTGTCCCATTCATCCTTTGATTCTGCGTCCCCTCATCCTCATATTACCATCATGTCAGGCACCAATGCAGGTGCAGGAACCCAGGGCGGTAACCCAGGTGCCAACTAGGGTACCCCCACTAGCGGAACCTCAACTGGTGTGGTCACTCTGACTCCTTTACTTCCTTTTGTTGTTGGTCTAAGTTTCCTTGATTTTAACCAAATTATCAATTATCCCTTCTCCATGATCCCACATGGCCAGTAACAACTACAAAACTCCCTTTAGACATCCTGAAGTTTGAGGGTAATCTTGGAGAAGACCCAACCAATCATATTTTCCCCTTTCATATGTGGTATTCATCCAATTCTATGACCGACGACTCCATTCGTTTTCGGTTGTTCCAATGCATGCTCACGGGAGCTGCTGCAAAGTGGTATGTAGACCAGCCTAGGGAAACCCATTCCACTTTAGCAACTCTTTCCACAACCTTTCTTTCATATTTCTAGTTACCTCTCCGTTATGATACCGATACTGACTTTTGACTTCATTCCATCAAACTTCTGCCACTCGCCTTTTCGACCATGTTCAGGAATGGCGTAGAAGGAGGAGCATCTGTCGAGCTTCTAACTTCGAAGACTGAGTCTATATGTTTTGGTTTCTTAGATCGTTGTTGGCCCCCATTGCTAAATATGTTGCTTCTTAATTTCCTCAATCCGAGGAAGAAGCTCTCCATATAGGTCTTAAATTTCACCTGATTTATGCCCAATCAGGTTACGTTTACACTATCATCCCCGATTTGCCTTGGCTTGGTGCTACTAATGCACTGGGGGCATCTCATGCCACAAATAGCATTATGGGAACCCTTTCACACCCCCTACCATATGCTCCTCCTCAGATGAGTTATGGTCAGACTCAGGGAGGGAGCAGTCCCATGTATAATTATCCCTCCCCCAATCCTTCTTAGGGAACTCCTTATCCAAGTCCCAAAACACCATATGCATATCCCTGTTTGCATCAACCGATGCCATGGCCAATTGTTGCACCACCTGCTTATACCAATGTTGCCCCATCTCTATATTGTCCATACGCACAACCTACTGCTCCATCTCCTTCTGTACCAATGCCCTAGCCCCCCATGCCTGCTCCCCTTCTGTCCCCGCACACACCTCCTCCACAAGGACAATTGTATGCTTAGTAGAGTGGTCCTAATCCCCCAAATCCCAAGAAATAGAACAAGGGGAAGGGTAATAGGAACCAACAACCTCAAGGTAATCAAGGCAACCAGGGTGCTCCACCTAATGCCCCTCAGGGTCCTCCACCTAACCCCACAACCGAGCAATAGGGCGGTCAACCCAAGCATAATAGGGGTCTTTGTACGAAAAAACCTTGTGCTTGTTGTGGAGTCTATGGTAATTATACTCATGAGTGTCCCCTGTTACCTCAGATGTGCCAAGCATGGGAAGCTCAAGTAGCTTCTCGAGGATCGCAACCCTCTGCTCCTCCTCCCCCTCTTGCTTCATCTCAACCTGTTGTGCTTACCAACCCTTTTCCCCACCAAGGGTATATAGTTTCCCAACCTTCACAAGGTTAGGTTGCTCAACCAACTCCTCCATTTGGTCACCACGATTATCATATTCTCATGATGAATTCTGATATGGTAACCACTGAACAAGTCAACTTCCAAACTCGATCGCGTCAATATGACAAGCCCTCCACTAATTCTATAGCTGAGTCCCCAACCAAAGTATCCCCAAGCCTCTATTGTCGCCAAAAAGTACCATACAAATCCCTCGTCCTAAGTTTGAGGTCATTCCCAAGACCCCCAAAGGTCTGTTATGTCGAAATGTTGCTTCTACCAAAGCCGCCCATACATATAGCATAGTAGATGACTTGGCGCAGTCTCCTGCTGCCATGGCAACGTTGGAAGTTCTTCAGATGTGCCCATCACAATGAAAAGTTCTATTATCTACTCTTGGTGTCGTGGGTCCTCAAGATGATCAGATGGTTGTCTTTGATGTTGACAAGTCGAAAATCCTCCCTTACCTTCATCTTTTGCTTTCCAAATTTCGATCTCCATTCGAAAGGTCACTGTCTAATGGTGTATCATTAACGAAGGCACATCCACCTGCATGATGGTTGGCAATGTTTGGAAACAACTTGGTTCCCCTGACCTATATTTTTCCACCATCACTTTGCGTGCATACGAAGGTCACCCCTCACAACCCCTTGACTTATACCGCAACTGCCTAGTCACAATTGTTGGTAAGACCATCAGTATTGACATCAAAGTCATTGATGCTCCCTTCGACTATAACATCATTTTGGGTCGTAGTTATACTTATGCCATGTCAGTTGTCGCATCTGCAGTTCACCATAAGATGTGTTTCCACACAATGGAAACATTGCCACCATCGATCAGTTGACGTATTACGATCCAAAAGCTCAGACTTCGCCTCAGACCAACATTTCTTCTGTGGCTGACAATAAGACTGTCTCATTTGTTTCTCTAAGATTCTATAAAGATTCCTCTTTACTTGGTGCTTACTATGGCCCCCCGCCTGATCCTTTTAAGCCTAACTCATTGAGTGTTTGCATGCTCCAATCATCGCAGGTCGCCCACAAATGGGCCGTTATGCCTTCACAATAATTTGCACCTTCCCAACCTGTTGTGCCTAATTCGACCACACCTAATAGTACAAATCCTCAAGGATGATCTCCTTTTGTTGGTGTCTCTCCTAATCCTTTTCCACCTGGATCTGTTCCCCCAGCGCTTAACTATTCGAGAGTTGTTCCTCTAGGTCATTACCCTTTTGGTCAGATATCATTCTTGTTTCCACCTCCCAGATTTTATTCTACACCTATCATGGTTACAATGAGTCTACCTAATATCACCTTAGGTATCCCAGTTTGGTACATTGATCCCCATGCAAACACTCCACCTCATCAGTTGAAACCTTACACCGCTTTGACCCCAGTTTAACCGGTCATTCCTACCCCTACTTTTGCTTCAGTTCCATAAAAACCTAAATAGGAGCCTACTCCTATTACGAAAGCATCTGGAAAGGGGGGAAAGCCTGAAAGAAGGGATCCCAAGACAAGGCTCCCCCAACAACTCCAACTGCCCCTAAGCCCCCAAATCCTCTTCCTCCTTGCACTTTGTGTGATGTTGTCGGTCATGCCACCAATAACTATCTTGAACTCCCTCACATTAAAGAGGTTTTCATTGATACCTTTCCTGATCCTAACATCCCTGAGGTCCATGTAACCTTGCCTGAATTGGCTAAGAGAATCTGATCGTTACGCACAAACCACCCTTGCACTTTATGCGATAACTACGACCATTATTCCCATCACTGTCCCCGTCTTGAATATTTTCGTGATACACTTCAAGTACTTCGCGAAATAGAGGCTGCTCATAATGAGTCCACTTCTCCTTTACCTGCGGAGTCTGGTCCCACCCCTACTCTAGAACAAGAGGTCTCCCAACCACCCATCGTGATCCCTCCCCCTGATGTCGAGATGACAGACAATTCTTCTCCCATCCTCTACCTATCATCATTCATGAGATCACTCCCTAAGAACTCCCTAGATATCTCCTCTTGTGATTCTGTTGAACCTCCTTCAGCGGACACATCGGTCTCAACATCGGTAGATGTCCCCTCTACTAGTCATATATCTCCCGGCCGTGACAACGTGGATATGAATCTTTCCTCACCATATGGCATTTCTTCCTCCAGTGTGCCCATCTTCCATTCTGATGAAGACATCATAGAAGCCATGACCACCCCTAATTACCCCTAGGATGATATGCACCATTGTTTGTACTTCCTTCTGCGGCAGACCCATGACCAATATGTTGTGGAGTCCAAAGATTTCATGCATAATGAAGTCGATTGGTTTAATAACCCCTTACTTTGAACTCTCAAATTCGAACCACATACACCTTGTGGCTATTTGGTTTCACCCAGTGTTTGGGTAAGGGGGAATCTTTACTTGAGTGTCTAGGAGACGCAATTCTCCCCAACCCTCTTAGTCCATTTTCTAGTGTCGACTATAGTACGATTACTCTTCCCCATCTAAAAGAACCTCTAGAGTCTCCTCTCACTTCAGATCACTCTTGGGATGATCCACTTAATCATTCCTCCATCTTACCTCAGCAACCCAGTCCCTTAGACATTGTTGTTGTTTAACCCCCATGTTTTCTAGGTGAGCGTTGGGTGAAAATATTATCGTTTAATTCTGTTGTAGTACTTTCCCAACTATTTAATTTGTCAATCCGAGGTTCGTAGACTTACGAGACACATGCACTATATATGCAGGACTGAAGTGGAACTAATCTAATCTAATCTAAATTACTGAAATCAAATTAATCTAGAAAAGCATTGAAACACTAACTAGGAAAGTAGGAAATTGCATAAGGGGAAAGCAATACAACATGTGAAGAATTGAATGACAAACAACATATGTGAGCTCACAACAATAAAACTATCTCAAATTATATTACAAGAATCAAATTACAAATCATGAAAGCATAACAATAAAAGATGAAAAACTAAGAATTCCTTTCCATTATTCATTATTATCAAAATGAAGAGAGAGCACTCTCTTATATACATGAGGAAGATAACCATCTCATAATTACATATCCAATATTCTCTCAAGCACTCTCAACTAATTTCCCATTATTACAAGATATGATCCCTTTGAATCCTCCACAAATCTCTCAAGCATTTTCAACTACTTTCCCATTATTACAAAATATGATCCCTTTGAATCCTCCACAAATCTCTCACATATCTTGGATAAGATATGCTAACCAAATCCTCCATGATTTTCTCTTAGGAATAGGCTTGCATAATTATCTCCTTAATATGGTGGAGGAGATATGGATAAGATATGCCAACCAAATCCTCCATGATTTTCTCCTTAGGAATAGGCTTGCATAATTATCTCCTTAATATGGTGGAGGAGATATTTGAGAAGTCTCTTGGAATTGATTCTTCACATATTTCCTACACATCACAAAACTCACATATTCTTGAGATATATATAAAAATATGTATATTTTCTAATATTTTCATAAATTCACTTGTAATACAAAAATGAATAAAATGGAAAATAAGAAGGTGAAACGCAAATGTATTTATGAAAATGATATGATAAAAGGTTAATGGGATGATGAAATGTAAAGAATGGTGAAGAAAAAGGTGGATGAAAATATGACATTTCTGAGTCCCAACATCCTCCCCAACTAAACTTGTTGCATGTCCTCATGCAACCATGCATGGGTCTCTTTAAGAACATTTGGCATCTTGAACTTTGGCTTTACATGATGATGTCTTTTAATAATGAATGTTTCTAGGATATGTGAAAGACATGAGTAACAACTTACATTTTCTTATGGTTGGTTCTTGTGTGACAACCATGAATACAAAGAATGTTGGTTCTTGTGTTAACAACATTCATTTCATTTTCTATTCTCTTTTCTTCAATAATAATGTAAACACTCACTGGAAATCATAATGTGCATAAGAAAGCCCTTTTTGTAATATTAATGAAGCATGCCAATATTGCGTATGAAGCAAAGTGCAACAATGTATCATTGGAAAATAAATGTTGGTGAATGGTAAATGAGAGAAAAAAAATGGAGTGATAGTGGTGAAGAAATGGAATCATGGTAGTGAATATACTTCTATCTCCCCCCCCCCCCCCCAACTGAATTGGTTGCATGTCCTCATGCAACTTGACATGGCTCATGAAAGGAAATGTAGCATGGTGAGGGAATTTTCCAAAATATTCAAGTTAGCATATAAGGAATTGCATGATTAAAGATTAGAAAACAACATACCTCTACTTACCCAAGAATGATGAACTATGCAATAGGAATGTAGCTGCTGTTGCTGCTGGATCAGGAAAATGTGACTGATGTTGTTGTAACTGGATCTTGGGAAATGAAGGAATGTAAACTGCTGATGCTGAATCATGGAAAAGACAAACATTGAAAGTAGAACTGTGGTACTCTCATAGATCAGAATTCATGCTGCTGTAACTGCTGAGGGAGTCGTGAAAAAGTGTATAGTCTTCGTCTGCTACAAAATTGATGGTACAATTCTAATCATATGAAAGAATGTGTTGATGTCGAGCATGAAAAGAAATCATTGGATTACCGGCCATTGATGCATGCCGTTAACCAATGCGAGGCAACTCACCATTGATGTCAATGAGTGCCAAGGTACCCAAGTACATCTTGCAAAATGCGAATAGAGGGGTTGACGTCGAGCCATTTACAAGATCTGATGATCAAGGGACATTGATGTATTCCCATGATTGTCAGCGAGAGAACTTGCCATTGAGGCATGTGGTGGGCTCCAGTATTGTAGCAATAATGCTACAACTCCTGGGGCTCCCTATCTCTAATTTTATCAACCCGGTAGTTCGTACAAACTTGGAAGCGACGGTGTTGTATGCACAAGTACTAGCTCTTGTCGCAGCTGTCACTTGGTCAGCTGGCACAAGTCCGCTATGGCTCAAGCCAACTTCTATATGCTCTCAGAAGAAGCTTTCTAAATGATGGACGAAGGCTATCTCAAGGGAAATTGATCTACTTTGCAACAATGAACTGAAAGCCAACCAAAGCATGGAAACCCTAGTAAACCCTAATCTGACTAGTTTAACCTCTATGATGCAATGGTGAAAGTGAAAATGTCTAAAAAGGATGCCATTACTTCTAATGATGTGAAATGCATGAGCTCAAACTACTGCTATGAAAAAGAACATTGTTTTTGTATTTTTGCTTAAGTGGATGGAGTGATTATGAATTTATCTCTTATTAGGGTTTGGCTGTGCAGAGGTGGTGCGAAGGGAGAGAGAGCTTGGGAAAGGTCAGGATGGCTAGGAGAGGTCCCAGAGGGTCCCTAGCATTAGTCCACAGAGGTCTACAACATTCGGATGCTCGGCAACCAAGTTTGCAGGCTTCTACAGGATGTATGTAGGGGATCCTACAGGAAACTAAGGAATTCTACAGGAAGTCTGCTAACTTCTACAGGATGAGCTGTAAGTGGAGGTGTTGGGTGATGGTGAAGTGATGGGATGGTTTGGGTGGATAGGTAAGGTGGAGATGGAACTTGTGATGACTCAGGGGCAGAGAAATAGGATAGAGAATGAGTGCACGAAGTTGGTTGGTGGATAGAAGGATGGCAGCAACGAAAGGTCAAAAAGATGAAGCTGCGTGGCAATGGATGAGTTGGAGGGTAAACGAGCTGGACAGAGGCCGAGTAGGTGGCTTGAGGAGAGGTCAAGAAGAAGAAGAAGGAAGTGGAATGATATGGAGCAGTGTAAATGAAACAAATGACTTATGTCTTGCACCAAAAACGAGAATTCATTAACCTATGATACCTGTGCCATTAGACCTATGAACAACAATGTAAACCCGAGAAAAGAAGTCGTGCATGGAATGAAAAATGTAGAAGTATGGTTCAATATCAAAAGTGCATGGATGGATCTTCAACGAAAATGACTATGTTGCAGCTTGCATGGAAGTAAAAGACTGCGTTTCTTTTTGGTGGTTGATGTGGACTGCACCCCAATCCCTAAACAGAGATGGCAGTGATCTCTAACAACCTTTTTCTTGGAGCTCCTGTGTATTACAAACCTCCTATCGAATCTAAGCAACTGAAAGCAAAGTAACCATAAGCTAATCCTACTCAATCACACGAAAACTAAATCAGCAGACTGTAAATTCGAATTGCATGTCAAAGTAAAGAAACAAAGTGCTGGAACGAAAGGCAAATAACACTACAAAACAGAGGAGGTCTATTGCTCTCAGGTTGGGCCCTAACCTGAGAGCTATAGCTCCCTTAAAGACTCAGAATTAGATCCAAATCTGCTTGCCTTTATTCATAATCAAAAGTCTAATGTCATGCCAAAACTGGCTTACAAAATAACAAAAACCGAGCTGTAACTCGTGCTCAGAGATTACAATAGTAATTCCAAAAGTCAAAAAGCTTCTAACAAAGGCTACGGCCTCCATATTTATACAAAATGAGGATCAAGTTGGCTGCCTTCATTCGTGGAGCTTGGATGTCTAACTGAAAGTCAAACTGCTGTAAAACTGCTGATCCTGTAGAACGTGTTGGCTGCCTTTGAGCTCGGTGGGGAGAGCTGTTAGAGCTCGGAGTTAAGGTGAGAAGCACGAGGGAAGTCATTTAAAGCTGTAGACAACCTCCCTATAAACATGCAATGCCACCTTTGTTGTCTCCTTGTCTCCTTTTGCGTGGTATTTTGCTCTCTTTAATGCCAAGAACCTGAAATCATCATGTATTAGTCACATAGATATAATGCCTGCCCTTCTTCCTACAAACAACACGAATATACTAAGAAATGAATGCATAAGTGGTAAAAGATGAATGGTTGAACAAGGTAAGTAGGCCAATATGAGCCCAAATTGTACCAAAAATTGGCGCTCATCAACATGCAAGTCTCAAGGTACCCAAAATGAACTCTAGTCTATTTCCCAAATAAGGTGCTGATGTCGATGGGGCAAGAATTGTTAAAAGGTGGGCCTTAAGGAATCCCACATCAGTCAACGCGAGTTTGTACAAAAAGATTTGATAGGACTATAAATGGAAAGAACTCGCGGACAAGCGGTGTGGATCAGCATGGCGAGGAAAACAAGGCAATGTAATCATGGAAAGGGAATGAGTTTTATTCAAAAGGAAAACTAGAAGGAAAAAATAAACTGAAAAGGATAAAGGAATGTATGTGATTCAGAAAAATAGGCGTGCATGAAGTCGTGAAAGATAAGGAAATGGAAGATTGCTGCAACATAAGGATGGTCTAGGCATGAGTAGTCATGACGCAAAAGGATTTTTGTGTAGTGGAAAATGTCATGATATGTGCAGTGAAGAATTAGTTCCTTCAAGCGTCCTGTTGGACACCTAATCCTCAATGGGTTAGTGTGGAAGCCGAATGGAAAAAGGAGTCCAAGAGACCTTGGGATGTGAAACCCAACAGTCACAACATGTAATATAAATGTAAATCATTTGTTAATAAAAATCGCACTCTCATGTTTTATCTTTCATATTTCTCTTGCTTTCCATGTGTGTTTAACATGGTATCAGAGCGGGCGATTACTGGTCCTGCGCCAATGTGAGCCACTTGTTTTGTGGTCTCTATATACATGTCAGTTCTGCCTTTCTCCTAATCAAAGTTGATCATAATTGCCACCTTATAAAGCGTTTTATTGTGTGTTGTACACTACTCTGACATGGTCTAACATTGGTATGCATTGATGCTGCTCATTACAAGGCTCACGTTACTATGCGTTGATGCTGCCAGAGGTCCCAGGTTCCCAAATTAGTTTTTTGTGCTGTAACTCCCGTAAGTTTTCTGTGATTGTCCTCATTATTCCCTGTCCCTCTGCCAGAATTTGGAGCGTTCGCTGCATTGTAATGAATGCGAGATCATGCGTTGTGTGCTCAGAGGTCTGCATGTAAATGTTATAGAATGCACTGAGGGTAGTTGTTTAAAGCTTGAAGATGTTGAAGCCGTAGAAACCTGCATTAAATTTGAAAACCGTTGAATGAATTCACACCTGCCCATCTGACCAAATTCATCTTTCCATATATATGCTGCTCCACCTGCTATTTACCATTTATTCTAGCTACTCATAAACATCCATACGCCGCTCCACTATGAGTAAACAGTTTCATTATGTTATGCATTTGCCTGAAGTCTGTGGTATTACATTAACGCTGTTGTTAATTGCTGAAGGGCTCCATCTAGCGAGTTCAACAGTCGGAAACCTAAGCTATCTACGCATCCATCGAGTAATTGTTTGGTCGGTGCTCTCTTTGGGAAGATGAATCGCTAACTGAGCGACTGGAATTGTTCGTCTTGTCAACATCTTAATTTCAGTCAGCGAGATTCGTGTCAGCACTGTCTCCATCGAATGAACCTCTGTTGCGTTGGTAAAGCCTTATAATGGTGTGGCAGGTTGTTACGTCTCAAACTTGCGTACTGTATGACTAATATGTATCCATTCTCCTCTTCAAATCCAGAGAGATAAGGTTGGTGAAAGCCTAATGATCTGGACACAAACATTGGCTCTCCTATAAATGAATGCTTTCCTGCCCACCAAGTTGAAACTGATTCTTTTTCTGTACCTTTCAATTTGACAATTGTAGCAAAAGGAAAGTGTTGTAAAGATTTGCATCCACTCGAGCATCCTCCCACATATAAATATCTGTTTTTGTAACCAGCGACCGCCATGTTTATTGATGGAAAATCGCAGGACTTTGTCCACCCTTTGAAAGAAGTCACTTGTGAAGAGTAGCTGGTGTTATTATGCTTGGGATCGATTTGGATTAATACTGGTACTAGGTGATGCGTGCAAGGTTCTCTGTCCGAGTGATGGAAGAATTATTCATATATCCCGAGTAGTATTTATAGTACCATCTGCTAGAATTAACATCGCTTCATTCAATTCTTGGTGATGTGAAGGCCGAAACGTTTTCTGAATTGACAAGCCTAGTGGCTTCATTCAATTCCTGTGGAGAGTACAAGACTCGTATCTGCGTTTCAGAAAAACATGAACATGCATAGTTAAAATATGTAGAAGCAAATCGATGAGTGATAATGTTACGATTCGAATTTTGCTTTCATATATTTTACTGTTTTTTGAAAAAAATTGAGAATAATGGTTGGAGTTACAAATATCCATCCGAATCATATAACGTTTAGAAATATTTCATAAATAGACAACAGAGATCAAATAAAGAACACATGCCATTGTCCTTCATGTCAATCTCCCACTCTGCTTGAAGCAATATTTATATATATATTTCTTAAATCTTTGGCATAGAGTTTTCAGCTAGCAGTGGATTGGCACAATAGGCTCTCTAACAATAGCTAACTCACTCTTGATAACTTACTTAGATGTTGAGGTGGAGCCTGAAATGGTTGTAACGGTTAAACCCACTGAGGAATGCTGTTTCTTTCTATTGAAATATTGATAAGGAAATTGCTTATGTTGTGGATACTGTTTATTTTTACACAGCCAGTGGACAGTGTTGTGGGAGGCTCTGAAGGAAGCTCTTGGGAAGGTTCTGGTGCCCTTTTTTCCTGTGTAATCAAATTGAAGAAGTTATTGCCTCTGATCGTCTTCTTTATTCATCATTGCAATTTTGTTGTCAAATTAAGGTTTAAGAACAATTCACAAAAAATTAGTCTATGTCGATCAGAATACATGTTATCATATTACTCTGAGCACCCAGTCATACTGTCAATTTGGCATTCAAAATTCCATTCTTCATAAAATTATTCCCACGACAGGTTCTCTTGGATTCAAGGCTGGTACAAGAACATATCTTTTTGAGGCTTGAATTGCTCGTTGCCTTGTTGGAAGTTAAATTCTCAGGTGAATTGGAGAAAATTCATTTTTGAATGAGGAGTCTGTTTTCTGGATGTCACCATTCTTTGTGTGTTGAATCTATTGCAAGGTGTCAAGATTGATTTGAAGTTGTTGCCATAAGTTTATATAAAAGAGAAATTGGTGTCGATCTTTTCCTCATTGTTTTACTATTTTTTTGAGGTTAAAAAATGGCTCCAATTGGTGCAATATTAGAGTCACTGGACAATCTAATACTCTCTACTATGGATAATATAATCAAAATCAGCAAGGATTTTTTCACCGATATTCACAGTTGTTTACAAGATGTACATGACAAGATTGAATTTTTGCAGCTTGAATCTCAACTACAGCAGGAAGAATTACAGCAGTGGAGTCATCATTATGAACCTGTTTCTATTCAGAACATTGAAACAGTCTCCCATAAGCAACAAGTTCATTCAGATCCAGTGCCCAATAAAGCAGCAGTTTTACATGCACATGCAGAAACTCAGCCTGCACTTCCCAAGCCCATCATCAGACCTTGGGAACAGCTTGTCCACAAAAAGCACATAATTGGTCTTGGATATGAGAAGGACTTGTCTTTTGATATTCCAGACTACTCCAAACCAATTCAGTTTCAGAGTGTTGGATTCATTCATGATAGTGCACCTGCTCCTCATGGCAGTTCACCTCCAGCTGTTCCAGACTCTGCCCCTCTTCCACAGCAACAACAGATTGTGAAATTCCAACACTGTGACCGAGTTGGCCATTTGAAAGATCACCGTTTTGATCTTCATCCATGTAAGCACTGTCATAAAATCAGTCATTCTTCACACAGATGCTTCAGAAATAAACGTCCTGCAAGAACAAAGATTCATCTTGGATGCATCGCTTCTTGGCAATGGGCATCAACAGCCAAGAAGATATTCCAAACACATGTCAGAACTTGTTCCAGAGTATTGAACAATCTTGCAGTTCCATCATCTCACCTTGTATCTGACAGGGGGGGAAATGATGATCATCTACAAGTTTCAAAGTCACATCAAGCGAGCCTGAGCCACAACCTGCCACACCAGATTCAGAGTTGTAGCCAGAAACAAAGATGCCCCTGAGCATGCCTTCAGTTGGTAATCTAGGACACTTCCTCTAGCAGAAGACTTCAGCTTCTTACCAGTTTCGGAAGAATTCCAGGAACAAAATTGAGAACACTTCCTCTAGCAGAAGACTCTAGCTTCTTGCCAGTTTTGGAAGAGTTCCAGGAATTTCATTAAGCATTCTAGAGTTGTTGGTCATCCTTAAACCATCACAGGTTGAGACTTCCCTTTTCAGGTTGAAGTTCTCCCTTTTATGCGAGGTGAGACCTCCCTTTATTGGTTGAAGGTTTCTCTCTTCAAAACTATAGGAGCACTTCCTCTCGCAGAAGACTTCAGCTTCTTGCCAGTTTTGGAAGAGTTCTGGGAACTGCACTACGCGTTCCAGTGTTGATGGTCATCCTTAAACCATCGCCCTTTATACCAACATTTCAGAGAGCACATTCAGCCTAGTGCTGCCATGCATTTTTGCACATTTTGTATTACAACTCTCTTCTTGGAATCATACATAACCCTTCGGATTAAAGGGGGGAATGTTGGACACCTAATCCTCAATGGGTTAGTGTGGAAGCCGAATGGACAAAAGGAGTCCAAGAGACCTTGGGATGTGAAACCCAACGGTCACAACATGTACTATAAATGTAAATCATTTGTTAATAAAAATCACACTCTCATTTTTTATCTTTCATATTTCTCTTGTTGTCCATGTGTGTTTAACACGTCCAATGATGCATGTTTCATTGTGATTTCGAAAAATCACTTTTGCATTAGATTGTCTTCACTCTGAAAAAATTAGCACCATTCTTGCATAAAAATTGTCACCTTTGTGTGCCATCTCCATTGATCATTCCTATATGAAGTGACTCAAAAAAAATTAGCTCATTTTCAAGAATTTATGAAATGTCCATTTTTTTTTTTAATTATTTTTCAAAGTTACACTAATGGTGGATGAAAAGGGTGTCGCATCGTAATGTTGAGCTGAGCTTTCTGCATAAGCTTCTCTTTGACCTACACAACACCAATCTCATTTATCTTGTTAGTATATGCATCATAACTTTTGCCCACAAATTCACTTTAAAATAAATGATAAAATCCAAGTTCATTATATCTGAACCCACTCTTTGGTATAGTAAAACCATGTATGCAAACGTAGAAATTCAATCCATTTGTTTCATATAGGCAGTACCAAATGAGATCGGTAATCCACCATTTCCTTTCTCTAACTATATCTATCCACTCTTCTCATAAGAAGACATCATAAACAAATGAAAAATTTGTTTGGAGTCCACTACTCTAACTACATATGGTATGCCCATAACATACTCCACATATCCATATAAAATGGGGGGCACACATGCCCCTCCATCTCCTCATAATCCTTTGGAGGATCTCGTGCCAGTTGGGCAAGGATGCTTGAATCCCTTATTTGAACACTTGGAATACAATGGCACCCCACAAACTCCTCCTGCTAGGGGGCATCATTCCCACCTTCACATACCAGATCAATCCCCTCCATCACATATGCTTGGAGGAACCATAACCCCCCCAGCCACATTCTCACTTGATTAACATAAGCCTTGGCCTAGACCCCACCGATCTAGGTATGGTCGATTATCCTTTCATTCCCTGGATAGTTTGTCCTACTGGCCTCTCCGGTGAGCCATATACACATTGCATATCGTAGATGTTTGATACCATATTTTCAAATATTATACTCTATGTCATACCACATTTACCATCCAGTCCCTATGACAAACTTGATTGGCAGGGATGATCCTAGACCTTCTCTAGTAGTTCATTCATGTGTTCCTTTATTACAGTGATTCTTCATCAAGAACCATTTTTCCAAGAAGCATTAAGGTCCTCCTTAGACAAGTAAGGTCATATACCTAAAAGTTGTAGATCCTGATTCTGAAGGTTGGCTTTTCCGCTACGATCTCCACAAGATTTAGGGCCTTCTCCTCCTCTCCAAATTCTCCAGAACTCACTATGCAAATGAATTCGATTTGGAGAAAAAAAATCCCTTTTAAAGGAAAAACCCTATTTTTTTCATCGCCGATTCCGACCAAACCGTAGATCTATTTGACGAATCATCAACATTGTTGGAAAGCTCTCACTGAGTTCCATAATGGGTCTCTATTTGTTTTTGGTAATTTGACACTTCACCCAGAAGCCATTTTTCCATGAAGTCTCACTTGTCGCCTCTACCGAATCTCTTAATTTGAGCCACCCGTTCTCTGGTACCACTTTACCTTTGCACTGGTTAACTCTCATGTCGATTTTCATCATGAGTAACCATCATTTACTCATGCTTTTATGGTCCCCACCAGGCCTCCCACATGTGGCAGCATCATCGAGTCACCCTTGTTCAGAGCATTTGAGATGTGTCACCCTCATACTTATGGAGTCTGTTCTGATTCCAAACTGTGTCCCGTTACAATGTTTCATTTGTTGTCATGCCACATTTCTTCAATTATACTTATATTTGGCCTCCAGTCCTTCTGCTTCGTCTTTGTTGAACCCCCATTTGAGTGATTGACCGTCCCCTCTCGATTTGAGTCATTTGTTTCCAGGTCAACCATTTTTATTATGCTCTGACAAGGGAAGTTGCCAGTCCACCATCCATCATGTTTCCTTCCACCATCATCCTTGGTGTCAGTCCATTAGTCACTCTGTTATGTTCCCTCAAGCCTTTGTTGAGGATTCCTCATTGCCCCAACACTAGCAGGCTCTCTTTTGTTGACCTCAGCACATTTATTCCGTAAGAGTAGTCTAGAGGGCAGTGTAGCTTGGTTCCAACTCCCATCTTTCTTCAATAACTCAGATCAAGAAAAGGGACTCATTATTTCCCTTTGACTTGGTTGTTTCTCACTTGCTCAACATTAAATCCTTCTTACACGATTGAGATTCGTATGCTTGACGGTTCGATGATCCAAATGATTTTCCCAGTGCTTCCTGGGTGTGTGTGTGAGATGTTTCAAACCTCATGAGGGGGTGGCCCTTCAGGTAGCCCCCCACATGCTCAAATGACCACAGATATTGATCCAACCTCAAATGCAGTACATAGATTTGATGGGTTCGGTTTCCACCACTTGCAGTGCCCACAGCATGCATGTCTCCTTCAGATGACCCATTCAGATCTTCAGAGCCCTTCCCTGTTCAGTAGGGCTTCTTCGGTTGTGATCCCCCCTCCCCATGTCATTTTGAGGGGAATTATATCTCATGTACTTAGATGTTATTGTATTCAGTCTTGGCTTATGTTTTTCCAGGCGAAGTATGTATATGGGATCCATTGTATTATTTTCTAGCCCATTAATGCCAGTATATCATGTATCACATACTTTGTATCTCAGTCCCACGTTGTTGGGCTCACCATTATTCTTTGTACTCAGTTATCTCAACGGGTATGGGTATGGCTCCCCCGACTCATTTGAAATCATGTACTACCACATAAAAGGAGACTTATGTCAGTATTGTCGGTCTCGCCCCCTCCATTACTTGTCCATTCTTGACTCTCTCTCTCTCTCTCTCTCTCTCCCCTTTTGGTGTCTTGTGGAAGTGTAATCTACAACATATTTCAGTCATACGGTTTGCTCCTAACACTCATATGTGTGGGGGCAATCTGTTATCACCAAAAAATGATCACCAAGCCATTTCTAACTAGGTGGATCGAAATACACCATGTGGATTTAATTTTACCATAGTAAAATCACTTTCACTATGGAAAATAATTTAGTAATAATTTAGTAAACCACCTTTATTAAATTATTTTATGATTTAAATAAAAAACCCCATGAGAATAATTAGATAAATTATTATTTATTTAATTTTCTCTAGGAATTATTATTAAATCATTATTCCTTTTCGCATTTGATTGAATTCCTTAGGAATATTTAAATAAATCATTATTTATTTGAATTTCCTTATTTATGTTATTAGAATAATTATTAAATCACTATTTAATAATTATTTTGATTTCAAAATTTTCTTGTTTCTCGCGAAATAATTAATAAATCATTTTATTTGTTAATTATTTCTAAATAAAGGAATTTAACCATTTTAAATTCATTTTCCCTCTCCAATAAATATAATAAAGTATTCCAAGTAGTTAGATCTGAATTTGGTCAATAATATTTTATTATTCTCCATTTTCGAGATTAACTCCATACTTTGCTATATAAAGGAGGGTTTTTCATCCATTCTTCACCATGATCATTATCATCGTCAACACTATCGTCATTTTCTTGAGCTCCCATTTGAGTTCTTCATCCTTGTTTGGGTTTTTTCACACAATTGAGAGAGGGAATTTTATTTCTGAAACATCAATGATATCAAAGGACCCATCCCACGAAAGGGGACTTACAAACCAATCTGTAAATCTCCTTCACTAGGTGTTATCAATAAACATTTATTCATTCAAAATTGTCTTTCCAATTGGGTTATTATTCTGGATACATTATTTTGCTGCTATTTGTTTTGGACCTTGTTTTCTTTTACTGCAGATTTCCCATTTGTATTGCAGATCTAGAATGACAGTAGCCATCAAATTGATGTTCGGGTCACTTGTCACCTAGTGACTTAAATGAGGATTTTTGGTAAACCTTTGAGGAATTTTCACACTAACACTATCATTCATCATTAAATTATGAAACTATCAAATGAAATGATGTGGTGATTCTAAGTTGAAAATGAAGTTGTAATTGTGGAAAAAAATGCAAAGTAAGAAAACGAACACTAATATTTTGATTATATAGTAAATTTTTGAAACTTAATCTGAATTTTTGCAAAGACTAGATTTCACTAGTACGCAACCTGAAGAATATACGTATAATGTCAACTCATTTATAACAACAATTTAGTTGAATGTATAACTTTTAAGCCCATGTGAAGGGTCTTACAATAAACACACTAATACATTAAAAAATGAGCTATCCTAGAGAAATACTCACGCCAAGGAAGAAATCCAACATAAAAATGCATTATCTAGTTAATATCACAATACAAATCTCTAACCACGTTCTCCATATAGAGTTTGTTGTGCTTTTTCATGAGCCAAACAATTACGTTACAGAGGCTCCTTACATATTCAACTTACTTTGTTTTTCTTTCTCACCTTAATCCTTAAGCACAAGGTCACATAGAAAAATCCACTTCATATGTATTTTGAAAATGCATGGATCGTACTCTACCCAAATTATGTTCCCTATGTTTTCCTTGTTAGAAATATGTTGTCATTGGTGGAAATATATGGCAAAAGATGTCAAATATGGAAAAGGAGGATGCAGGTGTTTAGGATCACGCACAAGAAGAAGAATGAAGATCATCACTAGTGGAGAGTGGTGTAGATACTTTTGAAGGAATTTTTAGTGCAAAATATCACTTGAATATCATATGGAACCCAAGTATATGGATAGAGCCCTAAAATATATTTCCGGTGGTATGTGGAAGGCTAGAAATGGCCTCCTGGATCAAAATTTAGAGCTAGTCAAAGCCAAGGGACCCCAAGTCAAATTTTGCAGAGCTAAAGTGGTTGGAGGTCCTTTTGGTGCATGCTAAGTTTGGTAGCATTTCCAAACGTAGTAGAGTCATTAGTGGAGAAAACGAACTAGGGATCGAGCAAATGTAGCAGACAATGTAGCAACGAAGAGCATGCTGATTGGCTCAAGGCGAAGCCCCCATAAAAATTGACCCCGACAGAGACAGCTCGGTTGTTATATCCCGAAGAAACCTTAAGCAACACAAAGGAGGATTGGTGGGATGATGCAAGTAGAGTTTAAACAACGTGCAAGATCATGGGTAGATTAGGTGCCACATGTCCCCTAGAGAAATTACAAGGGATTCAGAGCTCGACCATTAATGTGTAAGGGTGTCGAGCAATGGGTTTTCTTGCCCAGACCATTGATCAACAGATCAACAGCGAAGCTTAACTGCACACCCCCTCTCTAAAACCATAAACATCCTATGGGGGGTGCACAAAAACACAAATGGCTTTTGTGAGCAACTAAATATGTCGTCGGGTGGATGTGGTGAAATGAGTTGTTATTAGCTCACGATGGTGCCCACCTGACAACTCGGCCCCACAATTGTAGCCCGACGATACTACCCTCACAAATTTTAAAGAGTGCAAAAAGGATAAGAGGTAGCGCAGTGTTAAAGAAATGGTCGGTACCAAAAAAAATTTATACAGGAAATCAGTCACAAAACTAAGCCTCAGAACCTTTTCTCTCTACTCTCTGACAACAGACGCGTGGTAGCATATTATTTGTCAAAGATGATGTCAACACTAGGCCAATAAGAGATGGACATGTGGCAGGTGTTTTTGGCCTTTTTAGGGGGCAGAGTGAGCCATTTCTGGTAGACATGTGTCACCAGTCAGATAACAACATGTGGCTTATGTGACATCAGCATGACACCATCCCACTAGCAGGGCCCCGAAGGTTTGAACGGGGCGCACTGAATGTTGAATTTCCATGACCTCAGGTCTAGGTTAGAGTCTTAAAATCACTGACGCTACCAAACCAAGAATCTCAACCATAAAATACTTTACACAGCAGAAATATAAAGCAGTAAATCACATATGCACAGAACATAGACAACTTTTTAATTTTTCAACCCAACTTTTTTATATTAACAACATATAATACAACAGTCTAGGGCTCTCGTACCAGGGATAATGGCCCTCATACATCCACTAGTACAAGACAAGATACTGTTGAAAATAGCAACAAGAAATGATAAAAATAGAATTAGAAGTTCCAATTTTAATTTGTCCTTGAATTAAAATTGTGAATTTAATTCGAATTTAGTCTCACGAGCTGCTTGGAAATAATTAATTAATTCATTATGGATTAATTAGTTGGAGAAATTCAAGCTAGAAGTCTTTTTGAAGTCATGCAACAATTATCCCTTAAATTAAGGAGATTATCCCTTAATTAAGGAGATAAGATTGAGTTATATTTGAGTTGTAATTAGTTAGCTCAGTTACTGAGTTAAGTCCAGTTAAATTAGTTCCAAACTATTTGAGGAACTAATTGTGAGTTATCAGTAAATTGATGCATGCATGCACTTAACCAGTGTACTCCAGATAACTAAAGATTCCCTCATCAGAAACTCATGCATGTCTGTTCTGAGAAAGACCCAGTTGAGCTAAATGTCAAGGACAATTTTCTATCAATTGCATGTGTTTTCCTATAAAGGAAAATCATGCATGTAGTCAAGGTAAGGTTCCTTTAGGATTGCGTAGTTCTGATAGTGCGTTAGAGCAGGGTGTGAGAGCAGTGTTACACTGGGTGAAGGAGATCATCCCAGAGGTAACTGCGCAAGGAAATAGGAGCTTGGAGGGCAGAGAGGAAGGCTTGTGAGAAGCCAGGTTTGCCTGTGAGCATCCAGGAGGATTCTACTGAGAACTGGCTAGTTGTGAGAGCTAAGGCTTTGTATAATTCTGATATATTTCCACCTTGTATGATAAACAGATAGTGGGGTTTTTAGCTGAGGCTTTTCCCTGAGTATTTTATGTGTTTCGTGTGCATTGATTCTTGTTCTTCTGGTTATATGTGTTCAACTTGATCTTGCTCAATATTTTAGCTTCCGCAAAGCAAATTGATAGTAGAAGTAGATTATAGCATTTTGCTTTGGTATATTGCATTATCGGGTTAATCTACAGTCAGATTTTCTACATAGTCTTAGAGTGAGATTTGTAGAGAATTTGTAGAATTTCTACATGTTATCAGAGCTAGCTGATCGATGGAGATATTTCTACATGGTATCAAAGCCAAGTTTATCGGAGCTATGAAAAGTATACGAAGAAGAGAATTCAAAGTTTGAAGTTCGAGGTTGTAGGTGCAAATCGAATTCATATCATACTTCAAGGTTGGCCAATGGCATTCAATGGCTTGAGACTCGAGCATGCCTTGGAAGGTAGCTCGAATTACATAGCATGCAAAGATCACATGGAGGCTCTATTAGAAGACAACGACTTGAAGGATTTCATTGATCAAGATATCCCAAGCCAGGTTCAACTAATGCACAAGAGTTTGTTGAGTGGAAGAAGTGTGTGGCGAGGGTGAGACGGATCATCCTTGAGGGAGTTCGAGACCATATTGTCTCGAGTCTCCACAGGAAGGATACTCCATATTCAATGTGGAAGACATTGAAGGACCTCTACCAAAACAGTAGCGACCAAAGGAAATTGGCGCTCAAGGATAAGCTTCGAAGAATCAAGATGGAGAACGGCGATACTAGTTCCACATATCTAAACAAGCTCACCACTTGCAGAGATGAGCTTGGAAGTGTGGGAATAACTATTGCCGATGATGATATGGTGAGCCTCGCTCTCCTTGGCCTTCCAAAGAGCTGGAATAGCTACCAGGACTCTGTGAATGGAAGGGAAAAACTGTCGGATTGGGAACGACTGTGGTCGAATCTCATGCAAGGGGAGATCAGGAGGAGCACTCGAGATGGTTTTTCATCCAAGAATGATGAAGAAGAAAATCTGGCTTTAGCAAGTAAGGCAAGGAAATGGAAGGGGAAGGCTTCCCATTCCAAATCGAATTCTTCTCATGGAGGGAAGAAGGGTGACAAGTCTAAAGTGATATGCTTTAATTGTCACGAGATGGGTCATTATGCAACTAATTTCCCATCGAAGAAGTCGAAGAACTGATCCTCGAATGGATCGGAAGGTGAGGCATTAGCCTCTCAGTTCGAGACTTTACCCTCATCGCATGCATGGTGTCATCGATGATGGGTTGTGTTTGGTATCTTGATAGTGGAGCTCCTATCACCTTGACAGATGTGAAATTTGTGCCTGGACTAAAGAAGAACTTGGTATCGGTTGCGATGTTGGAGGACAAAGGCTACAATGTTGTCTTCAGTAAAGGAAAGGTGTTTCTTAGACACATCACCATGAGACAGGTGAAACAGATTGCTTCACGAGTCAAGAACCTGTATGCTCTTGACGTTCAAGATGCATGCAAAGCCTTGAGGAGCAAGGCAAATGTTAGAGACTTGGTGGTTGATAGGGAGAGTAAATTACCTCTCAACATGCAATCCCATAAGAAGTCTCAGACGATTGTGGAGGAGCCACAATTGGAGAAGTGGGCAGAGGGATCACATGCAGCCATGCCTCTAGGTGTGAGGTGGGGCGATGTGAAGTGATAGTCTCAGAAGGCTGAAATTGGGCAGGATCCATTGAGATTTTTTATCTCATGGATCGTACCTTGCTACGGGAGCCCAAAGTACATAGTAGTGGGAGGAATTAGTGGGATTGATGTAGTCAGAGATCAAAGTGACAGAGGCTAGAGCAGTCAGATACTGAAGAGCGCGGAGAAGGATTGACAACAATGCAGAAAGGCAGAGTCAACCTAAGCGCAAAGTTTTCAGTTGACAGAAGCAATAGCAGTCAGAGACTTTGATGACAGATGCATCATACTGATTCAGGTTGGATGTTTTTTTGTTTCTAGAGTTGTTTGAGCAACAACACTAGAGAGAAGTGTCGCATGCATAACATTCCAAAGGTTCACAATCGAGATCAAGTTGAATTCCTTTATTGTTGAGAGGGAGTGTTGAAAATAGCAACAAGAAATGATAAAAATAGAATCCAGAAATTCCAATTTTAATTTTTCGTTGAATTAAAATTGTGAATTAAATTCGAATTTAGTCTCACGAGCTGCTTGGAAATAATTAATTAATTCATTATGGATTAATTAGTTGGAGAAATTCAAGTTAGAACTCTTTCTGAAGTCATGCAACAGTTATCCCTTAAATTAAGGAGATTATCCCTTAATTAAGGAGATAAGATTGAGTTATATTTGAGTTGTAATTAGTTAGCTCAGTTTACTGAGTTATGTCTAGTTAAATTAGTTCCATACTATTTGAGGAACTAATTGTGAGTTATCAGTAAGTTGATGCATGCATGCACTCAACGAGTGTACTCCAGATAATTGAAGACTCCCTCATCAGAAACTCATGCATGTATGTTCTAAGAAAGACCCAGTTGAGCTAAATGCCAAGGACAGTGTACTATCAATTGCATGTGTTTTCCTATAAAGGAAAATCATGCATGCAGTCAAGGTAAGGTTCCTTGAGGATTGTGCAATTCTGACAGTGTGTTAGAGCAGTGTGTGAGAGCAGTGTTACACTGGGTGAAGGAGATCATCCCAGAGGTAACTACGCAAGGAAATAGGAGCTTGGAGGGTAGAGAGGAAGGCTTGTGAGAAGCCAAGTTTGCCTGTGAGCATCCAGGAGGATTGTACTGAGAGCTGGATAGCTGTGAGAGCTAAGGCTTTGTATAATTTTGATGTATTTCCACCTTGTATGATAATACAGATAGTGGGGTTTTTAGCTGAGGCTTTCCCCTGAGTATTTTATGTGTTTCATGTGCATTGATTCTTCTTCTTATGGTTATATGTGTTCAGCTTGATCTTGCTCAATCTTTAAGCTTCTACAAAGCAAATTGATAGTAGAAGTAGATTATAGTATTTTTCTTTGGTATATTTCATTATCGGGTTAATCTACAGTCAGATTTTCTACATAGTATTAGAGTGAGATTTGTAGAGAATTTGCAGAATTTCTACATGGTATCAGAGCTAGCTGATCTATAGAGAAATTTCAATAGATACTTTGACCATCTGGCTGTAGAATCTAACAAATCCTCTTGGTCATACCATGTACCTACTCGATCCTTCGGCTCCCAATCTGCAGCTCCTACCTCTATCAATGCTCCATGTCCATATGGCCACTGAATCTTGGCTACCCAATCTGCTCTTTAGTTTTACCTTCGTCCATCAAGGGCACAAATCATCGAGACTCCTGTTGAGTTGTTCACAGCTCCACTTGTGAACAACTCTCAATCTGCCCACTGCTTCTCCTCAGCTACTTAGGGAATTTAACCCACTATGGTCTTCCTGTGTTGCACCGATGACGACCAACATAGGGCACAAACGACTGCCACCTATCATTTCGAGATGTTCATCTCCCACAATGAACATGGGCTAGGAGGATTTTCCATCATCTGCTGCAGAAGTACTTATCCACACGCAAGTCTCGAACTACTCAAACCTACTCCTGGTTTATCAGAACCTTGAGATCATCAACAACTGCTAGGGTAGCAGTCGCCTTTGTCGATCAAGGTGCTGCACTTTTGGCTCGAACATGGACACTAACACACTGTCCTCCGGAAAACCATAAGTGTCCAATCTCGTCCACACTTGTTCTTCTCTCACGTTGCCCTCCAACAGTCAACGAGAGACCAAGTCCACGTTGTAGCATCTGCTCCTAGTTAGGGAATCCCCAAACCTAGGAGACCCTTGCACACGGCTACCCACAAACTTCATCAATCTGCCATGTGTCCTCACCTAGGACACCATCAATCCATCGTACATGAGTCGATCTGCAACAACACTTGTTGTTGTCCTCTTTCCTCTCAATCTAATGTTGCTGCAGTCACCTTGGCTTCTTGGTAGGCCTCCCAACAATCCATGTGGGATCAACCAAACAACTCCTAAGGACTCCTACAAGCATCCCACAAACTTATCCAAGCAATGATCAGTCCATTTACCCAATGCACCTCTTAGCATGTTGTTGCACAAATTTTATTGTGGGATCTATCACTTGGACATCTAATAACCAGATTTGCCCTCTCTATGGACTCCCACAACCTGCCTTTCTCTGATCCAAATCTGGTCAAAGACATGACCCAATACACCTTCTCAAAATTTTGTTGTCCTCCATGTTGCATTGTTGTCACTGCATCACTGGTTAGGGCATCACCCTATTCTCCTCCACACAGTCAACAAAACTGCCCTCTAAAACTGCGGTTATCAAAGGGAGAGGTCCTCCACTCCTACACTGTCCCTTTGTGCATTGTTTCACCAAAACGCAGCACCATAGGATGGCCTTGTTATTGGCTATGGCTTGCGGCCTAGCACAACAAAGGTTGTAACTTTCAGTCTCCTTCCAAACGTTCACCCACAACCCTCAAAACAAAAGTCCCTTGCTCCTTTCAGTTGTGGCCTTCTCTGCCCTACAATTACACCCAAGCCAACCTTTAAACATGCCCTTAGACAGCTCCAAAACTACCTCCCTGTCACCTACATCAAACGACCTTCACCACAGGAATACCCATTATATCTTCAGGTTTCTCCACGTTGTCTTGTGCTCCCTTTTTTTGTGGCTTAGGCTTTTGAAATCCCTACACTGAATCCACACTTGAAACAAGCCCTAAACGGATCTGTCTAACATACAGACCTCCCTTAGAAATACGTTGTCCCTACAACCCTTTTCACGTTGTCTAGGGTAGCCTCATAAACGTTGTTCCAAGCCTTCTTCCCCACGTTGATTTCAAACCCTTCTTAAGATGTATTTCACACAAAATGGATGCTCAAAATGAGATCTCACCTCTCCTATATATAGCCTTTCAAGGCCTCCACGAAAACAACTATAGGCCTACCTGAGCTATGCATTTGTATAGTGAGCCTACCTGGGTATGCTTTTGGTGGGCCTACCTGGGTATGCATTAGGGGGACAGAATCTTCACCAAGTCTTCCCAAGAACCTATAGGGGTGGATTCCTTCATAGTGGTGGGCGGCTCCCATATGTGATGGTTCGTTCCCCATAGATAGTGGAACAAACAAGTCTAATTATGATTTACTTCAAGTTGGCCTACTTGAAAAATCCATAATTACCATGTCAAATTCAAAATTCATTTTCTCCCAAACGCCAACTCGGATTCAGACGATTTTCGATGCGTTGGAATCATATTTCCGAGCACTATCATCCTCATCCATCACATGACATGAAATCATCATGGTTTTGTCCCAAAACACGATGGGTATCAAAACCCCCAAGCTTGGTCCTCAAGCCCACAAGAGCATTTGTGGCGCTTTGACCTCCAACCCCCCAATGCTAGGGCTTGGAGTACCTTCCAAGATACACAAAATATCAACACTCCCTCTTAGCGAGGGAGGTACTTCCAAGACTAGGAAGTAATCCGGAGACAACACTATCCCATGTGGCATCCATCACGGCAGCATACCCTGTTGATGAATATAACAATCTCGGTAGTGCCTCTGCCTCGTCATATCTGAACCTGAAGATCTCGATCCTCCATATGGATTCTCCCTCTAAGGCTAGACTCCCTCTAAGTTCCCATATTTGCAAGCACTCGTCCTCCTGGATCAAATGCCACTCATGCAAATCCTGCCAATCTCAGATATGCAACATCGCGATCCTATGAAGACTCTAGCTTGCCAATATCCAATCCATCACATGAAGCCATCTCGATCAACCCGATCTTGTCGATGCCAAAGAAACCCTCGAGTTGTCCCAAATATCCATGGCACATCAATAGAATCCATGATTAGCAATCTTCCCTAGAACAAACTGTTGTTCACTAGGCTCACCACCAATCCACCAAAACTCCCAGCCAATCTCGCTGCTAAGCCAGTCAAGACCACATCTCCATGTCTTCAACTGGACCCTCTAATCCATGATATAGACACCCACAACTCCCTCTAATTTTCTTCATTGTGCACACTCAGATTCATTGTCCTCCAAAGTAGCTCAGATATGCTCTGATATCATGTTGAATTTCCACAACCTTGGGTCTAGGTTAGAGTCTTAAAATCATTGACGTTACCAAACCAAGAATCTCAACCATAAACTACTTTCCACAACGGAAATATAAAGCAGTAAATCACATATGCATAGAACATAGATAACTTTTTAATTTTTCAACCCAACTTTGTTATATCAACAACATATAATACAATAGTCTAGGGCTCCCGTACTAGGGATAATGGCCCTCATATATCCACTAGTACAAGACAAGATACTCTAACCATTTGGTTGTAGAATTTAACAGCTCTGCACTTTATATTATAACAACGCTCTCTTTGTGCAAACACTTCATCTCTTTCTGTATAGGCCCTCTCTCGCACACCCACTATGGACTTATCCTGTCCGCCTGCTCTCCTCTATCTCCTCCTCTATCAGATTTGTATGACCTCTTATGTGCCCTGATGATGTGGAATTCCTCGAACCCATCCAAATGATAGGTTGTGACTAAGGCAAGCCAAATGGAAAGGTTTTGAAATCCTGTTCCCTACCAACAACCAACATGAAGCTGCTGCATGGACTGCCCCATGGACACTTTAGAGAGTTCAATGCATAGCTTCACTTCCACTCATAAGTTCCTCCTCTTTATTTAAAATAATGTATACAACACAAATTAGAGCTTATTCACTTATAATTTCTTCACTGACACTCAGCAGGAGGGGGACCTAGCTTTACTTACGCTTAGATCCAGTCGTACCATGTACCTGCCCGGTCCTTCGGCTCCCGATCTGCAACTCCTGCCTCTATCAATGCTCCAAGTCCATCTGGTCACTGCATCTTGGCTATCAAAACTGCTCTCTAGTTGTCCCTTCATCCATCAAGGGCACAACTCAACGAGACTCCTGTCGAGTTGTTCACAACTTCACTTGTGAAAAACTCTCAATCTGCCCACTCTTGCTCCTCAACTACTTAGGTATTTCAGCCCATTATGGTCTTCCTGCACTGCACCGATGACGGTCAACATAGGGCACAGAGGACTGCCACATATCACTATGAGATGTCCATCTCCCACAATGAACATAGGCTAGGAGGATTGTCCATCATCTACTGGAGAATTCCTTCTCCACACACAAGTCTCAGACTACTCAACCCTGCTCCTGGTTGATCAAACCCTTGAGCTCATCAACAACTGCCAGGCCAGCAGTCACCTTTGTCCATCAAGGTGTTGCACTTTGAGCTCCAACATGGGGACTAACACATTGTCCTCCGACAGACCATAAGTCTCCAATCTCGTCCACACTTGGTCTTCTCTCACGCTGCCCTCCAACAATCCACGAGAGACCAAGTCTACGTTGTAGCATCTAGCCCTAGTTACAACATCCCCACACTTGGGAGTCCCTTACACACAGCTGCCCACAAACTTCATCAATTTGCCATGTGTCCTCACCTAGGACACCATCAATCCATCGTACATGGGTCGATCTGCAACAACACTTGTTGTTGTCTTCCTGCCTCTCGATCTAATGTAGCTGCAATCACCTTGGCTGCTTGGTAGGCCTCCCAACAGTCCATGTGGGATCCACCAAATAGCTCCTAAGGCCTCCTACAAGCGACCCATAAACTTATCCAAGCAATGATCAATCCTTTGACCCAATGCACCTCTCAGCACGTTGCGGCACAAATGTTGTTGTGGGATCTATCACTAGGGCATCTAATCACTAGATCTGCCCTCTATCTTGACTCCCACAAGCTGATTTTCCCTGATCCAAATATGGTCAAAGACTTGACCCAATACACCTTCAAAATGTTGTTGTCCTCCATGTTGCACTGCTGTCACTGCATCACTGGTTAAGGCATCACCATATTCTCCTCCACATAGTTAACAAAATAGCCCTCTAAAATTGCGGTTATCCAAGGGAGAGGTCCTCCACTCCTACGTTGTCCATTTGTGCATTGTTTCACCCAAACGCAACACCAAAGGATGGCCTTGATGTTGGCTATGGCTTGCGGCCTAGCACAACAACTATTGTAACTTTTAGTCTCCCTCCAAACATTCAACAACAACCCACAAAACAACAGTCCCTTGCTCCTTTCAATTATGGCCTTCTCTGCCCTGCAAACACACCCAAGACAACCCTTAAACATGCCCTTAGATAGCCCCAAAACTACCTCACTCTCACCTACAACAACGACCTCCACCACAAGAATACCCACTCTGTCTTCAGCGTTCTCCATGTTGTCTTGTGCTCCCTTTTACTGCGGCTTAGGCTTCTACAATCCCTGCACTGAATCCACACTTGGAACAGGCCCTAAATGGATCTATCTAACCTACAGACCTCCCTTAGAAATACGTTGTCCCTACATCCCTTTACACGTTGTCAAAAGTAGCCTCATAAACATTGTTCCAAGCCTTCTTCCCCACACTTATTTCAGAGCCCTTCTTAAGATGTATTGCACACAAAATGGATGCTCAAAATGAGACCTCACGTCTCCTGTATATAGCATTTCAAGGCCTCCACTAAAACAACTTGAATGGACACGTCTAATTGTGATTTACTTCAAGTCGGCCTACTTGAAAAATCCATAATTACCATGTCAACTTCAAAATTCATTTTCTCCCAAACAACAACTCGAATTTGGATGATTTTCGATGCGTTGGAATCATATTTCCAAGAACTATTAGCCTCATCCATCACATGCTGTGAAATCATGATGGTTTTGTCCCAAAACATGATGTGTGCCAAAACCCCCAAGCTTGGTCCTCAAGCCCACAAGACCATTTGTGGTGCTTTTACCTCCAACCCTCGAATGCTAGGGCTTGGAGTACATCCCAAGCTACACAAAAAATCAACACTGAAGAAAAGGAAATCTTAATTGGCATCGGGGGGACGTGGTTGTATTAAAGCCAACTCAATCTAGGAAGATTTTTTATTGGTGAGAAGTGCAGCGAATGAACCCCATCAAGACAACTCAAATCATAAGGAAAACCTCGGTGAATTCTAAAGGTTCACAGAAGGAAAGGGTCGGGACAATAAAGTCAGGACACATTGGCACTCACAGCAGGCCGTCACGACCAATGAGAAGCAAAGCGGGCGGAACCCACTTATAACTCATCTCGCTAAATGGAGCCCAAAAAATTTAAGAGGGTGAAAAACAAAAGCATCGGGATTTAGGGCACGTGATAGAGCCGAGAGAAAAAAAAATGGCCAACAATTGATGATTTCATTAAGTCACGAAAAGAATGTTCGAGACATGGTTTTGTGGTGAATTTATGTGTTGTTGAGACTGAGGATGCAAAGGTAGTTTGTAGTGTTAAATTAGACCTGAGGGCTTAAAGCGCAAGGGGTCTCGGAGAGGTGTATTTGGCAGTGTCTTTTTATATATAAAAAAATGTTTGGCTCGCTGAGCATATATGTAGTGTTAAATAAGTCAGAGGCTATGTTTAAAGCCTTTGGACTTGTGGATGAATAAGTCAACAACTTGATTTTTTCATTTAGCGAAACGCTTTGTATTTTACTGGAGCGCTAAAGGCAAAGGCATTTGGGCCATGCTTAATGCTAAAATCATGAAACAAGATGAAAACTTTTTGGAGTTTGGAAGTTAAGCCAAACATAATAGTAGGGCGCAAAATCTTGAAATCAAATGCATGAACGAGTTGGCAATAGTTAAGAGACATATTTATCAGTTTGGATAAATCTAGAGATTCACCAAAAATAGAAAGTCCTAGCTAAAGCTTGTTAAGAGCCAAAACAACCAAATCAATAGAAAAACTCAGAGTTTGAGTTTAGAACAACAAAATTAGAGTCTGAAACTTGAAGAGCACATCTAAAAGACTAAAATTAACAAGACAAAATCAAATATTAGATACTCATGCAAAGGTTATGCTCAAATTGAAGGACTGGATTTTGATCAAACTTTTGCTCATGTTGCAAGATTAGAGGCATTCATAATGTTTTTAACATTTTCCTGTTTTAAGAAATTCAAAACATATCAAATGGATGTCAAATTTGCCTTTCTAAATGGAGAATTACAAGAAGAAGTTTACATAGAACAACTAGATGGTTTTTAGCTCATAGAGAAGCCTGATTATGTTTGCAAGCTTAAGAAGGCCTTTTATAGTCTCAGGCAAGCCCCTAGGGCATGGTACTCCAAGCTAGACAACTACCTGCTCAAGTGTGGATTCAAAAGAGGTGCATATGAAAAAATTTATATGTCAAAGCAAAGGATGGAAAACTCATAGTGGTGGTTATATATGTTGATGACATTATTCTTTCCAGTGACTCTCACTTATTAAGATGCCAATTTGCAACAGATATGAAGGTTGAGTTCGAGATGTCTATGCTTGGATAACTTACATATTTCCTTGGATTGCAGATTGCGCAAACCCCCAAAGGGATTTTCATTTCACGAAGGAAATATCTCAAGGAAGTGTTGAATAAGTTTGGCATGGAGGAATTCTCTTTAGTGAGCACACCAATGGTTACATGCTACAAGCTTAGTAAGACTAATGAATCACCTAAATTTGATCAAAATCTATACAAATCCATTATTTGTAGGCTATTATATTTTACAGCTTCAATAGCAGACATAATTTAGGTCGTCGGTATTGTCGGAAGATTTCAAGCAACCCCCACATAGAGCCATCTACTAGCTTCGAAGAGGATTCTCACTTATCTCAGAGGAACAATGATTTATGGCCTGTGTACCCCAGAGGTAAATATTTTTCACAAAATGTTTATACTAATGTTCGTTGGGTAGGTGATGTAGATGATCAAAAGAGAACTAGTGGTGGTGCTTTCTTTCTCGAAGAATGTCTAGTTTCATGGTTGAGCAACAAAAAATATTCTATCTCTTTATCTACAACTAAAGTAGATTATATTGCAACAAATTCTTGTTGCACTCAAATATTGTGGATAGAGAAAACCTTCCAAGATGTACACGTTTTTTATTATCAACCTACATCAATTATTTGTGACAACAAAGTGCCATCAGCATGTCGGTTCTGATTATATTATGACCCCTTAAACTCCTATATATAGAAAGGAGGTCTTCTCATTTGTATCATCGAAGAATTGTTCATTTGTGTAATGTAAAGGAGGTTGCCCCCCTCGAAGAGGCTTATTTCTAAGGCGTTGATCTATCTTTTCTATCTTTTGTGAGTTGGTTTCATAACATTTGGTATCAGAGCTTTGGATTTTAGGGTTTCGCTGCTCCAAACAGGTCATTGTGGAATTTTCACTATAACCTTTTTTTTTTCTTTTTTTTTGGTGACGTTTTAGAAGCTAAAAAAAACACCCATTTGAGACAAAATCTTGTTGAACCTTGGGTCCAAGTTTCAGATCTTGTATCGCTATATTTTTGGAGATACGATCTGAGAAAGTTAGGGTTTTTGCAAGCCCCAGAATTTCATCTAAAATAGGTCATCGTGGAATTTTCGCTATAACGTTTTCACTACGAAGTTTCAAAAGTTAAAAAAAAAAAACCATTTGAGAAGAAATCAGTCTGAACCTCGGGTCCAAATTTCAGATCTTGTCTCGCTATATTTTCGGATATATGATTTGAGGAAGTTAGGGTTTTTGCAAACTCCCAAATTACATCCTAAACAAGTGACCTTGGGAAAATCGTCATAACTTTCTCTCTGTTCATCAGATTGAAATTTCGTAAGAAGTTACAGAAAGAGGACGGACTGTATTTGGTTGGGGTATAATTTTCAGAACCTAAGGTTGAAATAGTGACACGTGGCATGTCATACAATTTCACTCTACTGAACTAGTCTATAATTAGGTCATCGCGGGAGATTGAGAATAAATCTTTCTTCGGGAATCCAATTGTGATTAGACTTGCAGAGTTAAAAAGAGAACTCAGAGGGCTATTACAAATCGAAGTTTTAGAACTTAAAGATCCTAAATTACAAAGTTACAGTCGTTTCAATATCGAGCTCCTAAATCAAGAAAAAGTGAGATGAGGAAGTTTGATGGCAAGGATCTAGTAAATTGGATGCTATAGATGGAGAAATATTTTGATCTACATGATGTACCACTGTTACAAAAAGTACTTATTGCATCTAATTATTTATAACCAAATCAATTTTCATGGTATAAAGGGCTTTGTTCTCGTAAACCAGTTGTCACGTGGTCAATTTTCACAGAGGAAATGATAGCGCATTATGAAGATACAAAGAGAAACACCTTCTTTAGCCAATTGATAAATCTCAGAAAAAAGGGTTCAATGGAAGAGCACATTGAGGACTTTCAAAAATTGAATACAAGGGTAAATGATATTCTAGAGAAGCAAAAGATAAATGGTTTTATCTATGCCATGGAAGCTGATATCGATGGTACGGAAGCATATTGGAAGAAAGGCATAGAATATTTGAAGAAAGACATTGAAGGTTTGAAGGAAGGTGGGACAAAGCTGCTACAAGAAAGGTCTCTTGATGATGAAAAGGATCAAGAAATGTCAAAAGAAGAGGATTTACACCGGGAATAAACCCTAGAGAAAGAACAAATGAATATGACCATATCTTATACTACGATGGCAGGAATTACCACTCCTCAAACTCTCAAGATAGAAGGACATATCAAGAAGAATAAGGTTCAAGCAGTGAAATATCAGGAAGAAAAGTATCAAGAAACATCAAAAGAAAAGGATACTCAACAAGAACCAACCCCATAGAAAAAAGAAATAAATCCAACCATATCATGTAATGCATTGGTTGGAATTACCACTCCTCAAACTATAAAAATAGAAGGAAATATAAAGAAGAAAAATGTAATAGTATTGATTGATTCGGGTAGTACCCATACTTTTATTCATTGTAAGATAGCCAAGGAATTGAATTGCTTCCTATATCCAGCACCAGAGTGTCAAGTGACGGTTGTAAGTGGAGGAACCATAAATTGCTCTAGAAAGTGCCATAATATCAAGCTATCCATGGGAGAATATGTATTGAATAGCCCAATGCTTTCCATTGCAATGGGTGGTGCTGATGTTGTACTAGGAGTCCAATGGCTACAATCCTTGGGTACAATAGCTTTTAATTTTCATGAAATTTTCTTCGGAAGGAAAAGAAGTTGAATTAAGGGGTATCATAGGGAAATGAGGAAAGATAATCAGTGCTAATGGAATGAAAAATCTTCTAAAGAATGAACAACGAGGCATAATTGCACAATTATGTTCGCTAATGGTTCCCACATCAAAATCATCTATTTCTTCAGATCTCCACAAAGTCTTGGACAATCATTCCAAGGTATTTGAGACTCCCAAAGGTCTCCCACGTATTCGCGATGATGATCATGCTATTCATTTGATTCCAGGAAGTGTTCCTCCAAACATCATGCCTTATAGATATCCATATGCCCAAAGGAGTTAAATTGAACATATGGTTGCAGAAATGGTAGAGGTTGGTATAATTATCCAACCAAATTTGATAAACAAAGCAAGGGATGAATGGAATAATGGCAAAGTAGGGTGGGAACTGATTCAAAAGTTGCCGAAGATCCTAGTTCCAACAATATTTCCAGAACTTGACAAGGAAGGAAAAATCATATTGGAACTTGAAGCATTCACAGAACCGAGGAGTTGACAGCTACGAAATCGATCAATTTCAGAGTATCTCATCAAGTGGAAGAACTTACCGCTAAAGATTCCATAGGGAAGGATGATAATTTTATACAGAAGCATCCATAACTACTCAAGCGTTGAGGACAACACTTTTTGAAGGACAGGGGCATGTTAGGTCCCTATACTACTAGTGTAACCCCTTATTATTATTAGTGCAACCCCCTTATTATATTGTTGTGCCCATGTAGTACCCATATTGCTATTATTGTGCCCCATAGAAGCCCACTATTTTTATTGTTGCACCCTTACATTATTATTTTTATGTCATCTCTGATTGTATTATGACCACTTAGACTCCTATATATAGAAAGGAGGTCTTGTCATTTGTATCATCTAAGAATTGTTCATTTGTGTAATTTAAAGGAGGTTGCCCCCTCGAAGAGGCTTATTTCTAAGGCGTTGATCTATCTTTTCTATCTTTTTGTGAGTTGGTTTCATAACAGAATATTCCAATCAAATATCATTTCTTGAGAGAGCAAGTTTTCAGTCAGATTGTGAAGCTGGAGTATGTCCCTACCAAAGAACAGGTTGTTGGTATTTCACCAAACCTCTCCCTAGAGAACAATTTGAGTACTTGAGGTAAATATTAGGGTTTGTTCCTCTTGCCTCCCTCCACTATATCTTCCTTGAAGAGGAAGAAAGGTAGCTGGTATGCCTTCAACATATTAGATGGAGCTACCAGGTCCACGGGATCAACAAGAGAAGGGAAGATTGTTGACAGGGGGAGTAAGGTTACACGAGTCTTTGCCATTGATTTCAAAGAGGGAGATATCTTAGTGATAAAATAAAAGTAAGGAGAAGTCATGATGCATAATTAACAAAACCATAGCAGCATTAGTACAACACAAGATAAGTGCATCTCAGGGAGGGCAATAGTCAAAGGAGTGATATGCATCCAAAGGCCAGATTTGGAACAATCATAGTTGGTATGTCTTCATGAGGATGCTTTGTTTTATCATAGTGCTGTGATCGATGCCAAAGGGGGGGAATGTTATGTTTTCATTAATAGCAATAGATGGAAAAATATGTCAAGGATGGATAAGGAGGACACAGGTGTTCAGGATCAGGCACAAGAAGAAGAATGAAGATAACCACTAGCTAAGAGTGATGTATATACTTTTGAAGGAATTTCTAGTGTAGCAGATTACTTCAAGAGTAGATGGAACCCAAGTAGATGGATAGAGCTCTAAAATATATTTCCAATGGTATGTGGAAGTCCAAAAATGGCCTCTTAGATCAAAAGTTAGTACTAGTCAAAGCTAAGGGACCCCAAGTCAAAATTTGCAGAGCTAAAGTGGTTGGAGGACCTTTTGGTGCATGTTAAGTTTGGAAGCATTTCTAAGCATGGTGCATTCATTAGCGGAGTAGATAAACTAAGGACTGGGAAAACGTAGCATATAGCGTGGAAGTGGAGAGCACCTTGTTTAGCTCAAGGTGGAGCCCCCATAAGAACTAAGCCCAACGGAGGTAGCCCAACTGTTATACGTTGAAGAAACCTTAAGGAGCACAAAGGAGGATCAACGAGATGACACAAGCAGATTTTAAACAACAACCAAGATCGTGGGTGGATCAGGTGCAAGGTGTCCCCATAGGCACATCAGAGAAACTACGTTGGGGTTCAGAGCTCAACCATTAATGTGTAGGGGGGCCACTGTAACACTCTCCTCCCACACCTACCCAAGATTACAGGTCCATCAGGGTAAATATGTGATGAAGAGTTACTATGATATGATTCCACCTCCTAAATCACCTTAAGGAAGTGGAACCGACTAACCAACACTTTACAGGCCTCCCTTAGGTGCTATAGAAACCCCAGGAGCTAATCAACCACTCTAGGTGCCGAACCCATGAGTTAATTTGGACTCTCACTGAAATAGACCCCTAGTCGCTCCCATGATAATTCGTCCAAGTGATTGTAACCCTCCAGTCACTCCCATAGTAAGGACTCATGTGACTGCAACCTTTTTTAGGTAGTTCTTTGCCAGTAACCCCAAATTTAGAGCCACTTTTTCAAGGCTAGGACTCAGGCCTCTGCCCAGAACTTCATGAAACTTCCAAAAATGATAAATAACATTGAAATAAGGCTACTAATGAAAAAACTTGAACAAGGACTTAACCTGACCCCTTCTAGCCATGATAGGCATTCCGTTAAACAAATCGTAAACATGTAATGTACAAGTCATATAAACACATCTCAACATAGGGACCACATACTTATCTAATATTTTCCAAGAAGGTCTAATTCCCTCTCATAATAGTTGCATTATCATATATTAGGTCATACATTCATTATTCATTCATTTACTAATAAAACCATGATGAGAGCCATGACTAATATTTGTCATAAAACCATGCTTATAACCAGCAAATCAACAATGAAAGTATAACCATTATAACCACATAATAATAAACACATTTACACATAATACACAAGAGGAAAAAAATATCTTATTAAAATATGAAAAATGCAAGTAGGTCAGGGACTTTCACGTACCACTCGACCATAGATTGGGCTAAATCAAATCTTTCTCTCAATCAATCACCCCCGTGCCATATTCTAAGCATGAATGTGGGACTTACAACAAAACAACCATCGCTTCCTTAAGCTTTACCGCAATCCACCAAGGGATTCCTAGGCCCAAGCCCTGATTTATACAACAAGGCTTTACTGCAATCCACCAAGGGATTACTAGGCCCAAGCCATGATTTATACAACAAGGATTTATCGCAATCCCGCCAAGGGGTTCCTAGGCCCAAACAAGAAACATACACTAACAGGATTTACCACAATCCCACCACATATTTGTCCAAGGATCACTAGGCCTATACAAGAATGGATGCCTCTGGATCTCTCCACCTAAACCATGAGGAATTTGTCTGTCTGCACCCTCTATGCTTTACTGTATATCCCGCAATTCACCAGTTGAGGATTCCTAGGCCCAATCAATGTATACACAATCAAGATTTATCGCAATCCCACCACCACCAATCCAGGGATTCCTAGGCCTTGTGTTTCCTCCTGAGACAACCCCACTCAGTTTTGAAACCATCCGATAATCCAACTTAACCAAGTAAGAGAAATCCCATCACACTATGGCTATCAAGAAATGGCAAGGAAAGGAACAAGTTAAAAGAAAGAAGCCTCTCAATAAACAAAATGCAATGACCTCCTCACAGCCTCAAGAGACCAATGAAGCAGCCCCTGTACCTCCAATAAATACTGCCCCTCCAGTTATTACTTCCTCAAATCCATTTGAACCTTTGGGAGAAGACTTGCCCTCTCCAAGATCCCCTCCACCATCCAATGCATTAGCTCTCATCTCCTCCCCCATCCAAATCCCATCCCCTCCTTCACCCTCTATAGACCAAATCCAAACTAGAAACAAAGCAAAAGAAAACACCCAAGTATGGGATCAGCCAAAAAAAGTGGGAAGGAAATCTAATAAAGAAATAAGGGATGAGGCAACAGCAAAGGAAATGGCCATAGGAACACAACAACCAATGGATTCTTTCCTTGGTAAGCAGACGAGAAGCAGCGAAAAATATCAGCACAAAGAAAAGGGAGGGACACACCATAAAAATAGTAAGTAATGATTACGGTCTCTTGGAATAGTAGGGGTCTTGGAACCGCCTTTAAAATCAACGCAGTCAGGGATATAATAAAACAGGAGCAGCCAGACATCTTTATGATCCAAGAGACCAAAGTAAGCAAGCAAGAATTTCAAAAAATGATTCAAAAACAAAAATACTTTGAAGGAACAGCTAAAGATTCTAATGGAGCCTCAGATGGAATATGCACAATGTGGAACAAAAGGAAATGGGATCTGGTCAACCAAAAAATTAGTAATCATTGGGTAAGAATAGATATGAAAAATAACAGTAAAAAGGAGGGGTATTGCATCATAAACATTTACTCCCCCAACCACTACAGAGTCAAAGAACAATGTTGGAAGTCAGTGAAAGAAGTAGCAGCAGAAAGGCAAAGAGGTAAACTAATTTTGGGAGGAGACTTAAATCTAATTAGAAATATAGACGAGAAGCTGGGAGGTAAATACTATAATGATCCATCAAGAGCAGTGCTGGAAGAAATCATTGAAGAACAAAAATTACTTGACATTGCCCCAAGTAATGGAAAGTACACCTGGAGCAACAAAAGAACAGGAAAACACAACATAAAGGAAAGACTAGATAGAATTCTGATTCATGAAAATATAGCAGCTGTTAGCGCTCGAATTTGCCTCAGTCTGAGGAAGGCGAAACTCAAGGCAACATCAAACCAAGCTCAGCCTCCTAGCTAGCCCTACGAGGACAGGAGAGGGCTCTCTCCGGGTCTATCTCGGCAAAAGGTCTTCAAAGGGGCTGAGATGACCGATATGAATACTGATTTTAGGCTAGTAAATTGATAAAGATAGTTTGATTTAAGATTTTTAGGGTTTTGTTGGAAAACAGGGAAAGGCAATTTTGGGTGTGGGGATGTGACACAGTTTTTGCAGAGGTCTTTTTGGGGCAAGGTAGGCAATCGTCCTGATGTCTTTAAAGGAATTGAATGGATAGATATGACTGGTGAGGAGCTAAGGAGAGCGAGAAACTTTCAGGAGTTCTCCTTAAACAGATGAAAACATAGATATTAAACAAACTTAAAGGCAGAGCATACAGATTATGAATTCTACCTCAACACTTCATTTGTTTAATTTTCAGAAGAGAATAGTAGGAAAATTATACACATAAAAAACTTACAAGTACATGAGAGAAACACACCATCAACACAAATAACCACAAGAATCCCAAATAGTGCTGCAAAACCCTGGTCTTTCCTTTGCCAAAATTGCAGAGATACAATGTGTAATACAGTCTAAGCTTATCCCTCCAGAGTCCAACCATGAAAATGACTAAGAAGATACATAATATAGGCAAGCTAACACATTTCCTTGCCTTTAGGGGTCGAGCTCATCATCCTAGGAGCTGTTTCAACTAATTCTAAACAAAGCACTACAATCTAGGCAATCAAAACAACTTGCCTCTATAAGCTAGGAAACCAATTCATTCATTAATTTTTTGCTATTTTATGAATGAATATTCTAGAATAGGTAAATAAGTGTCATGTCAACATGAAAATACATTAATTACATCAAATAGGGTGAAAAATCCCATCAAAAGTCAAAACTGGTCAAATAGCTGCGTTTTCCTGTGCTGAAGATGAAAAACTTAGAAAATACCCTGATGCGTAGTGCGCCAAAACCCTACGCGTAGCGTGCCTTTCAGCTCACTTTTGGGTCACTTCCCGACATGAAAATTGGGCTCAGGTGGGCTTGTTGGAAAGGTATGGATGTCTACTTTCCAACCCAAGTGGAATTTTCCAATTTGGTGCCCATTTGCCCCTCCAAAAATGCATTCTCCCAAGACTGCTACCTGTGTGTCCAAAAAGGGGCAGTGAGGTCATTTTTTGCATGTTTTTTGACCTTTTGGGGACCCAAAACTTGATGAAATGCCTAGGGTATCCAGATCTCAAAAGGAGTCAAAGAGATTAACCACTCCCTCTTTACAGACGACACCCTCCTCATTGGGGGAGCTTCTGACATCATAGCAAAATGTTTTAAAAAAGTTTTAGATGACTTTCTCCATGTTTCAGGAGGACTCCTAAACAACAAAAAATGCGAAATTTACAGCTGGAACGTCTGAATAAACACAATGCAGAGAATATCCCATATAATGGAAATACCGGTACAATTAAAATGGAGCCATTTTATATACCTGGGATTACCATTAGCAAAAGAAGTGGTCAAATCAGAAGTTTGGAATAAGCATGTGGAAAAAATGAGGGGGAAAATTCAGAGTTGGGGAATGATGTGGCTCAACCTTGCAGGAAGAACAATAATGATAAAGGCCCTCCTTTCAGCTCTGCCAATATACCAGTATGCCATAATAATGGCTCCGGCAAGTGCCCACAAACAAATGGAATTAATTATCAGAAGTTTTCTCTGGCAAGGAGGAAAACAAGAAAATAAAAAATTCAACTTAGTTAGATGGGAACATGTAACTCTCCCTTTAGAGAAAGGAGGAATTGCAATCTGGATACCAGGATTGATGAATAGTGCACTTGGGATTAAATTAGTTTGGAGAATGATAAATGGCAAAGAACAGTGGTGGGGAAAAGCTTTGACAAGAAAATATTTAAACTGCCAAAGGACAAAAATCCTCACTGAAATAATTCCAGATTGGCCTTGTACACAGGTTTGGAAATTGGTTAAAAAGATCATTCCACATATAAGAGATCAAATTTCCAAAAGTCCTGGGAATGGAAAAACAATTTCAATATGGGATGATAGAATAATGGGAGAAAATCCACTAAGACAACAACAAAATCTAAGAGGATTAAAAGATTGGATGGAGGAGACAAGCCTAAACACTTTATATTCAATTTCTGAATGGGAACAAAATATCTGGACAAATTGGAGAGTGTCGGCACTACCTCCAAGGTTGAGAAGCCAATGGGAAGAACTGAAAACTCTTTTAGCAGAGCAACGCCTATAAAGAAAGAGGATCAAGATGAGTTTATTTGGGATCCAACTGGAGGAAATTATACAGTGAAATCAGGTTACAATTATCTTCAAAATTACAACAGTCATGAGGATTGGAATCTCTGGACAGCAGTATGGAAAAATGAGTGTTTGCCTAAAATTAAATTCTTTACTTGGTCTCTGCTGAAAGGCAAAATTCTCACTGCGGAAAACTTAAAAAGAAAGGCTTTCAAGGACCCTCCAAATGTGTCATGGGCCAAAGGGAAGAGGAAAATATTTAGCACTTGTTTATGCATTGCACTATGGCAAGAGAATGTTGGAAGTAGTTAATAAGTCCAATCGAATTAAGCATAGACATCACAATGCATCTGTCAATTCTCCACAAAAATTGGGTCCAAAGCTACTACTATACCAAGAAGAAAAAGGCAGTAATAAATAGAATTTTGAAATGTCTTCCCTCTATACTCTGTTGGCAACTATGGCTAGCTAGAAACAAGTGCATCTTTAATGGACAAAAGCCAAGCATAAGGACAATTACATCGAAAACTTGGGGACAAGTTTCGGAAATAATAAGTATAAATGGAGCAATAAGAATCGATCAAAATAGCCCGCAACAAGAAGAAAGAGAATGGTATAGCAAAGCTCTACTTGAAGACAAATATGGAGTTTACAAAAAAAATAAACAAAGGCATGACAAAAAACGGAAACTTCGTCTGAATGACATGGAAATGGCAAAGTGGATCAAAGAACATAAAAAGTACATATTATTTTTTGACGGAGCCTCCAAGAATAATCCAGGCAGAGCAGGGGCAGACAGCCTAATCCTAGACCCAAATGGTAAGAGAATAACAACATACGAATGGGGCCTAGGAAAGATGACAAATAATAGGGCAGAAGCATATAGTTTGCTAATAGGCACTAAGATTTAAAAAAAAAAAAAAAAAAAAAAAAAAAAAAAAAAAAAAAAAGAGAGAGATAAAAGATCCAATAATAATTGGGGACTCTACAATCATCATAGCAGCGATGGAAGCAGAGAAGGAATTCAAAAGTTTAGCATTAAACAAAATAAGACAGAGAATCATATCAAACACAAAAAACATGGGGAAAATAGCTTATAAGCATGTATTAAGAACTCAAAACAAGGATGCAGATTCAATAGCCAACAAGGCAGTGGAAAGACAAGTGGGAAATGTGAAAGAAAACAACAAAATCTATGAAGAAAACATCCCTTAATTTGTTCTCCTTTGAGGACTGGTTCGAAAATCATATAAGGACACATAACATCAAATCATTAAGCAGAGAGAAGGAAGCTAGCAGCAATGAGCAGGAGATTCCCTTACAGTTGTCAGTTTATATAATCAAGTATTATCCTTCTCGTTCAAAGATGAGGATCCAAATAATTCCCAAAAGGACTCATCGTGATCTGAATCAAGCCAACAATTGTCCTCGTGCGCTGAATAAAGTAGGTAAAGGTCATATCGGGCACAATCAAAACAAAGGAAGCATCGATTGCCATCCTCATTGGGTAGTGGACATCTGTGCTGTTATGGGGGAAAAAATCGTGAAGGAAACCCACAGTAATAGGTTTATGCATTGCACAAACAGTTATAAATTGAAGTATCAGCAAAGGCATTCTCAGCACTTGGGAAATCAGTGGGAGAGTGTCATAGTAGGAAACATAAGAGATAATAGAATAGAGTGCAGAAGTAGAGAGTTTCACGAGTCTAAGCGAAACAGAGTCCAGCGAAGCCTTGCAGTCGGAGATCCTAGAGCAAATTGCGAGTTGGGCAAAAGCAATAATAGCCAAACTCAGACCCAAGGTAACAACATTGTATTATTTCTCAGTTGTCATTCACAGCATCATCTTCATTTTGGTTTTAGAACTGATAAAAGTTTTAGTGTTGTCTTGTTGCATGATAATCAGTATTATAGACTCCTCCTAAGCTGCATTCCGATTTCATCTGATCCCCTCCATCTTCACATCATCCTCAGCATCAAAATCCAGCTCTTAGACCCTGAGATCAAAATCCTCTCCCCACTAAGTTTACATAAGCAGAATCAGTTTCAAGGTAATAACATCATTTTATGTCTCTGTTATCATACACAGCTCCATCCTCTTTCCAACTTTAGGATTGATAAAAATTATAATGTTGTATCGTTGCTTGACTATCGGCCTCATAGACTCCATTTGAGCCTCATTCCGACTCCATTTGATTCCATCCATCCTCGCTTCACCCTCAACAACAAAACTCAGCTCTTAGATCCAGAGTCCATAATCCTCTCTCCTCTAATTTTACATAAGCAGAACAACAATTCACTCTGTAATTGTAAGTGGGAGTTGCAATATAAGCAGCACTACAGGACCAACAAAGATTCCAAGTAGATAGTTCAAAGAGTTCATACAGAAGCCAAAAGAAGCAGAAACAAAAGAAGTAACCAACTCAAGCACAAAGATCCTTCTCCAAGCAAAAGCAATCCAGTTGAAAGACCACACCAGAAAGGAAATATGTCTTTCAATCCGCTTGAAAAAGTTGAAAAGAACGAGAGTTGTCCGATGTGTCGGGCTAATATATTTATGATAGGTCGCTTCATCCAAACTCTAAAAGATCTGCGATCCGAGATGAATATTATAAATGTCAACAAGAAAAGTGAAATAGACAAGAAAAGAGAAGAAATAGAAGAACTGAAGGATAAGTGTAAGCACTTGGAAGAGAATCAAAGTCAACAGGGAGAGACTTCCTCAAGGTACAACAAGAAAAGAGGTCAGCAGCCAGAAGAGTCAGTGAACCAATTTTGGTGAACATCATGCAATCATCTAACTATGCTTTGTAAATTCTATTTGTTACTTGGTCAGTTTGTTAGACAATATGTTTTCATAAATCTCCAGAATCTTAGAATCAAGGTCTCAAAGGTTGAGGTAGGGACTATGCTCCCATTTTGCGCCTCTTGAGAACCAGTTGTTCCCAGAATGTAATAGGACTTAGCTCCTTTCTTTTTTGTAATACAAAAGTAATTGAACTTGTTAAAAAAAAGAAATGGCAAGGAAAGGTTGAAAACCATTGTCACACCTGACAAAACCCATGCCAATGACAATAAGAGAACCAAATGCACACATGCATATACCATGCATGCCAAAACTAGCAAGAAGATCTTACATTCAACTCGAACCCTGCAAGTAATCTCATTGTAGTTGCTTGATCCAACTCTTCCTTGCTCGATCTTTGCTTCCCTTTGCCTTCTTTGTCCTTCCTTAGCTCCCTTCCTCCAATGTTAGAGTGCTTCAAGAATGCACTAAGTGTGCAAAATTATGAGAGAGTAGAGAGAATAGAGAGAGAGCTCCAAATCTGAATTGACAAAAGGTTGTGAACTAATCCTCATAAGCCCTTTTATTATTGAGGCTCGCAGCCTATATTTTCTTCAATTCACATTATTTTTCATTCATTTTCCTCCTCACACGAAACTTGTGACCTTTCACCTTCCTTTTCTCCTAATTTCCTTTATTTTCATAAATAAAATGTCAATTAATGCCTTTTTTCCTTTCCAAAGACTTTGCCATTGCCTTTACCAATTTCCTTTAGCCATAATAAACCAAATGAACACCCACTAGGATGTTTTGCCCAACATTCAGCTTGGAATATGTGTCCCATGACCTTGGTCTTATTTTTCCTTTATTAACTTTATCACATGGGATTTTAACCTGGGGTTGTTACAGCTGCACAATGGGTTGTTTTGCCCAAACCGTCGATCAAAAGATCAATAGTGGAGGTTAACTATGCACTCCCCCCCCCCTCTAAAACCACAAACAACCTAAGGGGGGCGTGCAAAACCACAAATGGTTTTTGTGAGCAATGAAAAAGGTGGTCAAGAAGATGTGACCCGATAACAACAGTGGAAAGACTTTTTATTGGCTCACGACGGAGCCCACTTGACATCTCAGCCTAACGGTTGTATCCCAGTGGTAGTACCCTAACAAATTTCAAAGAGCGCAAAAAGGATGAGAGTCGGGCTACGTGGCAAGGCAACGCAGTGTTAAAGAAATGGTCGAGACCCAAATTTTTTATAAAGCAAAGCAGTTGCAAAACCAAGCCTTTGGACCTTTTCTCTCTCCTCTCTAACAACAAATAGGTGGCAGCATATTATTCATCATAGATGACATCAACACCACCTAATAAGAGGTGGACATGTCGTAAGTGTTTTTGGCCTTTTTTTGGGGTCGAGTGGGCCATTTTAAATAAGTCAAAGGTGATGTTTAAAGCCTTTGGGATTATGGATGAATGAGTTGGCAACTTGATTTTGTCGTTTAGTGGAACACTTTGTCATTTAACGAAGCGCTAAAGACAAAGGCGTTTGGGCGATGCTTAATGCTAAAAGCATGAAATGAGTCAGAAACTTCTGGAGTTTGGTAGTTAAGCCAAACATAACCGCATAGCACTAAAGCTTGAAATCAAATGCATGAATGATTTGGCAGTAGTTAAGACACAAATTTAGTAGTTTGGATAAATTTAGAGATTCGCCAAAAATAGAAAGTCCCAGCTAAATCATGTTAAGAGATAGAATAGTCGAATCAGCGGAATAACTTAGAGTTTGAAACTTGGAGACCACATCTAGAAGACTAAAATGAACAAGACAAAAGCAAAAAATAGAGACTCATGAAAAGATTCAAAGTGAATTTAACTAAAATTTGATGGCAAAAATATCAATCCAAATTCTTTACAAGAAAAATTGATTGAAGACTTTCGACAAGAGTTTGGGTTCAAGACTTGGTGGTGAAGTGAGGTGTTGGTGTATTTCTCAGTAATCGCTGATTGTTGAAGGTGGTGTTGGACAAATTGTTTATTTTGTAAGTAGAGGTGGCATTCATGATTCTACTTTGAAAATGGATGAAAGATGAACCATTGATGTCAAGTAAGTTGTAGCTTATAGATTAGGGGTTGGTGCTCCTTCCAGTAGGTGCTGGTAATTATTCGAGGATGTATCTCCATTCAGTTGTAGCTTCCTGCTAGTTGTAGCTAGAGAAATTTGTAACAACAAGTTGTAGCTTGCCTTGTGGAGGAATTGAAAAGCATTTTGAAGATTTTGTTTGTTCTTTGTGTTACTGATATTATTTCATGAAGTGCTCATGTGAATGAATTGTTTATGGTGTTCTAATATCATTGCATAAGTGAAAGAAAGTTTTTAAATTGTTAAAATTTCTACAATATTGATTCAACCCCCCCCCCCCCCCCCCCCCACCACCAGTATTGTCCTTGTTTCCAACATTCCTCACTTATATTGTAATGTGATTTAGATAATTGACCAAGTATGTTCAACAATATCAACTCCTTAAAAACCTTGTTTATTAAAGCTATTAAGGATTTAGAATAATGTTTTCCTCGAAAGTAGAATTTACACTAAATTTCCTTAATTTACTCTAGAAAGAAGAACTAAAGCCCTATTTCAATAGTGTTTTGAGATGATAAAAACATTGATCACTCAATGCTAACACAGATTCCAATTGATGCTAGAGTGGTCCTTCTACCCATGGGGCATCCAATTAAGCTATAATGGTGCTATTATATATGTTATTCTACATATTCCATTTGTGTTGGGGAAGACACCTATATATGTAACTCACTATGTATCTCTCTCTCACACACACACGTACACATACAAACACACACACACACACACATTTAATAAGCCATAAATTCCTCATGCATACTCCATTTCATACTTATTTAGCTCACTAGAAATATATTGACAAGAACTAATCCTTTGTGTATTCAATTATGTTGACCAATGATTCATTAAGGGAAAATAATCTAATTTGTGTTACTGTTAGGATTATTTATCTTCAAAACAATAAGGTCAGTCCTTTGGATCAAATGCTAAGTTTGGTTAAATAATAAATAAAAGATGAAATTGTTAAGTACTAGTCCACATACTTGTAATGTGTGTAGCTCCAAGCTAAGTCATGTCATGAATTTTTTGGTCTTTAATACTAACTAAACGTACCCAAATCACGGTGTACATCAAGAACTCATGTTCTTAAACAAATATTTGAATTCTAATATTGTTTACACGGTTCAAGAAGCATGCAACAAAAAAAGGCTCTTTCAACCCACAAGAAAACAAATATGCCTTAACAAGGACCACATTCATTGCTAGTGCATAAAAATCATATATATAACACATTAAATGGTAAATAAGCATAGAGTAAAGAGAGCATGAATATAATTAACATATAACGCTTATCTTTGCCAAATATTCCACTTGACCATAGACTATTTTGCTTTAAATTTCTTAGCAATAAGACACTTGCAAGTTGAGGTTATGAATCCATGAGGATGGGCACCTAGGATTACTCTACTCTCACACAAGCAATCAACAATTTGATTCTATCATAGTTTACAAAACACACGATAATTTCATTTTATCACATTTTACTCAACCAATCAAATGGCCACCTCAACTTCTATATCTCTTTCCCCTTCAATCTAAACAACCAAAGGAAATAAATTCCCTTCTCTACGAAGTAGTCCCTTAGTCTATTCCATTTCCCTGCAGGGTTCCAGTGCTATCGGTTAGGAAATCTCATTGTTGGAAGCTCCAAATATTCTCAACCATGGACAATTTCCTCAACAATGTCAATGTATCAATGCACTCAGGCATCCTCACATGCTAGACAACAACTAATCTTAGCACTTAGCCAATTGATAATTACTCTCTTCTATAGAATTATTCTCTCCAATAATCAATGGAAATAATGAATGAGTAATTCCCCTGACCATCCCAAACTAGGACTAATCTATGAATGCTCCCAATGTGCCATATGGCATCCCCAATAAGAAGATCATGTAACTCATTTTATCAACTATTTCAAATACAGGTTTAATAAAATATGATAAACTTTGGCCTAACCTTTCTAGCTACTCCCCTCTCTCCTATAATCATAACCCCCTGTAACTCTTGTTCTTGTCTATAGGTATATGATCTTGTAATTTTATTAATAATAATCACAAACTATTACTTTTCTAGGTTATCTAGCCTTTCATCATATACAAGCATACATTAATCATTTAGGGATCAAAACTAGGGTTTATATTCCCTTCCCTCTTATTTTGGCATTATCCTTAGTGCACATCAACATGCAAGTGTACATATACATTTTTTTTATAAAAAAAATTCAAAAATAATTGTGGGTATGCCTCTCGCATTGCATCTTCCAACTCCCATGTTGCTTTTTTAGCGATGTAGCTAGTCCAATGGACTTTTATTCACGCAATGGTTTTGTTCCAAAGCACCATGACCTTCCTATCCAATACAAAGACTAGGTATACCCAGAATTTTCTTTCTAGCTCCACATAAATCAAAGTCCAATCATTTACATGGTTAGAATCATGCACATTTTTTTTCAACAAAGACACACAAAGCACATTACGCACATTCATGGAAGCAGGTGTAAGCATGTATGCAAATGGTCCTATCCTATACAATTTTTTAAATGGACCACAAAATATGGTTGCTAGTTTAATACAACTACCTAGGTTCAATGAGCCTTTTTTTGCTTCACTTTCAAAAATACATGCTCTCCCTATTTAAATTGCCTATATGTCATGTTGTTATCTAGATATATTTTCTATCTATTTTCTATAGCCTTTAAATTGTTTAATTTTAACTATGTACTCTTCCATCTCCTTGATCAATTCTAGCCCAACTACTACTATATTTGTTGGATTGTTCCCACTCACTCGAGTATTACATTTTTTGCCATACAAAGCTTCAAATAGGTTCATCTTTAGCAATGCTTGATACCCATTGTTCTAGGAAAACTCAACCAAATACAGATAATATTTCCACTCGGGTGGCTTATCCATCACATACATTCTTAACATGTCCTTAATAACTTGGTTGACTCTTTTTGTTTACCCATTTGTTTGTAGATGGTATGTTGTTTTAAAATTCATATTTGTATTGAATCTCTTAAACAATCCTCTCCCAAAGTTTGAAGTAAACTTTAGATCTCTCTCTGAAATAATTGCCTTAGGTATTCCATGCAACCTAGCCATTTCCTTCATGTATATTTATGAATTATTAGTTGCATTATAACATAGTTTCATTAGAATAAAATGGGCAACATTTTTCAATTTATCGACCACCACCATTATTGAATCATGTTACCCTATTGTCATAAAAAACATAATAATAAAATCAATGGCTACCACTTTCCATTTCCACATAAAAATTGGCAATGGCTAAAGTGTCTATTTTCCACCTTCATTCTTTAAAATTCCATACACCTAACAATATAATCAACTACATCATTTTTCATCTCTAGCCAATAATATTGACTTCTTATTACTCCAATGGTTTTCCAATGACCTAGATATCACACATATAGAATGATATGCATTTCCTTTAACATTAGCTTCCTCAAATTTTTGGAATTAGAAACATACACTTTATTTTTATACATAAGTATTCCATCCTCTTTCAACTAGTACGCTTTAAATTTCTAGTGTACAATTTCCGAGTGTAAGTTATCTTTTACTTGTAGATAATGTTGATTTGTAACAATGGCCTCTAAATTCTTCCCAACCGCCAATTGTAGTGAGTCCTCAAAATACGACGAAAGCAATCACTATATATCTGCAGAGAGATGATGTCACCATGAAAAGCAGCACTTCAACATACAAGCTCCATTTTTTTTCATCAAGCTCATGGAATTTGCAAACCAATTCCATCCATTGCAATAGAATAGAGTTGCCCTAGCCCTATCTTTATTATCTACGTCACCTTGAAGATGGGAATATATTATCAATTTTGTCGGGTCCACGGCCTTGAAAGATTTGGTGTTTCACCCTTTGGGTGTGCAGCCTCCTCGCCTATGTCGGTCCTTACCAATATCTATCTATTCATTAAATTAGTTGGTTTTCTTGCCAATGCCTGAAATGGCTTCAATGGCCATTTGAATGTGATTTTACATCACCTTTCCAATTGTCAATGTGTCTATTATCAGTGATCGTAGGCCATGGCCAAGAGTTGCAAAAGGATTTTTACATGAGATGAACTAAGACAAACTTAGTCGCTATTTCCGCCGAGGGTTTTGGGAGATGGGAATGGGGTTTCAACTCTGAGATTGTGATTGTGGCGAGCTTGACTAGAGCAGTGACAATTTTGCATTGTTTCCATATCTAAAGGAATTTCTAAGCATAATTTTTGGTTAAATTTAAGTTTATAATTTTAAAGTTTTTGGAGATACAACATTGTGTTTTTAATGTGCAAATAGGTTACCCAACTTAATATTAAAATATTTTTTATATTTTAGTTTCGAGAATATATATATATATATATATATATAAATAATATGTTATTAATGAATTATAAATAATATAATTATTTTATATTAATTTAGATTCATTTTAACTTCGGATCTATCAAACACCGCGAGGGATCAAATTTCTCGAGGTGCAAACTTTTCCTCAAGTTCTACACTCAAAAAAAGAGATTTGCGCCTTGAGAGATTTGATCCCTCTCGATGCTTGATAAATCCAGAGTTAAAATGGATCTAGGCTAGTATTTTAGTTTTTTATTTTATTTTATTTTTAATTTATATAATTTTTTACTGAGTCAAAATGTTTACATTACACAACACAACCTTACAACATCTTGTTCATATTGGGTTAGAGAATGCCCCTAAGAAAAATAAGATTTAATGTAAATAGGTAAATATGTTGTTTTTATATTCTTATTTAATTTATAGCTTAAATAAATAAATAAATTCAAATTCAATTATTTATTATTTTATTTGGTATCCCAGAGAAACATAGTAGCATGTGTGACAGGTGGCTACCAATAAACCTCTGGGGTCTACGGCCTATCCTCCTCTTCGTAAATGGGATCACAATTAGGGGGATTTGAACCTTGAATCTCTTAGTTTTCTCATGACTCACATTACTTTGATCACCAATTAAGCTGCTCTGCTAGCACCAAAATCAATTATTTATCATCCAAAAAAAATAAAATCCAAAATTTATAATCAAACAATATTTTTTGCGCAGAGAAGTGCATTCTACAGCCCAGTATAAGAGCAATGTGTGATACCGTCTATGTTGAACGTCGAGTTGACACGTGTCCCACTTAAAATAAAAATAAAATATAATTTAAATAAAAAACAATGCCGAATATAATAAAACAACAAAAATAAATATGCATGTTTAGTTAGTTTTAATTAAAACCATTATAAAACATCAATAATCTCAACCTAAGTATGGTCACTAGATTTGTTCTTGATATTACAACCCAATGTGGTAAAAATATTTCACTCGCTCTTAGTCATAAATAAAATGTTTTGATGTCCACATGACGTAATATAATTTCATATCAACTTTAAAAAAAGAGAAGCAAAAAAATGTGTGAGTAAGATATTTAAGTCTTATATTTTTGAAAGATATTTCAACGCAGAATTTAAACAAGGGCTAAATAGTAGCTATTACATGTCCCTTAACTTAAATATAACTTAATAAAACAAAAAATAACAAAGACAAAAATTTAGTCTAAAAAATAAAACAACTAATAAAATATTGTATTGTTGAATGCCATCACCAAAAATTAAGAAATATGATTAACTAATATTGTTTATATTAAAATAAATATATTTATATGTGTGTGTGTTTTATTTTTATTATATATATATATATATATATATATAATTGTCTATAATTAAATTTATTAAAATATATTTTTAATATAATAACAAGTCAATATAAATTGAAAATATGGTGAAAAAATATAATTCATGAAAATAGAAATAATAGAAAAATAAAAATAAAAAATAAAAAAGTCAAATAAAAATTAAATAAAACAAAAAATTAGTAACTAATAGAAATGGAAGTTACTAAACAATCCATAATAAGACCTCAACCAATCACCTTACAAATAAATAAATTTAATAATAACAAAAATTGAATTTTTAATGTTAAACTATGGATAAATGTCATAAATTTTTGGTCAAAGGCAAAACTGAAAGATCTATGTTAAGTAATTTATGTCATAATCAACTTCATATATATATATATATATATATATATTTGTTGTATATAATAAAATATCCAAGATTCAAAGAAAAAATAATTAAAAGTTAAATATATATATATATATATATATAAAGAATAATAAGAGGGAGATGTGTAATTAGAGTCAAAATTTTAGTATGTCCAACAAAATCTCCCATAGGGCAAATTTTTTTTGACTCCAGAAAATTGTAATACCTTCAAAATGACACTAGAGAGGCTCTTTGAGAAGGAGAAAATCACAATTCACGGCCTTCATAGTCATGAATTAACACATTCAATTCAACACACACTTGCAGAGTGCAAAAGAGCAAAAATTAAGAACTCTAAAACAAATTGTTTTCTGGTTAACGCTTGGTTTGACGAGGAATGCACAAAGGCAAGGAGAATATGGAAAGAGTCAAAAAACGATAACATAAATCTCAAAGCTTACAAGTAGTTATTAAGCAAGAAAAAAGTTGATTTCATAGTTTCAAGGAGCGAAAAACTAATCTTCCTTAGGAAAAATAATCTCAAATTATTTTGGAATGAGCTCCAACCGAGAAACATACAAACTAGAAATAGTATTACAGCTTCTAAATGGTTTAACTATGCAAGACAACTCTATGAGCAGGATCCCAAGGTTGACCCTCCCCCCTTGGTCAACACTGATACTGAACTCTTCACGGTGCAAGAGGTAGAGATGGGTATCAAGAAGTTGGGTGTTGGAAAAGCAAAAAACTTAGCTGAACTCCAAGCAAAATATGTAAAGTGGGGCTCAAAGATCCTTACACCTCACATTACAAAAAATTTCAACAACATCATACAACAGGGGCTCCCCACAGATTGGACAACTAGTCTCGCAATACCTCTTTTCAAGAGCGGTGACATCATTAATCCCTCCAATTATAGGACCATCAAGATAAACCCTTTGTTTGCAAAGCTATTTGGAAGCATGCTAGAAAATAAAATTAGCAAGTGAGCAGAAGAAAGAGATAAGCGTGCTAAAGGGAAAGCAGGTTTTAGACCTAAACATTCCACAGTTGATGATTGTATAAATTTAAGGCACATCATTGAAAAAGTTTGGGAGAGAAAGGAAGAAATCTTTTGTTGCTTTGTTGATTTCAGAAAAGCGTTAGACATGGTTCCTAGGGATAAGCTTTGGCACGGAATGGAGGAACTTGGGGTTCCTAAACATTTGAGAGTAGTTGTGCATAGGCTGTATGAAGAAGTGAAAGTCAAAATTAGAACTTCAACAGTCATTTCTGAAAGTTTTGGAAGCGATATCGGGGTCAAGCAAGGTTGCCTACTATCTCCTACGCTTTTTGGTTTATATGTCGACAAGCTTGAGGAGTGGTTAAATTCGCAAGGGAGTGATGGTATTTATTTGAGAAAGTTTGTTATAAGGCTTCTTTTGTATGCAAATGACCTTATTTTGATTGCTAAATTGACTCTTGGTTTGCAAGAGCACTTACTATTTCTTGAGCATTTTTGTAGTAGTGTGGGGATGCAAGTCGATATCAACAAAACCAAAGTAGTGGTTTTCTCTAAAAAAATAAATCATAACTAGCATAAGTTCTACTTTTAAGGCAACATTTTGGAAGAAGTTGTGGATTACAAATACCTCGGAATTGACTTCAACAAAAATTTAAGTTGGGATGGTTGTAGAAAGAAAAGAACTTTGGGGGTTTGGAAATCATTTTATGCTTTTCAAAATAGGTGTAGAGAGGCAGAGTTATGGGACTGGAAAACCACTCAAACTCTTTTTGGGCTTTTATTAATTATGGTGATTCTCTATGGTTGTGAACTATGGGCCAATAGTACATCCGACATGTAGTGGAGACAAATTGAGAAAATTCAGAAGCGTTTGGTTACAAATAAATTCAAGATTAAAAGTGCAGTTCTTTATGTTATCTTGTTAAGTGAAACAGGGGTTGCTCCTATTGAAGCAATTGTTATGGTGCGAGTCATAAGGTATTTTAAAAAAATTGAGCAAATAGAAGATGGTAGATGGCCTAAGGTTGTCTTTAATTAAAAAATTGGATGCGGCAAAATAACAAATGGTTTAGTAAATTGGGTATTTGTTTGAACATGTGTCCCATAAACAACAAAGAGATAAAATCTTTTGTTATGGATAAGTTCCACCAACGTACTTGGGATAAGGAGCTAGGAGGAAAGAAAAAGTATTATATTGAAATGTTTAATCTAACTCATAGTCATCAACCAAAAGCATACATAGAGGTCAATATCTCTTGGAGAGCCAAAATTCGTATTGGTCAGTTAAGGACTAATTCTCATCAACTCTGTTCTGAAACAAAACGCTGGAAAAGGCCAAAAGAAGTGTGGGAGGAAAGAGTATGCATTTTTTGTTCTTCTGGAAAAGTGGAAACAAAAAAGCATTTCATTTTAGAATGTGAGGCCTTCAAAGACAATAAGGAAAGTTACACATATATGCTGGCAGCTAGCTCTTGGGATAATCTATTTAGCGAGGGGTTTATCGAGAAGATAGAAGCATTTATTGTGAAGCTTCATAGAAAATGGATTGAATACATCAAGTAGATGAAGAAGCAATCTGTCCTAGGCTATCTTTAGCCTCGTGGACGTCAAAATAATTTCTTTATTTATTTCTTTCAATTCTTAATATAAAATTAATATGTGCACACTAAAAATATTTATAATAATAACAAATTTAAGCTTTATGCTTTTCAAAAATATTTCAACACAAGATTTAAATAAATTATTTGAAGGTCTATGTTAACAAATTTATGTTGATATCAACTTCATATATATTTATATATAAAAGGAAAATGTTAAAAAAAAAAAATATTATATATAATGAAATATTCAATGTCCAAAGAAAATAATAATTGAAAGTTAAAAAAGTAAAATATGAAATATGAAATACTCCCCAATAAAAATAATAAGAGGGAGATGTGTAATCATTCAATTCTTAATATAAAATTAATATATGACATTTAAAAATATTCATAATAATAAAAATTTCAATGGGGATCATCAATAAAATATTTTAATATGCAAGATTAAGTAGAGTTGACATATACTTAAAATATATTAATAACAAAAAAAAAACAATTTTAATGTGGATAATGAGTCCATGCATAAAATGTCTCAATGCACATGTTATGTTAAATATTATAATGTCAACTATGTTTTTTTATATATTATTTATTATTATTATTTTTTGTATATATCACATTAATATATGGTTAAAACATTTAAAGTAGTCTCACTATTTTACATTTTGGTCCTTTTTTAGGTATATTTTTTTTTGTCAATTTTCCCTCAAATCCAACAAATATCTTTTGGACTTACAAATTTAAGCTATGTACTCTATATAACATTCAGAATTACAATTTAAATAATGAAAAATTACATATCAGGATATTTGATCCCTCTCGGCATTTGATATATCTGCGATTAAGATGGATCTATATTGGTCTATATATAGAAAGAGAAAACCACTACAAATTTAATTGGGATATATCAAGGGATGGGAGGGATGCATTTTTTATTTTCAAAATTTGCAATCTAAAAGAGGTTTGTACCTTAAGAAATTTGATCCCTCTGGGCACATGTTAGATCTGTGCTTAAGATGGATATATAATGGTTCTAAATGAATCATCGTATAACATGATTTACAAAATATGTTTTCCAGTAGTATTCATTTGCATCCATGGGGATGGTTTTCTATTCACTATGTGACATTCTCAATAATATTCTCGGGGGTACTTCCCAACAGGCAGCCTAAGTAAGTGTTCCTTCTAGGGTCTCGGAAGATGTCATGACTTAAATATATATTTGCTACTAGTAAGGTGATTTCATGGAATTGATTTAATCTAGTGATGTGAAGGATTCGTGGGCACTGACCCACCATTGTTATAATTCACATCATGTATCACACACACACACAAATATATATATATATATATATATATAATTTAGGAAACCATAACATAAATTATTTTACTTCCATTAAGAGGTCCTAGGGTCAATCCCTATTAGAAAAATGTGACTTTTACTTTGTCACTATGTAAAGGGGTGGTGGAGAGTGCCTTCCTCCTTCTTCACATGTTTGTCATTGCTCCAAAGTCATCATATTCATAACTTCATTAGTTTAGGGAATCTAGTGTGACATACAATTTAGTTGAATGACTACTTTTTGCTTATTATTTTTTCAACTTTGCCTACAACATATACCTAGTCTCTAATGGGAAGTATTCACACCAACACAAGCAAAAGCACATGTAAATTACAATTGACAAACCATACAAATGGAGATTTTAACAATTTTGTTCTAACCATCACCTATCTATCTTTCTACCTCTGTGTTTACTTATCAATCTTTTGATCCCCTCACCAACACACTACACAACTTCGATGATTTATATGAAGAAATCTGCCATTAATGCAATGCTTGCTTGTCGTTGGCAAAAGTTAATTCTAGATGTCAATGGCCTTTTCCATGTCATGGCGAAAGAAAAGGAAGCTAGAGCCTTTTACTTCAAATCCATGGTTAAGATTACCAATCACCCCTCATCATCCTACACCTGTCCTCTGCTCTTTTTGGTTTTATTTTTTTGTTCTTTCAAGCATTTTTATACTTTTCAATATTGATCTCTATCCTACAACCACCATAGCTTTTAAGCTTTTCCCCTCTTAGGGGTCAAAGTTCTCATCCTCATCTCTTTAAAACACATGCCATATAGGTAGATAAAACCACATAGCACAATAATAATGGATCTTTAAACTCACCATAACTTAGCTTCGTTTCTTCCATTTCCTCAATCATACACAACATTTTGATCCATGCATAAATTCCTATTAGGCACTATGCATAATTTTTCATCATCTACTTTCTACTTTAAGACATTACTTCTAATGTGGTATTACTTTAGAGGCAAAAGAGTCCATCTTATTTTTATGTAATCATTTGTTTTTGTAGAATGAATAACTATACCACTAATCAACTTGGGAATTTTGGTTCGACCCATGTTTTTAGAGTGCCTACAAAGTTGATTGTCAATTCCTCATCTTAGTGTTATTTGTATCTTATCATGGTTGGTTTAGGTCCACTGCAATGGTGAGTTCCAAGTATTGAGTGCATTTTAGGGGTTTATCTCTTAAAGATTTTTTATAAGACCTGGTTGTTGTTGCTAATATTATAGACTTAAACTTCCTCGGATGCAGGTGCTTATACTGCTAATTAAGGTGATGGGACAGGGGTGCGGCAAGGCTGGACGACACCTGCCTGCCCAGCACCACCTGGTTTATAGCCGGACGCGACTTCAACAGAGGTATGGGAGTTCAATTAGTTTCACGTCTTGGGGCGCTGATATGCATAGCCTGTACTCTGATCTTTCCATCACTTCCGCATGCTTTGGCCCGAGCTGGGCATCGGCTCTATTCAATGCTAGAGTAATGGCGGGGGCAATCCAAGGAAAGGCGGTTGATGTTAAATTTAGGCACAGCTATGGACTCGTTTGGAAGCCCCTGGTGCATAGCTGGTCTGGCAAAGTTGTGTTATGGTATGCTGCTTGGTTATGCTTGGCTAATTCTGCGTCGTGCCCTCCGCCTGCTCCCAATTTGCTTTTCTTTCCCCCCTCAGATTACCCTGGTGCTCTCTTTGTTTCTCATCCCATCATGGTTCGACAACGTTTGATTAGTAGAAGGGGCGGCTCATGGGGTGGGAGCTCTCGGCATCAGGTCAGGAGGCGAAGCACCTCGGGCTCTCCGTCTTCCTTGGCGGAAAATCCCCGCTATCCCAATACTAGAAGCGGTCGTGGTAGAGCAGGCCTTCACTCTGCTCCCTTCCCTCTGCCCCTTCATCACACCCCCCATACCACGCAATTCCACTTCAGAAGCACTCTCAATAAACCGATCATCACCGCTACCATTTCCATCTCCTTTTCTGAGGAAGCGGAGCAGAGTATCCCGATGACCTTCCCCGTGGACGAGATGCACAGAGCTGGACCGAGTCAAAACAAAGTTGGACCGAGTCGGAACAGAGATAAGGAAGACGAGCATGAAGGGCACGGTGGGCGGCCCAAACGGAATGGGAAGGCCGTTGTTGGGAGCCTGCAAGAGGATTCAGAACCATAGCATGCCATGCAAGCCATGGAGGGGCACATGATGGACGGGTCAGACCCGCAGCTAGACGCAGGTAGCAGAGAAGGCGAGCAACAGGACAGGGGCCAAACTAAGCCAGACAACCCAGATGATTGGGGTTGCCCGATAGTGGAGGAACCTGCCATGGAGGATTTCATCACCAGAGTCACCAATGCTAGGTGGCACTTCATCTAACTTTTGGTTTTTCTTCCTCTTTTTTGTCCACGTAGGAGCTCCAAGGAGGATGAATTGTTGGTTTTATGTGGGTTTATTGGCACTCTTCAGAAAACTATGGAAAATTTTCAGTGATGTCTTCTTTTTTGTATCTCCCTCACTATCAGACTGGTTTCCCCTCTGTTGGGGCAGTCCTAGATCTAGTTCTTCGGCAAGCTGAGATAGGTTGTATTCCTTCACAGCGAGAACCCCTCTGTAAATATCTTTTTATTTTCTTTTAATATATTAAACTTACTTAGCAAAAAAATATATTATAGACTTAAACTATTTCTTTTAAAATCCAACATGTGCGGATTGATTGGTGAATTTATTGTAATTTTAGTTGTAGAATAATATGTTATAATATTTTGGTTGGAATGTGGTTTAGGGATAGCTCAGGTTTGATTTTTAGGAGATTCACACAGATCTACTGGAGAAAAAGGAGAGTTTCTACCAAGAAAATGTATGGATAAGATTGTAAAAGATCAAGTCCTTTAACATTATGGTATGTCTTATTGGAACCTCTCTGTTTATTTCATTCTAGTTAGGAACTCTTATGAAGAATGAGATGTTAATTTTTGTAGTATTTAGTTTATGGGAATTGTTATGTTATACAATAGTTTTTTTTCAATTGTTCACATGATGACTTGTTCTTGTCTAGAGGGGTGGCTTAATTAAAGAGAATATGTAGTATGCTTGACTTGCAGAAAAGATCAAAAGTGTGAATAATGCCAGAGATACCACATAAAATAGCACGATGAGATGATAGAAAATGAAAATATTATATTAAGATCTGCAGTAATATTGTTCACTTGCCTCTTCGATGGGGAAACCTCTAGTAGAGCATAGCTCAATTACACAACACAAGACAAGATTTCCCTTATGATCTTACACTATAGATAGTTTCATGAGATCCAAAACCCTAACTACTCATGGTCCCTTCAATAATGCGGGTTAACCACTTTATTTATTAGCTATGGCCCGTTATAACTAATTGTGGTCCTTTTTTTTTATAATGTGTGTTGAAAATAACAACAAGAAATGTTAAAAATAACATCAAGAAAAATCCTAATTTAATTTGTCCTTGAATTAAATTCGGAATTAAATTGTAATTCTATTCGCATAGCAACTTGTAGCAATTAACTATGTTAAGTAATTTATGTCATTATCAACTTCATATATATATATATATATATATGTGTGTGTGTGTGTGTGTTGCATATAATAAAATATCCAAGTTTCATTTAAAAAAAAAAAATTAAACATTGAAAAATAAAATGAAAAGTAATATAAAAATAATAATAAGAGGGAGATATGTAATTCATTCAATTCTTAATATAAAATTAATATGAGAAATTTAAAACTATTTATAATAATAACAAATTTAAGTTTTATACTTTTCAAAAATATTTCAACACAAGATTTAAATAATTATTTGAAAATCAATGTTAACAAATTTATGTTGATATCAACTTCATATATATTTATATATATAAGGAAAATGTTAAAATAATATATTTTAATATTATATATAATGAAATATTCAATGTCCAAAGAAAAAAAATTGAAGTTAAAAAAATAAAATAAAAAAATATGAAGTACTCCCTAATAAAAATAATAAGAGGGAGATGTTTAATCATTCAATTCTTAACATAAAATTAATATATGATATTTAAAATTATTCATAATAATAAAATTTTCAATGTGGATCATCAATAGAATATTTTAATATGCAGGTTTAAGTAACATTGACATATACTTAAAAATATATTAATAACAAAAAAAAACAATTTTAATGTGGATAATGTCTCAATGCACATGATATGTCAAATATTTTAATGTCAACTATGTATATATTATTTATTAATTTTTTTTGTATATATCATATAAAAAATTTGAAAAAAAAAGTTTTATGATTAAAACATTTAAAGTAGTTCACTATTTTACATTTTGGTCATTTTTTAAATATATTTTTTTTTGTCAATTTTCCCTCAAATCCAACAAATATTTTTTGGACTTACAAGTTTAAGTTATGTACTCTATATAACATTCAAAATTACAATTTAAATAATGAAAAATTACAGATCGAGATATTTGATCCCTTTCGGCACTTGGTAAATTTGCGATTAAGATGGATCTATATTGGTATCTATATAGAAAGAGAGAACCACTACAAAATTAATTGGGATATATCAAGGGATGGGAGGGATGCAATTTTTATTTTTAAATTTTGCAATCTAAAAGAGGTTTGCACATGAAGAGATTTGATCCCTCTCGGCGCATGTTAGATTTGTACTTAAGATGGATCTATACTGGTTCTAAATGAATCATCATATAACATAATTTATGAAATATGTTTTCCAATAGTATTCATCTGCATCCATGGGGATGGTTTTCTTTTCACTATGTGACATTCTCAATAATATTCTCGAGGGTAGTTCCCAACAAGTGGCCTAAGCAAGTGTTCCTCCTAATGTCTCGAAAGATGCCATGACTTAAATATATCTTTGCTACTAGTAAGGTGATTTCATGGAATTAGTTTAATCTAGTGATGTGAAGGATTCGTGGGCCCTGACCCACCATTGTTAAATTCACATCATGTATCTCTCTCTCTCACACACACACACACACACACATATATATATATATTATTTAGGAAACCATAACATAAATTATTTTACTGCCATTAAGAGGTCCTAGGGTCAATCCCTATTATAAAAAAGTGAGTTTTGTTTTGTCACTATGTAAAGGGGTGGTGGAGAGTGCCTTCCTCCTTCTTTACATGTTTGTCATTGCTCCAAAGTCATCATCTTCATAACTTCATTATTTTGGGGGATCCAGTGTGACATGCAATTTATTTGAATGACTACTTTTTTCTTATTATTTTTTCAAATTTACTTACAACATATACCTAGTCTCTAATGGTAAGTATTCACACCAACACAAGCAAAAGCACATGTAAATTACAATTGAAAAACCATATAAATGGAGATTTTAACAACTTTGTTCTAACGATCACCTATCTATATTTCTACCTCTATGTTTACTTATCAATCTTTTGATCCCCTCACCAACCCACTACACAACTTCGACGATTTATATGAAGAAATATGTCATTAATGCAATGCTTGCTTGTAGTTGGAAAAAGTTAATTCTAGATGTCAATGGCCTTTTCCATGTCGTGGCGAAAGAAAAGGAAGCTAGAGCCTTTTATTTCAAATCCATGGTTAAGATTACCAATCACCCCTCATTATCCTACACATGTCCTCTGCTCTTTTTGGTTTTCATTTTTTGTTCTTTCAAGCATTTTTATACTTTTCAATATTGATCTCTATCCTACAACCACCATAGCTTTTAAGCTTTTCCCCTCTTAGTGGTCAAAGTTCTCATCCTCATCTCTTTAAAACACATGCCATATAGGTAGATAAAACCACATAGCACAATAATAATGGATCTTTAAACTCACCATAACTTAGCTTCACTTCTTCCATTTCCTCAATCATACACAACATTTTGATCCATGCATAAATTCCTATTAGGCACTATGCATAATTTTTCATCATCTACTTTCTACTTTAAGACATTACTTCTAATGTGGTATTAAGAGTCCATCTTATTTTTATGTAATCATTTGTTTTTGTAGAATGAATAACTATACCACTAATCAACTTGGGAATTTTGGTTTGGCCCTTGTTTTTGGAGTACCTACTAAGTTGATTGGCAATTCCTCATCTTGGTGTTATTTGTATCTTGTCATGGTTGGTTTAGTCCCACTGCAATGGTGAGTTCCAAGTATTGAGTGCATTTTAGGGGTTTATCTCTTAAAGCTTTTTAATAAGACCTAGTTATTAATGCATGTTGTTGCTAATATTATAGACTTAAACTATTTCTTTTAAAATCCAGCATGTGCGGATTGATAGGTGAATTTATTGTAATTTTAGTTGTAGCATAATATGTTATAATATTTTGGTTGGAATGTGGTTTAGGGATAGCTCAGGTTTGATTTTTAGGAGATTCGCACAGCTCTACTGGAAAAAAAGGAGAGTTTCTGCCAAGAAAATGTATGGATAAGATTGTAAAAGATCAAGTCCTTTAACATTATGGTATGTCTTATTGGAACCTTTCTGTTTATTTCATTCTAGTTAGGAACTCTTATGGAGAATGAGATGTTAATTTTTTTATTGTAGTATTTAGTTTATGGGAATTGTTATGTTATACAATAGTTTTTATTCAATTGTTCACATGATGACTTGTTCTTATCTAGAGGGGTGGCTTATTTAAAGAGAATATGTAGTATGCTGGACTTGCAGAAAAGATCAAAAGTGTGAATAATGCCAGAGAAACCACATAAAATAACACGATGAGATGATAGAAAATGAAAATATTATATTAAGATCTACAGTAATATTGTTCACGTGCCTCTTCGATGGGGCAACCTCTAGTAGAGCATAGCTCAATTATGCAACACAAGACAAGATTTCCCTTACGATTTTACATTATAGATAATTTCATGAGATCCAAAACCCTAACTACTCATGGTCCCTTGAATAATGCGGGTTAACCACTTTATTTATTAGCTATGGCCCGTTATAACTAATTGTGGTCCCTTTTTTATAATGTGTGTTGAAAATAGCAAAAAAAAATGTTAAAAATAACATCAAGAAAAATCCTACTTTAATTTGTCCTTGAATTAAAGTGTAATTCTATTTGCATAGCAGCTTGTAGCAATTAACTATGTTAAGTAATTTATGTCATTATTAACTTCATATATATATATATATATATATATATATATATATATATATATATATATGTTGTATGTAATAAAATATCCAAGTTAAAAAAAAATAAAAATAAAAAAAATAAAAAAATAAAAAATAAAAATAAATAAACGTTGAAAAATAAAATGAAAAGTAATATAGAAATAATAGTAAGAGGGAGGTGTGTAATTCATTCAATTCTTAATATAAAATTAATATGTGAAATTTAAAAATATCTATAATAATAACAAATTTAAGCTTTATACTTTTCAAAAATATTTTAACACAAGATTTAAATAATTATTTGAAGATCAATGTTAATAAATTTATGTTGATATCAACTTCATATATATTTATATATAAAAGGAAAATGTTAAAATAATATATTTTAATATTATATATAATGAAATATTCAATGTCCAAAGAAGAAGAAAAAAATTGAAGTTAAAAATAAAAAATAAAAGAAAAAATATGAAGTACTCCATAATAAAAACAATAAGAGGGAGATGTGTAATCATTCAATTCTTAACATAAAATTAATATATGATATTTAAAATTATTCATAATAATAAAAATTTCAATGTGGATCATCAATAAAATATTTTAATATGCAGGTTTAAGTAACATTGGCATATACTTAAAAATATATTAATAACAAAAAATGCAATTTTAATGTGAATAGTGTAGTCCATGGATAAAATGTCTCAATGCACATATTATGTGAAATATTTTAATGTCAACTGTGTATATGTTATTTATTATTTATATTTTTTTGTATATATCATATAAAAAAATTGAAAAAAAAAAGTTTTATAATTAAAACATTTAAAGTAGTCTCACTATTTTACATTTTGGTCATTTTTTAGGTATAATTTTTTTTGTCAATTTTCCCTCAAATCCAACAAATATTTTTTGGACTTACAAGTTTAAGTTATGTACTCTATATAACATTCAAAATTACAATTTAAATAATGAAAAATTACATATCTAGATATTTGATCTCTCTCGCCACTTGGTAAATTTGCGATTAAGATGGATCTATATTGGTATATATATAGAAAGAGAGAACCACTACAAAATTAATTGGGATATATCAAGCGATGGGAGGGATGCATTTTTTATTTTCAAAATTTGCAATCTAAAAGAGGTTTGCACGTGAAGAGATTTGATCCCTCTCGGCGCATGTTAGATTTGTACTTAAAATGCATCTATATTGGTTCTAAATGAATCTTCATATAACATAATTTATGAAATATGTTTTCCAATAGTATTCATTTGCATCCATGGGGATGGTTTTCTTTTCACTATGTGACATTCTCAATAATATTCTCGAGGGTAGTTCCCAACAAGTGGCCTAAGCAAGTGTTCCTCCTAAGGTCTCGGAAGATGCCATGACTTAAATATATCTTTGCTACTAGTAAGGTGATTTCATGGAATTGGTTTAATCTAGTGATGTGAAGGATTCGTGGGCCCCGACCCACCATTGTTATAATTCACATCATGTATCTCACACACACACACATATATATATATATATTATTTAGGAAACCATAACATAAATTATTTTACTGCCATTAAGAGGTCCTAGGGTCAATCCCTATTAGAAAAATGTGAGTTTTGTTTTGTCACTATGTAAAGGGGTGGTGGAGAGTGCCTTCCTCCTTCTTTACATGTTTGTCATTGCTCCAAAGTCATCATCTTCATAACTTCATTATTTTGGGGGATCCAATGTGATATACAATTTAGTTGAATGACTACTTTTTTCTTATTATTTTTCAAATCTACTTACAACATATACCTAGTCTCTAATGGTAAGTATTCACACCAACACAAGCAAAAGCATATGTAAATTACAATTGACAAACCCTACAAATGGAGATTTTAACAACTTTTTTCTAACCATGACCTATCTATCTTTCTACCTTTGTGTTTACTTATCAATCTTTTGATCCCCTCACCAACCCACTACACAACTTCGACAATTTCTATGAAGAACTCTGTTGAGCTAATTTATGTTCTTAAATTAACACAAGTATTTAATATCAATCCGGGTTGTTTTATTCTTGGAGGCAAACCACTATTTGTGAAGATCTAATATAATCAATGCTTGAAAGATAAATGATTACAAACTAAGAAGAACTATATCTTAAAAACTCTTGATTCAATCAGCTTAAAAGAGGTAACATTGGAAGAGTTCTTGACTCAAGAAATCTACTTCCACCTCAAGTATTACTTCAATGAATTAGAGATTACAATCAAAGACTCAAGATGCATAAATCATACATGAAAAAGGCTCTTAACTTAAGAGACACTCAAAGCTTTCCATAGTAACTCATTCATCTCAAGATATAAATCTAAATGAAAACAAACCACTTGCATGTAAATGAAAGAGACTAATTCTAATTCACCATTTCATAGAGAGAATGCCCAACTTGAACATTTGTTTCCCAACTCAATTAGATGATGAATAAACCATTAACAAATGAAATCAATCACTATTCATAACCATGATACAATCTGAAATAAGACTTTGAAAAACTAAAGCTATCATCAACCAGATTTGCAATGAAATAAAACTAGTCTAACTTGGAAGTGTACTTAGCTTGGAGTGGGGGCCCTCCACCCTTGCCTTGCACACTTATGATGAAGATATCAGAAGCTTTAGATCAGCAAAACATCCATGTATTGATCAGCAAAATGAAAGTAACACAAGTCTCCAACTTAAGTCTTCAAACCAAAAATATTACAGCATAAAAGTATCATATGTCAAGTGTGTTGAGCCATCAAAGTGTGGCTCTTAAATAAGGAGTTCATGAAACCAACTGATCTAAAATCACTCTAACAATCATATCTACTTTAGTCCACCTATCCAAGTCGAATCCACCTTCCTCATCCCAAGAAATATGACTAATATCTTGGAATCCCAAAACAGCCCTATTTAGATGGGATTTCTGGATGACTAGTCATGATTGACTAGCTCCAAAAAGGCATAATAAAGCTCGATCTGGTTGAACCAAGCATAGGTGGCTTGGTCCTAGTTCCCAAGCTTCCATTCATGCATCCCATTCGTGCTAAGGTGGCCTGCATCCATATCAACCATAAAGTGATTACGGGAATTTCTGAAATTGCCAAAATTGCACTTAAAATCAAACTTTTATAAAAACTCTAGAAATTGACAAATTAAAGTTAAATACCTGATTATACTTCAAATATTCATTAAAATGAGATGGATGAAGTGAAAATGAAGGATAAATGGATAGTTAGATAAGTTTCTCAAAGCAAAATAAGATCAAAACTGAAGCCCAACATCTCTCCCATGCTTATGATCAAGCATGTCCCCATGCTTGCTTGCTCCTCTTGGACCTTCTGCCCTCTGAAGTAGATGTTGTACCTGTATCTGTTTCCCTGTTCACACAATCAAATTCTGATTCCTGTTTGGCCTTTAACATTGCTGCTTTAACCTTCTGCTTTTCATATTTAGCTTTCCACATGTTTTTATCTTTTAACCATTGGAATGCCTGTTTGGAAAGCAATTCATTTCCTTTTTCAACCTGCTTATCTCTTCTTGTAATTGTTCATTTGTTTTCATTAACTTTGCATTATCCTTTTTCTGTGCCTTATTCTCTGATTTTAATTGCCTCTCAACAATTTTGCTTATTTCTAGCTCATCTGATAAGTCTTGGATCTTGGCCAAATTAAGTTCCTTTTCAAAATCCTGGGTGGTTTTCATCAATGATTCTCCTGCATCATTATCAAATATGGAATCTCTTTCAAGGGGTTCTTGTGCTATATCCTGTTCTTCTGGTTTTCTAGGAGAATAAGCCTCTACTTCTTTAACCTCTGCTGTCTTTCCTCTGCACAAACTCTGTTTCAATTCCCTGTTTAAGGCAAACAACACCTGAATATCTTCTATCAATACATTGTTCTCTGTTTGTTTTTGAAAATTAAATACACATGCAGCAATAACCATGTTTCCTTGACTCAAATTAACATGTGTTACTGTGTATTTAAAAAAACTTGAAAATTTTTGCTCTCGGCTTCTCAACAAATTCTTCAAAAACATTCTCTGCCTATTCACAATGGAAAAAAATGATTGTGTATTGCACAAATTGCTTTCGGCCTCTCAAGAAATTCTCAACACATTCTCGGCCTCATCCTTCTCATCATTTTTTTATAAAAATATGACTGTATAATGTGCAAAGAGTTATAAGCCTAGAGGACTAATCACATGCGCTCTGTCAATTTTTTTTTAAATTCAGACTATAAAACTCTCGGCCTCAAGACACAACAATGCAAATTTTGGCATTCAACTCAGTTCTGCAGTCAATATAGCATATATGCAGGCAATCCCACGCATTTCAATGGCACAAATATATTAAAATTTTAATACATAGGCACACAGTGAAGCATGAATACATTTGACTTGTTTTGAATATGCACCCTACAGCATTCCTATGTTTTTATTTGACAATCCTCTCGGCATATACCAATGCGCACTCGGTTTACAGCCCATACACATATAACAGCACTTCAACAATCTGATTTAATGCATTTCACAACACATATGACAACACTCGGCACTTTAATGCGTCCTCTGTTCTGAGCAAACATGTATCCATATGCATATAACAAACATTCCATGATTTATGCGTTCTATGTTGGCAGCCAATGACAGTTGCGCACAGCAAACTCGTATTAACCATGCACATGACAGAGACTTGGCTCGCGGCAAACAAATAAATGCAACAATGGTTTAACATACAGTGCTCATAAATATATCAACCCTCGTGCTCAGCATTCAAACTACCTCTCCGCGTTGGATGCATTAGATTCCTTATTTTCCTCTATCGTGTTATGCATGCAACATGTAACTTTAAATGCTGGCCGATTACCAGAAACTTATCTAGGGAAATTTTTATGTGAATGAAATGAAATGGAATATGAATAGGGAATGTAGGGTATATACTGGGAATGAATATCAATGAATATTTGCAGATCCTAACTTCAATTAAATCAAAACTAGAAGTTTCTAAAAAAAAATTGAATTTCAAGCACAAAATGGCTATGAATATACTCCCTTGAATGCTGTTTGTACAGGTGGAATGTTGAATGTTGTTTGTTCAGGTGGAATGGAATCCAAAATGTTGTGGATAGTAGACTTTTATTACTGCTCCTTGTTCACTATGCTCTGCTTCTTGAATTGTTCAGGTCCCTTTGAATAATGTTTTCATTTCAGGTCCCTCTGCAATGCTTCTGGTATATTGTGTCGGTTCTGTTCTAGTTCTGCTGCAACAAGTTTGCTTCAGGTCCCACTGCAATATTATTTTATCTCAGGTCCCTCTGCAAATGCTTCTGGAATAATTTGATCTGCTGCAACTAAGTTTGCTTCAGGTCCAAAGTGATCAACATAATACCTTAGCTGTGACAGCTAAAAGCTTGCTACAAGACTCTCCCTTGTTGAATGTTTGACTTGTCCTCAAGTCAATTGTGGAAAGGTCCTGCATTGAAATGATGTGAGAATAGTAAAACAAGAATAGTGAATTCATAGAGTCCAGGTTTCCCTGGTTTTCCCCTATGAATTCAAGTTTGCATGGTGCCAGTTGCCTGGTTTTCACCAGCAAACCAATTATTTTTTATGTTTTGTTTTTTTTCATATATGTTTTTCTCCCTTTTTTTATGTTTTTTTTTTTTTTTTTATATATTTTTTTATTTTTCCGAACTGGAAGATGGCAGAGCCATAATTTCCAGTCCTGATTCTTCTACCAGTTGTTTCATGAATGTCTCTTTACTAATAGGCTGATGATAAACTTTCAGCCTATGACCATTTACAACACATGAGGTGGGGTGTAATGGAGTTGGGAAGTATGAAAAGCTTATGGAAATAGGTTATATTGAAGTCATAATGTAGTAGTCAGGTTGGACTTCAACATGCTTGGTCATGGAGCTTAACATACAATATGGATGATGAACAAATCATGAACAATATGAATTCAATATGAAAGGCTTCTTGGAGATTGATGTGACTTGACATGGTACTAAACTTGACTGCTTCTTCTAATGATTGTCTTCATGTCTTTTTGCTTTGATCTCGATCATTTTGTAGGGTTTGTTGATGTTGTTGGTCAATATTGAAGAGCAAGCTTCAAGAGTTTGAGTTTCATTCAACATCAGGTGAATTTTCACTTTGCTTTGACTTGAACATTTGTATTCATATTCTGGAATATGAATTTGACTTTGAAAATTACTTCATCCATGGAGTTCACTCCTTCATTCTTTCTATGACCTGCAAAACATAGCACTTGCCTGCAATTCAACATTAGATGATGGAGGAAGAGAGGTGTATAGTCTCTCTTCTTCCAGTAAACATGTAAATCATTACAAGCATTGCTTAGAAAACAAGTCCAAATATGATAGACAAACATAATGCATTTATTTACCGCTTTGAGGAATGGTGGCCAGCCTAGACCTCCTATCGGTATTTTGTTTACAAAATATTTGTTTGATATCCAATTAGAGTGATTCCAAAGCCAAGTTGAAGTGAATTCATATGGCTACCTCCTGTATAAACAGGTTTTCAAAATTGTTTAAAATGATATGGTAAATATTATAAGGAGTGCCATGTTTGATAGAGCTGCTTGTTAATTTTTAACTAGACCAACAGTCACTATTTGAAGCGTAACTTCTTCGATAAAGATCAGATCAATGTGATTCCACTTGGAGATTAATTTAAATTCATTTTTGTATTTCCAGTAGAAACAGGTTTTAAAAATTCTTAGGCTTTTATCACAAAATTGGTGACGAACAGGCCTAGGAGGCAGAGTTTTACTATGTTGGTGTGAAGACATACAGTCACTAAATGTGGCATAACGTTTTCATTTCACCTCCAAATGGGATGATTCAAATTGTGTCTTAAACTAGACTTGAAGATATATCTCCCATATAAACAGGTTTTGAAAAGAAGATGATTTGGTATGTCAAATATGCCAATGAACAGTCAAGACTTAGAATTGTCACCATGCAGATTTTTCGACAAGCAGTTAGTATTTCAAGAATAACTTTTTCATATGATACCTGATTGAAGTGATTCAAATTGATTTGGAAACTAGATTCAAAGGGCTATCATACCTATGAATTTCAGATAAAAATGTTTCCATTAGACACTTCAAATATAGGCTGTACTAACTCTGTTTTCAACATTTCACTTGAGACTTAGTTTTGATTTTGATCACATTTTTATTTATGATATGAATTGAGAACTTCAAAATGGATTTCAAAACTATATTTCAAGAGATATGTAAATAAACCATGATTTCAAAATGAGCCTATATGGTTACCCAAAATAGGCTTGGTCTTACTGCATTTTGCCATGTAGTCCTTTCAAATGAATATTGAACAATGATTTGAAGAAATTGTTTGAAACAAATTTATTATGGAAGTCTTATTGCGAATTTATTCCACTTGTTTCTTTATTCTATTCTATCATATTCTATTTTAGAAAACTAATTCATTCTCTCAAGTATAAGAGAATTTCCAGTGCATCCATTTTCGTAACAAGATCATAAGTAAATTCATATCCAAATTTGAAAAATATACTTTAGTGAAATTTTGGACATGAAAATTTATTTGATCATAAAGATTTGATGAGAAAGAATGTTCAAGAATGGAGTAGTGTTGTAGCCTATTCTTTAACATCATCTTTTAGATCTTGTTGTTGAAAATGGATTTTATAGTTATTTTTTTTTTTTTTTTTTTTGATTTTATGTTTTTGTTGGGGGTTTTTTTTGATAAATCTACCTTGAGGATCTCTAACTCTAGGCATAAAGAAACATAATTAAAGAAATGAAATGTAACTAATGTTTTTGTGTATTTTGGATTTTATCTCCCTATTGACTATGCCGATATTTGCCTCCCCGGCAACGGCGCCAAAATGTTGAGCTAATTTATGTTCTTAAATTAACACAAGTATTTAATATCAATCCGGGTTGTTTTATTCTTGGAGGCAAACCACTATTTGTGAAGATCTAATATAATCAATGCTTGAAAGATAAATGATTACAAACTAAGAAGAACTATATCTTAAAAACTCTTGATTCAATCAGCTTAAAAGAGGTAACATTGGAAGAGTTCTTGACTCAAGAAATCTACTTCCACCTCAAGTATTACTTCAATGAATTAGAGATTACAATCAAAGACTCAAGATGCATAAATCATACATGAAAAAGGCTCTTAACTTAAGAGACACTCAAAGCTTTCCATAGTAACTCATTCATCTCAAGATATAAATCTAAATGAAAACAAACCACTTGCATGTAAATGAAAGAGACTAATTCTAATTCACCATTTCATAGAGAGAATGCCCAACTTGAACATTTGTTTCCCAACTCAATTAGATGATGAATAAACCATTAACAAATGAAATCAATCACTATTCATAACCATGATACAATCTGAAATAAGACTTTGAAAAACTAAAGCTATCATCAACCAGATTTGCAATGAAATAAAACTAGTCTAACTTGGAAGTGTACTTAGCTTGGAGTGGGGGCCCTCCACCCTTGCCTTGCACACTTATGATGAAGATATCAGAAGCTTTAGATCAGCAAAACATCCATGTATTGATCAGCAAAATGAAAGTAACACAAGTCTCCAACTTAAGTCTTCAAACCAAAAATATTACAGCATAAAAGTATCATATGTCAAGTGTGTTGAGCCATCAAAGTGTGGCTCTTAAATAAGGAGTTCATGAAACCAACTGATCTAAAATCACTCTAACAATCATATCTACTTTAGTCCACCTATCCAAGTCGAATCCACCTTCCTCATCCCAAGAAATATGACTAATATCTTGGAATCCCAAAACAGCCCTATTTAGATGGGATTTCTGGATGACTAGTCATGATTGACTAGCTCCAAAAAGGCATAATAAAGCTCGATCTGGTTGAACCAAGCATAGGTGGCTTGGTCCTAGTTCCCAAGCTTTCCATTCATGCATCCCATTCGTGCTAAGGTGGCCTGCATCCATATCAACCATAAAGTGATTACGGGAATTTCTGAAATTGCCAAAATTGCACTTAAAATCAAACTTTTATAAAAACTCTAGAAATTGACAAATTAAAGTTAAATACCTGATTATACTTCAAATATTCATTAAAATGAGATGGATGAAGTGAAAATGAAGGATAAATGGATAGTTAGATAAGTTTCTCAAAGCAAAATAAGATCAAAACTGAAGCCCAACAAACTCTGCCATTAATGCAATGGCTTCTTTTAGTTGGCAAAAGTTAATTCTAGATGTCAATGGCCTTTTTCATGCCATGGAGAAAGAAAAAGGAAGCTATAGCCTTTTATTTCAAACCCATGGTTAAGATTACCAAGCACCCCTCATCATCCTACACATGCCCTCTACTCTTTTTGGTTTTATTTTCTTGTTCTTTCAAGTGTTTTTATACTTTTCAATATTGATCTCTATCCTACAACCACCATATCTTTTAAGCTTTTTCCCTCATGCCTTAGGGATCAAAGTGCTTATCCTCACCTCTTTAAAACCCATGTGATATAGGTAGAGAAAACCACATAGCACAACAAGAATGGATCTTTAAACTCACCACAACTTAACTTCACTTCTTCCATTTCCTCAATCATACGCAACATTTTGATCCGTGCATAAATTCCTATTCGGCACTATGCATAATTTTTCATCATCTACTTTCTACTTTAAGACATTATTTCTAATGTTGTATTACATTAGGGACAAAAGGTTCCATCTTATTTTTATGTAATCATTTGTTTTTGTAGAATGAATAACGATAACACTAATCAACTTGGGAATTTTGGTCCGGCCCATTTTTTTGGAGTGCCTACTAAGTTGATTGGAAATTCCTCATCTATTGGTGTTATTTGTATCTTGTCATGGTTGGTTTAGGCCCACTATAATGGTGAGTTCCAAATAGTGAGTGTATTTTAGGGGTTTATCTCTTAAAGCTATTTTGTAAGACATGCTTATTAATGTATGTTGTTACTAATATTGTAGACTTAAACTATTTCTTTTAAAATTCAACATGTGTGGATTGAGAGGTGCATTTATATTAATTTTAGTTGTAGCATAATATGTTATAATATTTTGGTTGGAGTTTGGTTTAGGGATAACTCAGGTTTGATTTTTAAGAGATTCACTCGTCTCTACTAAAAAAAAGATCTACTAAGAAAAGGTATGGATAAGATTGTAAAAGATCAAGTCCTTTAACATTTTGGTATATCTTATTGGAACCTTTATGTTTATTTCATTCTAGTTAGGAACTCTTGTGGAGAATGAGATGTTAATATTTTATTGTAGTATTTAGTTTATGGTAATTGTTATGTTATACAATAGTTTTTATTCAATTGTTCACATGATGGTTTGTTCTTGTCTAGAGGGGTGGCTTAATTAAAGAGAATATGTAGTATGCTTGACCTGCAGAAAATATCAAAAGTGTGAAATATGCCAGAGATTCCACAAAAAATAACATGATGAGATGATAGAAAATGAAAATATTATATTAAGACCTGCAGTAATATTTTTCACTTGCCTCTTCGATGAGGCAACCTCCAGTAGAGCATAGCTCAATTACACAACACAAGACAAGATTTCCCTTACGATCTTACACTATATATAGTTTCATGAGATCCAAAACCCTAACTACTCATGGTCCCTTGAATAATGCGGTCTAACCACTTTATTTACTAGCTATGGCCCGTTATAACTAATTGTGGTCCCTTTTTTATAACGTGTGTTGAAAATAGCAACAAGAAAAGTTAAAAATAACATAAAGAAAAATCCTAATTTAATTTGTCCTTTAATTAAATTGTAATTCTATTCTCATAGCAACTTGTAGAAGTTAACTAAGTTATGTTGACTTAGTTGGCTCAGTAAATTTGAGTTGGAAGTCTATCTAGTGTCATGTAGAGTGATCCCTAAATTTTCGGGGCCGAGGTTGAGTTCTTATTGAGTTGTAATTATTTAATTCAGTTTAACTGAGATAAATTCAGTTAAACAAGTTCTAACTGTTGGAGGAACTAGTGAGTGGTCAAGCGAATTAAATTGGATTTAATTCAAATGTTGTGATCAATCAGATAACTGATAATTCACTTATAAATAACTCATGCATGTCAGTTTTAAGAAAGGACTAGTTGAGATTAGAGTTCAGGGACAATGTACTATGAGTTGTATAATTTTCCGAGTTGTACAGATGGTGCATGTAATCAATATAAGGGCTATGATGGATTACACAGTTGTGGTGAGGTATTTTCCCAATTAAATATGGGTTAATTCCCTTAGGGATGCGCAAGGAAAGGGGCTTGACAGGTAACAGATTTGGCGAAGTGTTGGCTTGAGTTGGTTTGTGAAGCAGTGAGATAGTTTGTACTTGTGTAGAGATTGTTCGGGTTGAAAAAGCATTGTTTTTTATTTCAGATATTCTGGTTAATGCAATATAGATAGTTGAGGTTATGAGCAGTTGCTTTCCCCTGAAAAAAATACTATGTTATGTGCGATTGAAATTTTTCCTTTTCTGCTTCGTGATTTCATCGATCAATTTTTGTTTTCGCTAATGAGTAGAGTAGATTCATGTCTTTTGTTTTAGCATATCCCTTAAGAAGTTTGAATCTACAGTAAAAATCTACATGGTATCAGAGAAGGAATTTTTTGGGCGGCGAGTTTGCGGAACATATATGATTTTTTTGTGAATTTTTTTCTTTCAAGAAAAAAATAGACTATCTGGATTCCTTGCGAAAAAATACCCAAATTCAAAAAAAAAATTGCTTGAATCAGAGTTCGGATGAGGGAGATATCACCAATTTAAAATCGGCTTTTTTTTCATAAAATTTTGTGACGGCGACACAATTAAAGCACGGATATGAGTTTCCAGAGTGCTCAGAGGATGTGATATTTAACAAAGGGAAGGTTTTCCTTAGACACATTGTCATGATATAGATGAAACAAATCAGTGTGCGAGTCAAGAACCATATGCTCTCGAGGTCGAAGATGCATGCAAAGCTTTGAGGAGCAAGGCAAAGGTTGGAGACTTGGTCGTTGAGAGGAAGCATGAATTACCTCTCAACATGCAACCTCAGAAGCGGGCTCAACAAGTTGTGGATCAACCAAAATTGTAGAAGTAGAGAGGAGACCGAGTGTAGACATCCACGTGAGCAGAAAACTCCAATGGGGGGAATTTTGTGCCAAGTGGGCAAAGGGAGAACATGCAACCATACCTCCAAGTGTGAGGTGGGGCGATATGAAACCTTAGCCTAAGAGTTTCAAACAATGGGCAGGATCTATTGATGTGTTTTTTTTATCTCATGGATCATTACCTTACCACGGGGCCCCATAGTATTCAATAGCAGGAGGATCAATGTCAGTTAGATATTGAGGAGTGCAAAGCAGTGTTGACAACAAAGCAGGAGGCTTAGTAGCAAAGTCAACAGCAACACAGTTTTCTGAGTAGACATTTGCAGACACAATTGATTCAGTTTATTTTGTTTAGATGCTTTTTGTTGTAGATGTTGCAGTAGCAACAACAATAGTGACAAGTGTTGCATGCAAAACATTCCAAAGGTACCAGATCGAGATAGAGTTGAATTCCTTTCTTGTTGAGAGGGAGTGTTGAAAATAACAACAAGAAATGTTAAAAATTACATCAAAAAAGTCCTAATTTAATTTATCCTTGAATTAAATTAGGAATTAAATTGTAATTCTATTTTGTCATGTCCCTTCTCAAACACATTTGTAATAGGGTGTCTCTACACATTTTTGCACATTTTTGGCTAAGGAAAAGGACCCAACACTTTCGACTTAGGGACTAAGAAGAAATTTCGGTTTAATTTGGTTGCTAGTGGAAGGTGGGGGCCACCCATGTGGGAATTCGAACTAGGCCATTCGAATGGCTTGGAGGGAATTCGAAAGGTTGAATGGAGGGGCCCACAGGAGGCAAGGAAGGCCCATGAAGACAAAAGGAGGAGGAGGCTCTCATTTTCATTATTCATTCACCTTGCAAATCAGATTTACTTGATTGTTCGCTTAGCTGCTTAGCTGAGTCAACTAGTTGTTCAACCACGAATCTCTCAAGCGAGAGATTCAACCTTACCTTTGGGGGATCTTGAGTGCCCGCCCTAGGAAGGCAATTTCATCAGCGTTTTCAGGAGATTCGGGAGTTTTCTACAGCACCATCATTCAGCCACACATAGGAAATGCGTATTTCTAGGCCACTAAGAGAATATGCAGAAGGAGATTGGTCCACAGTAGATCAGCCATTTGCCAGGAGAGCCAAGGAATCTAATGGACAACATTAGGACAACATTTCTTGAGATTTTTAGAGCCAAAGAAGTCAGCAACCCAGCAGTTCGAATTCCAGGCCTGGGAGATAGTGCAGAGGGCTAGTCCAGCAATTTTGTGGGACTTGGGGGTAAGTGCTACAGCTCGGAAACTCATCTGGGAAGTCAGGAGAATTGTATGAGGGATCAACCCAGTATTTTTGGATGCTTCCCAGGATGTTTTACAGTCAGAATCCAGTAGACCGAGTTTTGCAATTGCAGCTGAAGTTGGGCTCCTTGGGGGTTGAATTTCAGAAGTTTGAACCAGCTAAATTCCTTTGTGGGTTTTTTTGGGTTTATGCCAAGGAGTCAGGAACTCGAATCTCATAATTTTCTGAGCACGGGAAGTGGTGTTTCCAGCCATTCGAAGTAAGAAAAAATAGTAGTTTTTTGGGCAACGCATTGTAGATTGGTGCAGCAGCTGTAGCAGCCTTCATTTCAGCTATTGCTCACCTGGGTTTGGTCATGCTTGTCCATTGAGACAAGCCCAGGTGCACCATTCTATTTACTATTGTATTTTTCTCTTTTAGAAGTAATAAAATGGCTTAGCAATTCCTTATTTCTAGCATTTCCATGGGTGTTTAATGTCTATTTCGTTTTTCTATTTGCTGAACTAATTGTATGCTCATATATCACTTGTATTCCTACTTACAAAATTTACTATGGTATCAGATCCTAGTTCTTTCCTCAACTATGGAAATTTTCTCCTATGAGAGAAGTGGGCCAACAGAGTATCACATACATAAGGCAGAGGTACCATAGTGAAGAAAGAGAGCTAGAGATTACTCCAGACACAGAGGATAGAGGGAAAGTAATGGTATAAGAGGAGGACATGGTGGAACCCAAGAGCAGGGAAGAGATGGCTTTCAACAATCTCCTGAGGACTTTGAATGACTTAGCCAAAGGCGAGAAAGAGATGTTGGAGGAGATAAAGCTACACAACAGAGAGAGGACCACTCCTAGAGTGTTTCTATTTGGGGAAACTTCTGGAGCCTCCCAGCCATTCGATCACCCCTCACTAGCAGCACAACACCCATCGGCTAGTGGGCCCACTCGAGCCACACTGCCCTCTTTCGTACCAGTGGCACAAATCAAACCAGCATGGGGTGAAGACCCCACATAGATGGGAGATCATTTCAGAGTGTGGAAATCTATGGATGCATACTTCAGGGAAGCACTCTCTTTCAGATATTTCTGCAAGCTCAAGCAGAGTGAGAAGAGTAAGGGCTACGGAGGACAGGGTACACAGAACTATGAGATGCAGAGGACCATAGGGAGAATGTACTTCCCTACATTTGGTGGCACTGCCAAGTCCTCTGCTAGGGCTTGGGTTGAGAAGATAGACACCTACTTCTAGCTCAACTGGATGACAAAACAAGAAGCCATCAAGATGGCCACATTGCACATGGAGGGGGAATCCCATGACTGGTGGTTTCGTGGCTTGGCCACCCTAGGGCATGTGAATGTGGCTTCTTATGAGGATTTCACCAGGAGGGTGGTGGAACGTTTTGACCAGAGGGATTTGGATGCCCATTTTAGGGAGTTGACCTAACTGCACCAGACAGGAAATCCAAAGTAGTACATTTCAGAGTTTTTGCAAGTGCCAGTGGTGGTTCCAGATCTATCATAGGCTAGAAGGGTATACACCTTCATTGAGGGCTTACTTGAGCCCCTGCATGGACTGGTGAAGTCACGCAGACACTCCACGCTAGAGGAGGCAGTTTTGTGCACCAGAGATCTACAAGGGGCCATCCCCAAGACTAGAGCGCCATTTCCTGCACGAACCCCTTTTCCATAGAAGGGGATTGACACTAGACCTCCACCTCAGAGGACCACACAGGGGCAGGGGCAGCTGGATGATAAGACATGGAAGTACCTCATGAGGAGGAAGTTGTGCTTCACATGCACGGAGCCCTAGGCACCAGCAATGCACCACCCGCAAAACACATTATATTGAGGTATTTTGAGACAATGACCAGGAGGATGAGTTGGAGCAGGAGTGTGGTGTGGGAAATGGTGACAGTTTGGAAGATAGGTGGTCGCCACCACCACCTCCACATGGAGGGGCACCCTTTGCCCCATCCAAGGGAGTCCTTGCTTCTTTATGCGGGGTCCCCAAATTCTTGACATTAAGGATCAGAGGCACCATACAAGGGCAGCAGGTGGCAACCCTAGTTGACAGTGGGGCTGCCCACAACTTCATAGATGCCTAGTTGGTTTAGAGGATGGGCCTCACCACGACTGAGTTTGAGGGCTTTTCAGTCCTAGTACCAGGTGACCGTACCATGAAGTGCACTTGGTATGTGTTTGCTTCAATAGTAGTTATGGGGAACTACTCGACGATAGATCACTTCTTTGTGGTTGATGTGCTAGACACCAACATAGTGATGGGTGTCCAGTGGTTGTACTCCCTTGGGCGAGTCACTACGGACTGGAAGAAACTAGAGATGGAGTTTACCGGGCCGGATGGCAAACCAATAATTCTTAGAGGCATGCATTCCTATCCACCTCAGACAATCTCAACCCATAGGATGGAGGCAGATCTGCGACATGGGGACATCGCATGGGCAATGGAGCTAAGGATTTCGGAGGTTGGGGGACAGGCCCAACCACCACCACTAGACATACATGCCTTGTTGGACATATACACAATGGTGTTTGGGGACATTCCACCAGGGTAGCCGCTAGACAGGGGATTCGAGCACACTATTGAGTTGGATCCAGGTGTGCAGGAAGTGATCACTACCCCTAATAGGCATCATAACGCCTATAAGTATGAGATTGAGAGGGCCATTCAGAAGCTGTTGGCATTGGGCCATATCAGGCCAAGTTCCAGTCCCTTCACTTCTTCAGTAGTACTGGTGAAGAAGAAGGAGGGGACCTTACCATGTACGTTGACTACTGGGCCCTCAACCGGAAAATGCTGAAGAATAGGTACCCCGTCCCCTACATAGATGAGTTAATGGATGATCTTAGAGGAGCTAAGTACTTCTCTAAGATCGATCTGAGTTTGGGGTACCACCAAATCAGGGTGAGGGATCAAGACATACCTAAGACAACTTTCCGATGCCACTGTGGTCACTTTGAGTTCATGGTCATGCCATTTGGGCCGACTAATGCTCCGACTACCTTCCAATCATGCATGAACCATGTCTTTTAGAGACAGTTGAGGAGGTTTTTGTTGGTTTTATCCAATGATATTTTGATTTATAGTCGGACATGAGAGGAGCATCTCCATCACTTGGAGGAGGTGTTGTGTATTCTGGAGGAGCATGAGTTTTATGCCAAACTATCCAAGTGCGAGTTTGACTTGACAAATATGCTCTACTTAGGGCATATCATTGATGTTGATGGGGTGAAGGTCCATGAGGAGAAGATACGGGCTATCCCTAACTGGCCGGTGCCCCAAGATGTGACAACGTAAGGGGTTTCTTAGGAATCTAAACCTATTACAAGAAGTTTGTCAAGGGGTTTTCACAGCTTGCAACACCCTTCACATATTTGACCAAGAGAGGGGCTTTCACATGGACTGATGGAGCATAGGTAGCCTTTGATTGCCTCAAGGAGGTGATGAGCAGTTGCCAAGTCTTGGCACTTCCAGATTTTTCCCAGACCTTCACTGTCGAGTGTGATGCATCTAGGGAGGGAGTTGGAGCAGTTCTATCACAAAATGGGCATCCCATTACTTTCGAGAGTCGGAAGCTCCTACCACATGAGCAGTCATATTCCATATATGACAAATAGATGTTGGCCATCATGCATGCATTGGCCAAATTTCAACAGTACTTGGTAGGTAATAGGTTTAGGGTGAAGACTGATCACAATAGTCTTCGTCACTTCATGGGGTAGCATGGCCTCAATGACAGGCAACAGAGATGGGTCAATAAGGTGCAGGCCTATGAATTCGATATAGAGTATGTGCAGGGAAAGCACAATGTGGTAATTGATGCTCTATCTTGGAGACCTATTGGTCTATCACTCATGAGCATATGCCATGATTGGAAGGCTTAACTACTGGTGGAGTACTCCAAGGATAGGAGGGCATGCAAGATCTTGGAGGATACCCACACAGATGCGCGCTACCGAGTGATGGATGAGGTCATCTATTACAAGGGGTGCATTTTTCTGGTGCCCAACTCACAGTTGAGGGAGAGAGTGCTCCAAACAACACATGACTTGCCACTATCCGAGCACCAGGTGTTCCAGAAGACATATATGGCAGTTAGGGAGAGATTCACATGGAAGGGCCTCAAGGGGGACGTGATGAAGCACGTACAGGAGTGTGAGGCATGTCAACAAAACAAGGGGGAGGTGATTCACCCTTCAGGATTTCTACAATTGCTTCTCATCCCCAAGGGGAAATGGGAAAGCATATCTATGGATTTCATCACAAGGCTCCCCACAGTGCAGGGCAAGGACTGCATTTATGTAGTGGTTGACCGGTTGACCAAATATGCCCACTTTTTCACCATCCCCACTAGGTATTCAACTGCAAAGGTTGTAGATTTGTTCTTAGGGAGATCTTCCGGTTGCACGGGATTCCTAAGAACATTGTGAGTGACAAGGACAACAGGTTCATGGAAGGTTTTTGGCAGGAGCTTTTCAGATTGGTCAGTACCGAGCTCACTCCTAGCATGAGCTACCACCCCCAAACAGATGGCTTGACAGAGAGAGTGAATCAGTGGCTGGAGGGGTATTTGAGGAACTACGTGACAGGAACATAGAGGGCTTGGATCTAGTGGCTTCATTTGGGCGAGTACTGCTACAACACCACCCACCACATGTCCATTGGTATGACTCATTTCCATGCTTTATATGGATATGATGTAGTATCTTTTGTTGATGTTGTTTTTGGAGGCAGTCGGGCCCCAAAGGCTAAATATTGGATCCAAGAGAGCCAATACATCCTCAAGGCTCTCAAGGATAACTTGGTGACAACACAGAACTAGCAGAAGGTGTATGCAGACCGGCACCAGATAGAGAGGCATTTCAAGGAGGGGGACTTGGTGTATCTCCGGATACAACCGTACATTCAGTCCACACTGAAGCAGAAGGGGGCCGAGAAGCTACAACCACACTTCTATGGGCCATACCAGGTGATCAGACGAGTTGGGGAGGTAGCCTATGAGCTGGAGCTGCCTCCGGGGAGCAAGATTCACAATCTATTTCATGTCTCGTGCCTTAAGAAGGTGTTGGGGCAATAGGTGATAGCAACATCAGAGTTACCCCCACTGGACGATGAGGGACACTTGTTTTTGGAGCCTAAGACCATCTTGGAGAGGAGGTAGAGGAAGTTGAGGAGCAAGACCATCAGGGAGGTCTTGGTATGCTGGAAGAACTTGCTGGATGAGGATGCCACCGAGGACGATGAGCACATTTTGGACATCCAGCTCTGAGGTTGCTTGAGGGAAAGAAACACTGAGAGGGGAGGATTGTCATGTCCATTCTCAAATGCATTTTTAACAGGGTGTCTCTACACATTTTTTCACATTTTTGGCTAAGGAAAAGGACCCAACAGTTTCGACTTAGGGACTTGGGAGAAATTTCGGTTTAATTTGGTTGCTAGTGGAAGGTGGGGGCCACCCATGTGGAATTAGAACTAGGCCATTCAAATGGATTGGAGGGAATTCGAAAGGTTAAGTGGAGGGGCCCACACGAGGCAAGGAAGGCCCATGAAGACAAAAGGAGGATGAGGCTCTCATTTGCATCATTCATTCACCTTGCAAATTGAATTTACTTGATTGTTCGCTCAGTTGCTTAATCAAGTCAACTGGTTGTTTAGCCACAAATCTCTCAAGAGGGAGATCCAACCTTACCTTCGGGGGACCTTGAGTGCCTACCCTAGGAAGGCAGTTCCATCAACATTTTCAGGAGATCCGGGAGTTTGCTACAGCACCATCATTTAACCACACACAGGAAAGGCATATTTCTGGGCCACCAAGAGAATATGCAGAAGGAGATTGAGCCACAATAGATCAGCCATTTGCCAGGAGAGCCAAGGAATCTGAAGGACAACATTAAGCCAACATTTCGTGAGAGTATAGGAGCCAAAGAAGCCAGCAACCCAACAGTTCGAATTTCAGGCCTGGGAGACAACGCAAAGGGCTAGTCTAGCAATTTCGTGGGACTTGGGGGCAAGTCTTACAGCTCAGAAACTCATCCGAGAAGTCAAGAGAACTGTAGGAGGGACCAGCCTAGCATTTTTGGACACTTTCCAGGATATTTGACAATCACAATCCAGTAGGTCGAGTTTTGCAGTTGCAGCTAAAGTTGGGCTCCTTGGGGGTCGAATTTCAGAAGTTTAAACTAGCTAAATTCTTTTGTGGGTTTTTCTGGGTTTATGCAAAGGAGTTAGGAGATCGAATCTCATAATTTCCTGAGCAAGAGAACCGGTGTTTCTAGCCATTCGAAGTCAGCAAAAAGAGCAGTTTTCTGGGCAGCGTAGAGCAGATTAGTGCAACAGTTGTAGCAGCCTTCAGTTCAACTATTGCTCACCTGGGTTTGGTCATGCTTGTCCCTTGAGACAAGCCTAGGTGCAATATTGTATTTTGATCTTCTAGATGTAATAGAATGGCTCAGAAGTTCCTTATTTCCAGCATTTCCATGGGTTTTTAATGTCTATTTCATTTTTATATTTGTTGAATTGATTGTATGCTCATATATCACTTATATTCCTACATATGAACATTACATATTCTCATAGCAGCTTGTAGCAGTTAACTAAGTTTGACTTAGTTGGCTCAGTAAATTCGAGTTGGAAGCCTATATAGAGTCATGTAGAGTGATCCCTAAATTTTAGGGGCCTAGGTTGAGTTCTTATTGAGTTGTAATTATTTAATTCAGTTTAACTGAGTTAAATTTAGTTAAACTAGTTCTAACTGTTGGAGGAACTAGTGAGTGATCAAGTGAGTTAAATTGGATTTAATTCACATGCAGTGATCAACCAGATAACTCATAATTCACTCATAAATAACTCATGCATGTCAATTTTGAGAAAGACCTAGCTGAGATTAGAGTTCAGGGACAATGTACTATCATTTGTATAATTTTCCGAGTTGTACAGATGGTACATGCAATCGATAGAAGGCCTATGATGGTTTGCATAGTTGGGGTGAGGTATTTTCCCAATTAAATGTGGGTTAATTCCCTTTGGGATTGCGCAAGGAAGCAGAGGCTTTGCAGGCAGCAAATTTGTCTAAGTGTTGGCTTGAGCTGGTTTGTGAAGCAGTGCGATAGTTTGTACTTGTGCAGAGATTGTTCAAGTTGAACAAGCATTGTGTTTTCTTCTCAAATCTTCTGGTTAATGCAATATAGATAGTTGGGGTTTGAGCAATTTCTTTCCCCCAAAAAAATAAAAAATAACAAAAATAAATAAATAAATATAAAATATAAATAAATAAAATAAAATAAAAAATATTGTGTTATGTGCGATTGAAATTCTTCCTTTTCTGCTTCGCGATTTCATTGATCAAAATTTGTTTCTGCTGATGAGTAGAGTAAATTCATGTATTTTGTTTTAGTATATCACAATAAGCAGATTGAATCTACAGTAAAAATCTACAATGTGGGTCAACAACTTACAATCATCATTAATGCAGTTAACCTCTTAAGGGATTTAATTATTAAAATAACTAATCATGACTCTTACGAGGCCTATTAAATTAATAAAGGGGTTAGGGTCGGACCCTAACATGCCCTCCCACTTCAAAAGTGGCATTGTCCTCAAGGTTGGAGTTGCGGAAATTTTTGGAGAATAGTTGTTGGTTCCCATGTCGCATCTTCTAGTAAGGTGTATTTCCACTGGATGAGGACTTCCTTGATAGTGTGAAAATAAAGATGTAATTCCCATGAATCCAGGACTCGTTCTGATTAGAGCTAAATATAACCTTCCTCATCCAATTCAAGCAGTATGGTATGGACCTTGCAATTATTCTTCGTGACTTTCTTGGGATAAGAGACATGGAAGATGGGGTGGATTTTTGAAGTGACCAACAGGGCCAATTTGTAGATAATGAAGCTAATACATTGAATCACCTGATAAGGCCCATAAAATTTTGGAGCTAATTTTTGGAAGCCTTTTTATTTGAGAGACGTTTGCTTATAAGGATGGATTCAAAGAAACACTTCGTCACCCACTTGAAAAGACCTTTCTGAGCAATGTTGGTCAGCATGTTGCTTCATCCAGATTTGCGCTTGATGGAGTTGATCCTTTAGAAGAGCAAGAGTGGCAACTCAGTTCAGAAGCATCTTATCAACTGCCCGTGCTTTGGAAGATAAGTTGGCGTAGGTGAGAGTTGGCCATACACCACCTCATACGGTGTCATATTGGTTGCCTCATGATAATTAGTATTTTACCACCATTCTGCTAAAGGTAACCACTGCACCCATTGATGTTGTATGTCTTAAACAAAGCACCGCGGGTAGGTTTCCAAAAATTTGTTGACCGCTTCCGTTTGACCATCAATCTGCAGGTGATATGTTGTACTCATTTGCAGTTGCGTGCCATGTAGCTTGAACAACTCTTGCCAAAAAAAATTAGTGAAGGTGGGATCACAATCAGACACAATAGAAGTAGGCATGCCATGCGGTTTGAAAATTTGATCCATGAAAACTCAAGCCACCAAAGCGGGAGTGAACGGGTGTGATAAGGCACAAAAATGGCCAAATTTGAAGAGTCAATCCACCATCACCATGATGGCTGACTTTTTTCCTGATTTAGGGAGACCTGTAATGAAATCCATGGAGACATTTGTCCATATAGAAGCAGGTAGAAACAAGGGTTGTAAGGTTCTTGGTGTCTTCATTGTTTCCCTTTTGTTGTGTTGGTAGACGTCACATTGACCTACAAATATAAGAATGTCCTATTTCACCTCTTCCCAAAAGAAAGAGTGACATGCATGAGCATAAGTCTTCTAAAAGCTTGAATGTCCTGTGATGGGTGAGGAGTGTAGCTTCGCTAGGATGTGTGGTTTGAGAGTGGAGTTAGGGGAGAGAACCACATGATCCTTATATCGAATAATATCTTCTTGCCAAGTGTAACCTGCTAGGGGGTTAGGATCCACTTGTAACCTTTGGATTAGTTGGGAAATAGATGGATGGGAAAACCATTCATTCTGTGCTCCTTGATCCAAGATGGTATGGGCAAGGATAGGGATAAGAGGGTGTCATCCTCCTCAAATTGTCATGACAAGGCATCGACCACAACATTTTCTCGACCCTTCTTATATAATATCTCATAGCCATAACCTAACATTTCGGTAAGCCATTTATTTTGTTGCAGAGAGGATAAGTGTTGCTCCAAAAAATACCCCAGACTATGATGGTAATTTCAGATATGGAAACGTTGTCCAAGCAAGAATGGTCACCGAGTGTCTATTGCATGTACGATGGCCACCATTTATTTCTCATAAGTAGATTGACCCAAATTCTTGTCACTTAATTATTGGCCTGTGAAATCTATTCGTCAACCTTCTTGCATTAATATTTCTCCAATGTCGGTCCCTGAGGCATCACATTCGATCGCAAAGGGTTTAGTAAAATATAGGAGGGCCAAAACCAAGGTGTAATACATGGCTTGTTTGAGATCCAAGAAGCCTTGTTGAGCTGCTTTTGTCCAGAGGAATGCATTTTTCTTAATAATATTCATCAAGAGTCTCGCAATTCTTCTATAATTTCTCACAAATTTGCAATAGTATTCTGAGAGGCCCAAAACCCCCACAAACTTTTCAAAGTTTGAGGTTGTGGCAAATATTGTATTGCTTGAATATTTTTTGGATCCACCCATACTCCTTTGCGGCCCACAATGTGTTCGAAGTACTCCAACTCTTCCATTCCAAAAGAACACTTGGACAATTTGACAAATAATTTAGTATCGTTCAAAAGTTGCAATACTTGGTCAACATGTTGAATATGTATTTCCCATGTTTTGTTGTAGATGAGTATATCATAAAAAAGACCAAGACAAAATTTATGAGATATGGCTTGAGAAGGTGATTCATGAGACTTTTAAAGGTGGATGAGGCATTACGACCAAAGGGCATAACAAACAAATCATAGTGACCTTCATGGGTTCCGAAAGCTATCTTGGGAATGTTTGGTACTTTCATTTTGATTTGGTGATATCCCGAACACAAATCCAATTTGGTAAAGAATTGGGCGGCATGGAGTTCATCAAGGATATCATCGACTACTAGAATAGGAAACTTATCCTTGATTGTGAGCTTGTTGAAGGCCCTGAAGTTGGGACACATGTGTCAATGATAACCTTTGTTTAAGACCATGACCAATGGGTATGAATAAGGGCTAATGTTGGGATGAATAATGCCTACTTCCCATAGCTCCCTAATAATCTTTTCAATCTCATTCATTTGTGCGAATGGATACCTATAGGTGCAAACATTTGGCAATTGGTTACCCGAAATCAAAGGGATGCTATGATCATGCTCACCCTGAGAACGTGGTAGCTCCTTAGGTTTTTCAAACACCAGTTGGTAGTCAATCAACACCTTTTTCAGATCTGAATGGATTTTGGCAGGGCATGGTTCAATGGCTTTGATTGCATTGAATTGAGAAACTACCCTATGGTGTTCCTTTTTTAAAAGCTTCTCCATTCTATGCGAGCTAATAATAGTAGGAGCACCTGCCTGGAGCCCTCGGAGTGTAAGTGTGTCCATTATGTTTGAAGATCATATGTAGCTCTTGGAGGTCCATGGTAATGGGGCCTAGTGTTCAAATCCATTATGCTCTGCGGATGATGTCACAACCTCCCATTTCAATGGAAAACATGTGTGTTTTAAGGTGACCGCCCCCCATATAGAGCTTTATGTTCTCGCAACGTCCTTCGCATTCCATGGTCCCCAAATCAGCTCTAAGGACCTAAAAATTGGATATTGCCCTCACAAAAAAATACACGGCCTCAACAACCGTTTATGGATGAAATTATTCATGTTTCCAATATTAATCGACACCATGACATGGAGATGAATAAAGCATTAATAAAGCATGCCATTGTGAAATTATTCATGCTACCATTGATCGATGCTTAATAAAGCCTCTTACTTTAAGCATTGGTGGAGATGAAATGCCCGCTAATGCATGGAGTGAGATATTGGGTTCATCAGTTGTTGTTGTTGTAATATCTATTGGAGTATCTCAGGGTTTCGCTGCGTCCTCCCCAGATAATTTAGTGGGTTGGGCCTCACCATCTGGGCTATTTTCAACTACGTCAATCTAAAAGAACTTTGGTTCCTTGCATTTGTGGCCTGGTGATTTTTTTCATCACAATAGTAACACAGTGCTTGTCTTCTCCTTTCGGCCATTTCCATTTGTGACACCTTTTTCACCTTAAGGATTTCGATGCAGCCACTAGTGGAACATTCCTTTGATGTGAATGAAGGTCGTCTGGATTGGGAAATAATAATAGTTTATGCATCTAAAGCTTTGTGGCAAGCTTCCAACCAAGTAGTCGACTGATGCATTCTAACATTTTCCTAGACGGCTTCCTTGAGGCCATTGATGAAACATGCTATATAGAAGGCATCCCTTAGGCCCTCGATCTAAATGGCCATTTATTCAAATGTCATGATGTAGTCTCGTACTATACCCATTTGTTTGATATTCATGAGGTGACCCTGAAAGTGAAAGTCCCTTTCAAAATGGGCACAAATAGCTTTAGAGAACATATTCAAAGTTAGCATTCATGCGTAGCATTTTTTATGCCATTGCCACCACTACCAACGTTCTTGGTCCAAGTAAAGAGCTTCCACATGTAGTTTGGTTTCATCATCCTAAATATTGTTGAGTTGAAAATATTGTTCCCATTTGTGCTACCCATATTGTCGGATTAGAACAGTTAAATTTGTGCATGTAAATCTTGGATGTTTTATTGCTAGAATATTGGTAACCCCCATGGAAATGATGATACCCCTCATATCGATGGTGGATAGATTCTCATTCCATGTGAGCATTGATATGGTTCCCCTCCCCCATGGGGTCTTTATCCTTGATGAGTTAATGTATGGGTTCCAGGGCCTTTGCAATTTCATCTACGACTTTGGTAGTGATGCTTGCTTCTAGGTCTTACACTTTTTTCTCGAGGTTTTCCATAGCTTGGGCCTTATTAGTTACCATACAATTGTCCAGGTTAGAATTTTGGGTTACTTAAAATTATTACAGCTACAATGGTTGCGAGATAAAGAGTTTACTGATGTAGATCACTTAAAAGCACTTCGGAAAAAATTGCGACCACGGGAAAAATGTAAGCTTACTGGGGGATGGTATCACTACGATCATCTCATCATCATGAATCCTATGGGCTAAGTCTCTTGCAAGAAGAATTTTGGGACCACAATAGCTTTTTCTTTTCTTACTTTGATAGGAGTATTACTCCTAGCTTATCATTACTACGGCGAACGAAATACCAAAATCTCGATATTGCAAAATGTGTAGGAATTTAGTGGTCCCAACTAATCAATATTGTGGCGACAGAAACTCTGACTACTGGAAAATGCAAAATGTGTAAGAATTTGGTTGCCCCAACTGATTAATATTGCGATAGAAAAAACCCCAACTTCCGAATACTTTAAAATGTGACAACGAATAACAAGAAGTAAAGGAACTATAGCAGTAAGGAGTGTTAGGTGCAACAAATCATGATATACAGTAGGGATCCAATAATAGTACTCGACCAAATATTTTAGAGCGCTAATTAAGGAAGATCGACCATGCCCTTAACGTACTATCTGACTACCCTTGGTACGTGCAAGTAATATCCCCGAGTGTTGTTCTCGGTGTACTATAGTAGCAAAATGGTTGATAGTTTATCTAAGTTTGGTTTCAGGGTAACCTTAGGGGAATTTCGATATACTAGAGGCATGTGGAAAAGCAATCTGTGTACATGAGTTATCTAATGCACTACTACTTGAAGGGGTACCAACAAGGGTCACAAGGGAGTCAAACAGATGTGACCACCTCTTGTAGTTCCTATGTGTATGCTTTCCCAACCACATGTTGATGTGTGTAACAATAAAGCTCTATAGTTTAAAGACGTTGGAGCGCGTCTCAAGCCTAAATTATTTTTTGCTAAAATGGGTGGTGCGACTGGCCCGAGAAAGTGTTATGATACCACTTGTAGTATGCTTGACCTGCATAAAATATCATAAGCGTGAAATATGCTATAGATACCACGGAAAATAACATGATGAGATGATAGAAAATAGAAATATTCTATTAAGATCTATAAAAATATTGTTCACTTGCATGTTTAAGGGGGCAACCTCCAGTAGAGCAAAGCTCAATTACACAACACAAGACAAGACTTCCCTTACTACCTTCGAGTATATAGTTTCATAAAATACAAAACCCTTACTACTCGTGGTTCCTTGCATAATTTAGGTTAACCATTTTATTTGTTAGCTATGGCCCATTATAACTAATTATGGTCCATTTTTTTATAATGTGGATCAGCCACTTACAATAATCATTAATGTGGTTAACCGGTTACGAACTTTATTTATTAAACTAATTAATCATGACTCTTACAGGGCCTATTACATTAATAAATGGGTTAGGGTTGGACCCTAACAAAATACTTGTTTATGGCTTAAGTTAATGCTAATGTTTTTAGTGAAAAAAAGAAGAAGCTTTCAATAGTATACTTGCAGTTTCTACTTAGCTACAAAACATAAAAGCAAAAATATATATGACCTCATATTTGAATAAATAGACTTGAGAAATTAAATGAGTTATATATTGTTTTTGCAAAAACAATGATATTGATTAAGGTTTTATTGTTTAAAATATATTCAATGTAAATGAAAAACTAAGAAAATATGAACACTATCGGACATCATTTAAACAAGAGGTGATATGATATTATCATAGAAATTGTTTTTTATTGCTTGTAAAATTGACATGTATATTGTATCAAAATGAAAGAGTTATGCTACAAATCTAAATGGTAAACAAAGATTTCATCCTATCCCAAAATATCTTGTCCACTCCGCAATTTTAATTTTCAATAAAATTAAAAAGAAAAAACCAAATACAAAAAGACAAAAGAGGTAGAACTAGGTTGAATGAACATTTGGTGTCTCATATGAAGTATGTAATATGGCAAAAACTAAGTGGTGTATTATAGGCAATCTCTTTTTGTTAAACAAATAGTATTATAGTATTGTCTACTAAGCCTCGATGATGAAAAGAGACTTGACATATGAATAGGTTGTTTTAGTTTCCCTAGGGTCATAAGTTAATATTTGTTTTCAAGTTAGTTATGTAAAATGTGTATTTTAAGAGACTAATCAACATAATTTTTGTCACTCAAGAACAATTGACATTTACCATCTTTAATTGGAAATCCCCTTCCATTTATATGTTCGAAAATGTAACTAGTTTCGGTCTTCATAATTGTCATTGTACTCATGTCATAATGTATATATTATGTTACAAGCAAAAGAAGAAAGAAACATATTATTTTTAAGCATGGGTTTCATGCTTCATTTTGTTGGTCCACTAGGTCAAGCATGCATTTCATCCTCCTAGGGTTTGTCAAGTCAAAATAATATTTTTCTAAAGTCAAGAAGTCTTTATCATTTGTATAAGACCCTATTGGGCAATTTGTAACATGTGAAATATACTATGTTTGAGTCTAGAAAGTCAATAGTTACCTTTAAGACCAAGTCAACCTTGCCAGAGAAAGTCAATCCAGTTTGAAGCTATTCAACCTCCACAAAAACATATATATAGAAGTTGTTTGACCTCATTTGGACACACTTCTGTAGTTGAATCTCAAGCAAGAAAGAAGAAGAAGAAGAAGCGAAGTGTTGAAAAATTGTAAATAGGTTTAGTCTTCATTATGATATAATTGTAATAATGACATTGCATATTCTTTATAAAGAAAGAGAAATTATATTTTATTTTGAATATGGGTTTCATACTCAAGTTTGAGTAAAAAGCATGTTCTTCGTGCTTTTAGGTCTTCTAGGTCTTTCTAGACCTTTATAGGATAAAAAATAATCATAGCCCCATTTGGACTCCTTGTAATGAAGAAAAATATTTATTTTTTCATGTAAAATCCATGGATAATCCCAAGACCAAGTCGGCCCAAGAGCAAGGACAAGTTGGCCTAAGGGAGGGCTATTTGACCCTCAAGAAAGGTTATAAATAGAAGGGAGCTCAAGCTAATTTGCAAACTCATCTCAAGCTAGTTCAATCTGCAATAGAGAAGGTGAAGAAGATTCGTTGGAGAACAAAGAAGATGTGCAAAAGTCGAAGTTTTTCAAGGGTTATCTTTATCTCTCTATCTCGCTGGAGTTTGTGAAGCTGCTAGCTACAAGAAGCCGAAATTCTGAAGTAGTTGCAAGTGGCCGAAGTTATAGGGCCGAAATTCTGTAGGTGGGGTCAAAGTTGCAGTCGCAGCATCAAAGTACTGGACGCTATCTCCAGGAAGATCTTACTGGGGGCTGACTTGGGTCTTGGAGGGTTTGTTGTCTTGGGTCTTTGGGTCTTGGAAGTCTGTTTTGTAAGCACATTCTAAAAAAGAAGAGAAGTATTTTCTAGGTTTTCCCCTTGGAGGGGTTTTGCCCTGGTTTGGAGCCTATATCTTGTGTACTCTGTCTCTTTGTGATCTTCTTGTTTTTTTTTAATTGCTTGATGAATAGAATTAAACAAGTAATAAGAGATCATCTAACATAATAAGTAATAATCAAGCTAAAGAAAACAAGTTATAATATGCAAGCCTCCAAATTTTCCGACATGGTATCAGAGCTAAGGTACAAGAAGGAGACTGAAGATCACATCTTTGTTGGTACTATGAAAAGGGTTATAAGGAAGGGTTTTAGGATTGTTGAAAATATTTCTATCTCTATGAAGAATAACATATCGAATATCATCTCCAAACTTGCAAAAGAAGTAACAGATGGAAGCTTGTTCTGCACTTTATCCAACACATTCAAGGACGAGAATGTATGGGTTATTGACAGTGGTGCCTCCAGACATATGACGAGAGAATGCAATCAACTCCAAACCCTATCTAAGGGAATATCATCTCACTCTATCGAACTTGGAGATGACAAGTGTTATCCAGTGAAAGGCATTGGGCCTACATTGCTAGAGCTCGAGTCAGGTGGAAACCCTCACCTCAACAACATCTTATATGTTCCAGGTTTGAAAAAAAATATAATTTCTATTTCTTGTCTAGAGGATAAGGGTAATAGAGTTGCTTTTGTTGATGGCAAGGTTTTGGTTTGGGATAAGAGCTCTAGTATTAATGAATCAAGGGTGATTTGGGTTCATGATGGAACATTATATAGACTCTATACAGCTCTAGCTCAAGCTCGGTTCACCTAGAAGTGAGTCCTTTTGAACTATGACATAGAAGGTATGGGCACCTTTGTTATAAGATTTTTCAAACTATGAGTCAAATGGTCAATGGAATCCCCGAAATAAAGGATGATCATGAAGGAACCTGTAAGGGATGTGCTCTATGCAAGAATGTGAAGAAACCATTTGCAAGTAGTGGAACCAGATCTAAAGAAATTTTGGACCTCATACACTTAGATGTATGTAGACCTATGGCAGTAAAGTCTCTTGGTAGGCCTCTGTATTATGTAACCTTCATTCAATGATTGCTCAAGAAAGACTTGGCTATACCTTCTCAAGAACAAGGATAAGGTATTTGATAAGTTTAAGGAATTCAAGAATGAAGCAGAAAATCTAACCGAGAGAAAGATCAAAATTCTAAGGTCATATAATGGTGGAGAATACACCTCCAAAGAATTAATAGCTTTTTGCAAGGAAGCATGAATCAAGAGGGAGCTCATTGTTCCCTATAATCTTGAACATAATGGTGTGGCAGAAAGGAAGAATTGTACTATTGAAGAATGTGTCAAAGCTATGTTGCACGATTAGGATATTCCTTAATTCCTATGGGGTGAGGCATGTATGGAAATTGTTTACTCGCAGAATCAAAGTCCTCACAGGATCCTCAACAACATGACTTTGAAAGAAGCATTTATAATAAATAAGCCAAGTTTGGATCATCTCTGTATATTTGGGTATCCTATTTATATTCATGTACCCAAGGATAAAAGGAAGAACTTATATCCTACTAATCTAAGGGGCATCTTTGTTGGGTATAATGATTCATCTAAAGCATACATAATCTATATTAAGGAGGATCATCGAATTGAGGTAAGTAGAGATGCCATCTTTGATGAAAACATAACTTACATGAAATTGAAGGATGTTCCAATTGACTCTGATGAAGAAGAAGTTCCTACCTTTGAGGATGTCTCTAGGGACAATGATGGTCAAGAACCGAGAACTACTCAAGAAGATGTTGAAGGTCCTTGTAAGCCTATACAACAAGTATTTTTTCTAGAAAATCGGAAGAGGCATGTTTGGTTGAAAACTACTCTTCAAGAGGCAGAAGAACATACAACATCAAGGACATCTAGGGAAATAAAGAGACCAAACAAGTATTATGGATACGCTGCATACATGAAAATTTTGATTGAGGTAGAACCTCCTCCTATGAGGATGCAACTAAGCATCAAGGATGGAGGAACGCAATGTAGGAAGAATAGCAGTCCATAATGAATAACTATGTATGGGAGATTGTCCCTAGGCCTAGTGACAAATCAATAGTCACTTCAAAATGTGTTTATAAGATAAAGAACTTTGCTGATGGGATCATAAAAAAATACAAAGCAAGGTTTGTAGCAAGGGGCTTCTCACATAAATAAGGGATTGATTATGAGAAAACCTTTACTCCCACAACTCAGTATACAACAATAAGATCACTTATTTCATTGGTTGCTTCTATGGGTTGGGACATTCATCAAATGGATGTCAAGACAACTTTCACGAATGGGACCATTGATGAGGAGGTCTACATTAAGCAACCTTAAGGATTTAAAATAAACCATAGGGAAATTCATGTTTGTAGGTTGAAGAAGGCTTTATATGGCTTAAATAAATGACCAAGAGCATGGTAGGCAAGAATGGATGCATAGCTCTTGAGACTTGGATTTACGAAGAGTACCGTAGATCCTAACCTATGTATCAAGGTGGTCTAGGATGAGCTAGTTATAATACTCTTGTATGTGGATGATCTACTAGTTACAGGTGTAGAGAATCATATTCTGGAATGCAAGAAGCAATTAGAAACATAATTCAATATGAAGGACCTTGGGATTATGCACTATTATTTGGGAATAGAAGTATGGAAAAAACCAGGAGAGATATATCTTGTCAAGGTAAGTATGTGATCGAGATGATTTAAAAATATGGCATGATGGATTACAAGCCCATGATGACTCCTATGATTTCAAATTTGAAAATGTTAAGGAGTTCACAATCTAGTCTGGTAGATCTGACTTGCTACAGACAATTGATTGGGTCCTTGATGTACTTGGTGAATACCAGGTTGAACATTTGTTTTGCAGTAAATGTCCTCAATTAGTTTTAAATGTAGCCAAAACATGATCATTGGATTGCAACTAAGCATATCCTAAGGTACTTGCATGGGACTATACATCACTGCCTAAGGTATACTCGGAATGAAATCCAACTTATAGGATATACAAATTCAGATTGGGGTGGCAGTGAGACAGATAGAAGAAGCACAACAAGAGGATGTTTCAACCTTGGATCTTCCATGGTTTCATGGGTGAGCGTAAATAAGGATATGGTTTCTTTGAGTAGTGATGGAGCTTAATATGTTACTGCAAGTAAGGTCTGTCGGGAAGCAGTTTGGCTCAAGAAGTTACTATTAGTCTTATTTGAAGGTTCGATTAGCCTTAGATGGATACATTGTGATAATTAGATTTTCACAAGACTGACGAATGACCTGGTGTTACATGCAAAGACAAAACATATAAGCAACAAGTACCACTACATCAAAATCTTTGTACAAGATGGGCTCGTAGAGCTACATTATCTACCTATAGATGAATAGGTAACTGACATATTTACCAAAGTGTTACCAAAAAAGAAGCTTGAGTACTTGAGAGGCAAGCTTGGTTTGGTGGATATCTCTTTCCTGGTTGAGAGAGAGTGGTATCGGATAATTATTATCTTTATGGGTCAGGCACTAGACTAGGACTAATAGTCGTAAGTCTTAGTGAAGGCCATAAAGAGAGAATGGAGTTCGAAGGATTGGGTAAGCATCTAGATTGAAACTTCTTATGGACTGGGGAATTTACTTTGAGGATGAGGTATGGAACCCAAGATAAGAGCAGTTGAAGATACCAATATTCTTTGAGGATCCAAGTTTGGGAATCCAAGATAAGGATAGTCCTAAAAGGACATACCTTGTGGACATACAAATGGGGTATGTACCTTGGGAGGTAGTGTGGCAGCTCACATAAAGCCACCCAACATAATGCTCATAATTAAAGATGATCTTGTCTAGTGAAGGCCTTCAAGGAAAATGTTGGTTATGATATGAAGATGCTTGAAAAAAGATGGCTTATCAATCCGACTCTTCTTATGAGAATGATTCAAGATTGAGATTCATTGTACCATGAATACCTTCCTAGTTAAAAGGGAGTGTTGAAAAATTGTAACTAGGTTCAGTCATCATTATGTTGTAATTGTAATCATGACATTGTATATTCTTTATAAAGAAAGAAAAATGAAAGAAAGAGAAATTATATTTTATTTTGAGTATGGGTTTCATACTCAAGTTTGATTCAAAAGCATGTTCTTCATGCTTTTAGGTATTCTAAGCCTTTCTAGGATAAAGTATAATATTGTTCATGTGTCATAGTCCCGTTTGGACACATTGTAATGAAGAAAACTATTTATTTTTTCATGTAAAAGCCATGGATAATCCCAAGACCAAGTTGTCATAAACTAATTAACGGAGCAATGAAATACACAAAATATTACAGAAAGATAAATACAAAAAAGCACAGAACACGAGAGACATATGTATACGTAGTTAACCCAATTTGGGCTACGTCCACAGAGAAACAACCAGTCCTTCCTTTTTATATTATCCAACAAAATGAAGAGATACAACCTAAAATAGATCCGTCGTAATTTCCTCTTCGCTCTCATACAGTCTCCTCTCTCTTTCTCACTCATAATAATAATACACATCCACAATACAATTCCCTCATATAAACCGAGGGGTTTCCTTCTAGGGAAAAAAAACCTAAATTAAACATAACTTCTACTATCAGATCATCTGCCTAATGAACTGTCTAGATTGACTACGAAATTACAATATTTTACAAGGCAATTTTCCATCTATTTTTAGCTTTGGGGGTGCTTCCCTTGAATCCTTGCCAAAGGGGGGGCTCCCAACATGCAACCACCCCCCTAGACCCCCCAGGAAACAATAGTGGGGGGGCAAGCCCCCCCACACCCCCCCTTTGGTGATTGGGATCCAAACATGACTAAAAGAAAACCTATGAATCAAGAAGATAATCAGACTCCACATCCAACACAAGTCAGCCCAAGAGAAAGGACAATTCGCCCTAAGGGAGGGTTATTCGACCCTCAAGAAAGGTTGTAAATAGAAGGGAGATCAACCTCATCTAAGCACTCATCTCAAGCTAGTTCAATTTGCAATAATGAAGGTGAAGAAGAGTAGCTGGAGGAAGAAGAAGATAAGCAAGAGTTGACGATTGTCAAGGGTTATCTTTCTCTCTCTATCTTGGTCGGGTTTGTGAAGTTGTCAGCTACAAGAAGCCGAAATTATGAAGCAGTTGCAGGGGGCCAAAGTTGCAGGGCTGAAATTTTGTAGCTAGGGTCGAAGTTGTAGTAGCAGTGTAGTAGTATTGAAGTACTAGAAGTTGTCTCAAGGAAGATCTTGTTGGGGGTTGAGTTGGGTCTTGGAGGGTTTGTTGGCTTAGGTATTTGGGTCTTGGAAATCTATTTTTTTAAGAAAATTCTAAAAATGAAGAGAAGCATTTTCTAGGTTTTCCCCTTGGAGGGGTTTTTCCCTGGCTTGGAGCCTATGTCTTGTGTACTCTTTCTCTTTGTGATCTTGTTTTTGTTAATTGCTTGATGAACAAAATTGAAGAAGTAATAAGAGAACATCTAACATCACAAATAATTATCAAGCTAAGGAAAATAAGCTATAATATGCAAGTCTCCAAAATTTCCAACACAAAGATAAAAGAGAAGAAGGCATCTAAAGAAGAAACCGAACTTCTGATTTTTGTACATATTTATGTTCACATGTGCGAGGAAATCTAGGGCTTCTGCAATTGCAAGGGGCTGAAGTTGCAGGTTCAAATTTCATAAATGAAGTAGAGGATCGAAATATGTGATTAGAGAGGTTTGAAGAAGGTTTGACTTTCGTTGACTTGCTTGAGGGAAGATCTATTTGAAGGTTGACATGTACAAAAGGCTAGCATTTATGTTGTTTCTAAATGTCAAACTTGTAGATCTGAAGTAGAAGACCGAAATTTTGAAGTAGAGCATATTGGAAGAGGTTTGACCTTTGTTCACTTGGTCAATCTTTGACTTGCATAAAAGTGATTCTTGGAGGGCTAAATTGGTGGTTGGAGGAGGTCTTGACTTTCATCTTGGGGGCTCGGATTTTAATTTGAATTAATTATATAAGAAGAGAAGAGATTCATTTTGGGTTTTCCCCTTGGAGGGGATTTGTTGTGGCTTGGAGCTTACTTCTTTTTTTCCACTGGAAAAATCCGTAAAATTTCATTAATATGAAAAATTACATATGTAGATGCTTTTGCGCATATGCCATGTTCACTGTATATCTATACATTTTACAAAAAGTTGCCAAAATTGCATGTTATGATGTTCGGTTATACCGCACAGAGTGTTTCTATAATGCCTTTCAGGCATCCTTCAGTCTGTTATCAAAAAAGAATTGTACAAAACACTGTCATGTATAAAGCTGCTGCCATATTCCTGTATAATTAAGTAGGGTGTAGACCCGCTGTGGGGTAACCCGGGTCTATATAAGGGCGATGATAAAAATTTTTGTTCCTGTTGGTCTAGAGTCTCGGTGATCTCCCATACTCCTCGTTCCATCAGCGCGGCCTCCTTGGACAATTTATCAGCTTCCTTGTTATGTTCCCTGTAGATGTGTGAAACAGAGATATGATTAAATGCCTCCTTGAGCTGAAGAACTTCATCAAGAATGTTTCTGAGTGTGTGCATGTGACATGTAGATATATCATTGAACCAATTTATAATAATCTGTGAGTCCCCGAATATGTTGATGCTGGTGCATTGATGACTTAATGCAAAGTGTAGTAGGTGGCGCAATGTAATGAGTTCAGCGAAGTTGTTTGTTCCAGCACCCAGACCCGCTTTTATTTGATAAGAGTGTTTATCAGTTAAGTGCAGAATGAAACCACCCCCGCAGCTTTGTACATTGGCAGCTCCGTCAAAATAAGCCCAAGGTGTACCCTGGTCAATGTTGGGGGGAGGATTTGGCCTTCGGTTTTTTGGGGGAGGCGGATCCGGAAGCTCTTTAAATGCAGAGATAATACCAGCCTCGATGAGAGGCCATTGGATTTCCTTGTCTTCGAAAATCACACAATTTCTAGCTTTCCAAATGGACCAATTTACTATGATGGGCAAGTTTGCAGCCTTCGAGCCCTTGTGTCTCTTGTCCCATTCGATCCAAGCGTTTAATGGGTCAGTTCCGCTCCAATCCCCTGAATAGTGAATAAAAGATTTTAAGTTATTCCACACGAGCTGTACAGTACTACATCGCAGGAAAAGGTGCTCTGTGGATTCGGTATCGGCTTTGCACAGTGCACATCTCGTCGGTCCATATTGAGCTCGACGCATGAGATGTTCCTTGGAGCTTACTTCTTGTGCCTATTGTCTTTGTTGTTTATGCTCTTGATAATTGTTTGATGAAAAGATATAATAAATAACAATAAGAAGATAACTAAATTTCACAAACAACTATTAAGGATAAGGATAATTGGAATAAATAGCTTCCCTACTAGATTCTTGAACATGGTTTCAGAGCTAAGGTTAAGAAATAAAAGGCAACTTGAATATCATCTTGTTGACATAAGAAGGGATTGCTTGTCAAGGGGAATGTAAAAAGACACAAGGAAATAATAAGAAGACCTATTAACCTATAAGGAAGATCAATACATCAAGCTTTCATTGAAGACCTCATTTTTGCAGAAATTCCTTGTAGATTCAAACTGCTAATTGTAATTTACTAAAACAACAGACTTGAATCTAATCTACTCATTAGTGGAAACAATTAAACGATCGCAAAATCACAAAGAATACAAGAGCAATAATTAAATCAACACATTACATAATGATTTCCTTAGGAAATCCATAGCTAAAAACACTCGCTATATGTATATTGCATTAGTAAAAAATAATGAGAAGATTACAATGCTTTACTCAAGCCCGAGCAACCTCTACACTACCTCTATCTGTCTCACAACTTCGTAGACAAGCTCTGGTCAATATTTAACCAAATTTTAGCTTTCCCGAGTCCCTATTTCCTTGCGTTTTATCCTTGGGAATTAGCCCCTATTAATTAGGTAAATTCCTCAATATGAATTGCGCAATCCTCAAGGCCTTCCTTTGACTGTATGCACCACCTGTATAATTCAAATGATTATACAATTGATAGTACATTGTCCCTGAAATCCAATCTCAATTGGGTAACTCTCAGATATGACATGCAGGAGTTATTTATGACTGAATCACCAGTTAACTGGTTAAACACATGAAGCGGCACCCCACTGTTTGACCTCCTACTAGTTTCTCCATCAGTTGGAACTAGTTTAACTGACTTTAACTCAGTTAGGTTGAATTAATTAATTACAACTCAAAATAAAATCAACCAGGGCTCCTATAAAGTAGGAGACACTCTACATGACTCAAGTTAGACCTTCAACTCGAATTAACTGAGCCAACTAAGTCAAATTAACTTAGTTAACTTGTACAAATTGTCTTGTGATGTGGAATTACAATTTTATTCCTATAATTCAAGGACAAAATTAAATTAGGATTTTATTGTTGCATTTTCAATAATCATATGAAGAAGGATCAAGCTCTCATTGAAGGAAGGAAGAATAATCTCTTGTTGAAGGCTCTCTAGTACACTCCATCATCTTGAAGAAAAGGAAGCATCAAATAATATTGGGATCATCATCCACTCTTTGAAGTTGTTTGAAGACACTATTGTTGAAGGCATCCTAGAAGTCATCATTATAGGGCACCTTTGAAGTCTCTTTGAAGGCCTTGAAAGCACCAAGATAGTCAGAGACAAATGACTACATTTTGCAAGGAAATCAACTAGCTAATTGGGTCCACAAACTTCCTAACATGGAAGAAGAGGATTGATTTGGTGCTCACAAAAATTGAGGTCATGGAATATGTTCTTGGTGAAGTAACTCAACCAAACAAGGAGAAGACTCAAGAATTAGCAAGATACAAGAAGGGAGAAGTTAGGGCACAAAGGATTCTTATTTAATCCATAAAATATCAGCGCATTCCCTTTGTTGTTGATTTGAAGTCATCTAAAGCAATCTATGATAGATTGGTGAGGTTGTACTTTATAAGTACATCAAGTCAAAATATATCCTTGAGGAATCAACTATATAGAATAAGCAAGTCAAAGGATGAATACATGACCACTTATCTTATGAAGATCTCACAAATAAGGGACCAGTTGCAAGGGTTTCTGGAAGTAGTTTCCGATTCAAAAATGAATACTTGTGTATTAAATGCTTTACCACCTGATTGGAACAATTTTGCAACCAATGTCTACTCAAGAAAGGATACTACTCCTTTTGATGAACTATGGGCTCAATGTGTCTTGGAAGAAACAATATTGAAGGCAAATGATGACACCGGATCAATTGAGAAGTCTCAAGCCTTTGTTGTAAAATCCAAGAAGAAGAAGAAATGGAAGTTTGGAAAGTCCAAAGGAAAATAAGATATGTCCAATATTTAATGCTTTAGATCCAATGAGTGTGTACATTTTAAGAGGGATTGTCCAAATAAGAAAAACAACTAAAGAAAGGAAAGGAGTGAAGCTCATATAATGAAAGAAAAGGGAGAACTTGAGAAGAAGCTGAAAGGAGAAGATCCCAAGGATCTTTACTATTGAAGGGAGCTCCATCTCTATCAGGTTCATTTGTAATTTGTCTTTCTTTTATTAGAAAGTAGAAAGTAGAGTAGCATACACCATTGCATTCTCTAGAAGAGTCTTGGTTTTTGTAAAGCATGACATCATAGAAAGAAGCATATGATAGTAGAGGAATTAGAATCTACACGATCAAATTGATTTGAAAGGAATCATCTAGCTTACAAGAATGAAAATATTGACCATATTGCACATTATAGTTCATTCAGCATTTTCTAACATAATGTTAGAGGTAGTCATCTTGCAAAGAAGGATCATCAAGATACTCCAATAAGAACCGTCATTTAGGAAGGTTCTTGGAAGAAGCATTATGACTGGTATATATTCCATCTAGTATGGAAACAATAATCTTGTAGGATGAAAGTATGTAGATGGTCGAGTTGCAGTTTGAAAGCATAATTAAGTCCTTCTCCTCTTAAAGGAAAGCTTATTTTCAATAAGATTGGAAGTAAGCTCATTCAAAGAAAGTATGGCTAAATGGTTGTATGGAAAAAAAGGTATGAATGTTTTTAAGTAACTCTTATCTAAGGTAGAGTTCATATTTACAAACATCTTGCAAAAGGAGTTGGTTATAAAAACGTGCTCAGTACGTCTTCCATATGGTCACTCGATGCTTGGAAGTAGAAGTGTGGCATACTTTGGAATCGTTAAGGATCAAGACTCTTCCACAAGATGACATGACTTAGACATGATGATATTGATCAACATTGAATATGGTTTCATGAAGAAAGAAAGAGAACTCCAAGGAAGAAGAAAAAGTAGCTTATTGGCTAGTTTGTTCCATGGGCACTTTGATCACAAGTGATTAGCATGGAGAAGGATCTTTGGTAAAAGATGAAGATAGACCATGTGAAAGGATGTTTATCTTGGAAGTAAGAAGAATTTGAAGAGGCCATCATATTGAGGTAATTTTGATACTGATGTCTTGGTTTTGGTTGTCTGGTCAATATATGTTTTGCTACTTGGAAGGAAATTGTAAAAAAGAATAATTGCAATTGAGATAAATATATCTACAACTGTTCATTTTGAATTGAATTCAATCAATACATGGATTGAGTGGATGGTTTTGGTAATCCTTGAAGGATTGTATGGTCAAGATGTTTACATCACCTTGGGAATAATATGTAGCGGTACAAAGAGATAACCCAATGTTCATATGAACGATGAAGATCACATTCATGCATGAAGGAAGCTATGGTTAAGTTCTACTTTGATTGGCTAAGTATAATGCCTTTGACGATGACTAGAGGAAAGTGATATGAAAGGTTGATGACCCGAATCCTGTCACAGTTTGGCTCCAGTACATTCAGGAAGATGAAAGCTCAATTTCATGAAGATACGAAGAAGAGGAGGAGCCATGTAGCTACTTAAAGATATCCATGAAGGACTAGTAGCTGATATATTGATGAAGACACACTAGAAAAATTCCCAATTGAAAGGAAGTAAAAGAATCTCCTCTATGCTTTAGAGGGAGTAAGGATCTATTTCCCAATCGAGAGGGAATCAGGATCTCCTCTCTAGGTTGAGAGGGAGTGATGTTAAAGACATCATATTCTCCTTGTGTCATGCACTAGACTAGGACTAACAACTACAAGTCTTAGTGAAGGCACTAGGAAGGAGAACAGAGGATTGGATAAGCATCTAAGATTGATACTCCTTAAGGATAGGGAATCTGAGATGGGAAGTAGACTGACACTCTTTGAGGATTGAACAGGTATCCAAGACAAGAATAGTCAAAGAGGACCGATATTCTTTGAGGATTGGGAATCGAAGACAAGAATAGTCCTAGAAGGACATACCTAGTGAACATCCAGATGTGGTATGTACCTTAAGAAGTAGTGTGGTGTCTCACGTAAAGCCTCCCAACATTATGCTCTAATATAAATAAAGCTTGTCAAGTTAAGGCTTTACTATGTTGACAATGTTGGTTAAGATGTTGATGCTTAAAGATGGATTACCAATCCATCTCTTCTTATGAAAACTCTTTAATTTGAGAAAATCCTTGTACCGATGGTACAATTATGAATACCTCCCTAGTTAAGAGGGAGTGTTGGAAAATGTAACTAGTTTCGGTCTTCATAATTGTCATTGTACTCATGTCATAATGTATATTTTATGTTACAAGCAAAAGAAGAAAGACAAATATTATTTTTAAGCATTGGTTTCATGCTTCATTTTGTTGGTCAACTAGGTTAAGCATGCATTTCATGCTCCTCGGGCTTGTCAAGTTAAAAGAATATTTTTCTAGAGTAAATAGAGTCTTTATCATTTGTATAAGACTCGATTGGGAAATTTGTAACATGTAAAAGATATTATGTTTGAGTCTAGAAAGTCAAAAGTGACCTCCAATACCAAGTCGACCTTGCCAGGGAAAGTCAGCTTGGTTTGAGGCTATTCGACCTCCACAAAAGCATATATATAGAAGATGCTTGACCTCATTTGGATGCACTTCTTTAGTTTGATCTCAAGCAATAAAGAAGAAGAAGATGGAGCAAAGATCCAGGAGAAGAAGGCACCTTAAGAAGAAACTAGAATTTTGATTTTTGTACATATTTATGCTCACACGTGCGAGAAAATCTAGGTTTATGCAATTGCAAGGGGCCATAGTTGTAGGTTCGAATTTCAAACTTGAAGTAGAGGACTGACATATGCGATTAGAGAAGTTTGAAGAAGGTTTGAATTTCGTTGACTTTGAATACCTTGACTTGCTTGAGGGAAGATCTCTTGGAAGTTTGAAACATACAAAAGGCTAGGGTTTCTATTGTTTCTAAGGGCTAAAGTTGCAGATATGAAGTAGAAGGCCAAAATTCTGAAGTAGAGAAGATTATAAGAGATTTGACCTTTGTTGACTTGGTCAATATTTGATTTGCATAAGATTTATTCTTGGAGGGTTGAATTAGTGGTTGGAGGAGGTCGTGACTTTGGTCTCAGGGTCTTAGAATTCTCATTTGAACTGATTCTATAAGAAGAGAAGAAATTCTTTCCGGGTTTTCTCCTTGGATGGGTTTTGCCCTGGCTTGGAGCTTACTTCTTGTGTCTATTGTTTTTATTGTTTATGCTCTTGATAATTGTTTGATGAAAATATATAATAAAGAACAATAAGAAGATAACTAAAGTTCACAAGCAATTATTAGGGATAAGGAGAATTGGAATAAATAGCTCGCCTACTAGCTTCTCCAACATTATACATACTTGCCTACCTTCCTATCTCTACACATGATTCCTCTCTAACGAAAGACTTTCTTGCCTTTGTCCATTGACTTATTGTAGTGGGTTGTAACTCCAATTTTGGGAGATTATAAAACATCAATATGATATTAATTTTTCCAAGGTTTGATTTTGAACATTAATAAAAATCCCATGCATGTACTACTACTACCCACAAAATTACTATATATATATATATATATATATATATATATGAAGTCTCACTAATCATAACCTTGGTACTTTCCTATTCTCATAACTAATGGATCGACATTGATGACTATGTGCACCAAGGCCATTCGATTAATTAAAATATTCCACAACATATGATTTCTTCTTGCTTGGTTAGGTTAGTCATCTATGTTCACATTTTATCTTTGAGCAACTAACTAGATGACACGTGACTTGTTGAGTTTCCCCAACAATGTCAATCAACAAGTTCATTTACAACATCAAATGTTAATTTTGCACCCATAATTATATCAATGCTAAATGCAAACCCTTTGAGACTTTTCCCATTATTTTATTTGTTTCTTCAATGTGTTTTTTAAGACTTACTATATTAAAGATCATATATTAGATGTGGGAAATATTAGACATGAACTCAATATTTGCGAATCATTCTCAATCAATTCATCTCAAGTGTGTAGAGGCTCTTCAACAATCTAAACTACTTGGAAATATATCTTTATGAAATGTATAACGACAAACACATCCATGTTAAAATAGAATGAAATGGAATGATGGGAAGACAACTTAACAAAATGAAACTAAAGAGTACTTTACATTGTATATTTCTTAAATGATTTTTTTTTGATAACTTGGCCATGGATACACAGATGTAGATAGAGCAAGTTTGATATTTTCATGCTATCAATATTTTACACATTAGAAGATTGGCTTTAAAATGATGTAGATTGTTGCTTTATGGCCTTAGGATTAGTCGAAGATGCTTAGACGCTATCTTACATTGAAGAGTTCGAGTATTAAATTATATTTAATTGGAGGGGAATCCTCTAACAATCACATCAATATTAAATGAATTTTAGTGTGAACATAATTTTTTATGTCAATTCAAACTTGAGGTATTATAGCACTGTCATTAAATTTTTACAAGTAATGTTATTGTGCTTGTGGCTTCTGGAGAGGTTAATTTGTCATTCAAGACAGGACAACTCAAACGACCATTAATTATAGCACATGTTCGGGTGAGCAACATTTTCTTTGATTTTTGTGTACTCTAGCCTATTGATCCCACCTCACCATTTTTGTGCACTCTCCAATTGAGTTGCAGTGGTCACCCATTAAAATATCCCAATACAAAACAATCACCCTCAATTCCCTTTTAATTCAATATGTCTCCCAAAATACATCCATTTATGATTAACATATTGAATCCTATTTTTTAAGGTACTAGACATAAGAAACAAATGGAGACATGGAACGGATCCATTATTGCTTGTTCTTAATTGTTCACCAATCATCCAAATAAACACCTTTTATCTTTAAGCATTGTGATCACAAAAATAATTCGGCATTTTCTTTCCCTCGCTTTAATGTATGCTAGTTTAAAAAATATGTTATAATTTTATTTTATTTAATTAATTAATTTATTTTTTAAAATCTCAGCAATGTGAGATGTATAATGAAATATGTGTTTTGATGCTTATCATAGATTGATACCTATCAACATTATTAGCTATTTAATTTATATGACTTTGCTAGTTATCTCTCACAATGTAAAGTTCAACATATCACTAATCCAATTGATGCTACAACTAGCCTAGATCCATCTTAAATTTGGATCTACCAAGTGCCGAGAAAGATCAAGTTTGGAGTTAAGATGGATTTAGGCTAGTATTATTGCATTCCATAATGAATTTCCTCAAACTTTTAAATATCATTCGTCATAACAAATACCATGAACTTGTAAAACATGATAATTTTATAGTTAAAATTATTATTATTATTTTATAATTTTAATTATCTGTATCTATATATTAATTATTATTTTTTTAAAAATTTAACCAAATTAAAATGTTTATATTGACATTACAATATCCCTATTACATTGAAACACTTATCGGCACAATGATCATTGCTACCATTACACTTCCACTTGTACAATGGCAATGATCATTGCTACCATTACACTTCCACTTGTACAATGGTAATGGCTTAGTTTTGTTTTTTGAGTTTAATAGAATACTTTTGGTTACTTTTATAATTGTGCAAACTAATAACACACTTTAGCCTGACTTAATTTGAGTGGAGTAAGTGGAGTCATGAACCTTTGGTGCCTAAAACATTAGTTGCAGCTCATACAATTTCGTATCCGGCTCCTTTCACCAAGTTGTAACAATGTAGAAATGGACAATTTCTCAAATTTTGATTAAAAGACATATACTGAGACGAGGATGTTGAGTACCGGTTGCTGTACATTGCTCCCGAATTCAATTCCCCGGACGAATAGCACATTAGAGCAACTATCCACACCCATTCCAACTCGCTATATTCGCGTTAAGAAGAATAGTTGGGGTGGTTGGTGGATCTCAAACCTTCGGACACAAAGCGGAAGCAATCACAGGACTGCGTTCAAGACAAAGAACAGCAGCAGTGGAAGGATGCGTCCCCCTTCCTCTCAACCCGCCCTGCGCCTCAGCGGCATACTTTTCAAGTATGGCACAAAGTCTGCCCAGGTACGTCCCAGTCTGCTAAGATCTGGAGCTTTCGGATCCCGATTGACGATTGATATTCACTATTACCATCAATATAACCTACGCCTTATTACAAATTACAATAAAGCGAAAACCTATGCCTGCTATCTGCCTACTAAACGGCTTATAATTCATCGTAAGTTGTTCAGTCCACTCTATTATCAGATTTTGACTGACAGTTAAATCAATTAGAAAATGACTCACTCTGATAGGCCATTTCCAATCAGAGGGGAATTTGAAGAATAAATGAATTTCAAGGATATTTATTCTTTTGAGGAAGATGCACCGTGAATGAAAGTGAATTATTTTCGGTTCCTTCAACATCTTGTTATATTTACGCTTTTGCATTGATTCTTGCCTAAAAAGTTGCAAGATGAATACTACACTGAAGAATCGCCTGACCCCCTAGCCTTATTTTTCATCTCGATATATGTTTGGTTGATATCCCAACGTTTATACTATTGTTATGTTGAGACTCACTGTTAAGTTTTGAAAAGATTGAATGTATGTTTTCTTTGGAGTGGATTGATGTTAACTTAACTGTACCATTGATTAATCTATGGTCAGTAAAATTCATGTATGGTCAAGTAATTTCAGGGAAGGTTAACACAATAATTTGACTGTGTGCAGGTTGCTTTCAGAACTGGTGATTTCAAGCAGCAAGTCATTTTTATTGGGGGTCTCACTGATGGCCTTTTGGCAACAGAGTATGTCGTTCATTCATTCGTACATGCATGCATGCATTTATTTTCTAATAAATGCTTGACACACGTACTTCTGGTGTGTTTCTTTGCATCCAATCCTTTCCTTCTTGGTTCTCTTTTGAGATTGTAATGTGTTGTGTGCACACTAAGAATCCCATCGATCATAAACAACTACTGAGGATTGGGAAAACGTTGAGAACAAAGAAATGAGGTATAATGAATGAGCGGCAATCTAGTGTTCAAGAATTTTGGTAACAGGCAGCCCTCAGCTTGCACGACCTGGTAGCTTCCTCTTCAGTGCCAGCATGCCACAACGTGCCAAATACGCAAAGTGATGAAACTAAGGGAATGAAGATCTCGACTGAATGAAATCGGCTGCCACTTACTGTTGTATAACCCCTATCTACACTTATTTAATCTAAACTGAAATCTCATTAATTTACAAAAACTGTACGACACCCTGGGCAGCTGGATCATCCTTTTTGGCCAGTTATATTCGAGTTCACAGTGTATAGTGACCTATCTACATTACCCAAAGTTTCAAATTTATCCTTTTCATTACTGATGCATACCAAAATTAAAACCATTTTCTTTGAATCTGGGGAGGTACTGTGTGCTGAACAAGGTTTTTCCATCTACCACAGCAGAGGAGTACCAGTTTACCTAAAAAAAAATCCCCCAAACTGCACATGCTAACAAAGTTCGAAAATAGGGAAATTGCTCTCCTATTACCGCTAAGTGCAAAGTATGCTTAGTTGGGGCTGAGACTGTTTCCACTGGGTCAAACTGCAAGTCAATCTTCATCATCACTACCAATATTAAGGTCGTCTTCTTTATTAGTGCCATCACTGCTGTTCATCACCAGTGAGTCCTCCGTGGACTCAATGGATCTCCCACAAGTATTGCACAATTGATATACATGGTAGTCGGGTATTGCCTCATCTTCTGAATCCCTTCCATTCCATTCTTTCGAACTTGTAAAAACTAGCCTGTTTGCCAACTCAGCTGTTCGGGTGGTTATCAGACTTGCCATGGACTCATGTGGGGAGTGGATCTCCAAATGCAGGCCCTCCGTCTGGTCCAAGCACCTGCTGAATTGGTGGAAAACAGCTAAAGCCTCTTCTTTTGTGGGGTTGACAACATAGAGTGAGTGTCTTCATGGAGGCATGCTTAAAAGAATTGTCTGAAGGAAGTGACAACGAAGGCGCTGAGGAGGAATGAGCAGAGAGTTTGAGTCAGACGCCATGAAGAGGAGGGACGAGGAAGAAATAAATGAGTTGCATCATTGTGGGTAGCTAAGAGATTGATGAGGCTTAGTCTAGTGAACATGTGTTAACATGTATTATATTTGTACTTTTCTGTTTTGTACTTAGTCCTATCTCTTTTGGGTAACTTAATCTAAATTGATCAGTCATCCACTTTATTGTATTTTATTGGAGACATGGTCAAATTTGATCACTCTGCCACAATTTTGTACTTATATATATAGTACTAGTACTACAAATGAGTGTACAGCATGTGTATGGTTCTGACAATCTCCTTTAATACTCTCTGATATTCTCTTGTGTGCGAGTATTAGCATTATTGGCATTGTGCTCATATCGAGACTGATGTAAAGGAGAAATTCACTATTACCCAAAATAATTCAAATCTCCTTTTGGAGATTTGCCCCAGCATTAGCTAGAGAGTTTGCTTCAGCATTGAACTTTTGAAGGCCCTCAAAACACAATGGAAAGAGATCCTTCCAAAAGACAAGGCCAATTTTTCAGCTTTGGAAATAATCCTGGAGAGTTTGATTCTCCACAGAGCTAAATCCCCCAACCATTATGTTGATGATTGGCTTTGAATCACTGTTCATTTATATCTATTTTATGTCCAATAAAAATGCCAACTCTAGGCACTTGTAAAGCCTGCACTTTTCTGTGTTATTGATAGTGCTGTGCCCCTATCCTAGGAAAATTGGACTTTGATTTCTCCATCAGGGTTTTAGACAAACCCCTTGCCATGGACTTTGGATTCCTCTTTTCTGTCTTGTTACCCACCAAAATCAGTAATCCCATAGGAGAGCTTTTCTCCTACATTTGACAGTGTTGGTTGATGTATCTTGGATAGGTGTTCTAGCCTTAGGTGGTGTTAGTGAGGCTAGGAACACAAGAACAGAAAATGTCTCCAAGCCCAAGTTATTCTTTTGAACGATAATGTCTTAATTAAATTAATTAATAAGTTTTAATTAATTTCCTTAGTTTTAACTTAGGGAAATAGATTAATTAATTAGTAATAATTGAGACATGGTTAATTTTCCTTTAGAGACTTTTAGAAATTTTTTTAAGTGATCTTAGCCATCAATTAGATCATTTCAGATCTAGATCTTGGCCGTTGATTTCTCAACGAGAGATTATAAAGGAAATTGATGGGCAACCTTGGAGATCAATGATCATGGTTATTGAGGTTTGACACCAGCGAGGGTTTCAACAGTAGTTGAAGCAACGAATATTTTCCAGGGTTTTCGTTCATTAGTATTTTTCCAGTTTTCGATTTCCAAAGGAGGATTTTTCCTAGATTTCTTTTGTAGACACGAAGGCCGAGTTATTGAGGCCATGAGGATTCTAGGAGGGCCGTGTTTTCTTTGAGGCGGGCCGATATTTCTTGTAGAGGCCTATTTTCCAGGAGGAGGCCGTACGAGATTGTCAGGAGGAGGTCGCACAAAATTGCTAGGAGGGTTGTACAAGTTGCTAGAAGAGCCGAGAGGTTGATTCCGTCTAGGTCTTGAGCATCAGAGGGTCCAAGAGCTGCACATGTGGGGCCCTACAAGCCGTATTTGCTAGTGTGAGGCTGTGTCGGGTTGCAGATACAGGCCGTGAGCCTTCCATGGGTTACAACAACTTGTGGAGGTGAAGAAATATTTTGCCAAAGCTTTGTCGAGGTTTGGTAAGCAATATTGTAATATTTATCAATTGCAGAATTTGCCGAAGATAATAATAAAAGCATCAGATCTGAAGAACTGGTTTTCCCTTCGGGTCCCCAGGGATGTTTTGCCAAAGATATTGGTTTCCATTTTGTGATTGGTTTTCTCAAAGTTATTGCAGTTTATTTTTGGTGAATATTGCAATTGTGTTTTTATTCAATATTCGAGTAAAATAATTTTGCTTATAATTGAATACATTGGATAATTATTGATTGATTGCAATAAGTGATATTTTTATCGATTTTTCACATGCTATCAGATTTGAAGAACTAAGGTTTACTGAAGTAGATCAATGCAGGTGTGTGGAAGAGGAAAGCTAAGGGTTTAATACCTAGATCAATTTCTTTAGTTTGATCCAAATTTACTTGGAAAGAATTTTACCAGTGTTATTTTCTGTAGGAGAGGCCAAGATTTTCAGTTACACAGGGAGGTTTCTGAAGGGTTGTGTTGCCTAGATCTAGCTACGCGTGTGGGGTGTTGAGGGCCAAAATACTCTAGGAGGTTCGAGGGAGGAGGTTGAGTCATTTTAAGGCCGAGACTTCTAGAGGCAAGGTCGTGAGGCCACTTTGCCAGCCAAAGGCCACACTTGAGGACCGTATTGTTTTCCAGAAGAGCTGAAAATTCTTAGAGAAGCTGAGATCACTTGCAGAGGGAGGCTGTGAGGTTTTCCAGGTACTTTTGTTAGCTGGTAAAACTTAAAAGAGATATTTACTTTTCTTTCTAGGGCTTTAGTAATGGCTTTAATAGGATTAAGGGGTCATGATAGGTTGGATGGCACATCTAACTTTGGTGTCTAAAAAATCCGGTGCCTTCTTATTTTGGAAGAGCATGGGCTGAAGGAGTTTTCTATCGCACATATTATTGTACCAACAAATCCTATCGTGTTGCATGAGTATCAGAAAGATGATGCCAAGGCTAGGTGTATTATTCTAGATGGGGTCAAGGACCACATTGTTCCACATTTGACAGAAGAATATACATCCAAGAAGATGTGGGATGCCATCAACAAACTTTTTCAAGATAAAATATGAATTGGAAAATGATCCTAAGAGAGAAGCTCATAAGCACCAAGCAAAATAAGGGAGAGAACGTTGTTAGTTATTTCACCCGCATCAAGAGTGTCAGAGATGAGCTAGTAGCCATTGGAGAGAAGGTCGATGATGAAGAGCTTGTGAGAACAACCCTAAATGGGTTTCAGAAGTAGTGGGATGTTTTCGTGCAAGTGGTTAGTGGAAGATTTGATTTTCCTAGTTGGGACTGCTTATGGAATGACTTCACACAGGAGGAGCTTCGACTGAGCCTTGTGAAAGGCAACAATGGTACTAGCAGCAGTTTCAAGCAAAAGGGAGATGAAAATGAGAATGTTTCTCTTGTGAGCAAGGGAAAAGCGAAGAAGGGATCTAGTAAAGGATCCAACTCCAAGGAGGAAAAGAAGGACATGTCGAAGATCAAGTGTTATGGTTGTCATGAGTTTGGCCATTATCGCAACAATTGCTCGCATAAGAAGAAAGGTGATAAGAAGGGCGAGAAGCAGACGGTGACAGTCGTAGATGAACTTTCTAGACAGATAGAGGATGAGTTTGCACTCATCGCTTGCAGCAACAGTCTGGGAGAGTTGTGGCACCATGAAATGGGCCATAGGGTACTCAAGGTGACAGGTGTTCTAGATGTGAGCATAGAGCATGATGGTGTACAACATTGAACACCTTCCTTGCTAAGAGGGAGTGTTGGTTGATGCAGCTCGAATGAGTGTTCTAGCCTTAGGTGGTGTCAGTGACACTAGGAACACAAGAGCATAAAATATATCCAAGCCCAAGTTATTCTTTTGAACGATAATGTCTTATTTAAATTATTAATCAGTTTAATTATTTTCCTAAGTTTTAACTTAGGGAAATAGATAAATTAATAGTAATAATTGAGACATGGTCGATTTTCCTTTAGAGACTTCTGGAAAAGTCTCTAAGTGATCTTAGCCATCGATTAGATCATTTCAGATTAGATCTTGGCTGTTGATTTCTCAACGAGAGATTATAAAGGAAATTGATCGACAACCTTGAAGATCAATGATCATGGTTATTGAGGTTTGACACTAGCGAGGGTTTCAACAACAGTTGAAGCAGTGAATATTTTCCGGGGTTTTCTTTCATTAATATTTTTCCATTTATGTCTTAGTGAATCACGCGCTCAACAGCCGAACCCGAGCTTGCGCTGACCTAGCCGCCGCTGCCGCTGTAGATCCATCTCTCGGCAGCCTCTTGCTGTTGATGCCAACCAGACCATGCAACCCTCTGAGGAGGGAGATCCTCACTCTTCCACGCAGACAGGGAATGAAGAAAATGCAGAAGCTTTCGCATCTTTAATCGCAGAGAATGGAGCTCCAAGGAACAGGCCATCAGTCAATAAATTTGTCAAGAAACTTGAAAGTATCCCAGAGATTTCCCTCCCTCCAGCACTTCCAAGAAGAGCAACCATCTCTTTGGCAGAACACGGACTTGTTGGGCAGTTCACAGGGCTATGCCCTTCACCCAAATCAGTGCAAAAATGGGTGGAAAGAAACTGGAATGCAACCACACAGGGGAAGATAGCAATACGATTCTATGGAAGGGGTTACTATACCTTTCTCTTTGAAACAAAGGAGGACAGAGATCTGATATTTAGAAACGGACCTTACTTCATGGACTCCAGAGGTTTATACCTGAACAGGTGGACACCAGATTTTGATCCGGAGATGGATGTCCCAAACGCAGTGCCTGTGTGGGTCAGGCTCCCACATCTTCCTCTTCATTGTTGGGGAGACGAATCTGTAAAGGCTATAGGAAACGCAGTGGGCAAATATATTGACAGATGTGAGCCAAAAGACAACATGCACGCGTGCGCAAGAATTTGTGTGGAAGTAGGTCTCAGGAAAGGCCTCCCAGAGGCAATAAAGATCAAGGTCGACCAGTGGACACACATTTAGTAGCTGGACTACGAGAAAATACCATTTAAATGCAAGGTATGTCACGAGTATGGTCATTTTGCAAATAGGTGTCTTAAAAAAATAGAAAATGAAAATGTAGAAGAGCAAGAACCTACATGGGAACAAGTGAAAAGGAAAAAACCTACCAATAAGTAGACTGCGTCAAACACTTATCAGTCCCAGACTCCCATGAAGCAAATGAAACAACCTCCCAGCCTCCAACAAAGGTTACTCCTCCTGATCACACAACTCCGAATCCTTTTGAGCCATTAGAAGACTCCTTTGATCTGCCTTCTCCCAGATCCTTACCCTCTCCCAGATCCCCACCCTCAAACCCTATAGCTATCATAACCATCCCCAACCCAATATCCTCCCCTCCTCCTCCCTCAGTGGACCGCATTCTAATTAGAAACAAAGCCAAAGAAATCCCCCAAGCCTGGGATCAGCAAAAAAAAGTGGGAAGGAAATCCAATAAAGAAATCAGAGATGAGGCAGTAGCTAAAGAAATGGCCCTAGGAACGCAACAGCCAATGGATTCATTCCTTGGGAAACAAACAGGAAGTCATGAAAAAACTCAGCAAAGAGGAAAGGGAGGACCACACCAACACAACAATAAATAATGATAGTGGTCTCTTGGAATTGTCGCGGCCTTGGCACCTCCTTTAAAATCAATGTAGCTAGAGACATTTTAGCCAAGGAACAACCAGATATATATATGATCCAAGAGACCAAACTAAACAAGCAAGAAAGTCAAAAAATGATTCAAAAACTAAAAAATTATGAAGAAGTAGCGTTAGAAGCCACATGAGCATCAGGAGGAATCAACACCATTTGGGACAAAAGAAAATGGGAATTAATGACCCACAAAACCAGTAGACACTGGATTCGAACAGAGTTGAAGAATCTCAATACAAAAGAACAATATAGCATTATAAATGTGTACTCTCCAAATCACTATAGAGAGAAAGAACAATGCTGGAAATCAATTAAAGAAGAAATAGCAGAGAGACAAAGTGGGCACTTAATCCTGGGAGGGGATTTAAATCTGATAAGGAACACAAAAGAAAAATTTGGCGGAACCTTCCACAATGATCCGTCAAGAGAAGCTCTTGAAGGAATAATAGAAGATTACAAATTAATAGACATTCCGCCAAGCAATGGCAAATACACTTGGAACAACAAAAGAATTGGAAAAAACAACATAAAAGAAAGGTTGGACAGAATTCTTATTCATGAAAGCATAGCAGTTGCTTACACTCTTGTGAAAAGTAAAATTGTTCACAACTCAGCTTCAGATCACAAGCTGGTGGTGCTAACATTGGGAAAGCTGGAAAATCAAGGACCCCTTCCCTTCAGATATAATCCAATTTGGGATAGCAAGGAAGATTTTGGCAAACAAATAAAGGACAGCTGGAAAAAAAGTGTCACAGGATCTCCCCAATATGTTTGGGAAACTAAGCTAAAGAATCTAAGGTTGCACTTAAAAAACTGGGCAAGAGAAAATGATCTCCGAGACAAAGCTAGGAAGATCGAATTGCAAAAAAAGATGGATAGTCTTTGCAAGGAAAAAGAGAACAAGGAAGAAAGTAAGGAAGAACAAATACAAGATAAGGAAATATATAAGCAAAATAAGCAACAAGAAGAGGAAAGCAGACTAAAATCAAGATGTCTCTGGCTAAATTCCGGAGACAAAAATACAACCTTGTTCCACAATACAATGAAAATAAGGAGGTCAAAAAATCAGATAGAATAGATTCAAGTAAATGGTCAAGAAATAAAAGGAGTAGAAGCAGTAAAAAACACAGCACATAAACACTTCAAAGAACTCCTCTCAACAAGTGACCAGCAGGCAGCTAATGAAGAAATTTTGTAGCATATAAAAAAAAAGTGATTAGCAAAACTGGGAATTAGATAAAGAAATTACTGAGGAAGAAGTCAGAGAAGCTGTGTGGAATCTCCACCCTGATAAGGCACCAGGTCCAGATGGGTTTACAATAGCCTTTTACAGACAACATTGGGAAATTATCAAAAAAGACCTAATGAGAATGCTCAAAAATGCTTTCCAAAAAAAAAGATTGGAGGAAATACAAAATCCTCCTTCCTAGCCCTCATTCCCAAAGAACCCAATCCTACAACTTTTAACAGATATAGGCCAATCTCCCTGTGCAACTCGTCTTATAAGATTCTTACCAAAATTCTAGCAAACAGAATGAAGAAATTACTTCCGGAAATAATCTCAGAAAACCAAGGAGGATTTGTCCCCAAGAGGCAAATCACAGACAATGTGATAATTGTACAGGAGGCTATCCACAACAGTATCCAAAGAAAAGAGAGAGGAATGATTGTTAAGTTAGATATGGCTAATGCTTTTGATAGAGTTAACCATAACTTTCTTGCAGCAGCTCTCAAAAGGTTTGGCTTCTCAACAAACTTCATAGAGATTATCCAGGCATGTATATCAAATCCTTGGATAGCTCCTTTAATCAATGGTTGGCCCAGTAAATTTTTCCAAAGCACTCGAGGGCTGAGGCAAGGTTGTCCGCTTTCTCCATTCTTGTACATCATCATGGTTGAATCGCTGAGTGCTATGCTGGAAAATCAGAGAAAAGAGAAAAAAATAACAGGGATCCAAATATTGAGAGGAGTCAAAGATATAAACCATTCTCTCTTTGCAGATGATACCCTTCTCATAGGCGGGGCATCCTGCATTATAGCAAAACGATTCAAAAAAGTCTTGGATGAATTTCTTCTAGCTTCAGGAGGAATCTTAAACAACTCCAAATGCAGAATATACTGCTGGAACACCCCAACAAAAACAATGCAACGTATCTCACAAATACTGGAAATACCTTTACAAATAAATTGGAGCCACTTCAATTATCTTGGGATGCCCTTAGCAAAGGAAGTGGTAAAATCAGAAGTCTGGAACAAGCAAGTAGAGAAAATTAAGGGAAAAATTCAGAATTGGGGAGTGACGTGGCTCAACCTGGCAGGAAGAGTGACACTGATTAAAGCACTTCTCTCGGCCTTGCCTATATATCAGTATGCCATCATTATGGCTTCGGCAAGCGCCCACAAGCAAATGGAACTGATAATTAGAAGCTTTTAAGGAATTTAGACTTCTGTGATCCATAACATTGTATAGATAATCTTCGGCAAAATCACATAACCAATCTTTTGTCGACGCGTTTCGAACCAACCAGTGTGGTTCATCGTCAGGACAAGTTGAAGAACCAATCCGGATTAGCTGATTAAATAGAGTGTGCAGAGACTCCAACGGCTATATTCCAACAGCTAATTTGACCTAAGGATCCCGGTCAAACCACTAATTTAACTAATAACATTTCTATAAATAGCTAAAACAGTTAAATTTGTTAATTAAATCTAAGATTAAAATCATTTAATAATATGAGTATTGAATAATATCCATGTTTATTATTTAAATATAATGGTCATATATTTATTAGATGCTTATCTATACAATTAGAAGCTTTCTCTGGCAAGGAGGAAAGCAAGATAATAAAAAATTCAGCCTTGTTAAATGGGAGCAAGTTACTCTTCCCTATGAAAAAGGAGGTATAGCAATACGTCTGCCAGGACTAATGAACATTGCTCTAGGGACAAAAATTATCTGGAGAATGATAAATGGGAATGGCCACTGGTGGTCAAAAGTACTAACAATGAAATACTTAAATTGTCATAGAACAAAGCTGCTCACTGAAACTATTCCAGACAGGCCATGCACCCAAATCTGGAAATTGGTAAAAAGGATAATTCCTCTCATTAGAGATCAAATATCCAAAAATCCAGGGAATGGCAAAACAATTTCTATCTGGGAGGATAGAATAATGGGGAAAAATCCCTTAAATCAACAACAAAACTTAAGGGGACTTCAGAGATGGATGGAAGAGCAAAGTTTTAACACTCTTTATTCTATCTCGGATTGGGATCAGAATAACTGGGTAAGATGGAAAAAGCTGGCAACACCACCAAGACTAAAAAGTAAGTGGGAAATTTTAAAAGCCCATCTGGCAGGGGCCGCCCCCATCAACATAGAAGAGCAGGATGACTTTGTTTGGGATCCAAATGGAGGGGATTACACAGTGAAATCGGGGTACAACCTCCTCCAAAAACTCCACAATCAAAATGACTGGAGCCTTTGGAAGGCAGCTTGGAATTCAGAGAGTCTGCCCAAAATTAAAGTCTTCACATGGACACTTCTCAAAGGTAAAATTCTTACCTCTGAAAATTTAAAAAAAAAAGGAATACAAGGGCCCTCAAAATGTGTCATGTGTCAAAAGGAGGAAGAATCAATCCAACACCTCTTCATTAACTGTATGGTGGCGAGAGAGTGCTGGAAATAGGCAACAAGTCCTTTGGAAATAAACATAAATCCAACAATTCAGTTGACAACTCTTCATAAAAATTGGGATAAAAGCTACCCATATACAAAGGAAAAAAAGGCAACAATAAATAGGATATGGAAATGCCTCCAGGGAAAAATCCCGCCAAGGGGAAAACTTAGAAAAATGCTTCTCTTCTTACATAGAATTTGCTCACAAAGAGACTTCCAAGACCCAAAGACCAAAACCAACAAACCTTCCAAGCCCAAAGTCAACCCCTAGTAAGATCTCCTTTCAGGGAACTTCTAGAACTTCGAGACTGCAACATTGACCCCTGCAACTGCTTCACAGAAATTTGGCCCTGCAACTTTGACCTCTTGCGACTCGCAGCTTCACTTGACAACTTCACAAACCCTAGAAAAGAGAAAGAAAGATTATCTTCAAACTTCAACTTCTGCTCCTCTCCTTGGTCCTCCCAGCGACTCTTCTTCACCTTCGCTATTGCAGATCGAACTTGTGCTTGATGAGTGTCCAAATGGGTCAAACTTCTCTCCTTTATATAACCTTTCTTGAGGGTCGAATTCCCCTCCTTTAGGCCGACTTGATCTGCTCCTTGGGTCGACTTGGTCTTGGGCTTATAAGTGGATTTTTCTTGATAAAATAAATATTTTCCTTCATTACAACGAGTCCAAATGGGACTATGTCACATGAAAAAATTGATTCTTTATCCTAGAAAGACCTAGAAAACTCGAAGGCATGAAGAACACGCTTTTGACTCAAACTTTAGTATGAAACCCATGCTCATTATTACAATTAGGTCATTATGAAGACCAAACCTAGTTACAATTTTCAACACTCCCTCTTAACTAGGGAGGTATTCATAATCTATTAGTATACATGGTACAAGGAATCTCAATCTTGAAGCATTCTCATAAGAGTCGGATTGATAAGCCATCTTTGTCAACCATTTATATCATAACCAACATTATCCTTGAAGGCCTTAACTAGACAAACTCATCCTTATTCGAGAGCATTGTGCTGGGACGCTTTATGTGAGTTGCCACAATACTTCTAAGGCACATACCCCATTTGGATGTCCACAAGGTATGTCTTTTTAGGACTATTCTTATCTTGGATTCCCAACCCTGGATCCTCAAATAATATTGGTCCTCTTCGATTACTCTTATCTTGGATGCCCTACCTCATCATCAAAGAGTATCGGTCAATAACTTCTTTTTTTGGATTCTACAATCCATAAGAAGTTCCAATCTAAGATGCTTATCCAATCCTTCAGAGTTCATTCTTTCTTTATGGCCTTCACCAAGACTTATGGATGTTAGTCCTAGTCTAGTGCCTGACCCATAAAGACAAGAACTGTACAAAATCACTCCCTCTCAATTAGGGAAGAGATGTCTACCAAACCAAGCTTGTTTCTCAGATACTCTAGCTTCTTCCTTGGTAATGTTGTTGTAAGTAAATCTGCTACCTATTCATCAGTAGGTATATAGTGCATCTCTACGATCCCGTCTCGTACCAGGCTTCTGATGTAGTGGTACTTGTTGTTTATATGCTTCGTCCTAGAATGAAACACTGGGTCTTCTGTCAATCTGATACAACTTTCATTGTCACAGTGTATATGTGTAGCGTTAATTGGTCCTTCAAACAGATCTGATAATAACTTCTCGATCCAAACAACTTCCCGACAGACTTCACTTGCAACAACATACTCGACTTCAACACTACTTAAAGCAACTGTGTCCTGCTTTTTGCTCATCCATGAGACCATGGAGGATCCAAGGCTGAAGCATCCACCTGTCTCACTGCCACTCCAATTCAAATCTGTATATCCCACAAGTTGGATTTCATTCCCTTTATACCGAAGGCAGTGATGTATAGTTCCACGCAAATATCTTAGGATATGCTTGGCTGCTATCCAATGATCATGATTTGGCTCCATTTGAAACTGACTGAGGACATTTACTGCAAAACAAATGTTTGGTCTTGTATTTACTAGATACATCAAGGACCCAATCAATTGTTTGTAGCAAGTAGGATCCACTAGACTAGATTCTGAACTCCTCAACTTCTTTAAATTGGTAATCATAGGAGTCATCATAGGCTTGCTATCCATCATGCCAAACTTTTGAAGAATCTTGATCACATATTTACCTTGACCAATATATATCTCACCTGGCTTTTGCCAAACTTCCAGTCCCAAGTAATAATGCATAATTCCAAAATCTTTCATATCGAACTCGGCTACTAATTGCCATAGTTTTAAAACTCAAATTCGAATTTGGAATCGGCTGAGGGTCGACTTGGAATTGGACTGGGTATCGACTTGACCTAGTTGATTTCAATTATTCGATCTTTGTAAAAAATACATGAATTTATTTATTTATTTTTTTTTTTTTTTTATGAAAAAATATATTTTTAAAGATTTTCATTCATGTTTCCAAACTCAAAGCATTAGAATATAGAGAGAAGACCATATGATCAAAGTATGCTCATGAATATATCTATTATATCAAAATGGCACCCAGTGCACTGTCCAATACGTGTAATATATAGAGATCAGAACAAAAGCACATAACCAAGGAGGCTCTAAATGGCCTCTACAACAAAACATCACTAGTCACTACTGCTAGAGAAGCGAACATCATCTAGCTCAGACTCTGAATCGGAGTTAGACGGGGAAACCCATGGCTCCTCCTCTTCATCAGGATCTCCAAATGTAACTGTAGAAGTAATAGCACTAGCAGTAGTGAGAAAACCAACTCCAACTCTTCAAAAACACCTCACAAATGCTCATACAAATGCAATGAGATAACTGTGATGAAATGTGAGGGGGTTGGTGTGAAAATTTCAAATTGGAATCCTATTGTAGCAATTGGTATTATTTCTTCTAATGGTTAATTAATTTAACAATTTATCTGCTACGACATATATCAAAATAAACACACTGCAACCTTCACAAATAAAATTTTGCGGAAAAATAAAACGCTGGAAGCTTAGAAATGATAGCACACATAATATTAACACAATTATTTTTGGACAAAAGTCCCTGGAAAAACCCAACTTGGGAAAACCGGTGCAACAACTGAGGGTTTTATTATTAAGCAGCAGTGAGAAGTTCTGAGTACAACTGGATGTCGAAAATTTGGCAATCCTACAGAGAAAAATACTGGCAAAAATCTAGTGAAGAATTTCCTCACCCCCTAGGCAAACCTCGACACAACTTTCCTTCAGAAACTCGACCCTCTGACCCTCTGTGTCAGCCTTTGTGTTGCTCTGCGTAGTCTACTTGACGTCAAGCCTCTCACTGGTCTCTGATGAAGTCGTTCTTCCCTTTGTTGACTGGAAAAATGCTACTCCGACACTCTGGGATTCCTTCCCAACTTTTTGGAACTGAAGACGTCTTTCCCTCTCAGCAAATTGAACTTGCCTCTAGAAGCCACTACGTAGCCCTTGCATCAGCTTCTTTGTGGCTTTTCTGCCTCTTTGCAAATGCACTCACTAGATTTGGAATATTTCCCCCAGCCTTACTGTCTCTGCCCCTCACACACTGCTTCAATCTCTAGCTCTCTCCGGCAACTAACTGCTGCTACTCTAGAAATCAATCTGCCAAGAAATTGAACTGCACAAGTGTCTTCTCCAACACCACATCGACCTCGTCTTATAATCCTCTGTTGGAGCACCAACGACTAAGATTAAAACATAATCGATGGCTAGGATCATCTTTAGATCGATCCGTGTGAGTTTCTAGATGATTCTTGCCTTGAATTAATTACTACTGATTAATTAACAATATTCCCTAAGTTTAGACTTAGGAAATATTTAAAAACTGGTTAATAATCTAATTAAGTCATTTCTAGGTGGAATTTCCAAAAATGAATTTTGGGTTTTGGAGATCTCATGTATTCTAGACTCTCTACCAAATTTCGTGGCTAGAACACATTCGATGCTACAAAAACTAACACTCCCTCTTAGCGAGAAATGTGTTCTAGTGCTGCACCCCCTGCCACAACACCCTGTTTCTGCATCATCTCTTGTCACGCTGTTGATGTCTGGCCATACTTCCCCCCAACCACTGCGCAACTCTAATATATGTTGCATATGTGTTGCTGCTGACCTTGTTGTACTGCTGACAACACTGCAACTCGCTCTCCTTTGTTGCTGCTGCAACTGCAACATCTGCAACTGAAAAGCATCCAAAATACTGAATCAATTGCGTTTAGTATGATGCATCTGTGTCCCGAGTCTTTGATTGGAGATAGCCTTTGCACTATCTCTGAAGAATCTTTGTTGCTGCTGAGTTTGCACTATGCCAACTGCACTGCTGCCAACTCTGCATTGCGCTCCCCAACATCTAACTGCTACTAGTTTCTGCAATTGTCACTCGGTCTCTGACTGCATCAACTGCCACTGATCCATCCTGCTACTAAATACTGTGGGCCCTCATAGCCAGGTAATGATCCATGAGGTGGAATCCTCAAGGATCCTGCCCAACTGTAGCACTCTAGGGCTACAACACCAAGTCACCCCACCTCACTCCTGGAGGTATATTGACAAACATAGCGAAGTCTTCCTCCAGCGTGGAGGAAATCCTATTGATCTCTGCTGAAGCTGCCTGCTGGTCTTGCTTCTCCTCCTTGTCCTTCTTCCTGAGAGGACATTGGGTACTGTAGTGACTGAGCTCACCACACCTGAAGCACTTGACCTTTGACAAGTCCTTCTTCTTTCTCTGCTCCCCCTGACCCTGACTAGGACCATTTGATGAGAGGGCCACATTCTCCTCCTCCTTAACCGTCTTCGATCCGCTGATGCTGCCACTGATGAAGCTCTTTAACAAAGCTCGTCTCGACTCTCAACTTCTCTTGCTGCAAATCGACCCACATTATCTCCCAGTCTGGTAGCCTATCTCTGCCCAATATGCTTTGGACAAAAACCTGCCAATCCTTTGAGACACTATTTTGTGCCAATCGCACTAGCTCCGAGGATTGAGGTGCTACCCCAACAGTTGACAACTGGTCTCAAACCTCTTGAATTCTGGTAAAGTAGGGGTCTATGCCTTCCCCTTTCGTCATCCGGACGAGTCTCAACTTCTCCTCTAGGTACATATTCCGTTGCTCAGAAGGACGTTGGCATAATGTGGAGAGAGCATCCCACATCTGTTTGGCAGTAATCTTTGCCAACTGTATGTGAGACAATATAATTCCGGATTCCAAGTTAACCGCTTCGCTCGCGCCATCTCTTTCTTATATTCTTTCTGCTGATCTGCATCCTGAGGAACCGGCACTACAACATCAATGTAGGCTTTAAGGCCATATTCATTTAGAAGGAAGGACACCCTTGCCTTCCAGATGATGTAGTTGGAAGCTCCATCCAACCTGTCCTGATTGTGAAGCCCTGCAGTAGCCATCTCAATGAACTGTCGAAAACTTCCTCTTTCCTTTTGCTTAGCTGTTGTTCTGCTACTTGCACTCCCTTCTAGAGTGAGAATATTTGCTTACAACTACTGTCGATCTGCAAGGAATATCGAACTTCTTGAGGCTAGAAGTTCCTGGAGGAAAATTTTCCCTCTGTGTGGTATTCTCTCTTCCACCTCGACGCTGGTTTTGCTTCAGCGTACTGCTGCAAAAACCCCTGCGTCCAGCTAGATATCTGCCCAACGAAAGCACTGAGCTGCTCCCTCTGCCTCTAGAATCACTCGATCTGGAAGGATCGAATTTTTCTGCCCCTCACTTAGAAAAAACGAACCTCCTCAAGCAACTTGGCCTCCTGGCAAAAATACTGCGCTGCCCTTGGGAATTTCGGCCTGCTACCCTTGCTAAGCAACGAAATTCCTTTCCTTCATTTCTGAGCTCTCCAGCTGATCAACTGTGCTTTGATACCATGTGAAAATTCCAAACTGGAATCCTATTGCAGCAACTGGTATTATTTCTCCTAATTGTTAATTAATTTAACAATTTATCTGCTATGACAAATATCAAAGTAAAAACACTGCAACCTTCACAAATAAAATTCAGCGGAAAATTAAAACGCAGGAAGCTGAGAAATGCTAGCGCACACATAAAATTAACACAATTATTTTTGGACAAAAGTCCCTGGAAAAACCCAACTCGGGAAAACCGGTGCAGCAACTGAGGGTTTTATTATTAAGCAACAGTGAGAAATTTTGAGTACAACTGGATGCCAAAATCTGGCAATCCTACAGAGAAAAATACTAGCAAAAATCTAGTGAGAAATTTCCTCAACCCACAGGCAAACCCCGACACAACTTACCTTCAGAAACTCGACCCTCTGACCCTCTGCGTTGCTCTACATAGTCTGCTTGACATCAAGCCTCTGACTAGTCTCTGATGAAGTCGCTCTGCCCTCTGCTGACTGGAAAAATGCTTCTCCGACACTCTGGGACTCCTTCCCGGCCTCTGGAATTGAAAACATCTTTCCCTCTCAGCAAATCAAACTTGTCTCTAGAAGCTACTCGCAACCCTTGCGTTAGCTTCTCAGTGGCTCTTCTGCCTCTCTACAAATGCACTCACTGGATCTGGAATACTTCCTTCGGCCTCACTGTCTCTGCCCCTCACACATTGGTTCGATCTCTAACTCTCTCCGACAACTCACTGCTGCTACTCTGGAAATCGATCTACCAAGAAATCGAATTGCTTAAGTGTCTTCTCCATCACCGCATTGACCTCTTCGTATAATCCTCTGTTGGAGCACCAACGGCCAAGATTAAAACATAATCGATGGCTAGGATCATCTTTGGATCGATCCGTGTGAGTTTCTAGATGATTCTCTCTTTGACTTAATTAATACTGATTAATTAACCATATTCCCTAAGTTTAGACATAGGAAATATTTTAAAAATTAGTTAATAATCTAATTAAGTGATTTCTAGGCAGAATTTCCAGAAACGATTTTTGGGTTTTGGAGATCTCATGTATTCTAGCCTCTCCACCAAATTTCGTGGATAGAACACATCTGATGCTACAAAAACTAACAGTTGGGTCACTTTTATTGGCTTGGGGGAGGGGTAGAGGCAGTTAGAAAAAGAAAAACCAAGAAAAAACTCAATTTGAAGTCCACTTTGTTGCCCTTTTTCCCCGTGGCCCAGGTTGGCCGGTCCGTTACCACACCGGTGGAGTCGGTCACGTGTCGGTGACCGGCTTGGCTGGTTCGGTGACAGATCGACTGCTTGGCCGTTTTTTCTACTGAGCTAGCCCGGGCAGGGGTATGACTCGGTCAACCAGGCCGATTCTGATTTGGACTAGCTTGGTTTTAAAACTATGCTAACTGCTTCTTGCATTCCTGAATTCGATGCTCTACTCCTATAACAAGCAGATCATCCACATACAAGAGTATGATAACTAGTTCACGTTGGACCTCCCTGATGTATAAGTTAGGATCTGCAGTACTCTTGGTAAAACCAAATCTCAATAGGTATGCATCCATTCTTGCATACCAAGCTCTAGGTGCTTGCTTTAGGCCATATAGAGCTTTCTTCAACCTGCAAACATGAGTCTCTCTCTGATTTATTTCAAATCCTTGAGGCTGCTCAATGTAAACCTCCTCATCAATAGTCCCATTCAGAAACATTGTCTTAACATCCATTAGATGAATGTTCCATCCCATAGTAGCAACCAAAGAAAAACAATCTTATTGTTGTATATCTTGCTATGGGAGTAAAGGTTTCTTCATAATCAATTCCTTCTTTATGTGAGAAGCCTCTTGCTACAAACCTTGCTTTGTATTTATCAATACTCCCATCCGCTGTGTGCTTTATCTTGTAAATCCACTTTGAAGTGACTATAGATTTGTCACTTGGCCTAGGGACAATTTCCCAGACATTGTTCTTCATGATTCACTGGTATTCTTCCTGCATAGCATTCCTCCATTCTTGATGCTTAGCTACATCTTCATAGGAGGAAGGTTTTGCTTCAATAAGCTTTGTCATGTATGCAACATACCCTAAATACCTTTTTGGTCTTTTACTTTCTCTGGAGGTCCCTGATGCTGTATGTCCTTCTGCTTCTTGAAGAGTAGTCTTCAACCAAGTAGGCCTCTTCCAATTTTTTGGAATAATTACTTGTTGTATAGGTTCACAAGGACCTTCAACATTCTCTTGAGTAGATGCTTGAACTTGACCACTATTGTCCCTAGAGATATCCTCAAAGATAGGTAACTTTTCTTCATCAGAGTCAACCAGAACATCCTTTAATTTCTTGTAAGCTATGCTTTCATCAAAGATGACATCCTTGCTTACTTCAATTCAACGATCCTCCTTAATATAGATTCTATATGCCTTTGATGAAGCACTATACCCGACAAAGATGCCCTTTAGACTGGTAGGATCTAAATTCTTTCTCTTGTCCTTGGGTATATGAATATACATAGGACACTTAAATATTCGAAGATAATCCACACTCGGCTTCTTTCCTGTAAACGCTTCTTTTGGAGTTACGTTGTTAAGAATTCTATGAGGACTTCAGTTCTGCAAGTAAACAACTGTCATACATGCCTCTCCCCATAGAAATTGAGGGAGATCTTGATCATGTAGCTGGGCCTTTACACATTCTTCAATTGTTCTATTCTTCCTTTCAGCCATGCCATTCTGTTAAGGATTATAGGGAACAATAAGACCCCTCTTAATCCCCGCTTCCTTGCATAAAGCTATTAGTTCTTTGGAGGTGTATTCTCCACCATTATCTGACCTCAGAGTTTTGATCTTTCTCTCGGTTAGGTTCTCTACTTCATTCTTGAACTCTTGAAACTTTTCAAATACCTCGTCCTTATTCTTGAGGAGGTATAGCCAAGTCTTCCTTGAGAAATCATCAATGAAAGTTATATAATACTGATACCCACCAAGAGACTTGACTACCATAGGTCCACATACATCTGAGTGTATGAGATCTAAAACTTCCTTAGATCTAGTATCACATCTTGCAAATTGTTTCTTTACGTTCTTTCCTAGAGCACACCCCTTACAGGTCCCTTCATGTTCCTCCTTCAATTCGGGGATGCCATTGACCATTTGACTTAGAGATGGTAAAATCTTATAATGAAGGTGTCCATACCTTCTATGCCTTAGTTCGAAAGGACTCACATCCAAGTCGACTAGGGCTTGAGATAGAGGTGTAAAGAGTGTACAATGCTTCCTCACGAATCCCAGTCACCCTAGCTTTGTTGATACTAGAGCCCTTACCCCAAACCAAAACTTTGCCATCAACAAAAGCAATTCTATCACCCTTATCCTCTAGACAAGAAATAGAAAGTAAGTTTTTCCTCAAACCTGGAACGTATAGAATATTATTGAGGTGAATGCTTCCACTAGACTCGAGCTCCAACGAAGTAGATTTAATGCCTTTCACTAGATAACTTTTGTTGTCTCCAAGTTCGATTGAGTGAGGGGAGTTTCCCTTAGATAGGGTTTGGAGTTGACTGCATTCTCCTGTTATGTGTTTGGAGGCACCACTGTTAGTGACCCATACATTCTCGTCCTTGAAAGTGTCGGATAAAGCAGAGAACAAACTTCTATCTACTACTTCCTTCACAATCTTGGAGATGATCTTGAACATGTAATCTTTGATAGATGTAGAGAGATTCTAAGAAACTTGAAACGCTTCTTCAAGACCCTTGTCATGATGCCAACTATAATGTGATCTTCAGTCTCCTTCTTGAACCTTAGCTCTGATACCATGTTGGAAAATCTGGAGACTTGTAGATTATAATGTATTTTCCTTATCTTGATAATTACTTGTGATGTTAGTTGGCCTTTTATTACTTCTTTAGTTATGTTCATCAAGCAATTACCAAAAGCAATGAAAATCACAAAGAGACAAAGTACACAGGATATAGGCTCCAATCCAAGGGAAAACCCAAAAAAATGCTTCTCTTCTTATATAGAATCTACTTACAAAGAGACTCCCAAGTCCCAAAGACCAAAACCAACAAACCCTCCAAGCCCCAAGTCAGCCCCCAACAAGATTTCCTTTCAGGCAGCTTCCAAAACTTCAAGACTGCAACTACTTCACAAAAATTCGGCCATGCAACTTCAGCCTCCTGCAACTGGCAACTTCACTTGACAACTTCATAAACCCTAGAAATGAGACAAAGAAAGATTACCTTCAAACTTTGACTTTTGCTTCTCTCCTTCGTCCTCCCAACTACTCTTCTTCACCTTCACTTTTATAGATCGAATTTGTGCTTGATGAGTGTCCAAATGGGTCGAACTTCACTCCTTTATATAACCTTTCTTGAGTTTAGAATTCCCCTCCTTTAGGCCGACTTGATCTGCTCCTTGGGCCAACTTGGTCTTAGGCTTATAAGTGGCTTTTTCTTGATAAAATAAATATTTTCCTTTATTACAATGAGTCCGGATGGTACTAAGACACAAGCCAAAAGTTATTCTTTATCCTAAAAAGAATTAGAAAACCTAAAAGCATGAAGAACATGATTTTGACTCAAACTTGAGTATGAAACCCATACTCCAAAAATAAAATATATATTTTTTTCTTTCTTTATAAAGAATATACAATGTCATGATTACAATTAGGTCATTATGAAGACCGAACCTAGTTCAATTTTCAACACCCTTTCGTCTCTTTTCTTCTCCTAAAATTTTCGGCCCCTCTCCTTTAGACGACTAGCTAGGGCATCCTGCAAATTGCACTAGAGGAGGAATTTTGGGAATTTGCTTCGATGGGACTCTTCCTTTGTGTTTTCTCTAGAGGATATCAAAATTTGGTTGAGTTCCCATGGTGGATTCTTCATAAATCTTGATGCCCTGAGTGTGCCCCAGAAGAGTAACCTAACTTGAATCTATTGGATTCTTGGCTTTCTTGAGGGTCATGTGAACAACCCTAAGAGACCCTTTCCTATGTCTTGCCTTGACCTACTAAATACTTTGGAGGAATTTCCTCCCACATATATCCGAAAACCCTAGGTCTAATGTAAGCCCTAAATTAAGTCTCTCAAGGATAACGAAAGCCTATTTAAGGTGTCCAATAATCTTACGAAGCTTCTTGAGAGGTCCTATATCATCTTGGAAGTCTTCACCTTACGCATACTCATCACCATTGAAAAATCTCAAATCTCTTAGGGTTTAGTGGAATAAAACGTAAGAGACCCTTTCCTCTGTCTTGCATCGACCTAGTAAATACTTTGGAGGAATTTCCTCCCACGTATATCCGAAAACCCTAGGTCTAGCGTAAGCCCTAAATTAAATCTCTCAAGGATAACAAAAGCCTATTTAAGATGTCCAATCATCTTACGAAGCTTCTTGAGAGGTCCTGTATCATCTTGGAAGTCTTCACCTTAGGCATACACATCACCATTGAAAATTCTCAAACCCTAAGTCTAGATTTTCCTCTTAGGTCTTTCTTGGAGAGCCTTTAGCTTCATTGAAGCATTGGGCCATTATTGAGTCTCTCCTTGAATGGGCCTTGGGAATCACTTCATACCTTGTCATTAACCATATGATCACAAGTGATTTCCTTCATAACGAGACTCCTCCCATCGGTGAAAATCTGTAAAGGGAAGGGGCCATTAACTAAGGCGATAGTGGGTCTTTGTCCCATTGTTGTCACTTGGTCTAGAAAGTGCCCCTTAGGTTTCTCTTCCTAAGGGCCCTGCTAGATTGTGTGGCAATAATACCAAAATAAGATATTTGTCGAGTCATAAGTCCTGATAGGATGATACAAAATCACATCAAAACAAAATTAAGTTTTTATCATGAGATTAGTCATGGCAATGAAAACAATGGGTTTCCCCTTGTTTGCTTGATGGGAAATGGTCATAGTATCCTTAGAGCTCAATCCCCTTAGTAATTATTGCAAAATGAGGTTAAAAAACCTAAGAAAATATTTTAAGGTTGTTGGATCTTAGCAAGGCAATTATTTCTGCCTTCTTGCAATAAATAAGGAAGTTATTGTGATAATTTAAAAAATTGAATTTATTGTGATAAATACTGATGATATTATCGTTGAGTTGGATTTAGTGTAACACTGAATAAATATCCATAAAATAACAACCATATGGTCAAATACACAAGCATCCAAGGCATCCTCTCCAAGAAGCCAACCAAACTCATGGGAACATGTGCCAAAAGAGGTTTATAACTGTTTTGTCTGAGGGAGACCTCGAACCATGGGCTAGGGTGTATATCCATGTGCATGCAACTCCAAGTCATCAGCGAACCCCATAGAATAATGTGGGTGCTCTAGTAAAGTGTGCAATAAGGGTAACATTTCTCACATCTAGATCTCATTGGAGGTGCGACCTAGTATCAAGTGCATAGGTGATGGCCCAAAATCCCAAGATAATCATAACGCCTCCTCAAGCTGTTAAGAACAAAGTTTGTATACACTCTGATACCAATGTTATGAACAAAATTCATAAACGCAGTAGAATACTTTAGAAGATTTGAAATATATAAATATCCATGATAGGAATATACTATATAAGAATGTATAGAAGATATGAGATGATATGATTACAACTGAGAGTCTCATTTATATACTTAGGTAGGTACCTATTAATGAATGGTCATGTCCTTAGAGACATGATTCTTCAATACTAATTATTAGTTAATTAATCATTATTCATTATTATTATTTATATCATTTATATTATTTTTATATATTTTTTGTTCATAACATTGCCTTTCTCTTTGAAAAGCTTTGCCCTCAAAGCTTATTGCTGACAAGGCATGTCATCTGTTTCTTGTCTTGTAATTTGTTCGCGTCTTTTACTAATTCTTGGAGTTGTCATCTTTGTTGATACAAAATGTTAGGATCCTTTGAGTGATAAATAAAATTGTCGAATTGAAAAGGGATTTGACTATCCTAAATGAATCTGTTGCGGAATCTTGCGATTGCTGGAAAATTGTGATGAATTATTATTGTTATTACAGGATTGGATTGTGCAAACTTCAGTATTCTTTGGAGCATAAATTTGTTGTTTATGTTTTGAGTGAGACAAATTTGTAGATTGATTGTGATATCTGTTCTTGTGATTCAGATGTAGATAAGGAATTCTTTTGGTTTGTCTTTCCTTTATCATGTGTGTGGCAATATTCCGATTTACTTCAGGTACTGATGTTGTTGAGTTGGTTACAAAATCTTCACTTGGAATTTTCATCATCTGAACTTCAACAACTAAGTGTGTTCTTTTTCAACTGGCTTGTCTTCTTCTTGAGTTGTGATATTCACTGGATCGGTATTCATTCCTTTCTCTTCAACTTGAATTTCTACATTTGAAGATTTCAATGCTTCCTTCTCAATAAGGTGTTGTACCTTGTTTTCCAATGACTTCTTGTCCTTCTTAAGCTTCTTAATTTGCGTTAGTAATTTTTCACTAGTCTTTAATCTGAGAAACTTCTTTATTTTTGTCAGCGGTGATTTTGTCGACTTCTCTTTGCATATTTTGTAATGCTTTTTTACCTTCTTGAAAAATTACTTTTGAAATATCTTGTATGATACTTGCCTAAGCGCTTCTGAATTCATCCAATTGGTATAGGGCAAGTAGGGAAACACATCCATAAGTAAGGTAGAAGGAAGGGGTTGTTTAATGCCATCAATGCTATGCCATTCATTCTAGCTGTAACACCGTACCTTGCTTTCCTAACGTCAAGCAAGCAATAAATTCATTTGACTTATTGGGTGGGGGGGCGTTGGTCGAGCCGATGGCGGCCAGTCGAGCATGCTTACGCATCCTACCGGTTCAATTTACTTATTTGGTGGCCCCTCTCAAATAAGTAACTAAAGAGCAACTAAAGTTTCAATTTACTTATTGGGCTCTCAAATAAGTCAAAAAAAGGGCCCTTACTTCTTAGGGGTCACTCACTATTCATATGGTGAGGGCCTGCTTACGCATCCTCTCCTCTCCTCTCCCTCTCCTCTCCTTATCAGTCGAGCCCCCTAAAGGGTCCTCTCCCTATGGTCGAGCCTGCTTACGCATCCTTAACAGTCGAGTACCTAAAGGTCCTTGGGGTCGAGTACCTAAAGGTCCTCTCCTCTCCCTAATGGTCGAGCCCCCTAAAGGGTCCTCTCCCTATGGTCGAGCCTGCTTACGCATCCTTAACAGTCGAGCCTGCTTACGCATCCTTATTAGTCGAGCCCCCTAAAGGGTGCGTTAGCACACTCGACTGTCAAGGCCGCCATCGCCCTATATTATTTAGGGGCGGAGCCACTCACTATTCCGATGGTGAGGCCCGGAGGGGCTCGACTGTTAAGGAGAGGGGTCACTCACTATTCATATGGTGAGGGTCCTCTCCCTTTTGGTCGAGTCTGCTTACGCATCCTTAACAGTCGAGCACCTAAAGGTGATGGCGGCCTTAACAGTCGAGCCTGCTTACGCATCCTCTCCCTATGGTCGAGCACCTAAAGGTCCTCTCCCTATGGTCGAGCCTGCTTACGCATCCTTAACAGTCAAGCTGCTTACGCATCCTCTCCCTCTCCCTCTCCTTAACAATCGAGCACCTAAAGGTCCTTATGGTCGAGTACCTAAAGGTCCTATGGTCGAGCACCTCTCCTCTCCCTTGGGGTCGAGTACCTAAAGGTGATGGCGGCCTTAACAGTCGAGCCTGCTTACGCATCCTCTCCCTCTTGGTCGAGCACCTAAAGGTCCTTATGGTCGAGTACCTAAAGGTCCTCGACCATAGGTCAAGAGTTCGACAGGCTCACCCTCATCCATATGATGGATGAGCGATAAATCCCTCACCCTGCCGGGGGCATCCTACTCATTTTGCCCCACGAGGAGGCGGAGGTTTCCCTCACCCATATGAATTCATTCGTCCCTCTCCTCTCCTTATCAGTCGAGCCCCCTAAAGGGTCCTTATAGTCGAGCGTTCGTTCCTCTCCTTATCAGTCGAGTCACTAACGTACCTGTTGATGCGGGCAGTAGCGGAAGGAAGGGCGGGTTGGTAGCGCTCAATGACTAGGCTCCTAAGACTCCTCCCCGATCTCTTCTTGGAAGCAAGGCTCTTTCTTTCTGTCAACCAGGGCTTCAATCTTTCTTTCTTTCTTTCTTTCTTTACATAGACGGAAACTTCATCACGGAATTACATATATAATGAATGAATGCATAATGACATATATAATTCAATGTAGACCGATTCACTTACTCGATCTATCTCTCTTTTCTTTCGGTAACTAGGCAGCCTTGAGCAATATATAAATCCCCCCAAAGAAATCAATATCATTATATATGTCATTAGGCTTCAATGTAACATCTTGTAGTGTTATTTTTTTTTTCTTTTTGTGTGAAAATGTCAAAAACTTCTTCGTATTTAAGATGAAGGACCCTAGAGTTTCCATCTAGGATGAACTCAAAATAATGTCACCTTGATAGCTCCATAGGGATCGAACTGAGAATTCCATATAAATGTATAATCCCCAATGTTTAATTGTAAATTGGTTATGTCATATTGTTTTTTATCCCAACTATCTAATTTTTTGATTACATTTGACTCGAGAATCATCAATTGGTTAGTAAGGTTAGGGTTTATATAATTTTTTTCTTTGGCGGGAGAGATAGAAATAGTAATATCTTTTCCTAAAAGAGTTCCCTTAATTCTAAACAACATTGGAGAATATATGGATGAGGTTTCTAAAAATCTTCCACTGTTAATCTCCATTTTACTTTTTTGGGTATGAGCTTAGGGTTTAATAATAATCCTTTTAATCCCTTGCTTTTTCCTGGCTTCTTTGTTAGAGTTCACTTTTTTTTAATCACTCTTTCATATCTTTATTCAACCTCTTTTATTTTAATCTAAGTGACATGACACGAGGACATGAGACACGAAGGACATGTAAATACGAGTATTCAACACGAGACGCAACGACCTCGAAAACAGGACACAAGGGACATATTCTATATATATATATATATATATATTAGAAAAATATTGAAATATCGTGCCTGATCCATATTTTTTAGAAATTAGAACATCTATAGAGATGAATCATGATGATATCTATTTAGTATTTAGTAATTTACTAGTTAGTTTATTAATTTACTACATCAGTGATATTCACAGTTCAATGTTCATTGTTCATGTTATTAACAATTGTTCAAGCACATAAGAAACTACTAACTAGAAATTTAGAGATATCATGATTGATAAAATAAAACTAGAAATTTAGAAGAACTTGTGAACTGCGCTCTCAATGTGAAGTTGTGAGCACTGAGCTCGAATCCGACGAAATTCCTCACACTGCATAGCAAATTCGATTTCGGTGACAAAGGATGACAAGAAACCCAAAAATAAATCGTGTCGCGGGTTTTAAATGTCACTTTTCATGGGACACGTGTCATAACAGCCAAAAACGTTAGGGCATGTTTTCTCCATGTCCAAAACACGTGTCTTGATTGGAAGACACGAAAAAAATGTCTTCGACATGTTTTAGGGCACGTTTCGTGTTTGACATGTGAAATACGGGACACGAGACCTTGAGGGACGTGTCCTGTGACTTAGATATTAATCAATAATAAGATCTTTAAACTTTTTTTTTAATATATATATATATATATATATATATATATATATTGTATTCTCATAAACTAAAGGACACGACTTTGTGAAATGCTATGTGAGAGAAATGAAGACTAACAAAAAGAAATGCGTCCGTAGAGTAGAAGGGAGCAACAATAGTATCAGGTTACAAAGATATGGAAAAATCTTTATTTCCTCTCTTAGTATAATGCTCGATTGCTGCTAACGAATGGAAAGGAATCATGGCAGTAGGCATTATGAATTGCGAACGTCATGGAACAAAAGAGTGAGAGCAAATTTAGCGCAGAGGAAGGTGATAGGTTTAGCGTGAAGGAAGATTTGTTGATCGACCATGGCTGTAGTGACCTGTCCGAGGCAGTGACTGTGAAAATTTCAAGTATGAAATCCTATTGCAACAACTGGAATTAATTCTTCTAATTGTTAATTAATTTAACAATTTATTTTCTACGACAAATATCAAATAAATCACATTGCAACCTTCACAAATAAAACTGCCGAAAAAAATAGCATTGGAAACTGAGAAAAGCTAGCACACACACAAAAAAAAAAATTAACACAGTTATTTTTGGACAAATATCCCCGGAAAAACCCAACGTGGGAAAATTGGTGCAACAACTTAGGGTTTTATATTATTAAGCAACAGTGAAATCTAAGTACATTCTATGGATGCCCAACTGGCAATCCAAACAACAAGTATCTGATAGAAAATAATTAGAGAGAAAATTCTCTCCTCCACAAGCAGTCCCAACGCTGCCTCACACGTGTGGCTCAATTTTGGCCTCTTAGCAAGCTGTCTTGCTTGTCTCTACTGCTGGAAGTGACTCTCCGTCCCTCTGGAAGGCTTTCTTCACCCTGGAAGCTGAATCGACTTCCTCCACAACCAAATCAAATTGCTTTGCTTAAGCAATTGCGCAGTCCTTGCACTACTTTTTCGTGGATTACTTTTGTCACTTGTTGCTGCCTCTCTGGATCTAGAAAACTTCCTCCAAATCACTGTCCCTGCCCCTCACTGTCTCTTCTTCTATCTCTGGCTCTCTGGAAACTATGACTGCTCTCTGGAAATAGATCTGCCAAGGAAATCGAACTGCTCAATTGTCTTCTTCAAGTGCCCATCGACGACTTCTTATAATCTTTTGTTGGAGCACCAACAACCAAGATTAGTTCTTAATCAAGGGCCCAAATTAATTCCTAATCGATCTGTGTGAGTTTCTATAGAATTCTCACCTTGACTTAATTAATTCTGATTAATTAACCATTTTTCCTAAGTTTAGACTTAAGAAACATTAAAAAATAGGTTAATAATCTAACTAAGTCATCTATAGGTGGAATTTCCTAAAACAATTTATGGGTTATGGAGATCTCATTGTATTCTAGCCTCTACACCAAGTTTCGTGACTAGAACACATCCGATGCTACAAAAACTAACACTCCCTCTTAGCGAGGACTATGTTCTAGTGTTGCACACCTTGCCACAACAATCTGTCTTTGTACCATCCTCTATCATGCTGCTGATGTCTGGCCACTGTGATTGCCTGCCACTGTGATTGCCTGCCACTGCCCACCAACCATTGCGCAACTTTGATGCTGTATCTGTGCTGCTGCTAACCTTGCTGTACTGTTGCCAACACTACATCTGCACTACAACTCCCTCTCATTTGTTGTTGCTGCAACTGCAACAACCGCAACTGAGAAGTATCCAAAATATGGAATCAACTGTGTTTAGTATGATGCATCCGTTTCTCGAGTTCTGATTGCTACTAGTTTCTGCACTGCCATTGAAGAATCTGCGTTGCTGTTGACTCTACACTGTTGCCAACTTTGCACTGTGCTCCTCAGTATCTGACTGCTACTAGTCTGCAACTGTCAATTGCCACTAATCCATCCTGCTACTGAATACTATTGGCCCTCGTAGCTAGGTAATGACCCATGAGGTGGACTCCTCAAGGACCCTACCCATCTCTATAGCTCTCTGGGGCTACAACACCAAATCACACCACCTCACTCCTGGAGGTATATCTGCGAACATAGCAAACTCTTCCTCTAACCTAGAGGAAAGCTTGTCTATTTTTGCGGATGCTGTTGCCTGGTCCCGCTTCTCCAACTTGTCCTTCCTTAGAGGACACTACGTAATGTAGTGACTGAGCTCACCACATTTGAAGCACTTGACCTTTGACAAATCCTTCTTCTTCTTCTTCTTCTCCCCCTGCCCCTGACTGGGACCTTTAGATGCTAGGGCTACATTCTCCTCCTCACTCTTCGGCCCCTTGCTGCTACTGCTACTGATGGTACTCTTTAACAAAGCCCACCTCAACTCCTCCTGCTGCAAATTGGCCCACATTCTGTCCCATCTTGGCAAAGTGTCTCTGCCCTATATGCTTTGGACAAACACTTTCCAGTCCTCCGAGAAACTATTTAGTGCCAATCGTACAAGCTGTGTGGGTTGGGGCACCTCCCCAAAGGTTGTTAGCTGATCTCGAACCTCCTGAATCCTTGTGAGGAAGGGATCTATGCCTTCACCCTTCTGCATCTTGATGCTCCTGAGCTTCTCATGGAGAAACATCTTTCGCTGCTCGGAAGAACCCTAATATAGTGTGGAGAGAGCATCCCACATCTCTTTGGCAATACCTTTGCCAGCTATGTGTGAGACTATATGATCTCGGACTCCATCCAAGATCAACCGCTTCGCCTTTGTCATTTATTTTCTGTACTCCTTGAGCTGATTGACATCCTGGGGAACTTCCACCACATTATCTATGTAGGCTTTCATGCCATATTCATCTAGAAGGAAGGACATCCTAGCCTTCCAGATGACATAGTTGGAAGCTCCATCCAACCTATATTGATCTCTAAGCCCAACTCTAGCCATCTCTGGTCAAGTCGAAAACTCCCTCTTTCCCTCTGCTTGGCTGTTGCTCTGCTACTCACACTCCCTTCAGGAATGCGCAGATCAGCTAACTTCTACTGCCAATCTGCCTCGAAAAATCGAACTTCTAAAACTCGAAGTTCCCTGAGAGAAATTTTCCTTTGCCGTGTGTGCTTTTCTCTTCCACCTGACGCTGGTTTTGTTGTTGCAAAAACCCTCTGCGTCCAACCAAGGGATCTGCTTAGCGTAAATCTAAGTTGCTGCTGCTCCCTCTAACTGCTAGAGTCACTATTCTGGGCAACTCGACCTCTCTGCAATCCTGTAACTGAAAAATCCAACTGTTGCCCAACAATTCGATCTATTTGTCTGAATATTGTGTAGTACCAAAGAATTTCGGCTTGTTGCTTCCACTAAACAACGAAATTCCCTTCTTCGCTTCTGACCTTCCTGGATGATCACTCATGCTCTGATACCATGTGAGAATTTCTTCTATCACAACAAATGGAAATTATTTTCCTAAGTGTTAATTTAATTAACAATTTATTTGCAATTTGCTACGACAAATACCAAATAATTCACACTGTTATTTTCACAAATAAAACTGTGTGTAGTGGCCGTATTAAATTAAGAGCCATTACTGAACTGTGAAACTGTAAAGATTGCTGAAACTGTCTGAAATGGTATTAATAGATTTGACGAAGTACTTACCTGGTCTGCTACGGCTGTTGCGATGAGGATGCTGCAGAACTTCTCCAGCGCTCTCGTTACCGAATGACCAAAAACCACCCAGCCAAACCGAGTATACCTAGATACTCAATCCAGTATGCTTCTCAACCGATGCATACCGTTCCCCCGTGCCCAGAGACTTCGAAACAAGTAAGGCTCAATAGTTCTGAATTATAAGCAGTATGGATAAATTTCCTCTCCTTCTTCCTTCAACAACACTCTCCTTCTTCCTTCAATAGCACCCGGTTCAGTTTTTCCCACTTACAGCAAATACAACCTTCCCCATCCACAGGCAAAGAACACCCAGTCCCCCTTTGAAATCCTCCTTCCTCCCTTTAAATAGCAGAGGTCCCTCCCTCTCTACGCATCTGTTCACCGCCTTTATGAAAGGATAAGATTTTTGTTAGGCGGTGATTGCTTTGTCATGATTTTTGCTTTTAATTGAATCAGATCCTCACAACATCGAATGGTGTCACTTTAATTATGACAGTTGGTACTTTAATTTTTTAAATAGTATAAGACCATGATGATTTTAAATATTACATATTATTTTATGTTTTATAAAATATCAAGTTTAATCATAAGGTTTATGGGTTTAGTTTTATTAGTATACATTTTGGGTTATATGTAAACATATGAATAAACTCAACTATATTTCTTACTGAGTGTATATTTCTTCTATTTACGAGAATTAGGTATTTAATTAACACCTTTGATAATTAATTCATTTATCTTATATTTAGACATTCTCCATGAATAGTCGATATATATATACTAGTGCAATGTATATGATGCATGCATATGTAGCTATCATATGTATGCCTCACATGCATGCTAATATTGCTATGTTGTTCGTGATTTGAGATGGGTTGTTACATACACCCCTCCTTCAAAAGAATTTCGTCCCGAAGTTAAGGGTTTATAAAGTATATTGATAATTCCTTTAGGGTATGTAAGGATTGTATTATGTGATTGAATTTTCATTTATGATCGTGAGGACACTTTAAAATTTGTGATTTTGAACGTTGATAGATTTCTAATTTTAATGGTCATGCCTTGCCCAAACCCGGTTCCCAAGCTATTCTAAAATCATCCTATCCTTCCTAATCTCTTCCGCTCCCATCCTATCCGTCCTCTACTGGAGTATGCCATGGCGTCAGCTATACTGACCTAACCATGCATAAACTCTAAGGATGGCAGCGTCGACTATATCGACCTGATTTCCCAGTAGGCATCCGGCAATCATCATCACACGTCTAGGGGAGCGTGACTCGCACAATCCTCCCATGACTCCAGGTTTTAGAGGATAAACGGTGGGCAACACCTCCACCCCTCCCAGTAGAATTAGGGTTAATACCCCATCATGGAATCTCTTTGAGCCTTAATTGTTTTGAAGTTTCTGTCATCACGTGGTCATTTTGGTAACGGATTTTATCTGCAATCATAAACACTTGTCCATGCATTTATAACATGTGCATTAATATTTTCAAAACACGTAGCTTATGTATATTTCATACATGTCATCTAAAGTATAACATACTTTGCCATAATCTATTCATGTCATTAGCTTTCATATTAAAATATAATCATTCTTTCGTGTATTGTTTGTGCATAAAACTCATGACTTTAGATTGCTAACTAACACTTGATATTTGATCTTACGAGCACATATCGTTATGTTTCAAACATTCATTGATCTGTATGTGTTTGCTCCAGTAACAACTAGCTGGGTTATTGTCTTACTTGGTAACAAAATGCATCATATGGATAGTTATTAGCAAAGACAAATCTCAATTCCTTCCTTTTAACAATAATGTCATTTGTTGTGCTCTTTTATATATAAATTGTTTGAAATACCTAGCTCAAAGTATGGTATGCAACACATTTGGGGAACATATTTTGTACTCAACATTTCCTTTAACAATAATACACCGAACACTGCTCTATGTTTAAATGGTAGTACTCTTTCAATACCTTAGCCCTATAGGTTGAATTGATGCTCATGGAACCTTTGCTTAGGTTGTATTCATCACTTATAAGAATTGCTAAATTAGGTCTGAATGTTGCGTAGCATCCGTTCCTATTGACTGTTTCACTACCAAGGAGTTGATATTCATGCCAAGTGAACTACTGTTTCCAGATCTTTTGCCAGCGCACATTCCAGGGTCCGAACTTAAGTTCTATGCATTATACCAGTTATTTATATGCCTCTATATGAATGAGTTAATGGCTGTTTGCAATTCTGAGTTAGTTCCTCATCACATGGTGTTTAATAGCAGTGTATTCCTTGTTGAATAATTGTGAATGGTATATATAACCGCTTGAGCTCAATTGTCTGGTTCTGTTATCATTTAACTGGAAATATAGTGGAAAAACTGTTCACCTACAGCTAACAGATAACAACTGATGTGCAAAAAGGGATCACTGTAACCTTCACACAAACTCAGAAATTTATCAGAAATTAAGAGAATATACAGGAGGGAATCCTACATCTTTTACTGTGGTATTGTGATAATAATATGGCTAAATTATGTATAACAGCTGGGGTAATTTTTGAGTAAGGAAGATATTATATGTGACTCTTTAGAGGTCTCATTTGAATGTTATTTGTCCACTGTATATATATATTTTCTGAAGTAAAAACTATTAAGAAAACACCTACAGAAGTTTTCATACAAACTTGAAGAAAGGTCTCATAGAAGAACTTTATACAAACTCAATTATCAAAGAGGAATATCTACGTGGTTGACAGGTACAGAGGAGTGAGTCCCCTAGTAATTATAAAGGAGGATGACTAAACATTTAAAATGAATATCTAGAAGATTGTAAGAATATAAACATCATTACCAATTGTTTGTTATAGGAGCATAAATAATAATAAAAACGAATCCATCCAAGCAAAATTTACAATTACAAGAGACTAATAATAATTAAAAGCATAATATCAAAATATTCAAGAAAGTACTTATCTCTAGAGAATACGTCAACTCCTTTTCGTTCAACTCTTCAAGGAGTTAATCTCGTCCATATTATCATCAGCAGGAAGCCCATATCATCAAGGAATTCACAACATCAAGGAGTCCATATCATTATCGACCTTGTCCACATCATTCAAAATGCAAGATACTTATCTTTTGAGCTCCTTCTTAACCTTTAGATTTCTTACATCCAACAGTTATAGGGATCTTTTTTTTTTGTTGCTGTTAGAAGGCATGACTTCATCAAATTCCACGAAAACAGATGATAGTTTCAACATTTAGCTTAACACACCTATGTGAAGGCTTCTCATTTTAAGATATATACCAAACTTGCAACCTTGACCATTTTTCAATGTCTTTTAAAGACTTTAAGATGGAGTTGTCTATAATGCAACTTTTTGAAGATTCCGGTGACGGAATCCGGCGGAAGAAATTAAGGTCAAATCTTGATTTCTTGCAGTTAAAATGGTTTTTTAACTGCATATTTGGATTCAGCACTCTGAAAAACCCCTGGGACGCATTCATTGTGCAGAAATTAGCTATCAAACTTGCGATTCCAATAATTCCGGCCGGATTTCGACCGGAAAAATCCGCCGGAAAAGCTTTCAAAAAGTCGCGTTATAGACAACTGCCTTTAAGATTATGTGTCTCAGACTTGTAGCTAGCTTACTGTGGCAGACTTAAATATCTTGCAACTTTTGTCCTTCCATAGAAATAACACAGGGACTTGGCCTTTCTCTTCTTTGAAGTCGAGACTCTTGCCAGTGATGTTCTTCTTTCCGAATAGGTCATTTATTATTTACTTACATCTCAAACCTTAAGGATTATCCATATTTATGTCTACAATAACATATAGAAGTCTTTCATTAAGATCTAAGATTATCAAGGGTTAATACAACCTCAATTTTTATCAAATCTGTGGAACCTCAATGTTCATCAAATCTGTGGACCAATCCTTCCTCCACAATAGAGTCTTGACATCGGATATACTTTTGAGAGAATTCAGTTCCCATATTTGGTTCAATCTTAGTATTGACCATCCATAGTTCTTCAAATATCTTTACAGCTTGAAACATAAGCCTCTTCCTCATTCCTTTGGTCAGCTCCTTGCAGTGCATCCAAAAGATTTAGTGGATATATCAGTCCATGACATAATATCTTTCAAAGTTCTGAAAGAAAAATGTTAGATGTTTCGTTTATAATGTACATCGGTAACATACCTGTCATACTTCAACCTGACTATTACATTTAAGGGGGGGTCATATGTATCTATATCCCGAATATATTACTTGGATATGGATTAAATCCATAAAAGAAGGGTTGTTTTGGTTGCTGGACAGATGTGCTGTGCTATCTAAGAAGAAATGTGAGTTCTCACCAAAATTCCTTTCCTTGGTTGAATAATGTTGCAGAAACACAGATCAAACACAAAACTTGCCATGCCCAAGAATGCGGGAGCTAGCAGAGTCCGTCCTGACACTCTGAGAAAAGCACAGTCTGATGTTAGGAAGGGACACACTTCAGTACCTGGGCCAGCAAGGCAAGGCCCCTCCAACATACCTGTATGTCCAGGTGATCCACAAAAGATTGAAGATGGAGATAAAGATGTCTTTGATTATAAGGCTTATGTCTGATAACAAGCACTCAGAACATAAGGTGCATGAACAGAGTTATGAAGTCCCAGAGGAGAACCAATTACTAGAGCATTCTGTTAATTCAGCAGGTAATTCTTTGGAGAATGCACAACTAAAAGATACGACAGCTTTAAGACACCATGTTTCAGACAGTTGTATGGGAGGCTTCTCCATTGTTAACCATGAATCAGAGGTTTTAAATCAGTCAATTTTAGGTTCACCCTTCACTCAGGTTCCAAAATTTAAATGGGGAATCTGGATGAATATGAGTTGGAACAAACTCAGACCATGGGAACAGACAGTCAACCACATAAGCCTCAAAATTCAGAAGATAGGCCTATAACTGAGGATAATATGCCTTTAGCTAGGAGTGCTGTCTGTGTTATTAACAAGGATAATAGTTCAGTTATGCAGGGTAATTCAAGAGTTACTGACGATAAGCAAGAATTTGAGATTAGTGATGCACCTTCTAGTGATTCAGAAATATCCAAAAGATTCAAAAGAAGATGATTTCACAGTATTTTCAGCCAACATAATTGGAGGATCTGAAAGTTGTGTAAAACAGCTCGATCATAAATCTAGTAATGTTGAAGATTTTTGTAAGGTACAAGAGGAGGGTTCTATAGATAATGCATCAGTAAAACGTGAGGGGTGTGGGAACCAATTATTGATCCTGGATGAAGCTGAAGGAACCCCTATTCAGGAGACCTCTCTTAGCTGCATACAAAATCATCATAATTCTTTGGAACAACTATGCCAAACAAGGTGTTTATTGCAGGTGAATATATTCAAGAATCTGGTTCTTCTATAGATAATTGTGAAGGTAAGGAATATTCTTCTGAAAAATCATGTAGAACAGAGTTTATTACTGTTACAAGAGATACTGCACAATCAAAGGAGGAGCTAGAAGTGATTGAAAGTATAACTGGTGAGAGGTTTAATAAGGATATGAGGATGGCTGCAAAACATGTTGATAAATGCATATGAGAAAGAAGAGGCAGGAGAAAGCAAAGAAAGATTCAGGCGACGGCTTTGGTGCTTTCTTTTGAAAATTTGAATAGAGCCATCGATGAAGTTTATTTCTAGAGTATGCAGATGTAGTCTACTCCCATTGAATACAGATCCTGCACTTATGTTCGCAAAACTCAAAAATCCTTGAACAAATTCATTTAATGGGGATGATGGTTGGCTCTTCGCTTTGTAGAACATCTGGCGCCCTAGTGGGCGGGGCTGAGACACGTGTGGAGCCTTCTCTTCCAGGTGATGCTCGGCGAAGCAGCTGGCCATTCTCACAGTGATGCACCTTCTATATTACATTATATCAAATGATTTTATAAGTTTGCCAATTGCATGTATACCTATTCAGAATAGGCTTGGCTTTATATTTATGACCGATTCATGTCCTTGATAAAGCAATATAACATCCAGATTCCTATGAATGAATTAAGAATGAGACTCTAGAAAATAATCATATATATATTTCCGTATGTTGGAAAATATCATGGGAAGAAATATCATACTTACTTGATAGCGTGATCTGGCCACCCCTTAAACAGTTGTTTTCTATCACCAAACCAAGGCTCCTCATACGAAATAAGAAAAATAAAAATTTGGACACCCAAATAATATGTCAACTTCCACATGGATTCCGTGTATTTTGTAATCTTCAGTTGCTTAATTTTCGTCAGCTTTAGCGTCAAAGTTTCCCTACGTAAAACCTTCCCATCTCCAAATCGCCTCCATCGAACACCACTAGAAGAAGCTCTGCCTCACTGAATTACCATCTCTTATCTATCCCTTGTATTGCCAACTCTCTGTGCTGGTAAGAATTGCTTGAAACGCAAACACATTTCCCATTTGAAACCCTCGAAAGTGTTAATACCACATCGCCGATGGATTCTGATCGGTGAAAATTCCTGAGCGAAGATTGAATTAGGGCCTGCAGTGCGCAGATACAGGGCGGGGCGTATATCTTAAAACGCGCGACATTAAAACTCACAATGCTGTTTGTTGAAATCGATTAATAGGATAATCTGGGATGCAATTGAGAACATCAATTAAGTTATTTCTATAACGACCTGGATTCCTCTACCATCGCATTGACGCAAAGATTGCGCGAATGGATTCAAACAGATATGGCTGCAATTAAATCCATTCTTTTCCCCTTTTGGCGTATATCCCGCGGTATGAACGAAAATGTTAAGTTTGAGAATGCGTACAAACGGGGCTTGGAGCACGATCTTGATCCGGGCAGTACGTCGACATTTCCAACTACGCCCTCAGATTTGACTGAGCGTTCGCCATGGCCGGTCGGAAGTCGGGAAGGTTATTAATAATCATCCGCTAAATATATGCATCGTGCAGCGGTGGCAGGGATTTGGATCCCCAGTTCTACCTCGAAATCGGTGAAAGCAATAAACAAAACAATAGTACCTATCTTATCCTTTAGAAACATTGCTCGACAACAACACAATATCACAGGGATCGGTTTCGGGGATTTTTGAATTAGGCGGAATTACAGGGATTCCACTGGCATAAGGGTCTGTTTTGGGCATTCGTTTTGTTCTCCGCGTGAAGCGTTCGGAACCACTGTAAAACGCCGTAGAGGCTCACGCGTCTAGGGTTTTGTGGTAACACACAGCGCTGGTAAAGATTGCTGGTCCAAGAACGCATTAAATCACAGCAGAATTGAATCACAAGGTGTACAAAAGCGTAGGGCCTGGGAGGTCCCGAAGGGTTTGAACACACGCTCTGATACCATATGTACTGGCCGTATTAAATTAAGAGCCATTACTGAACTGTGAAACTGTAAAGATTGCTGAAACTGTCTGAAATGGTATTAATAGATTTGACGAAGTACTTACCTGGTCTGCTACGGCTGTTGCGATGAGGATGCTGCAGAACTTCTCCAGCGCTCTCGTTACCGAATGACCAAAAACCACCCAGCCAAACCGAGTATACCTAGATACTCAATCTAGTATGCTTCTCAACCGATGCATACCGTTCCCCCGTGCCCAGAGACTTCGAAACAAGTAAGGCTCAATAGTTCCGAATTATAAGCAGTATGGATAAATTTCCTCTCCTTCTTCCTTCAACAGCACTCTCCTTCTTCCTTCAACAACACCCGGTTCAGTTTTTCCCACTTACAGCAAATACAACCTTCCCCATCCACAGGCAAAGAACACCCAGCCCCCCTTTGAAATCCTCCTTCCTCCCTTTAAATAGCAGAGGTCCCTCCCTCTCTACGCATCTGTTCACCGCCTTTATGAAAGGATAAGATTTTTGTTAGGCGGTGATTGCTTTGTCATGATTTTTGCTTTTAATTGAATCAGATCCTCACAACATCGAATGGTGTCACTTTAATTATGACAGTTGGTACTTTAATTTTTTAAATAGTATAAGACCATGATGATTTTAAATATTACATATTATTTTATGTTTTATAAAATATCAAGTTTAATCATAAGGTTTATGGGTTTAGTTTTATTAGTATACATTTTGGGTTATATGTAAACATATGAATAAACTCAACTATATTTCTTACTGAGTGTATATTTCTTCTATTTACGAGAATTAGGTATTTAATTAACACCTTTGATAATTAATTCATTTATCTTATATTTAGACATTCTCCATGAATAGTCGATATATAGTCGATATATATATACTAGTGCAATGTATATGATGCATGCATATGTAGCTATCATATGTATGCCTCACATGCATGCTAATATTGCTATGTTGTTCGTGATTTGAGATGGGTTGTTACACTGTGCAAGAAAATAGCATTGGAAACTAAGAAAATCTAGCACACACAAAAAAAAATAACACAGTTATTTTTGGACAAATGTCCTCGGAAAAACCTAACTTAAGAAAATTGGTGCAACAGTTGAGGGTTTTATATTATTAAGCAACAATAAAATCTGAGTACATTCTATGGATTCTCAACTGGCAATCCAAACAACGAGTATTTGATAGAAAATAATTAGAGAGAAAATTCTCTCCTCCACAAGCAATCTTGACACTGGCTCCTCCAGAAAAAATTGGCTGTCCAAACCCCTGCATAGGCCCTTTGCGCAGTTCGGCCGCTGCCTCTCACATGTGTGGCTCAGTTTCAGCCTCTGAGCAAGCCATCTTGCCTGTCTCTACTGCTGGAAGTGACTATCCAACCCTCTGGAAGACTTTCCTGGCCTCTAGAAGTTGAATCGACTTCCTAAACCAAATCGAACTGCTCTGCTTCAGCTACTGCTCAGTCCTTGCGAAGCTTCTGCGTGGATTACTTCTATCACTTGCTGTTGCCTCTCCGGATTTGGAAAACTTCCTCCGGATCACTGCTCCTGTCCCTGCCCCTCACTTTCTCTGCTTCTATCTCTAGCTCTCCGACAACTGCTGCTGCTCTCTGGAAATAGATCTGCCAAGGAAATTGATCTACTCAATTGTCTTCTACAAGTGCCCATCGACTTCTTCTTATAATATTTTGTTGGAGCACCAACGACCAAGATTAGATCTTAATCAAGGGTCCAGATTAATTCCCAGTCGATCCGTGTGAGTTTCTAGATAATTCTCACATTGGCTTAACTAATTCTAATTAATTAACCAATTGTCCTAAGTTTAGACTTAGGAAACATTAAAAAATAGGTTAATAATTTAATTAAGTCATCTCTAGGTGGAATTTCCAGAAATGATTTATGGGTTATGGAGATCTCATGTATTCTTGCCTCTCCACCAAGTTTCGTGACTAGAACGTATCCGATGCTACAAAAACTAACAGTGGCTGGATCGTTGGTGGCAGCTGCAGGCGGAATTGGGCGCTGTGGATTGCAACTGTGGCTGCAGAAAGGCTGTTTGTGCAACTGAGAGCGTAATAGAGGGCAACGACGACGGCTACAACGGAAGGGTATCGACGACTGCGGGCAGTTGGACCCTGTTTGATGTGCGTGTCGTTGTTTTTTTTATTGTTTGTAACTTTGTTGTTTTATTATTATTTATTTATTTATTAATGTTTTTTTTTCAAATTTTTACCCCTTTTTTTAATATAATTGTTTTAAATATTATATATATTTAATAATATTTATTTTTGTGTTTTTTTTCAAATATGTTTTTTTTTTCTATATATAATATTTCTTTTTTTTCAATTTTTTTTAATATATATTTCTCCCTTTTTAAAAATATTTTTTATCACTTTCTTTTAACTCTTTTTTTTTTATAATTTTTTTTTCCAATATTTTTTACGTTTTTATTTTTTTTATAATTTTGTGGCCAAAGCGTGACAGAGAATTGGAGAACCTTTAATTACTTGTATGGCTAAAAGCCTTAATCACTTGATAACGAACTGGACAAATACTTGATGGCCAAAGGCCAGATCAGACTGGCTTTGTATAGCGGGTGAGTGGCCAGAGGATCGAACAACCTTGATACTAATGTTACGAACAAAGTTTGTATATGCTCTGATACCAATGTTATGAACAAAGTTCATAAATGCAATAGAATACTTTAGAAGATCTGAAATATATTAATATCCATGATAGGAATATATTATATAAGAATGTATAGAAGATATGAGATGATATGATTACAACCGAGGGTCCCATTTATATACATAGGTAGGTAACCATTCGCGGATGGTTATGTCCTTAGAGACATGACTCTTCAATACTAATTATTAGTTAATTAATCATTATTTATTATTTTTCTTTATATCATTTGCATTATTTTTATATATTTTTTGTTCATAACACAAGCCATGAAGCATCGCATGAACCAATGTGCAAATACCATTGACATGTAACAAAACCATGGGTGCCCAGGTGGAACAACCTAGAACAATGTGCAATGTAAAATCCCCATGTCTCGAAATATGTAGAAGATGTCAAGCAAGATGGGCGCTCCACCTCCTGAAGAGGTCAACCTCTAGGAGAATGCCAAGTCATCATCAAAATATCAATACTTTCTAGGGCTCTAATATACCAAGCCAAAGTAACATGCCACATCGTCACTCTAGCCACTGGAATAGCCGCCCTCCTATGAACGTGTGCACAAGAGGGAGTGCTCTATCGAATAATAAGTAAAGCAAGTAAAAATGGACGACTCTCCTAAATACACCTTAGTGCCCACTGAAGTCGTCAACAAATAAACTGTCACAACGGAAATGTTGAGAATGTGTGCACAAGCAAATGCCCCTTAGTAAGCTAATAATGCTCTATCTAACAATGCTGCTTCTGTCTGTCATATGCAAGGATAAATGCCAATTGAATAAACACCAATATCTGTGCCATCAAATAGCAAGACATGACCCAAAGCCATCATACTCCAGCACTGCCTGCTTAGGCAGGGTCCTCAATCTAGATCAAAATCCTCATGCTATATGAGTGGTAACGCTCATGGTTTTGTAATAATTTTATATTTGTAAAAATGCCACTTTAATATCATAAGGGCCTAATGAGTTTATAAGTGACTTAAGTCTTCTGTGAGGGTTTTTGCATCATTATTGTTATAAACAGGGGTTTCCCCCAATCATATATTTCTCAGATCTCGCTATCAATACAATCAGCCAAGGTATTGCTTTGGATTTATAGGTGCAATCCATCAGTGGGTTTCTGTTTTTGTTTCAGTTTTTCCTTTAGTTGTAGTTTTAGTTCAATACCAGGTATTGGATCTCTATAAAGGGCCCTTTGGTCAAATATACAATCTATCATTTTATTGATTGCATATGGTAAACAGCAAATCTCATAGAGCTACTGTGACCACTGAATTTTCAAATCTACAGTTTTTTATTTGGTTTTAATGTTTTAGTCAAGCCATTCCTTTCTTGTGTGATAATTAGGCATCACGTCTAATTTGTTTATATTTTAATAGTTGATTATTCCTAAATGGTGGATGGGTGTTTTTCCATATTGTAGGTATCTGCAGCCTTTATCAATGGCATTAGAGGCTGAGAAATGGTCCTTAGTACAGCCTTTGTTATCATCATCTTATTCAGGATATGGCACCTCAAGTCTGAAACAAGTATAGTTCTCTTTTTCCTTCAGTCCACTTAAGAATGAGAGGTTGGGCTCGTGATGGCCAGTTAATTGTGTACAATATAAAGAATTTTACTTTGTTTTGTGGACATGTGGTGATGCTTGTAGCAATTTGCTGATAGAATGGTGTTTGGTTTTATTAGTTGGCTAATACGTTCTTGAGATAACAATGATTTCTAATGTTTTATTTGATTTTGTTAAGATACCCTTGTAACTAGTGTTTTGGAGTCCAGATCAGTGTTGCACACATCGCGATCGGGATTTAATCGGCGCCGGGAAAAAAGCGGAAAAAATCGTTAAAATCGGGAAAAAATCGGAAAAAAGCGGGAAAAAATCGTTTGGCACAAAAATATTCATTTTTTTTCAATTTTTTTCAATTTTTTTAATATCTAAACCATCTACAACATAAAATAAATACATTGACACATAAATATGATAAAAAAACTAATATATAAGATGTTTAATATCATTTCTAGCGCTAAAATCACACATAACATTGAATCATGTCCTGAATAGTAAGTCCTGAGTCCCAAGTCCAACTCAGCCTCAAAATATCAACAAAAAATATGATAATGTATCTCATCATGTCATAATGTCATATACAATAAAATGAAAGTCTAATCCTATTGATTTCCTCTGCCCCTCTTGCAAGAAAATGGCACAACTTTCTCTTTCCCTCTAGATGTAGAAGCTGGTGCCTGTGGTGGTGGAAATGGCAGTGGAGTCTGACGTGCTCTAGAAGCTGAAGAACTAGTAGTAGCAGCTATAGGAGGCTGAGGTGGACGGAGACCACGTCCTCTACTGGTGGTAGTGGTAGCCCGGGTAGCCCGGGTAGGCGGTGTCACCTCCTCCTCCTGCTCCTCCAACTCCTCCTCCTCCTGCTCCTGCTCCTCCTGCTCCTCCTCCTCCTCCTCCCCCCCTCCTCCTCCCCCTCATCCTGCACTAACCAATCCTCAGTGGGATCCATGAGAGGCCTCTCGGTCTCAACCCTCCATTCAGCAGTGGTGTCAATCCCATCCAATGAGATGGCTTCCGTATCAGGTGTCTTCTCTAGTTGTTTCACCCACAATCGAAGATTGTAGTAGACATAGACCATGTCATTAAGTCTATGGGACTCCAACCTGTACAAAGTTCATGAAATAATAAATTAATAATTAATAATTAATATTATAAAAAAAATATTGTTTAAAACTTTAATGAATTCAAAAATTTATTTGGAAATTTGCAATATTTTAAATGTTTAAGTGTTAACCTATTGCGCTTCTTGTTGTGTATTTTTTCAAATACACTCCAATTGCGCTCACATCCCGAGGAGCTGCATGTTTGGCTGAGGATGCGTATGGCAAGATTTTGCAAAAGGGTACTCTGCCACCATACATCTTCCACCATGCGTCTACAACAAAATTACAAATAAAATTTTAAATAAACATAAGAAAAAAATGGAATTTGAAGAAACAATGAAATTTGAAACAAAGTTACAAAGTACATACTACAAACTAAAAAATACCTGGCATTTTAACCGTCCTATCAATGACAGCCATATCAAAGCCAAATAAGCCACCTGACAACTTATATTGCTCAATTTGTCTAGAGATCTCCATACGTTCTTCTGAAGATCTCACCATCTTCTGGACACAGGTTAATAATCCTTCCACGACCTCAACATCAAAATTAAACCCACATGCATAAGAAAATGCAGGGTTCAGGAAAAGCCCAGCAGCATGAATGGGACGATGGAGTGTGTTGTTCCATCGCTCATCAATGACCTTCCATAGAAGGAGTTGTCTCTGGAACCCATCATCTCCCTTGTCATCATAGTAGGACCGAATGGCTTCTTTGGCCCTGTCCATGGCTTCATACAAATAGCCCATTGCGGGCTTCTCACCATCTACCAACCGAAGAACCTTTACCAAAGGTTCAGTGACAGCGCACACCTCCTGCACTCCCGCCCAGAAGTCTTCTTGGTATGAAACAAGTCTGCAGACGGCCTCTCCTTCTGGTTTGCGGCTCATTGGCGAAGAACGCCACTCCTCTGAAACAAACATTCTCTTCAAATCCCACATAGAATTCAAGAGGGATTGAAGAGATATGAAACTCGTCGCAAACCGTGTAATGGCGGGGCGCACCAACTCTTTGTTGTTGGTGCATTTTCTCATCAAGCTAAGCACAGATGTGTGATTGTAAATAAATTTTGTGATGGTTTTTGATGAGTCAACAGCCTCTTTGACAAAGGGAATTTTCCCTATGTCCTCTAACATCAAATCAATACAATGGGCAGCACAAGGTGTCCAAAATAAAGTAGGATGCCTGTCCATAAGCATTCTACCAGCAGCAACATAATTTGCAGCGTTGTCCGTTATGACTTGGACAACATTTTCTGCACCCACCTCCAAAATAAACACATCCAGCAAATCACATAAATTTTTTGCATCTTTGATTTGATGAGTTGCATCAACAGATTTGATAAACATAGTCCCCAAGGGACAACTAACCAAGAAGTTTATAAGGTTCTCCCCTTTTGGTCAGTCCAACCATCTGACATAACAGTGCATCCTGTTTGTGCCCATGATGCCCTAAAATCCTCCAATCTTTGGGTGCAGTCACGCTTTTCATCTTGAAGAAGCCGGCCTCTGAAATCATGAAGAGAAGGGAGTTTGTACCCCGGGCCAACACTGGCAACAGCATCAAGAGTAGGTTGGAAAAATGGATTATTCCTTATAATGCTGAAAGGAATATCACTCCAGAGGAGAAATTTTGTCATCAACTTGTCAGCTTTTTCTTTTTCAGTTCTTTTCATCATTGAACCGATAGTTGGTTGTGAACCAGGTGTGGTTCGAGGAACAAAATATGATGATGCAGCAAACGGATTGACTGACGCTGCAGTAGAACCTGTGCCACTTGGCCCACTTCCTTCAACTGACCTTTTTAGTTGCCTTTTGAGTTCTTCTTTGGCGTCTCTAGTGTGCTCTAATTCTCCCAATGCTCTCATGGCTTTTTGGATAATTTCAGCATTTGTCTTTAGACAGGGCCCCACATCACGTCCAGGGATTTGTGCAAGGTGGAACTTCAACCTGTACACCCCCCCGAATATTTCCTTTCCACACAACTTGCAATACAAGTTTTGTCTATCATTCGGAGTTTTAGGGTCACCATATTCCCAGAAAGGATCCAATTTCCTTGGCATGTTTGTTTTTGAATTTTGAATTTGCAAACCTATGGAAAAATAAGGATTAGGAAATAGGAATTTAGGATTACATAAATGATAATAGTAAATACAAATTACAATTTAGCATTTGCAAAATTACAAGCTAATTATTTCCAAAATCCCAATTTCTAAACCCAAGTCACCCAACCAAATGCCAAAAAACAATGAAAAATAAAAAAAAATAAACAATGTTTAAAGAAAATGAGAAAATAAAAATCAAAAATTGGTTCTCATAGTCATAACAAATAACCCATCCCAAATCAATGAAAAATTTCCAAAAATTCTTTAAAAACAATGAAAAACAAAGTTTTTATTGAACCAAAACAAAAAAAAATTAATCTACATACCTGGTTTATGGACAAATTGGCGATCTTGGCTTGGATTCCTCCTAAAATCGCTTCGATTCGCTCCCACAACCGACGGCAACCCTCTCCCTCCCTTCTTCTCCTTCTCCTCCGCGGCGGACTGCTGAATGAATAAAAAAAAAATCGTTTTTTCCATATAAAACCCCGCTGCCCGCGCCCCCCGCGATTTTAACCGAAAAAATCGCGATTTTATCGAAAAAATCGCTATAAAAAAAAATGGGCGATTTTTTCGATAAAAATCGCGCTTTGAATCGGCAAATTTAAAAAATCGCGATTTTCCGATTTTATCGCGATGTGTGCAACACTGGTCCAGATGCCCAAAGCATAGGACCTCTGTTTTCTCGTAAAACCTTTAGCAGTCAAAGTTGTGATAAGTCCAACAAGGAAATTTCTATAAAGTAGAGATCACCATGAGTTACCTTTTGGAGTTATTCACTTGGATCCAATAATATCTTGAATCCGACGCATCTATGCTTGACCCTGATCTTGATTAAGTGGAGACCTTTTATTATTCTGATGTAGTAACTTGATATTGCGATCTTCAATATTTTTTTCTCTGCTTATTTAGGACATTTTTAATCTTATAGTATATTCGCTAGATAGGTGTCCATAAGCACAATAGTAAAAGTCAATCTAACTCGAGTCTTTTATCATGCATGTTTTCTTTTTTGGGTTACATTAAATTCCAACTAGCCATGGAATATAGTTTGTGACTTAATTTTTGTGGATTGTGTTTGAAACATAATCCTTTGGGGTTATGTGAATTTGGCACATTCACTTGAGTGGAAGGAAAAAAGCCTGAAGTGAAGGCCAACAATCATAGAAGTCCAAGAGACCTCTTAGAATATGAAACCAAGGGTCACACAAAATGTATGTATATGTATATTTTATGAATAAGAATGCATTCGACGCTTATCTTAATTTGCCGTCTAGTTTTGTGAGTTTATTTAACAGTGGTATCAGAGCCTGTCAGATCTGCACCTGGGCACTCTGCAATCCCTGTTTGTCAGTGGCAGACTTGCACCAAGCCATTTCATCTGAGTGCTATCTCTGCCATTCTCCAAGCTGAGCATTACCCTAGCGCAAATTCATTTGCTCGTTCATTTGCTCTGCGCAGGCTCCCTCTACTTGTCCCTCCTCTCCTCTGTAGAAATACCTTTTCTCTTGTTTGCAGTCTGTCAGACCCTGTAATGAACAGCATTCCTGCATTATTCCAAGGCATCAGATCTGCTTTGATCCCTGTCTGAGTTGCACCTGATTCATTTGTGCTAGCAGGCCCTCTTTCTTGCTGACTTGTTCTGCTCTAAAGAAAAACCTACACTACTCTCATGGCCATCATGCACATTTGATGGTGGTACTCACCTTTGATAGTGGTGTTCAGGCATTGGTGTGAAGATATTCCGCTCCAAGAAAATACTGTTTACCTTGTGTGTTCACTTGTTGTTGATACCACCCTCGACTATTTCCCTGTTCTTCTGCATCAACACAACAGCCGAGCAATCGAACCAAATTCCTATGGTTCACCAGAGATAGAATCTGGACCTCGTTTAGAACCTATTCAATTCCTTTGATATTACCAAACTTGATAGTCTTAACTGCAATGACCTTGTCATCATTGAGTATTCTTGTGTAAACCTCATAAAAGGCCCTAAAGCCAAGCTGGTGCTGCTGCTCTCGTGTTGCGAAAATCGCGATTTTTTCGGCATGGTGATTTACTCGGTGATTTTTTCATTTTGAAAAAATCGCCAAAAAATCGTAAAAAATGTGAAAAGAACACGATAAAAATCATAAAAATTGCGATAAAATAGTAAGAACCGCCAAAAAATCATAAAAATCGTCAAAAAATCGTGGATGGTTTAGATACTTAAAAAATTGAAAAAACTGATTTTTTGTTTGTTTGTTTTTGTTGTTGTTGTTGTTAATATTGCCGATCTTTTGCCAATTTTTTTCCTGATTTTTACGATTTTTCCCCTTGCCGATTTAATCCCGACCGCGATGTTCGCAACACTGCTCCATTCCATACATGTTGGACAATGACGTTCAAAGGTGGTCCCATAGTGCGGCATGATTAATAATACTGACACTATGGTCCCGCAGACCCATTCCAATGTCCGTCCAAGAGCTTGGCCCAAGAATCTTATAGCATTTTCTCCGCACTGCATGCATATGAGCTTCTTGACAAATTGCAGTTATTTCTGCAACACTAATTTATCAGGCTGAGATATATAGTCTTCCAAGTCTACCTCATTACTGAGGTTCCTATCAAGCCTTCCAAGGGTTAAGCTGCGTGTTTTCAAGCCCACCTTTAGTGTTCCTCTAAAGCTCAAAGAAATGCCAAGTGGAAAGTGGGACAAGGCTAGCACCGTTATTTGAAACTATCATTAGTTCGAGGTGGCCTCTAATCCAAATTTGATTGGGGCAGTAAACCATTATGAGAACATTATTGAGATTGAAAGCTTGCAGAAGCCGTCAGAGCCAAATCTGCCCAATGAAGATAATGGCGAAATTAAGGATCTGAGGTCTCAAGTTATAAAAAATGGCAGTGACTTCGAAGAGGATGATCCGAAATCTGCACTTGGAAAAGGATGGAGGGATGGAGAAACTGCAGCTTTACAAAGCTCAGAACTATGCAGCGTGTTGGTGTTGGTCAATTGATTAAGAAGCATGGAAATGACTACCAGACTATGTCAAGGGACTTGAAACTGAATGCAATGTAACATTCAGTTGCAGCTCTCCAGAAATCGTGCAAAAGAGTTCATGCTTATGAAACACTGTAACATTGCATAAAAGACATGCATATTGGAGCTAAGATGATTGTGGTGATCCATGGTCATTTAGTTGCACATTGGCATTTTCTTTATATGTCAGAAGTTGACATCTCTGTTGGAGAGCAAACACATTTGTTTGAGGTAGACATTGTGCTAACCAGTGATATGCCTTTACACAAGGCACATGACATTGGTGAAGCACTTCAGGGAAATCTGGAATCGCTTCCTGACATAAAACAAGCTTTTGTGTATTTAGACTCCGAATATAGTCAGAGACCTCAGCATAGGAAATGGCTACTCCTATCTCTGTATTTGAGTGTCATTTTATAATAGAAACTTCATAATCTGCTTTTCAGTTCTTCTTTTAGTCTCTGGTTGCTAACATTGTCATCCTAGGATATGGTTGTAAAGCAATATTATGGGACATTTAGAGCTCCTTCCTCCAAACCCTCGATCCTCAAGGCTTGGAGTACCTTCCAAGCTACAAAAATCAAGACTCCCTCTTAGTGAGGGAGGTACTTCCAAGACTAGGAAGTAACCATCATCATCGGCGACATTAACCCATCTGGCATCCATCACTGCAACGTACTTTGTAGAATGAACTTGACAATCTCGGTAGTGCCTCTTCCTCATCACATCTGAACTTGAAGATCCCAAACCTCCATAGGGCTGCTCCCTTTGCTGCTAGACTCCCTCTGAGCCTATACGATCTCCACTGGCTCAGTCCTGCAAACACTCATCCTCCTGGATCAAATACCACTCGTGCAAATCCCTCCAATTTGGGATATGCAACATCACGATCCTATGAAGACACTAGCTTGCCAATCTGTAGTCCATCACATGAAGCAATCTCGATCACGCTAAACTCGTCCATGCCAAAGAAGTTCTCGAGCTGTCCTAACAATCCATGACAAGACATAAGAAGTCCACGATCTGTAAACCTGAACACAACATACTGAAGTGGACCAGGTCCACCACCGAGCCACTAGAACTTCCAGCCTGTTTCACCATGTAGTCTATCGAGACCACTTCTCCATGTCTTCAGTTGAACCCTCTACTCCGTGATCTAGACACCTACAACTCCCTCTGAGTTGCTTCGTTGTGCACACTTTGATTCACTGTCCCTCAAAGTAGCTCAGATACGCTCTGATACCATGTTGAATTTCCACGATCTTGGTGTCTGGGATAGAATCCTAAATCATTGATGCTACCAAACCAAAGATCACAACGAAACTACTTTGCACAGCGGAATATAAACAACAATAAATCTACTAGTGCACGAAATATAGACAATTTTTTACAATTTTCAACCCAACTTCATTATATTAATCAACGTGAATAATACCACAGTCTAGGCCTCCTGTACCTAGGATAATGGCCCTCATACATCCACTAGTACAAGAATACAAAACTGGGGCTTGGTGTCAATCCATTGACCATCAACAAGATATTTTGACCATCTAGTTGTCGCATGCTCTCTCAGCTCCTCTAGGTTGTACCCTGTACCTGTCGTCCTTCGACTCTCGATCTGCTATATTGCCTCTATTAATGATCCAAGTCCATCTGGTCACTGAACCTCAACTATCTAATCTGCTCACTAGTTGTGCATTAGTCCATCAAGGGCACAAGACATCGAGACTCCTGTAGAGCTATTCACAACTCCGTTTGTGAACAACTCACAATCTGCCTACTGTTGCTCCTCAGCTACTCAGGCACTTCAACCCACTATGGTCTTCTTGCGCTGCTCCAATGAAGACCAACATAGGGCACGAAGGGCTGCCACCTATCACTGCAAGATGTCCATCTCCCACAATGAACACGGGCTAGGAGGACTACCCATCATCTTCCATAGATGTCCTTCTCCGCACACAAGTCTAGGGCTACTCAAACTGCTCTTGGCTTATCAAACCCTTGAGCTCTTCTTCTGCTACTTTAACAACCATCTAAGTCCATGAATATGGTGCACACTGGGCTCCAACTTGGACACTATCACGCTGTCCTCCAACATACCATAAATGCCCAATCCACGTTCACACTTGGTCCACTCTCACGCTGCCCTCCAACAGATTAGGAGTGACCAATTGTGCTATAGCATCTGCTCCTTGTTAGGGCATCCAACACTTATGGAGACCCTTCCACATGGCGGCTAACAGGCTCCATACATAGTCCTCTCCTAGGACACCATCTAGCTAGCATCCATCCATCAACAAGGTGACATCTACAACATACTGCTATTGCCTCCATGACCTCGATTTCTGTGCTTCTAGAAGACTTGTTAGGGCACACCACCAGCCCTAACCCATTGCTCCAAACTTGTGTGAACTTCTTCCAAAGGCTGCTCCTTTTCGTTGTCAAATTGTAGGCAATAAACACTGCTCTAGGGTGAGGCTGCTCCTCAACTTACCCTACAACACTTTTTGTACCAACCAACAATAAGAATGTTGCCCTTACATACAGAGACATCCCTTGTACTACTACGCAATCACCTCCAGAAGCTGCGGCCTAAGGGACAAACCTATCTTAGGCCTAACTACCCTCAAAACAGTCCCTTCAACATGCTGCTGTAGCAGCCCTTTTTTGCGACCTTGTAGATAGAGGTGACCCACACACAATCAAGCACATAATACTCTCACAAGACTTAGACCCAATCCTACATCTTCTCTGCCTAGAAGCTGTCCACTTTCTGCTCTCCGAAGGCCTTGAATTTGAGCAAGATCTTCCATGTGGAACTTGACCCTAGTTAGGGCATTCTAGGTTTGCATAAAACTCAGATTCCTCGACTTTACAAGTCTCCTTTCACTGCGCTTTAGCTAGAGATGTTTGCGGCCTAGTTTAGGAAGCCTAGTAGGCTACACGGCCCCCCTAAACAAGCCTTTTTCTTCCCTGCACTTGCAACAAAGATGCATGCCCTGCAACAGAGAAACTTCCCATTGATTTTATGCCTAAAGACTTGCCCCAACTCATTCGGCCTAGAAACTCCTTCCCTCTCTAGCTGCATCTGCTAAAAATTATTCCAAACAGTCACAAGAATGACTACATTCTCTTCTTTATTGGGTCTCCTAGGGATGCGACCTTCCTGAGGTAGAATTTGCCTCCTATTCGCTTCACATGAGAGATAGATTCACTTGCTTGGTCAGTAATGAGGCTCCTCCTCACTCCTTTATATACTTTTCCTTATGCTAACGTCCAACCCTTCTTAGGGGTCTCTACAAGTGAAGCCGAATTGTATTTCTTAGGACTATTAGCCCACATAACCACATATTAACTTCAAAAAATCATAACTACATTTCTACAACTCGGATTTTGATAATTTTTGTTGCATCTGGTTCGTCTCGACGTCCTCTATCATCTCCATCCATCACATATAGAAATATCATCACGGTTTTGGCCCAACAACTTTGGGTGCAAAACCCCAAGCTTGGGTTTCAAGCCCGCAAGGCCACTTGTGAAGCTCCTTCCTCCAAACCCTTGATCCTCAAGGCTTGGAGTACCTCCTAAGCTACAAAAATCAACAATGATAGGGGTAAGGGCAACCAAGGAGACATCCATTTGGGAGAGGGTTCAGGTACCTCACACATCCAAGGACACGTGAACTACCAGGCCACAAACCCACACAATATGCCCCATATCTATAGCGTGCCACCTAAGTCGACTATCCCTACATTTCTAGCATCTGGTACTGGAGGGCAACAGGGGCAGGAGAATGTGCCCATGGGAGACTACTTATTAGAGTACCAGTCATATGGGGTTGATTTTAGAGATGCCATCACCTTCAAATATTTCTGCCAGCTCAAGAATAACAAGAAGAACAAGGGGAACATAACAACACAATCGGTTTTATGTAATAATGGTTATATAATTTGAAAAAGTTTGGAATCAAGGCTTTTGTGGGAGTGGAGATGGAGGTGTACAATGTTTGTGAGAGTTTGAAGCCCGCGATGGTGGTTGATCTGCTCCTTCAGTTTGTTCAAGAGAACAGAGTTGCAATTTATGCCAGATGGAAGAGGGGGGAAACGATGGCGTATGCTAGGGCTTCGATGCTCTCTGCACTCGAGGAGATTGTCGAAAGTGGGAGGCATCCCTCGTCCAGTGTTTCGAAGGTCTGATCCGGAACCATTGCTCTGTGCCGGATGGGTTAGGGCACATTGGGATCTCTCTCCGATTACTTTCGATCATCAAATTTGAACCATCTTTGTTCTGCAAAAGAGACGGGAATTTTTTTCTTTTTATTGATTTACTGTTTTTGGCTAGATCTGCACTAGCAGAATCACGACTACGCTCACACGAATCTTCCTTCAGCGATTTATGTGGGTTGTCTAACACATCTATGAGCATTCACTCCGGAAGCTCCCAACAAATTAATGGGGGTGCTCAGTTTGTCGATGCTGAGGCCCGATTCGCCCAGGCCTTCCGAGAAGGAAAAAAAGCCTAACAGTGTTTATATTTCAATTTGTATTCAAGCTTATGCAATGAACTATGGGGATGGGCATTAGACTTGTATGTAAAACAAACTGAAACTGGGTGGGGCTATAGGACACAATAAATTTTTACAGTTAAAAGGTGAAACAAAGTTGTTGGAAGAAAAGTTAGAACAATTTATAAAGAAGGAAGCACTGAAATCTTCAGATAAAAAAATCCAAGCTAAGGAGAAGGGAATAAATGCAGATCCAATCAACATCATAACTAAAGAAGATGTTGATATAGTTGAAGTAAAAACATATTTGGATGTTGAAGTACAAATAATGGAAATTCTAAGTGAAGATCTAGCAACCAACCAAGCAACATCAATGCATGAAGAAAATCATATACCAAAAGAAAACCAAGAAATCACTGCAAACATGATAAGGGAAAATCATGCTACAAGAACTCCTTATGGACATTCAAATCATAAAAATAGGTATCTTAACTAGTCAATGTATCAATATCACTTAGGGAAAAAACAATTGACTTATCTTCTGAAAAATATTCCGGCCAGTGCAATTAAGTCTTATGGTAACTATTCATCGTGGAAGTGCGATATTTCACTTTTTCAGTAATAAGGAAACACGTTTTTTTAATGATTTTAGGTAACCTTCCGTTTTCTTCATTATGAGACTTCATTTTGCTTTCGTCAAAATTTCGTAGTATTTCACTGAAACTTGGTACTATATAACTTCAATATTATAACACCCTTTATCGATTTAATTGGGCAAGTAAAGACATGCAACAATTAGAGAAGGCTACAGAGGTTGTGGTTTCACACCAACACACATGTTGAATGGCAGTTGCATCTCATATGCAAATCAACCCTTGACGAAGACAAAGCCCCAATTACATGACGCAACGGGTTAAGTCGCATTTGATCATGCTGATTCACAGAGGCGACTTTGATGGATGCCATGCATGGATCAATTTGATGGTGGAAGCATGGAAACTAGAGGTTGGCAGCTGTAGAATAAAGACAATGTTGTCTGTTGTGACAGAGCACACACCCAAACAAATCAAGACAGACCAAGACATTTTGCATCAATGATAGAGAGAAGTTGAGCAATTCAGTGAACACTGAACTCTAATTTGGTGACCATCTCAGATGGTCACCAGAGTTTCCCAACACCATTGTAAAAGTCAGGGAATTCAGTGATTGCATCCCAGTGAACAATAATTTGGTGATTCAATAGACTTAGGAAACTGCATTGAGCATCTATTTCTTTCAACATTGATTTCCCCTACCAGTTTTGCATTTAATTAGCTTGGATGACAGTCTCAACACAGAAGAAAGCCAAACTGTGTCAGATTCATATCTATATGCAGAATTTGAGTTCTCTAGGTACACAATTTCTTTTCATGGTGAAAAATCTCAGATATTTTCTCATAGATAAATGTATTCTAATAATTGAAATTTTAAGTGGATTGCATATTTGCATAAGCATTTCAATATTCTGAATTTAAACATGGACCTCTTTTTCTCTGGAAAAGAAAAAATCATAAGTGGAGTATAACCAGTTCTCAGAAAAATGAAAAGTTTCTTTCTGATACAAATTTGTGGAGTAATAAGGGTTTCTGTTCTATATTGCAGTAGTAAGGTGGCATTTTTCTGGATTTATATTACACTTTTTTTTCGAAGTCTTAAGAAGATTTTTGTTTTTATTTTTACTTTTATTTTGAGTTATAAAAATATCTTTGGTAGAATCAGCAGTGTCGTTCCGGAGGTCTAAGCAGAAATACTTTTTATGATGCTGAAATCTTACAAATTAAATAGGAAAAATTACCTAGCTTGGATGCAGAAAATGGAGCAAATCCTCTCCTATTGTGATTGTTTGTGGATTGTCTTCAGGGCAACTCCAAAACCAGATCCCATGACTAATGACTACAAGAAGACAAATAAAAATGGCGTGCTTCTTCTAACTTTTGCTCTTGCGGGTGCCATTCTTCTTTATATTTGAGCCATTAGTAATGTTATTGAAATATGGCAGAAGTTAAAATGTTTGTATGGAATCTCTAATGAAGTTAGAATTTTATTGTTGCAAAATAATTTCAACCAATAACCAATTTTTTATAAAGGTGGTTGACTCAGATTCAGTAATAGAACATGTCCAGAGATTCCATGAATTGAAGAATGAGTTATTGGTAATTGATACCAAAATTAATGACAATTTATTATCTTTTTGTTCAATAGCTTCCTTGAATTGTATCAGAATTTTATTACATCATTTTGCATATCTTCTCGACATGAAACTTTGGCATTCAAAGTTTTAGGTTTATTGATCGAAGAAGATAAGAGGTGAATGAGAGTGAAGGTCTAGATAGAGCAGTCACAGGAAGGCACAGAGCAAGAGGTTGAGATCAGTGTTGCGAACATCTTGATAACATCCCAATTTTATCTTGAAATTACGATTTTTTGGCCTAGACGATGTTTGCCGATTTTTACTGATATTTTGATGATATCTTAGTTTTGCCGATGTTTGCTGATTTTTACCGATATTTTCCCGATTTTTACAATTTTTTGGTTTTCCGGGCCTTTGCCGATTTTATCCCGATGCCGATGTTCGCAACATTGGTTGAGATAGAGGTCATGGTAGATGCAGGAATAATTGGCAACAAAATTGGACAAATAATTTATAAAGTTTCAAAAGTAATTCTCAACAAGATTTAAATTCTGCAATTAAGGTGGCAGAAATAACCATAATGAAGAATATTGTTTTCTTAAGAAAATATATGAATTTTAAAGGACTAGAAAGAAGAGGAAGAAGGCAGCAAAGCAATTTTGCTGAATGTAATACAATAACTCAAAAAGTTAAAATTGAAATTGATTATCTTTTTATGTTGACACATAAAGATGTTATTGCATCACAATGTGGTTGGTATAATGATTCAGGTGCTCCCAAACACATGATTGGTGAGAGGTTTTTTTAAAGCTTGATAAAAGTAAAAAGAAAGTCATTGTTTTTAGGTGATAATATAAGAAAAGAAAGAAAATTCTTTTAACGTCCACAAGGTTAAAGATAGCCTATGGGAAAATTAAGTGTAAATATGCAAAGCAAAATATACAAAAACACCATGAATCCAAAACAAGTAATCAGACCATGAATTTGCATCCAAAACTGCACTGTGTACTCATTTTATTAATGGAAAGAGGTTTAGAACAAGGTGCTGGAATGAGTGCATCTGGGCTTGCTCTAGTTAGGCTAGCAAAGCCCCAAAATGATCAGTGAATCACCCTCCTCCAATCTGCTGGTAATTCGGCCCAAGTGCTGCGCTGTAGGTGTCTAGAAATGTGCTGTTTCCTGAAATGATCTGCTGCTAGAGCCCTCTCCACTAGTCAGAAAATTTCGGGAAATTAATCCTGACCTCTACTCAAGAAACCCAGAATAACCCACAAAGGGTTTGGCCAAAGCTTAACCTCGGAAATTCGAACCTCTTTGGCTTGACTGGCTCTTTTGTTGGGCAAATTGACCCACCTGAAGATTCTGCTGCTAAATGCTCCAAAAATGTTTGCAAACCTTGTTAGAAGGCTCCCTAGGCCTTCCCTCCAAGTTTCCTCCACAAACTCCCCTCTCTCGTCAACTTCCTAGAGTGCCTCTAGCCAAGATTACACAGTCCCTGCGTTGCTGTAGCTTTCCCCGCTACTGTAACTCGACTCATTGCTGCTGGTATGATTTGGGACTAAGTAGAACTCCCTCCTTGGGCTGGCACTTGAAGTCCACCGAAGCAAGGGCTGAGATTTCCGCTCGAAAACACTTGGTGTGTTGAACAACACATGCAGACTTGGCCTCACTCTTCGAACATGCTATGTCAAAAGACAAATTCTGAAAATGATAGATGATGAGCCAAAATGAGAGCCCTACTTCCTTTTGTTGATTTGCCTCCAAGATGGCCCATGTGGGCCCACATCGAATTCCTCTCACCAGTTTTGCTCCAATGAGAGCGTACTCTCCATGTGGGCTGAAATTCCCTTGTGGTGGCCCCCATTTTCCACCAAAGCCGCAATCTTTCATCGAACTCTAATGTTAGGGTGCCTCTCATGCCAAAAATCGAATATGGGTCCCCTAAGCCCACTTCTCCTAAGTGAAACCACGTAAGATGCCAAAATTGAGCAAAAATTGATGTTTACTTAGTGAAACACTAAGTAGGAATATCACAGTCCTCCCCGTCAAAACATTGATTGTCCTCAAGCAACTGCAATGAAGGATGTTGTAGTATCTGCTCCCCCTCATAGGTGGCATCCTCATCCGGTAGATTCCTCCATCAAATAAAAAACTCTCTGATGACCCTGTTACGTAGATGTCTCTTACTGATATCCAAAATGGCATCTAGTTCCAACACCAAATGCCCCTCATCGTCCATAGGGGGTAGCTCTGTAGCGGCTGTAACCTGTTGTCCCAGTGCCTTCTTCAAGCAAGACACATGAAAAATGTTGTGCACCCGGCTCCCCGGGGGTAGCTCTAGCTCATATGCTACCTCCCCCACCCTTCGAGTGACACGATAAGACCCATAGAAGCGGGGTTTGAGCTTCTCGGCTCCCTTCTGCTTGAGTGTAGACTGCCGGTATGGCTGGAGCCTAAAAAATACCAAGTCCCCTACTTCGAACTGCCTCTCAACTCTGCCCTTGTCTGCATAAAGCTTCTGCTGATTTTGGGCAATTTGCATGTTGTCTTTCAGAGCCCTCAAGATATCTTGGCTCTCCTGTATCCAGTCCTTGGCCCTTGGGGCCCTGTTGTCTCTAAACATAATGTCAGCGAAAGATAATGCATCATAACCATACAAAGCTCAACATGGTGACATCGCTATAGACATGTGGTGCGTAGTGTTGTAACAATATTCACCCAAGTGTAGCCACCGTATCCATGCTTTCTGTTGCCCTATCACATAGTTATGCAAGTAGCCCTCCAACCACTTGTTAACTATTTCAGTTTGCTCGTCTGTCTGAGGGTGGTAACTGGTACTTGGGGTGAACTCAATACCCACCAACTAGAATAGCTCCTACCAAAATCCACCCATGAACCTGTTGTCCGGGTCACTGACAATGGTATTTGGGAGACCATGTAACCAAAACACCTCCCTGAAAACAATTTGTCCACCTATAAGGCCGAGTACTGAGCTGGAATGGCGAAGAAGTGAGCGTACTTCGTCAAGTGGTTCACCACTACATAGATGCAGTCTTTGCCCTGTACTGTGGCCAACCCAGTAATGCAATCCATCGATATGCTCTCCCATTTCTGCTCCGGAATGGGAAGCAACTGCAATAGGTCCGCAGGGTGTGTCTGCTCTCCCTTGTTTCACTAGCATGTGTCAGACTCCCGGATATGCCTCAGAACATCATCCTTGAGGCCCTTCCACACAAAGCGCTCCTTGATGGCCCGATATGTCTTTGTGAACCCCTGGTACCCTGCTAATGGCGAATCGTGAGCAGCCTATAGGATCTTCTCCCTTAGTGGGGAGTTGGGTATCAAGTAGATTCGGTCTTGATAGTAGATCACCTCGTTCATCACTTGATACCGATCATCTGTCACCAACCCATCAAGGACCTATTGTAGTGTCCAACATCCCCCATTTACCTCGCACGCAACCCTGTACTTGGAGTACTCCACTAATAACTGCGCCCTCCAATCTGGGGCAATGCTCGTCAAGGAAAGAGTGGCTGGCCTCCTGGACAATGCATCAGCCACTACGTTGTGCTTCCTTTTGACATACTCAATGTCAAAGTCATAGGCTTGGAGCTTGCTCACCCACTTCTACTGCCTCTCTTGCAACTGTTTATGCTCCATGAAGAACCTGAGGCTGTTGTGAGCAGTCTTGACTTTAAACCTGTTCCCCACCAAACACTGCCTGAACTTGGCCAAAGCATGCATAATGGCCAGCATCTCCTTGTCATAGATGGAGTACAGTAGCTCATGGAGCATTAACTTCCGACTCTCAAACATTATGGGGTTCCCCCCTGCATCAACACGATCCCCACACCCACTCCTGATGCATCATACTCCAACACGAAAGGTTGAGTGAAGTCAGGAAGTGCCAGCACCGAACAACTACTCATGACCTCCTTGAGGCGATCAAATGCCTCCTGTGCTGTAGTGGTCCACTCAAAGGTCCCCTTCTTCGTCAAGTTTGTGAGGGGTGCGGCTAACTGGGAGAAGCCCTTCATGAACTTCCTGTAATAAGTGCAAATGCCCACGAAACCCCTCAGCTCGCTCACATTTCGGGGCTCTGGCCAATCTTGGATGGCCCTGATCTTCTCCTCATGTACTCTGACATCCTCCTCCCCAATGGTGTGCCCTAAGTAGAGCATCTCAGTCAGCACAAACTCGCACTTGGATAGTTTGTCATAGAATTGCAGCTCCTCCAGAATGAGCTGTATTGTCTCAAGGTGCTGTAAATGCTTAGCCCAAGTCCGGCTATAAATCAATATGTCATCAAAGAATACCAGTACGAACTTCCTCAACTGCCCACGAAACACGTGGTTCATGCATAACTGGAATGTAGCTGGTGCGTTGGTCAGCCCGAAGGGCATAACCAGGAACTCGAAGTGCCCATAATGGCACCGAAATGTTGTCTTCGGGACATCTTGGTCCCTCACCCAGATCTGATGGTACCCCGATCGTAAATCAATCTTTGAGAAGAACTTAGCTCCCCTCAACTCATCCATCAACTCATCTATATTTGGAATGGGGTAGCGGTTCTTCAGTGTCTTCTTGTTGAGGGCCCTGTAATCGATGCACATCCGTAAGGACCCGCCCTTCTTCTTCACCAGCACAACTGATGAGGCAAAAGGGCTAGAGCTGGACCTGATGTGCCCAAGTGTTAATAGCTCATGGATGGCCCTCTCGATCTCATCCCGATATGCCTTGGGATGTCAATAAGGAGTGGTGATAACAACCTACACTCCTGGCTCCAACTCGATAGTGTGCTCAAACCTCGAGTCAGGGGTTGACCCGGTGGTATGTCCCCAAATACAACTAGATACCTGTTAAGAATAGCCCGTATGTCTGGATGTGGTGGCTTGGGATTTCCCCCAGCCGTTGAGATCCTCAACTGCACAACCCACTCAATGTCTCCATGTCTCAAGTTAGCCTCCATCCTGTGGGCCGAAATAGTTTGTGGTGGGTATGAGTGCGTCCCCCAAAGCAACACGACCTTGCCATGTGGCCCTACAAACTCCATCTCCAACTTCCTCCGGTCTGTTTTGACTCTGCCAAACGTATAGAGCCACTGGATTCCCAACAACACGTTGGTGTCTGGTACATTTACCACAAAGAAATGATCTGTCATGGACTAGTTCCCCATGGTCACTGTCAAGGCTGACACATAATGAGTGCATTGCATGGTTCTGTCCCCAGGCACAAGAGTTGAGAATCCCTCAAACTCCTCAGTTGTGATGCCCCTCCTCTGAACCAACTGAGCATTAATGAAATTGTGGGTAGCCCCACTGTCCACTAGAACTGATACATGTTTCCCCTGAACAATGCCTCTAATTGTCATAGTCAAAAATTTGGGTACCCCACACAGTGATGCAAGGACCCCTCTAGTAGGTGCAAAGGAAACTCCCCCTGGTGGTGGTGGTCCTCCCCCTTGAGGTGCTGTGTTGTCCTCTCTACCCATCTCAAAATAGGTCTCATCCTCTGCATCGCTATCAGAGAAGACATCGATATAGTGGGCCTTGCCCGCTGCACAATTATGGCCTGGTGCCCATAGCTCCTGACAAGTGAAGCACAATTTCCTCCTATTGAGGTCTCTCCATATCTCCTCATCCAGCTGTCCACGCCCTTGATTGGCCCTCGGTGGTGGAGCCCTAGTGTCCTTCCCCCTCTGCTGGAAACCTTGTCTAGGGGGTAATGGTGCCCGTGCCCTAGGTAGGGCATCCTGTAAATCTCGGGCTCTCCCTACCGCATCCTGTAATGTAGTGGGCCTATTGGACCTCACTAACCCACATAATGGCTCTGTTAGCCCATCCACAAACATGAAGATCCTCCTATACTCTGACAAGTCAAGCACCATCATAGACAATCGCAGAATCTCTGAGATGTAGGCTTCTGCACTCCCAGTCTGCTTGAGCCTTGTCAGCTCCCCAAAATACTCCTTCGGATCCTTCCTCTCAAACAACTCCAACACCCTTCTGGTAAAATCATCATAGGCAGTTACTTCTGCATGTCCCAACGTGGTCAATTTGTGGAACCACCAGTCATGGGCTTCACCTTCTAGATGCAATGTGACAATCTTGATTGCCTCTCCTTCTGTCATTGGTTCAGCTAGAAATAAACATCCAACTTTTCGACCCATGTCTTGGCCGAGCTCTTGGAGGACCCATCGAAGGTTGGGAGAAATAGCCTCCCCACAGTGCGTTGCAAATCTGTCCCCTGCATGTAACATCCTCCACTATGTCCCTTGGGCTTATTGTCGCCCTTAAACTGACATCAATATTTGAAAGTAATGGTCCTCCCAAAATTAGGCCCATACGACTGATACTCCAGGAAATAGTCCCCATAAGGTGCCTCCTCCTGCTCCGACTGCCCACTTGCTCCAGATTGTAGGAATGTAGGAATGGTGGATCTAGGGGGTGTGTTCTGAATGAATGGCATGTTGGCATGGAGAGAGGCATGGTGTTGTGAGGTGCCAGATCTTTTTCCATAGTGGAAATCCCCTTGGACTCCCTTGCCCTTGTTGCCATTGCCATTTCGCTCGCCCATTCCTCTAATGTTTCGAGATAAATCCTACATTGCCTTCAGTAGGAGTTGGGAAAACTCCTTTTCCTCATCCATTTTGTCTCCTTCATTGTCCCTGATGTTGGTTTCTTCTACCTTCGGTTCTGTAGTCACAGGATCAGGGGTGATCTCTAACTGTTGTTCCTTGCTTCTATACCTTTGCCTCTAGTATGTCATGTTCTGCCTATCCTCCGGTGTCATAAACTGTGCTGCTCCCACAAGCTGTGCCAAGTCTACAAGCTCTGATACCACTGTAATATCCCTAAGGGAAAATTAATGGTAAATATGCAAAGCAAAATAGACAAAAACAACATGAAACCAAAACAAGTAATCAAACCATGAATTTGCATCCAAAATTGTACTGTGTACTCATTTTATTAATGGAAAGAGGTGTACAATAAGGTGCTGGAATGAGTGCACCTGGGCTTGCTCTAGGCAAGCTAGCAAAGCCCCAAAATGATGAGTGAATTACCCTCCTCTAATCTGTTGGTAATTCGACCCAAGTGCTGCGCTTTAGGTGTCTAGAAATGTGCTGCTCCCTGAAATGATCTGCTGTTAGAGCCCTCTCCACTGCTCAGAAAATTCCAGGAAATTAATCCCGACCTCTACTCAAGAAACCCAGAATAACCCACGAAGGGTTTGGCCAAAGCTTGACCCTGGAAATTTGACCCTCTTTGGCTTCACTGGCTCTTCTGTTGGGCAAATCGACCCACCTGAAGATTTTGCTGCTAAATGCTCCAAAAATGTCTGCAAACCCTATTAGAAGGCTCCCCAAGCCTTCCCTCCAAGTTTTCTCCACAAACTCCCCTCTCCTCAACTTCCCGGAGTGCCTCTAGCCAAGACTACGCAGTCCTTGTGCTGCTGTAGCTTTGCCCGCTGCTGTAACTTGACTCACTGCTACTGGTACAATTTGGAACTAAGTAGAACTCCCTCCTTGGGCTGGCACTCGAAGTCCACCGAAGCAAGGGTTAGGATTTCTGCTGAGAAACACTTGGTTTGCTGAACAACACATGCAGACTTGGCTCATTGCTCAATCGTGCTATGTCAAAAGACAAATTCTGAAAATTATAGATGATGAGCCAAACTGAGAGCCCCTCCTTCCTTTCGTTGATTTGCCTCCAAGATTGCCCATATGGGCCCACATCGAATTCCTCTCACCAATTTTGCTCCAATGAGAGCGTACTCTCCATGTGGGCCGAAATTCCCTTATGGTGGCCCCCACGTTCCACCAAAGCCGCAATCTTTCCATCAAACTCTAATGTTGGGGTGCCTCTCATGCCAAAAATCGAATGTGGGTCCCCTCAGCCCACTTCTCCTAAGTGAAACCATTTAATACACCAAAATTGAGCAAAAAATGATATTTACTTAATGAAACACTTAGTAGGAATATCACATAATAGTATACATGTAGTACAAGGTAGAAGAGAAATACCTAAGCTATTTTTAGGAGATGGTGTCAAAAACATATAGATTTCATGGACAAGTAAGAAGTTGACTAAAATGGCCCTTTCATCAACAAAAGCATATTACAAGCAATTGTTGAAGCAACTTGTGAGGTAGTGTGTTTAGGTGGATTTTATGTGATTTGAATCTTTAATAGATGCAACCAATAATTTTACAGGCGACAATAAGAGTGTAATCAAGATGACAAATAATTTAGATTTCTATTAAAAAACAAAACATGTAGAAGTTCATCATCACTAGATCAGAGAACAGGTTTCAAACAAAGAGATATAGAACTGGTTTTTTGCAAATCACAGGATTAGGTAGCGAATATTTTCTTTAAGGTGCTCACCAAGGATGCGTTTGAGAAGTTTTGAGACTTGTTAGGAGTCATGGAAAACGAAATAAACATTAAGGGGGAATGGAGGTAGTAAGACTTCATAATGCTTATTTAGTAAGTGATGTAATAAAGTTTGAATATAATGTTAAGTTGTACACGTGAGCTAATGGAGTATTAAGACAATAGATTCTAGAACATTGTTGTAAATTGTAATAGAGAGATTAGATGTGTGGTTCCTAACGAGAATAACAAAACTTGCTTGATATATATACAACACCTAGTTGATTTTTGGGTAGCTGCGATTGGTATTCCCTAGCTACATATGTTGGTCCTTGAAAGAAAAAGAAATTTAAATTTAAATTATAAATTTTGGATCACATGTAGGTCCCAAAATGACAGGTTGGCCCCACCATGCGAATGGGTGTGACCCTTGGTCAAATGCACCTCTTTTGACCACTATGTATACCAATTAGGCCTTCCTCATTTGGACAAATTCAGATCACACAGAAATCATTTGTTCTTTTGTTTATATGTGCGAAGGAGAGAGAGAAGAAGATTGAAGTTTGACCGAACTCTTTTGGAGTCTGTTGACCAATGTTGACTTGATCTGTTTGATTGAGTTCTAGGTAGAGTTTGACCGAATTTTCTAAGTAGTTTGATTGAATTTTGAGTAGTCAGTTTGAACTTAGTTTGACCCAGATTTTGATTTGTTTGACCCAGTGTATTCTGGGTAGTTTGATCACAGTTTGATCGAGCTTTATGGCAGCAATAGGAGGCCGAAATTATGCCTGTTTGACTTAGGGTTGACCGAATTTGTGGGCAGCTGCATGTTGAAAACGTAGTGAGTAAAGGTCTTCTAGCTTGTGCCTTAGCTAGTGAAGACCTTGATTTGTCTTTATCTCAGTAGGAGTGTGAGCTCATGAGTTAGACTTCAGTTAGGATGAGATTATTTCCAGTTTACTGGAATGATCATCAAGATGGCATGCATAGAGTTGGAGCTTCAGTTAATTGGAGTCTTCATCAGTTTGACTACAACATGAGGTGGTAGTTGCAAGTTTAGTTACAACGAGTTAGACTTCAGTCTTGATTGACGGAAGAATGAGTTAAGACTCCAAGTGTTGATTGGAGAGAGAAAGAGTATCTCTCTCAATTAACTTGCTATTAGAACTCGAGCTTCTAAATTGAGCTAGGCCACTTGCATGCTCAAATTGGGTCTATAAAGAGGAGGACAAAGGCACAGGAATACACAAGTTTGTGAGATCTTCTTTGATTGTGGAGAGCGCAGAATTGAGAGCTTGTGTCCTAAGAAATAGGAGATCACAAGTGTGCAAGGATTTAGGAGATTGTGCACAGATTTGAGGAGCTTGTGTCCTAAGAAATAGAAAGTCACAAGTGCACAAGACAGAGTTGCGGGGGAGTGCTCCACCCCCCGGAACCCGCTCCCAATCCGCGATCCAGGCGGGAGCGCGCTCCCGATAAAAAAATTTGCACTCCCTGCCAAAATCAGGAGTGATATTGGGAGCGTCGCTCCTGGAGCAAAAATTACAGCTCAGGAGCGATCGCTCCCGAGCGTTAAAATTTCGCTCTAGGAGCGTTCCACGGGGAAAAAAAATAGCGGACACGAAAAAAATTTAATTTAAAAAAAAAATGTTTTAAAATCACTTTGGGACAAAAAAAATTTCATTATCACTTGAATGAGTTGAGTTTAGCTGGAGAGCAAGAGCAAAAGAGCGAGGAGAAGCGAGGAGCAAGGGCTGAGGAGCAAGGAGCAAGCCTGCAAAGAGGTTAGTAACTTAGTAATTTAGTATTTTAAACCTTAGTTAGGTAGTAATTTAGTTTAGTTTAGTTAGTTTAATTTAGTTTAGTTTAGTTTATTAACTTTATTTAGTAAAAAATAATGTTAATAGATTAAATTAATTAATCTAAATAAATTAAATTAATTTTCATATTCCCATTCCCATTCCCATTCCCATTAAATTTTGCAGATTCAGAAGCCTACAAATATCAAACATCATGGACCTGGCTATATTTCTTGGCATTTTCCTCTTCTTGGTCCCTTTTATGGTTATTATGGTGCTGGAGAGTAGGAAACGGAGGGGCCAAAATGAAGAGGGCGATGAAGAAGCTGGAGAAAGTGGATTTGATGAAAACCTCGGTGAGGAGGAGCTAGAGGAGGGTGAACATGACTCTCAAAAAACTAAACAAGACCAAACCCCATTGTGGAAATATGTTAACAGGCCTGAAGTAGGGAGAGGGGGTGGAACCACTAAATTTCATTGCCCCCATTACAATAATAATTATACAGGTTCATACACCCGTGCCAGAAAACACCTTTGCGGGAAAAGGCCATGGGATGGAGATAAG